>CM056996.1:150167946-150828779 GCA_029891345.1 Dryococelus australis
TTATTTTTCTCTTTGTACATTGCTGTTTTGAAATATTGTCCAAACAAATAAAGATACTTCTTGGCTGCTCAGTGTCAGCCTATCAGTGAGCATTACAAAATGCTGTGGTCACATTTATGAAGCATCAATCCTGTCATAATACGTATTCCATGAAATATGATTTGTATTATTATAAACTACAATTCTGTGTATAAAGAGCCTGAGGGACATACAAATACAGTAGAAAAAGAAATCTGTAAACACGTATTTGATATATTTGGGAGTTTTATATCTGTTAGAAAACTACTTGAGCAGACAAACTGCAAAATATTTTACTTTTGTAGTAGGTAAAAATGTTTTGACACAAAATTTACAGATTTGTAACATTTATTAACTGT
This sequence comes from Dryococelus australis, assembly GCA_029891345.1. Taxonomy (NCBI): domain Eukaryota; kingdom Metazoa; phylum Arthropoda; class Insecta; order Phasmatodea; family Phasmatidae; genus Dryococelus; species Dryococelus australis. Next base: position 150,168,324 of record CM056996.1, read on the forward strand.
ACATGTAATAATTTTAATTTACTTAAGTTGTGTCTAGCACAGAAGAAATAATCCACCTTTGTTGCCGTGGCTTGTAATGGTATCATCATTTGTACTAGGTTGTATGCAATTCACTCAATCTCACTTTATGTTTGTATAACTAGTTGACAGAATCTTCAGAGCATGTCAGGAAATGAGTGGTCCAATCACTAAAGTAACAAGAAAGTACATTCTGTACCAGCACCACTTCAACTCAGATGCAATGTTGCGTTCTCTTTCCGTGCATATTTGTTACACTGTACATTCACAGACATCACACACACTTGCTGCCAGAACTCGTAATCTTGTTTAAAATGTATACTTTAGTGAAATTCTTTGTTTGATAATTTAGCAAAAATAATGAACATTAGAAATTATAGATTGACTTTGTTTGTGAACCACTACCCTTCTGCAAGTACTGGTGTTAGTACAAGGTTTACTTAACACCATAATTCCAATGGAAACTTTACATGCAAGCAGATGAGAAACAGTAAGTATTGTCCAAAGCCCGTTTCGATACTGTGGCTATTTGCAACAATAGATTCTAACACTAGGTGGAGTAGGCCATTGTGCTATACATTATCTTGTGTGTTCTAAACACGTCAGATTTCATCGTTATCATTTGCTTCCAAAGCAAGACAGGCACATTTATATATACAGTACCTACAAAATATGGTTTCCTCCATGGAAAAGAACAAATAGGCCCATTATAATATTTTCTGAAAAATATTTGTGACTTCGTGCCAGCAGCCATGTACAGTCCTTAATAATGTAAAGTGTGAATGGATGAAGATACGTACTTAGGAGTTTCACCTGCTTATTCAGCAAAATAGTCTCTTAAAATTTGCAGGAAACCTGATGTCATGTGTATATTGGTATGGCTGATTCACTATTAATTGAGCAGTTTTGAAGTAAATACTTGAAGAAATGTCTGCCCAGTAATGCATGTAGTTTAATGTAAACAGTGACAGGCATATTTACAGAAATGCTATTTGTGTGTCTGAAAATTTAATTAATGTTCATAAAACTGGTGTTCACTGAAACTGGTTTATTGTTGTTACTAGCATTAAAGTTAGAATTTGTGTAGTTGTGATATATTTATGTATGTTCTAACAGTTCCAGTATCACTTGATCAGTCCTTGGTGGTGTTGTTTCTTACATAAGGTGGAAGGATGCACAGTGCAGAGAAAGATTAAACAAAGTTCTCTGAGTCATGCTTAGTTAACTGTATCAGGTCATAACTGCACTATGAAGTGAGTGTCTCTTGTTACACATTGGTGTTGTGTGCAGAGGCTGTTGGTGAGGTGTTCAAGTGTGGCACTAGTGCAGCGAAGGCACGTACAGCAGGTTGATGTGAAGAGGCTGGCTAGCCATCCTGGGTGTGCATTACAGTGCTTACCAGCTCCTAGAACTGCCCACTTCGCTACCCACACCACAGACAAACAGCATGATGGTGGTAAGAGTTTGCTATGTTACCATCTGTGTAATACTGTTAACACAAGTTGGCATTACTCACAATGTGATTTGTGGTAGGAAATTAAGTTACATATATGTATTAACACATGATTATTAGCTTTGATGTTTTTGCTTTAGGAAAACTTTCTTAACAGATTCCATTGATGTTTTTATGAACATTGATAATATTAAACATCTGTCTGGAGTGTAATTTTCATTAATTATATATGACATGCTCATTTTTTTTTTATGGGGCACGATCAGTATGAATTTATGACTGGCATTAAGGAAGTTAAATGCCCTGTGTAGCTGAAGAACAGGGGATTGGCTATTTGTGGCCACTATAACACCATGCAAGATTAAATGGAAAAGTGGAAACCCCTGAAAAAACCTGTAATTTAGTTTACCCGGCTTAACATTGCTAATGTGTAATTACAAATCCAAAAAAATGTATTTATACTTGAGACTTTCCAATTTCAAATTACCATGACACAGTTATTATCAGTTTCATTTATTTTTCTGAACTTCCGGTCAGGCCACTGTTGAAAAAATACTGGGGGATTCAATAATTTGCATAGATCTTCTGGCTGTATGTAGGGTTCCACTCATCTTTTCTGCATTTTTCATGTGTGACATGGTGGATACACCCTATTATCTACATACCTGTATGATTATGAATGATATTTGCTTTAAATATCTTTGTGGGATAGTCTCACTATAACCCTTCTAACGTACTATTTCTATTTTGTCTGGCCATTAATGTTATTGTTTCTGCTCTGTCCTTTGTGATAGTGTTCCACAATGTGCCCTGGTGCTCTGTTGGCAGGATGCGCAGCTATTAATGCATTTGTTCAACGCAGCCACACGTGTGGAGAGTTGAGAGCCACAGATGTGGGTCGGGAGGTGCGACTGTGTGGGTGGGTGGAGTTTCAGCGCATGAATAGCTTCCTTACGCTGCGAGATGGCTATGGTTCTACCCAGCTGGTGCTGCAGGATCATGTGAGTCTTGGTTGTCTTTTGGATCACACATGTTAACACAGTGGCAAGGTTTGTTTTATTCAGGTTGGGACTCTCAATGCTTTTAGTTTGGCAACTAAAAATTTTTGCTACTAGGGTGCATGTGTACTAGATTTTTAACTGTTTTGCATATAAGTAAATGGAATAGGTTAATTGCAATTTTCATCAAATAAATAAAATTCAGTAAAATTTTCCAATTTGTATTTTGTTAGAACCTACGTGAAGAATAGATCTTGTTATTTACACTAGAGTAAGAAAATATAGCAAATATGTTAACATGTGGTGTAATATTCAGTTCTAAACTGGATTTACCAGAAGATTGGCTTACACAATGACTTTATTTAAATATAATGACTGAATAAAAAAAATAGTGAAATTGTTAAAAATATAATTTTTACTGCTTTCCTGCAGTTACCTTAGGCTAAGAAAAAGGAGATAAGTATAAAGTGCTTTCTGACGGGAGTTGTATTTATTTCACACATAAAACATGAATAACTCAGTACCAAAAACAGTTGTATTTGCTCTAGCAAACGCCACTGAAGGGCATTACTAGTAGTTCAAAAATAAAGTTAATACTTAAAATTTTGGCTGCGACAAGTATGTATGTATATATCGTAGTTCAAGCCAAATTCAAACTTTTACCTGCAAATCAATAGTAATTCTCCATTTACTGCCTTCTTTAAAGTGACCTCTTTGGAACACCATAGCACCTTGGGGCAGAAATTTTTTCCCTACGCGAAACTCTCCTGTAAGGAATCTGTTTTATTTCTCATTCGAGTAGAATAATCTTAACAAAGGTGGGAGACTTTGTGATGCCATGGCAAGCTGTGTATCAGGTTTTGTTAAATGCTTACAGCAGTAGTTTCATCAATGCACAAAAGTCCCCTTCTTTATATCTTCTCATTATTATTCTATTGCAGGGGCCAGACGACTGATATGTTGCAAACATCTTGGTCTCCAAAAACTCATTGCATGACTAAAATTGTGTATTGTCCATTTCATGTAAGTGGGGTAAATTTTGACATTTCTAGAAAAGTAGCACTGGTCACAATGTATCCTTCCACCGCAGCTGTTTTGTCACTGAAAGGAAAAGACGTTTGTAAACAAATGTTTTGAGTCCAATGCACATTTGCATTTCCTCCTTCCTGGTATTCCATGTCATGGCAGGTACTAGACATTTGACGGTAGCTAACTTCCGTCCAGTAATTAAGTAGGATATTACAGCTAGGTTGGCATTCTAACTTGTTTTATTTTTGTAATTACCAAGTTAAATTTTTTGGGGTTCTGTTATTTATTTAGAGGGAAAAAGGAAACAGTGTTTAGCTTGGGAAATGTGTGTGTGGGTTGGGAGGGGGGGGGGGTGTGTTAGTTTAACGTCTTTTTGTGAGACAAAATTGTTTTGGTGTTCTTATGAGTATGTAGCATTTTGAGTTGCATATCGTTTTGATGGAGCAATGGTATTTTTGCTCGTATGGAAATAACATTTAAATGATTTGATTTAGAAAATTTTAACTTTAATGAAAAATCAAAACGCAATACATACGTTGCTGTTTGTATTCGTGCAGATGCAGCAATACATACACACACATACTTTACCGAAGTTAACCTTACACTTGTTGAATTTACGATATAGACATATAAACAAATATTATTCACTCGCTACAAAAGTACTGCTTTTTCAGGCCACGTGCATTTAAATAATTCATCAGTTTAAAATTCATAAAGGGTCCTATAATGGAAGTGTTCCCAAAAAGCAGAGACAGACCCCTTGTCAGTAAGTATAATGGAAAATAATTGGGTTTGTAAAAGCAACATACAGCAGTTTCTCTTTCCTGTGCTAAATATATTTGGGGTCACAAATATTTAGATAATTTTGCAATCTTACCTATTATCTGAAAATACATAGTAACAGACCAAAAATGGTCACCAAAAATACAAAAATATATATTATTAAAAATTATATAAAAGTTATTTACAAGAAAACCCCTCAATTATATAGAGAATTACTCCACAATACAAATTTAAGCTTTGTAATTACATAAAATTGTAAAAAAAAAAAAGAAAAAAAACCCCAGCAGGGAAAATTACATATCTTTTGCGATAGCATTCTAAGGCAGCCTCCCTCTCCCATCAGTGGAACATAGTTCCATGCTTAAAATGTCCCTCTATGATTTTCTGCCAAAATTCAAGAAATCTTTATATGTCTTGTACATCATTCTCTTGAACATTTTCAACATTCATGACGTGTAGACAGCGCCCCTCAGTGACGTCACATTTTTGCACATGCTCCCGGAAGTTCTTGAAGACAGCGAAGGGAGGTAGTTGTCCGGACCCCAGAGAGAATTGTTGCTCTTCTTTGTCCTGTTTTCCAACCTTGGAAGAAATAACCCTGTGCATCACAGTAATAAAAACTTGACAAAATTTAATTTTCTGAATTAAATTAATGCTGAGAAAACGAGAAAATATTTTAATGGGTACCATTTATTTAGAATGACAGAATGGGTGCTGTATAACCAGGAAGCAAGTTGGCCGGCCTGCCGTCAGTATTGTACCAGCTTGTGCACAAGCAGCAACACCGAGCTTAGTACAATGGGGCACACATGCGTGCACGCATGCATTCATGCGTACGCACACACACACCCACTCTCACGTGCATGTGCACATGCACACACACATACAGAGAAAGAGACACACACACACATACAAAATTCCACGTTCCCGATATTGGCACACACTCCACGTAGATTTCATAGACCAGCAATCGTAGGGCATGTTTTTCTTTATAAACAGGTGCTCGTTTTCAATATGAGACTGTCACATATCCTAAAGGCGACCTCAGTGGTGTTACACACGTGGAGAAATCCCACAGTTTCGGGTGACCAGTCTGTTACCACTGGTTTCATCCATGTAGAACACAGGTCTCTATGTTTTCAGCATATGTCAGTGCAACAAACCAGAGTAGGGACGTTATGGGAAACAAGTGCTGCACCATACAACCATTATATACACACAAAAAATACCCATAACAATAAACGAAAAAATTTAGATAGATATGCTGATAATATATTATTTTTAAATAGGGTTCAACCATCTCTCATGTATTATTTTAGTCATTTATTTTGCTCAGCCCTAACTCAACTAATAAAGAAAATCTAAAACAAAAATGCTACTGAGATTATATGAGACTCTTAGGGTTTCCAAAAAGAATGAAATAAAAATAAAATGTGTTTGTTGCAAAATAAAGGTTCAGCACAAGGTTACTATACAATTTGGTACAGGCAGGACAATCTGTAAATGGGTGAGTAGGCATTATACCACATGGACTGACGGAGATAATGTTCTGTTGGCATCGTGATCACTTCTTAATATGAATATAAATAACTGTCCAGCCATTAATGCCATTTCTTAATAGTTCGTCAGCAGATTTCTTTCTCAATACTAGCAAAAACTTACTTCTTAAAACGTTATTTTTTCCACAGACTAATCAGTCAATTACAATAGATTAGAATCATGGCACATTAAAGAAAACCGTATATTGCAAAACAAAATTCTGCCAAAGAGGACGAAAAATAAATAATTAAATAAATATTCAGAGTCTTTACATGGAGCATAAATAGACTGTAATAGAAAGCCATCAAGAAATTTAAGAGGTAGTATCATAATCTTCGGGCTCAAAATGTCAATGCAAATATTATAACCCAAATTATAATAAGCATAAAAATGTTGAAATTTAAAACAAAATACAGTAAATTATGTATGAAATAAAAATAAAACTTTTAAATGTAATGTTACCATTACAATATTAATTTGACATTTGAATTCTTTTCTACTATGATATAAACGACTGTGCCTCGTCTAGGAGCAAGCCTAGCTGCCTGATAGTAACGGAGTTTTAATGTTGACATGCAACGAGACGCTCAAAATTTTACTCTCTACCCTGGCAAGAATGGATGTTCCAGCCAAAGGTTGTATTATTTACTGGACACAAAGATTATGCACACAAAGCATTCAAATAGCACTGCACGCCGTTAGATGGCTACACCAGTACGCTTTGCCGCACCTTGATGATCTCCAAGCCAGCCGGTGACATCATGCCTTCAGGAAGCTATGCTATGGCTACCCTCTTTCCAGCAATCGTCCCTATCCAATTGTTCATTGGCTTGTCTACAAGCCACAACAGGACCAGTCTTCATTCCTTCAATACCTCTCCTTGGTCTCCACCACACCTTGTCGCCAGAGCCATCCTTCTCAACCTGCTTAGTCTTCACTGCATTCATGCTGAAGATTCACGTCAAATGTTGTCTACACACCTAGACACTGCGGTCCCCCTCTGGATTACTCATGCGTAGGGAGTAGTACTAGTTTAAGTTATTTTCATAGCGCTCGTCTACCCCACCATTTTAGCTTTGAACCAGGTTGCCTCTACCTGAATACTGTAGTGTTAAGCTTCCCTAAGCTCTTGCCAGCGGTAGGAGATAGTGCGACACCGCATGTTAATTTCCCCTGAAATGGAATAAACAGCAGTTTTACAGACTGGAGCGTATCCTTTCCCATACACATAGAACCTCTCCCATTGAACCTCACACCACTAAAGGGATTGCAGGTTGCCGGGGAAATTACTCACACGAGTCATAGTTAACAATAGAGTACCCACACTAGCATCTTGGACGGCCATCCATTCTATGCTCCACAGAGCCCAGAACGGTATAGCTCCTACACTAGGTACTTTATCTTGTGACACCGGCTTGCCTGCTCAGTAGCCCACTCTCTCCACTAAGTTTAGGCCCGGAGTTAGTGTTCTCTGAGTCTGGGGGGATCGTTCCCTAATAAGACCCTCACCCATATGCAGGGACTGTTAATGACGTGGCCTGACTCTCAGTGCTCACCGTGTTCTGGCGCAGAGTACTGAGATAGGGTGTCTGTTTAGTCGGCAGACGCATCACATGGTTTTACACCAGGTAGGACTCCACATCACCTGCAGTCAGTTCACGGACGTGAGAGTGTGTTTCAATCCAGATGCATTACTCCTATCGGAGTGTTATCTTACTGCCTCCAGGCGCTTGCAAGAGCTTACCCCCTCCCTCATCACTACACTCAATCAGCGCTTGCCAAGGTATTAAGCCCAGGAATTGCGCTGTTTACAGGTACCAGTTGCACCAGAGAACCGGTAGGATCTTTTTGAGCACCCACACATCTAAACGGTGAGACACACCCCTGGATTGCAGCATGTCTAAGCAAGTCTCAAACTTCAGCTTCAGATTTGAATCAGCACAACCAACCCTTACAGCTCATGCAATCTTCGAAAGTCGGATTTCTAGCCCCTTGTATCTCACGTATGCCTCTCAGAGGGGAAGCAGGTCAAGCCACTGTCTTAGGTTATGCATCGCCCAGGTATACCGCTGAGAGTCACTTCTTTGAAGCGAAAGATCACGCTAACTGAACTCTATTTTGTACCCTGCCGCAAAACTACCAGACCAGACCTGTACACTGGCTATGTAACCGTACCACGTAGAGACTGAGAGAACTCCGAACCAGACGGTGCGCCTGATCTAGCACCTGACAATCAGTCTCCTTAATGCGGTGATGACTTTTTCAGCCTTGAGGCATTACATGTCAAAGAGGTAGTAGAGTTTTTGTGGTGCCCAATGTGGAGCGTAACTGCAATAGTACTGACTAGGCAGCACAGATAGGACAGCCAAGCCTCACCACGTACTTGGCCACGTTGATCGCTATCAAAAGCAATTTTTTCTGCCATCAGAACAGGAGTGAAACTGCGGGAGTAATGACTAAGCCATTGATCAGGTTTGCCAAACATTGCGAAGTACCGCATGGACTTCGGGGAGTCCAATAAACATCCCATGGTGCTCAATCCGCAAGAAAGATGTCCGTAACTGGCATGAACAAGTACGAGCTCAATTGCACAGTTGTAACAACAACCGAACACAACCAATGTCCAAAGCCAAATTGCCCCGATACGGAGAACCACAGACTTCAGTGTGTTCATTGTAAACAATGATTCCACTATACCTGCCTAGGCTGTGTAGATGAACCACATTTTACAGATGACCTATAATACAGATGTGATGATTGTAGAATACATCAAACTGCATTCTGCAATTTTGTAATTTTCTCAGGGTGTGGTACCCACACAGTGCATTGTATTCTTTGTGGGGAAACCTACCACCATGGATGCACAGGTTGATCAGAGGAACGCATTACCTGACCAGGAATGGTGTATCATTGCGAAGTCTGTCGGCGGGCAACCAAATACTGACAGCACAACCCAGGACCGGCCTCCCACCTCAGCACTACTCGTATGGGAGTGCCACAATTGTCAGAGTTTGTGGGACGTCCTCACGAGGACCCGTTAGTGTTCACGGTCGAATGTGGAAGGGAATTTCGCACACACAAAGTGTCCGAAAAGCAATTGGTCTCACGAGCACAGTCAAAACTGAAGGGCAAAGCCTTGGATGGTGGGAAAAATATGGTGAACTTGTTTTGGAGTAGAGCCAACTCAGTAGTTGACTCGCACAAAATTCACAGGCGAAGAGGTACTGGCGTGCCTCACTACGGAATTTTACAGCTTCACCCAGACACCAGATGAGGAAGTAGAGATATTTGTCCGACATAAGGTACAGCTGTATTGCCGTATTTTCCCAGATGGAGATGAGGAAAGTTGCGTGCAGCAGGTAACCCTCCCGTTGTTACCCCGACTATGAAACATTCTACTCATCCCCAAGCCACTCACAGTGGATGATCTTGTAGACCATGTGTGGGAAGCAGAGTGCAATTTTAAAGCACAAGCTATCCTCGACAGCCCGTAGTCCACAAAGCAAACTGAGTCAGACAAGCCATCTGAACGATGTAATACATTGCCACTACCCGCTCCCCATTTACCGAAATGTTGGTATTGCCCCATATACCACTTTAACAAGGACTGCCTCTGGTGCCAAGGCAAGAACGCGTGGAAGAAGGGTGCACAACACGTTTGCCACGTACCACCCAACTTGAATCGAATCAGAAGAGCGTCTTGCAGAAGGGAAATGCAGCCACCGGCAGACCAAAAGGGGCAATCCTGTCGGACAAGAAGGGCAAACCATCCAGCAATTAGACAAAAAAACTGAGTCATTCGAAGCCCCACATATCGAAGTTCAAGTCAATGGGAATAACGTGTTGGCACTGCTCGACTTGGCCGTATCCTGCAATTTTGTCAGGAGAGACATCTTTACTGAAGACCAATGGGCATCTCTACGTCCGCAAACCAAAACTGTGATGATGGCAAAACCGGAATGCACGCTTCCCCGTCGACGCTCCAACAACACTCGTTGAGGTTCCGAAAATCAAGACCCAAGCAAAGTTTGTTGTGTCATCAGACATCCAGGAGGAATTAATACTAGTTCACTCCCGGCTTCAGCAGCAGCAAAACGTAATGGACCACGGGAAATGGAAAGTATACCTGGGTGACAACCACTGTGTAACTGTAAATTAGGACACCGATGCGACCACGTGAAACCTCAAGCCTTCAGCGAAGAGGAAATCAACCATGTGCTTATGGAGACGCGGTTCCAGCAATTGAAAGAAGTCCTCCATGAACATGCTGGTGCTTTGGGATGGGAGAACGCTGTGTCAAACACGATCCATCCAGCACGAGATATTACTGAACGCGTCCATACCCATTTATAACTGACCGTTCAAGGTTTCTGCCAGGCAGCACCGCATCGGCATGGAACAGCTGTAAGACATGAAACGCCAAGGAATCGTCGAGCCGTCAGACTCGCCATATAACTCCCACACGTTGTGCTTAACGTCTCGTCGACAGTGAGGATGTACAACTAAGGTTGTGTGTGAACTATAAAGCCATGAATGACGCTATGCTTCCGATTCCTCCATCAACCCTTGACCTAGCACATACATTGCGAGACATAAATGAGGCAAAAATCTTCAGCACCTTGGATATGCAGTCTGGTTATTGGCAAATAGCAGTGCACCCCGATAGCTGGAAATATGCTGCATTCACATCACCAGAAGCAGAGACCCTCCAGTTCAGAGTCATGCCTATCTGACTCGAGAATGCACCCACAACATTTCAACGGTTAATGTCTGCCGAAGTTTGCACAGGCTACATTGGACAGTTTTGCTTTGCCTTCCTCGACAATGTGATCATCTATTCCAAATCTTTGGAGGAACACCTCACACACTTGGAACAGGTATTGGAATGCCTGGAACTCCATGGTATGACCGAGAAACCTTTGAAGATCCACTTTGGAAAGACTTCAGTGGAGTACATGGGGCACATAATTTCAACTGAAGGCAACTACCCTCAAGCAAAATCAATACGGGCTGCTGGAAAAGGAAACATGGTGGTGGTGGGAACAGGAACATAGCGTTGCCTTCCAGGCTCTCAAAACCATCTTTCAAAACATCCAGCACCTACATCGGCCACAAGGAGAGGGACCCCTGATCCTGCAGACCAATGCTTGCCAGAACGGTCTAGGCGCAGTTTTATGTCAAGAGGATCCGGACGGCAAGCCTCTTGTAATATAATACGCCAGCACCCGGCTCAACGCCACGGATCGGAAACACCATATCAGTGAGCAAGAATGCTTCACAGTCAATTGGGCTATCCGGATATATCGCTACCACCTGGAGGGAATTCATTTCATTTTGAGAAACGACAGTCAAGCTCTCAAGTGGCTAAGGGTTTCGTGGAACAACAAGGCCAAGCTTGGAAGAGGAGACCTCTTTCTCTCGAGTTTGATTTTGAAGTCCAACGCTGTCCAGGCAATGGCAATGTCCTTCCAGATGCCCTGTCATGACAGCCAGATCTGGAAGATGAGGCCAACCCAGACGAAGATGTGGACCATATTTTACCTGCTCAACCTCCGGAGAGCAGTTCAGAAGAGCAACTTAAACTTCTTCAGCTCAAATTAAGCCAAATCCAGATTGAGTGGCATCAACAGCAAGACCCCGACATAATGGAACGTCTATGAAAGCCCCTACAACTATTTACGGGATCTGGATACCGAAGGATCTGCGCACCTATATCTGCAGACACTATCATGCTCATCCCAACGCAGGCCACCCAGGCACCCGGGAGCCCTTGCTGACATCAGCACAAGATATATCTGGGATGGCATGAACCGGAACATCCGATAGTATGTCCTTGGCTGAACCACATGTTGCAAAAACAGGGCCTACCCTGTACGACAACCGACGTCCAAACCTTGTAAGCGGCACATCCCACGGATACAGATAGCCACCGATTTGATGGGACCTTACCCCCATAGTACTAAGGGAACAAGGTACCTATTGGTCTTGATGGACTTATTCTCCCGGTGGGTAGAAGCCTTTCTCCTGCCAAGCCAAGAGACCCACATTATAGCAAAATTCATTAATGAATTTTTCCCACGCTGGGGATTCCTGCAGATTATACTGACCAACAATGGGACCTAGTTCGCTAGCAAGAAGTGGCAGATAGCATGCCAAGAATGGGGAGCTGAGACTTGGACCACTCTGCCATACCACCAACAAGCCAACCCCACTGAGCGGGGAACTAGGATTTTAAGAAAAGCCACCGACTCTGTGTGGAAGATGACCAGAAACACTGGGATCACCATATTCTCAGAACTCTCTTTGCTCTGCGATATTGCACAAATAAGCAATCTACTCCACTCTCAGTCAGCTCTTCCTGGGCCAGACACTACAACGTCTAGGGGACTGGCAATTGGAACATGAGCCAACTGAAATGCCTCGTTCTGAAGATATGAATCTAGCCGCCCTGACCCAGATAGATAAAGCAAGGCCCCGGAACCTGACATACATGCCCCGCATCTTTTATCTCATGAAGTACTGGATGGCGTGGAAGAGCCAGCATATTAATGCCACACCAGAGGAAGGACGGATGTCGCAGTCAAAGGAGCGAGTGGATGAGAAGCCATCCAGCCAGGGAACTATATACTCCTTGCAGACACGGGTAGAATTACCTAGACCTTGAGCGAAGGAATCAGAAAGGATACGGCCTTCGACGCCATCTGAATTCATAAGGAAGTTTGCCAACCGACCGGAAAAGTGGACTCCGAGTACAACCGAAGTATGTATCTTGGCGAAGTTCGCTGGATAGAGAACCAAGACTCAAACGGCCTTGTTCGAACTCCATCACCAAGAGAACTTCAAAAGCTAGTTCCATCGAACCGACAGTGCTCCCAAAGCCATCTCTTCAACGAACAACGCCTGTACCCCCAGCAACAGTGAGCCAACTCAGCGAGAAGCCTGCAGCGCTGGACATTGTAGCAGCCATCACCGAGACATTGCCTCCCACGAGAGAGGCACCTACTAGAACTGACAGCCCATACAAGGCCTTTCTCAAGGCCGTTGTTTAGCTGGTACTTGTGACCGCGATCTCCCCAGGTTGCGCGGCCATCCTGGCAGTTGAGTCATCTCTTAACGCAGAGGCTGCCACCGTCAAGTTCCTGGTGCTACCCTGTGTCGAGGCCGGTCACTCCACAGCAGCTAACCTTTCAAGTCAAGTACAGTCGCCCAGCACCTGCCAGGCCAGGTCAGGTCAGTAGAGGGCCATTACAGATAAACTCCCTGGAGGCCACCTGCATGCTTCACCTGGCTGAACCCGAAGTATACACTGCCACGTATGCGATGGCGACCAGCGAAGACGAAGAGATCGCCAAAACAGTGAGTGTCAGTGCTGTGGACCCATAAACTTAAAGTCTGATAATAGTCATTATGCTTTTTCATTCCAATTTAAATAATACGTATAGTCTGCATATGTTGTCAGTGCACTTACATAATTACAGACATTGCGATGGTGACGATATCTGCCCTCCCCACTAGCGTCGTCGTTGGATTTTATAAAAAACTTTATGGCCGTATGGACGCTCCTTGGCCGACTTATCCCTCCTGAGTTCTCCCTCTGCTGCCTACTCCCCACCTTCCCCTTATTTTCCCTCCCTCATGGTTGCCTATTTAAGTTTGTGCACTTCCCCTCCCTTCCTTCTTACGTCTTCGAATGCCTTCAGACACCTTGTTAGTTCTACGGACCTGCGACTTAATCATGTTACTACTTCAGCTTGTTCAAATACGTCGCTAGCTAGTGTGGTTTGATGTCCGACAGAACTGTTTGACCGTTTTACTACTGTGGTTTTGTTGCCGTCACCGATAGTCTGCAGTTTTTGTAATTATCAGTAAATGGAGCAGTGACGCCGGATTATGGGCACTGCAATTTGAATGGTTTGTGAATTTGTTCCTGACCACAGAGATGGCCTCATTGCATGATGAGTGTTGGCGATCAAGGTCATGTGGTAGTACTGGTTTAATGTTCTATAATGTATCGTAAGGGTACGTAAGCAGTGTAGCTTTCAGTTGCCTGGTCTGTGTTTACTCGAACAAAGTTTTCACTATAGTTTTTGTCGGGTTCGAAGTCAGTGTGGGAGTACTGGCACATTTGACTGATTCTGATACTAGAGTTTGGCTGGTGCTGTAATGTACGGGTTTCCTTCGGGAATAAAGTTAACTGGAGGGATGAGTTTTGATTTCATGATGTGGATTTGTTATATACACTGGCGAGATTCCGGGTTTGTGGGTGTTGACTTTGTAAGGGCACTTGATGTTGCCCAGCACCATGAGTCTGGAGTGTCAGCCTGGTAGCTAAAGTATTGGACGATGCGGTGGCGAACAGCCTAAAGTAATTGGGGGTTGTTCAAAAATAGTGTGCTGAGCGAAATAATGTTAGGTTTTTGCCAAGGGCTTGTAATTTGGAAATTTGTAGGTTTTTGGGCGCTTTTGTAATGTTGAGATTTTGGTACACCAGCCAGATTTGGAGCGGGTTAGTTACAGGATTGTTAGTTTGTTTACCTTTTCCTGGTAAATGTTGCTCAGTGTAAGTGTGTGGTTTTGTATAAACATTGCGGTTCCAATTAGGTTAAAGGTTAGAAATCAATATTAGTCTGCAGCTACGAGAAAAAAAATTCTGGAAGTCAAATTGCAGACATTTCTCCCTTGTGGTTTTACAATGGTTGACTGTGGAACGAACCAAATTGGTCAATGGACAGTGACTCAAAATGTATTGGCAAACAGATGGCTATTCCGTGTATTTCAATGATTACTATTGTTTATACCTCTGTGAGTAAATGCTGAAGGTTTTAATACTGCTCTTTTTAATATAGCGCTGGTGTACGTGTTTTTAGGAGAAATGTTTATGCTCTGTTGCGCAATTATTTATTGAAAGCTTCTGGAGAAGCTAAATTAATCAGGCACTTGTGTGCTCTGACACCAGGTGTTGAATGTTAAATACTCCAGCCGTTTTTCTGAGGCTGCATTTTAATATGGTTTAGTTATACCGTATATTGTATTTATGGTTCGTGCTAAATTGCCCTTGAATTGTAAAGAGAAAATTTGTTATGTTAATTTCAAGGTTATTTATATAGTGTGATTGTATCAAAGTATATGGAAAGAGTTGAGTATATTCATATTGAATTTGCACTTGGAATTTTATAATCAGTAAAACATATGTACATTTTTTCTGAAGCTTATAGTAATTCTTATGTCAGTGCATTAACATAGAAATTTGTATATTTTGAGCGTAAATTTGATGAATTACGTTCATGTGGCATGGTGGGCAACAAATTGTACAGGACGTGAAAACAAATAATGAAAAATAAAGTGTTCATGTTTATTGAGATTGTGTATTCAATTGAATGTTCTTGCTTTGTGTTCCTTGGTATGGCACAACATTATTCTGGATGCTTAACTTAAGCGCAATGCTTGCATCAAGCACATTTTCATAGGCAACCTGCCTTTTTGCAGCAGTATCAGGTGCCTTTAATTCCCTAATTACATAATCTGACAGTGTAGAATGGCTTGTTAATTGCCATGAACTTTGTAAATATTATGTGAACACTTGGACACATTAGAACAGTGCCACTTATAGGAGGATTGATAAGAAGACATCTGTGTATAAAAACATAGAGATGCTGATATAATTCTTGTTGAAAAGAAAATTTACAGAAACATAACAATTTCTGAGTATGCTGGCTACAATTGTTGAGAGACTTTAAATATGCCACATACTTTGTTTTATGTACAGCCCTGTCAAGAGAACTGAAAATTATTTTCTTTGCATTATGTAAAATCAATTGAAGCTTTCGCTATATTTTTAATCAGAGTTTAATGTCAATTTTAAATATTGAAAAGAATCTTGCATTTTCATAATTTATTCTTGTACTGTGTAAAATCACTTTAAGAAACCTCAAGCCAAACTAATTATGTAAAAATAATAAAAATTTTTGCTAAAAATCACTTGAATTGTATATAATACATCAAGAAATGCAACCTTAATAAGACATTCTAAAAGCAAAGCAGAAAGGTTGCAATGAAAAATGAAAATTGTAATTATTTTACCAGGGCCTATGTATGTTTTGGAGTGTTTTCTTCATGCTCTTTTCTGTTGACTTAAATGGTGGTCTGCACGTTGTTGTTGTTGGTTAACTTCACTGCCGGAACATTCTTTTCCCAAGCTTAGCAGTCAGCTGTGTCTGGAAGCGCTCATTTTGTCAAAACGCCTTAGCTTTTACTTATACAAAATTATATCCCTGCTGTGTGACATGTAGGAGGCTCAAGTAGAAGCCGCTCTTTTACTTTCCGCACAGGCGGCCACAGCAGGATAGATAGCTGACACAGCCTAACAATTGGTGAGTACTGAGAGTCAGGCATTGTCATTGACAGTCCCTGCATGTGGGTGAGGGTCTTATGAGGGGACGATCTCCCCAGACTAAACTTGGTGGAGAGAGTGGGCTACTGAGCAGGCAAGCCGGTCTCACAAGAAAAAGTACCTAGTGTCGGAGCTAAACCGTTCTGGGCTCTTTGGAGCACAGAATGGGTAGCCGTTCTAGGTATGTATTGATGCCGTCGGGTGAGAGACGAGACGAACGATGACACAAATACTTACTGGTAATTTGGGTGCCAACGGTGCTTCCCAATCACTGCACTATTGAGACTCAGGGTTCTCAGGGATGTTGTGGGTTCTGTGTGTCTGTCTCACCCGTACGTACTTTCAAACACGTTGGCATTACTAAACGTTTAATAAAATCACTGAGATAAACAATTGATAAACATATGTGGCTAGGACACTGTCTCTACTGAATAAAAAATGGAGTTCTCTGTAGACTTGTTTTTATTGATATTGTTTATACACATCAACGTGCCAATGAGATGGTTATCTCGGTCATGACTGACCAATTCCGCTTGGGTGCTCCCCAACCCGTAATTAATGTAGTGCTTACCTAAATGGATGATCTCACCGAGGTGCGTGAATGCACAGCCTTCAGAAGGGAAGAGGGCCAACAGCCACTAGGGTGGACTGACAGTTTTTCACTGAAGACAGGACATGGTGAATTACAAATGAATACCCTTAATATACATTAACACGAGTGATTACTCGGCATCACTAACTCAAACTCGTCGGGGCTCGCCCGCCCTATACACAGAGCCAGCTAGGACGGGAATAATTGTACCGTACACTAATTACACAATTACATAGACTCTTGAATGAGACATGAAATAAGATGGGGCATGATATGAATATTCATAATAAACATACACACTTGTGAAAACAAGTTTAGGTGGCGCAGATGCTGCTGGATGAAGTTCGTAGCAGACCACATGGTGCAGGTGAAATCGCAATATTTCTGTGTGGAAACGGCAAACTAAATTCAGATAAAATATTATTCGTGTTATGCAAATGGTTCTCATTACGATTAGCGTTTTTACAGGCTTGTAACACGCCTGATGGTAAAATAAAACATTACTGTGACTGCGTGGTCAAGTACAAAAGGATCAATTTACGTGAAAAATACATTAAACCCTGAATGAAAAATACATAGAACCCTAAAATAAATTATTGCACATACAATTTTATATAAATAAGCTCTTAAAACTCAATGATGGCGTATACAAACACTTGGCTTTAGTCGGCCACGTGGTTGTACATGATGTTGCTGTAAAATATTCAAACACAAAAATTACCCTTAAATACATACCAAAAATTAAAGCGCTTAAAATTGCGTGTAGCAATTATGTAGAAGTTACAATGAAATGCCATAAATATAGGCAGATAGCGTCTGATTCAAAATGTGCGGGTGGCGTGACCTCTCCAACATTTTTCTCCTCCTTCTCCTCGATTAAGTTAAAAATTCCACAAGGGCGTAAGAAATTAGTAAAGCAGGAGTATAATGCTGGGGAAAATGTCTGGCAAAAATGTATGCAAGCAAAGATTAACCGGTAAACTACATGGACTATGGAAACCTACATCAGTGAACGAACGTTGTAGTGCTCAAGTGACAGTGTCTTACTTCTCCAGCTCTCCTCAACAGTCTGTCCAGATACAAGCGTCGCACGGACCTATCATGGCCGCCTACGGGGTTCACATAAGCAGAGCATATGCATGCAGAGTGAAATATTTTATAGTGAAAATAAAATGGCACAAATTAATTTAGACATTGTTTTACATTTCTATAATTTTGTTAGGAATTTCAGTATTATTTTAATGTGTTTTTGTGATGACTTTCATGCCAGAATATTAAGTGTCCTTAATCTCGGTGCCACAGGCACTTTGAATATTCATAACCAAACAATTAAAATTAGTACAAGCACTTTAAAACATTTTATTATATATTAAACACTGTAAAGACACTATAACACATTTTACCCTGAAATTATCATTTATAGGAAAGTTCAAAATTGTCGGCCCCTCTGCACAAGTGCTGTACACGTGACACGTGAGCGCCGTCATGGGTTCTAGTGCCGCTGGCTGTTAGCCGGCGTCAGTGTGTGGGTACTCTATTGTTAGGTATGGCTCGTGTGAGTAATTTCCCCGGTCACCTGGAATCCCTTAAGTCGTGTGATGTTCACTGGGAGAGGTTGTATGTCTACGTAAAGGATACCCTCGATTTGGTAAAACTGCTGTTTATTCTATCTAAAGGGAAATAAACATGGGGTGTCGCACTATCTCCTAACGCTGATAAGAGCTTAGGGAAGCTTAACCCTACAGTATCCAGGTAGAGGTGACCTGGATCTGGTCTAACAATGGTGGGGTAGACGAGTGCTATGAGAATAACTTAAACTAGTACTACTCCCTATGCATGTGTTGCCTAGAGTGGGACCGCAGTATGTAGACAACATTTGACGTGAATCTTTGGCACAAATGCGGTGAAGGCTAAGAAGGTTGAGAAGGGTGACTCCGGCGACAATGTGCGGTGAAGACCAAGGAGGGATATTTCCTTTGCCATGTATATGGCGAAGGAAGGTTAGATAGAGCTAGCAGCAAAACGAGCAGGATAGATTCTTAGCTGCAGACTGAATAGTTCCTTTGGCAAGAATGCGTTGAAGGAATGAAGACTGGTCCTATTGTGGCTCATAGACGAGTCAACGAACAATTGGTGTTTAAGGGCGACGTTACACTATTTATACTCAGACTGGCTCTTCCCCTTCAGTCCATTGGATAGGGATGTTTGCTGGATGGGGGTACCAATAGCATATACTTCCTGAAGGCATGATGTCACCGGTTGACTTTGAGATTGAGGTGCAGCGAAGCGTACTGGTGTAGCCATCTATCGGCATGCAGTGTTACTTGAATATCTTGTATGCATAACCTCTGTGTCCAGTAAATAATACAATCTTTGGCTGGAACATCCATTCTTGCCAGGGTAGAGAGTAAAGTTTTGAGCATCTCGTTGCGTGTCAACATTAAAACTCCGTTACTATCAGGCAGCTAGGCTTGCTCCTAGACGAGGCACAGTCGTTTATATCATAGTAGAAAAGAATTCAAATGTCAAATTAATATTGTAATGGTAACATTACATTTAAAAGTTTTATTTTTATTTCATACATAATTTACTGTATTTTGTTTTAAATTTCAACATTTTTATGCTTATTATAATTTGGGTTATAATATTTGCATTGACATTTTGAGCCCGAAGATTATGATACTACCTCTTAAATTTCTTGATGGCTTTCTATTACAGTCTATTTATGCTCCATGTAAAGACTCTGAATATTTATTTAATTATTTATTTTTCGTCCTCTTTGGCAGAATTTTGTTTTGCAATATACGGTTTTCTTTAATGTGCCATGATTCTAATCTATTGTAATTGACTGATTAGTCTGTGGAAAAAATAACGTTTTAAGAAGTAAGTTTTTTCTAGTATTGAGAAAGAAATCTGCTGACGAACTATTAAGAAATGGCATTAATGGCTGGACAGTTATTTATATTCACATTAATAAGTGATCACGATGCCAACAGAATATTATCTCTGTCCGTCCGAATGGTATAAATGTTTACTCACCCATTTATTGATTTTCCTGCCTGCACCGAATTGTATGTTAACCTTCTGCTGAATTTTTATTTTGCAACGAACACATTTAATTTTTTTTTTGGAAACACTAAGACTCTGACGCGTGCCCTACCTCGTGAGGTATTGGTTAGGCCAATGACCACCCTCTTGAAACGTCAAGTATGTCTACCGCGCGTGACTAACATCTTGGGCCCAGCGGGTTGTGGAAGGGTTAGATGTGGCAGGTGGCCGCTTGGTGGTACAGTACCATCGGAAACGGAGGGAGGTAAACCCCAGAGTGAGCGGATGGAGGTAGATTCCCGACAAGGGAAATCTACCCTCCTCACTATCAGAGTTGCAAATAAGCAGGATGCCAGCCATCCCGGGGATATGAAAATTATGATGTTGTTATACAAGCGTGGGGGTGGAGGCATATGGTCTGGCTGGGGCGATTTTAACAGGTCGAGTGTGTCGACGTGCGGGGACAAAATCTGACGAGGATGGTGCTGCACGTGACTTGGGGACTGCCTGTGACAGGCGTCGAACCCGTACTGTTTTCCCCAATGCAAGCTTGATGACGCAAAAGTGCGTTAGCTCTACTTCTGCCGGATGTTGAACCTGGATGAGCTTACTGGAGGTGAGTTAAATTGTTCTGAACGCCTTAGGGACCTGGCTAGTCACTGTGTCCGCAGGAGTAACGCTGGCTATAGGCGGTGACTGCTCTACTTGGTCGATACATACTCCTGTAGGATATCCGGGCCAACAGGCGCCTAAATGCTTGTCGAAGAGGGACTCGTGTTCTATGGGAATAAAAGGCGAGCTTGGGCGAGGGGTGGCTTCGTGTCACGGCGACCGAGGTTCGACCTCCTGCGAGTCACTTACAAGGGTGTCGGCTATTTCGGCTCTTGCTAGGGCGCTGCGTTCCTTGCATTGCTGCCTACTCTGCACTCCCCCTCTCCTGCTGTACATCAGGTTCTTGATAAACTGAAATTTATCACACAAAGTTCTCTCCAATGAGAGTGAAGGTACCTGACACAAATAATAACACTGAATCAGGGTAACGGGAGACTTACTAAAATTATGGTAAACAAACAAATAGATTAAACTTAAATTTTTATTACGTACGAGAAAGAAACTGGAAAGTCCCTGCGAATATTTATTACAAATAAAAAGCTTACTGGCTAAGCGCGTTTTTACGTAGTATAATCAGCGAAGGCAAGGCTGCAGAATTTAAATGCAGCTATCTCATTGTGACTAAAATCTACAGTAAAGTACGCAATTTATAGTGAAAGGAATTTACTGGAATCCTTTCCAAGGCGTAAGCTAAGACGCAATGGTATGTTACCGCGGTGTCACGGAAGTTGACTTGGGTAAGGGGTTACCCTGGAGTAGGTTACCTTGGATATGGAGTACTGTCTTCATGGTCAGCAGGTGCTGTGGAGGAAGAGCCATTTCACAAGTTGCTGGGTGGCTGCAGTCTTCACAGTCTGCGGGATAAAGCCATATTGCAGGTCACGGAGAGGAAGGAGAGCGTTTGCGAGCTGAGAGGAGTCATTGCAGACTCAGGAAGTCTTTACAGACTGAGGAGAGTCTTCGCAGACTAGGAAGGGCTTGTGATCCTATTCAGCCAGTGAGCCAGGCATATCTGCCTGTGCTTGATGCTGGACCTCTATTTATACTCGAAAATCTTATCATCAGCGATTCTTCGGGTTGTGGGGGGTAGCGTAACCTTCCAGTGCAGGGGTATTTTATCTGGGGTGCTGGAGCGCCACTCATTTCTTATCGTCCCGCTTGGAGGCTACGACAAATTAAAACACCTTGTCCTGAGGCGGGCCGGTCGTGATGTCACAAGGCCATGGGAGTGCTGGGGGTTGTAGGAACTTCTTCCAGGGCTAAGCGATGAGTAGTAGAATATCACAAATAATTATTTTATTCATGGGGTTGACTCTTGCATGCAGATTTCCAGGCGGGCAATGCGGGTTGTAATTATGTGAGTGAATTACAAGTACGTATTCGGCAGTCCAGGCTTGTGGAATCTCCTTGCTCGATACGTTAATTTTATTTTGCCACTGTTACGACTTCCCCCTGAGCATGGGTCGCTCGTAGATGGGACAAAGTCGGCCATAGAGTGCGCATTTGCACAGCGCAGCATGTTTGCATGCGTCAACTCTCATATCATCTCAGTAGCAGTTTTGTTTTAGCTTTTGTTTATTAGTTGAGTTATGACTGAGCAAAGTAAAGGACTAAAATAATAGTTGAGAGATGGTTGAACCTTATTAACCTATTAACTGTCAGCAAGAGGGTCGTAACAATGACTTATTCATTTGGTGATGCTGGCACCTCGGTGAAGCCATCGTCTTGTGTGGGTAGCGTGACCACTGGAATGGCCTGGACAGCATCCTCGGATGGTTCTGCTTCAGGGGTGTGGAATCGGGCTAAGGAGTTGACCACTGCGCTGTGCAGCGCCTGGAACTGTAAACGGGCGGCTTCTGCGTTGAGTGACGACTGGGCAACCAGGGCGGCTGCCCAATCCAGGGTGATTGTGTACACAGGTACCAGCTGACTGGAAGCCTGGAGGGCAACCTCATGTGGGCTGGTAGTTCTTTTAGATGCCTCGTGGGAGGCGACACCACGGCGGTAACTGCTACCACGTCCGGCATTGCAGGTTTCTCACTGTGTTGGCTCACTGGAACTGGGGGTGCAGGTGTGCTGCATCGTGAAGAAGACTTCGGAAGCACCCTCTGATCGATGACACTACAGTTTGAAGTCCTTTCGGTGTCCGGCTAAAGACAAGGCCGGTGGTGGTTCGGTTCTCTGTCTAGCAGTCTTCTCCAAGATATCTGTTGTGCTGGGAGTCCACCTCTCGGGTTGATTGGTGTACTTCCTTCTGAACTCGGATGGCATTGACAGCAGCGTCTGTTCAGATTCCTTGTGTTTCTGCTTCGGTAACTCTTCCTGCGTGGTCATGGAATATATAGTCCCTTGGCAGAATAGATTCTCCTCAGGGGTGTGCGTCTCTGGTGTATGAAGCGGCTTCCTATGGTGTGTGGTGCGTCGGGCTTGGCTTCTTGTCTTCTTAGGCAATAGGTCATCCACTATCTCTAGCTGCAGTAGTTGCATTGGTTGTGTAGACCTCCAAGGTGGGGCTTGAGACTGCACTGTCAAGGTTCGAAGTTGCACGTTGGGTTCGAATCTTGCTTCGCCCTTAGTCTGCAGAGGTGAGGGGCTGTTCTCCTCCCTTCCTTTAAAACTGGCTGATTTTTTGGGACAATCATGGTTGAAATGACGTTTAGGGTAGAACCAGCATTTGGGTAGCAGTGGCGCTGAGAGGGGGCAGGCACAACCTTGTCTGCTTCCCTTCTCCCCACTCCCTTTTGTCTTGCGTATCGGAGAAGTGAGGCGCCGAGTCATTCATGAATGAGTGTGCTGTGGTGGCAGGGTGGCACGTGGCCTGTCACTCTGGCTTCCTCCTCCCACTTAACCAGCTGTCGGCAGTTAATCTCCTCCTGTTCGCGGAAGTTCTTCTCTGTTTCGCGTGTTCTGCTGACGAGTTCTTCGATGGTGGTGGGTTTCGGAGCTTGTAGAAAATTCCTGATCTTCGTTTGCAATAGGCATGCTAAGTTCTTGACTCTGGTTTCTTCATCTCTATCGGGGAAAATTCTGTGATACATTTGTACCTTTCTGCGGATGAAAATTTTGATCTCGTGTGGTGTCTGGGTTCGGCTGTAAAATTCCGTCGTGAGACGTGGCAGTACCTCTTCACCTGTAAACTGCTGTGCGAGTCTGCTACTGAGTTGGCTCCTCTCTGAAACAAATTCCTCACATTTGTTCCACCAGTCGGGGCATTGCTCTTTAAATGTTGTGACTGTACTTATAGACCCACTGCTTCTCTGGCACTTTGTGTGTGCAAAATTCCAGTCTATATTCAGCCGTGAACACTAACAGGTTCTCATGAGGTCGTCCCACAAATTATGGTAATTGTGGCTCCCTCACGCAATGGGCTGTGCTGTGTAGGGAGGCCAATCCTGGGTTAAGTGGTCTGTACTCTGTGACACGTAGACAGACTTTGCATTGGTGTATACCATGCCTGGCTGGGAAATACGTTCCTTGGGCCAGCCTATGTAACTATGGTGATAGCTCTCCCCATACAGAATACATTGCACTATGTGGGTGACATGCCCTAAATGGTTTATCCAAGGGCAATATGCTGTCTGCCGCATTCTGCAGTCTTCACACCGGTACTCTAGGCCATTGGTGAAACGGGGTTCAATTTCCCAGTCTAGGCAGGCATAATGATACCAACCATTGTTGGCAATGGTTACAATGTATTTTGTGGTTACTCGAACCGGGACAGTTCGCCTTCGAATAGCGGCTGTGTTTGGTTGCAGCTGTAGCTGTTCAGCCGAGCTCATGCTCGCTCGTATCGGTCATGGACATTCTGAGTACAGTTTTGAGCACCACGTGGTGTTTTGCTGGACTCCCCGAAGTCCTGGTGATTCCTGCTCGGGTTTGGTTGACTTGTTCGTACTGCGTAAGTAACCCTATTGCAGTTATGCCACACATTGGGCACCAGAAAATATTTACCCCTCTCTTCTTGACGCATGACACCTTGGGACTGTGACAGTCGTCACAAGAACAAAGGAGGTCTTTTGTCGGGTGCTAAGTCAGACGCATCCTTCTGGCAGGTTTAGCAGGTTATTCTCCTGTGTCTATGTGGCACTGGTGCATGTCCATTGTAGAGAACTGGCTTAGTAGCCTTACGGCAAGGCACAAAATTGGGTTCGATCAGTGAGATCTTACGTTTCAAATTCTGGGCGTTTGGCAGTTTACCTGGGCGACGCGTAACCTTAGTTGTAGACTTGGCCTTGGCAATTTCAATAGGTTGTATGTGGGCCCCTGGCAGAGTGTTGCAGTCTGCTATTTATGCTTTTTGAGTCGGCTTCCTCTGCTGTCATTGGCTGGTGAGTTCGTGGGTGAGGTATTGAAGCTGAAGAGGAAGGTGGCGAGAGCATAGCTGCTTGAAGGTGTGACATCACCAGCCAGCTTGGAGATGAGGATGCGGCAAAACAATACTGGCGTAGTCATCTAGTGGCGTGCTGTTGAACTCTGTGCCTTCAATGCATAGTCTCGATGGGCCAGTGAACAATAAAATCTCGCAGGCTGGAACATCCATTCTTGCCGTTGTCAATAGTACAATTTCTTAATGTCACGTGGCGGTCAACAGTACAAACTCTGTTGAAATTAGGCACATAGCTATGCTGACTGATGAGCTGAAGTCGATAAAATACCATTGTTGAAAAGATGTCATGTGTCACTTTATCGTGTGCAACTGGTACACGCATATATATTCTGGTTTGTGAGGTTCTAGGGTGTGTGTGTGTATTGACATACTGTTCGGCTGCCTGGACAATGCTGGGCATTTGAATCCCATCAGGTTGTCAAATCTAGTCATTGAAGTGCTCTTATTAATAACTATGAAACACTATTTTGAATCACACAGGCAAAGCGTAGAAAAGAGGAAAGAAATGAAATGTTGGGCAAATACACTGCGCAGCTAGGATACACACTCTACCTACCTGTCTAGCACGCTATTTTAAGCTGTTAAATTTCTTTACAGATGTTTATAGATGGGTGCCCAGTACTTTAGTTTATGCAATTAAAGCTTATTTACCTAAATATCACCCATACACATATTCACACATAAAACATTGTTGTGTATTGTCCCTTCCCTGCTATCCTGTTTTACATGTGCATAACAAGGTGTCATTAGGTTACATTGTAAAATTTTGTGTAGCTAAAAGAAAGGGTAAGTTAATTGGCTTTAGTGATGTTTAGTACCAGGCATATGGAATTATTTTTGTGAAGTGTGTTGTAGGGATAGGTTTCTTGATACCGCAATACCTCGATACCCTCAATACTTTATAGTGTAGAGTATTCGCATGAGAATATCCAAAGTATAGGATTTTTACACCTATTTTCTCGTGCCATAATTATAGTAGAAGCGTACCAAAGCGTTTAGAATGTGTACAATAATTTTGAGAAGTGTACGATAACTTTCGGAATATGTACTATAATTTTTCAAAGTGTACCATAGTTTTAGTATGAGTGTACAATAATATAACCTATTTTATTTATAGCATAATATTCATACAGCAGCAAGCACCTTTAGGTTTTTTAAGCTTCCCATACGTACCACAATTATGATTTTTGAAAACACTGACGCCGTCGGGTGAGACATGAGATGAACAATGACACAAGTTACTTACGGCAGGTGGGCGCCAGTGGTGCTTCCCAGACACCGCACTTTGAGCTCAGGGTTCTCAGGGATGCTGTGGGTTCTGTGTATCTGTCTCACCCAAGCGTCTTTACAAAACATTGATCAATACTAAACATTTTATCACTGAAAAATAGACGGGAGATTTGCTGTTCTGATGCTACAAGTAAACGCACATGGTTACACTGAGACACATACCAGTTATTGCTTTCCAATTACAAAGTCGTGCCAGAAAAATGAGTTAATGATTGAAAACTTGGATGTGTCTAGCAAATTCCGTTGGGCTCTTATCCCCAACTTGCAATTACTCTAGCGCACTCCTAGATGGATGATTTCTCCGGGGTGTTTGAAAACACAACCCCCACTAGGAAAGAGCCTACAGCCGCTAGGATGGACTGTAGATTTTCCTGGAGACAGGACACGGAGAATTGCAAGATGAGAATTTAATACATGTGATTATTTTACATCGCTCACACGGACTCGTCTCCCAGCACGTGGTGAGTGTGGCGACAGTCTTTACACATAGCCGGCTAGGATGGAAATAATGTCATTGTACAAATTACACAAATAAGGATGATACAATTTGGGACACGACATGACTGCGCACAATAAATACGCAGATGCGTGAGGTATGTTTAGGTGGCCTGGACACCGCTGGATACAATGCGTAGCGGACCACGTGGTGCAGTTGGACTTGCAATAGTTTTCTGTAGAAACGGAAAATAATTACCTGGCAATGTGGTAGCGATATTGGGAAAATCATTCCCCTGCAGATTTAAGCATTTAAGATCTTGTAACACTCTTGATGGTGGTAAAATCAACATGTACAAAAGACAGCGTGATCATATATACAAAAGTATCAATCATGAAAATACACAGAACCCTGAGATTTACTAAAGCGCACTTGATATTACAAAAATATACCCTTAAAGCACATGGATGGCACAGATATGGACTTGACGGTACCTGATCGCGTGACCATGGGCGATGTGGCCGCAACACAATTAAACATGAAAAATACCCTGAAATACATACATAGAAATTTAGCCCTTAATATTGCATGCAGCAATTAAGAAGAAATTACAATGAAAAGCCTTTGGTGTAGGCGGATGATGCCTGATTTACAAATTGCGTGGGCCGCGTAGCCTCCTGCTTCTCTCATTTATGATCTAAAAAGCAGCAAGGGCTGCAAATTACTAAGTTAAGCGGAATCATAATGGTGGTTAATGTCTTGCAAAACGTATGCAAAGTAAAGGTTAACCGGTATACTAAAAGTGAACTATGGAAATCTAATTCGGTGCAAAAAGGTTGAATTGCATACGTGACAGCGTCTTACCTCGCCAGCTCTCTTTGACGATCTGCCTACGGGGTTCACACAAGTGGAAGTGCTATGCACGCCGAGTAAAACTTTTGATATTAAAAAGAAATGGCTCATACATAATTTGCATACGTAATCACTCTAAGCTTTTAAATTGTGATCTTTCTGTGTTCATTGATTGTTCTTTATGGAGGCGTTTACGACGGAATAGTAACTTCCTTATTCTTAGTGCAGCGCACATTTTGAAATTTAACCAAACATTGTGCAACACTTTAGGAACATACAATTTTAAAATTTTAGAACACTTTGACCCTGAAATAAAATAGAAAAACATGGTTGACACTTAAAAATAAATATGTATGAGTCCCTGTACAAAATTATGGCTTTCGGCAGTGTCTATCACAGCGATCTCATTTTTCCCTTCAAGTTATACCTTGACCCTTAATGCATGTACAGTACTGTCACTAACCTGAAACACTTTGTCACCTTCATAATGCAGATTCCTACGATCTGGTGGTGAGATTGGTGTAGGTGCTGTTTCGCCAACCTCACTACTCAGTTTCCTGACATTAACCTGGTAGTAATTTTCACAGCTGTTGTGGTGAAAGTTTTTCTGTCCATGGTTTGATCTCACTGGCATAAACTGCGGCGGTGGTCGCATATCATCTGGCATCATTGTAGGTGTTGTATGGTAATTCTGTCTCTGGAATTGGTATTCCTGTCCCATGCGTACATCTTGCTAATAGAGGCACGCCTCCCGCGTGAACTGCTCTACACTCACACATTTTGCTCCTCGCAGGTACGGCCTAATGTCTGCCATTGACAGGGTTACAATTATCTCTAACACTCCACAGGTAGGTTGGCCTGGGTTTAGGTGATTGTAAAGACCTAGTTTGTGCTGGATGAACTCTTGAATCCCTTCACGTTCGCGCTTCTGTTTGTGGTACAATCGTGCTTGGGCTTGGATGGCGTCTCCATCCGTATCAAACCTGCCCAATAATACAGAACTCTTCCCATGTTACCCGATAATCTCTACCAAGTTCCACCACGTGGCGGCTGTTCCCCTTAGTCTATTGGCAGTGACCTCCGTCCAATCTTCCCTATGCACGCATTGTCAGTTCAGTTTTTCTTTGCAAACCGTGAGAAAAGTACCTGGGTCGTCCGAATCGTGCCCCCCGAAAGTTGGCCACAGTATATTCCTATCGGGACCTGGTAAGCCCTGTGGCGTGTACGAAACGACTACCAGTGGCGGCGTGGGCTTCGCCTCTGGTGTTGTCGGTGGTCCAATCTCTGCACAGTTCATCTTACGGTACTTGGCACAGTTTATAACACCATCACAGAAGGTTACATATTCATCTGGTCCTATGCATCGCAAATGTAAGTCCCGTTTACATTGCTGGCACTGCGCCCACTTGGTTCTCGCCCTGTAACATCTGGAGTGCGTGCACAGACGTGGTTCTAATGGCGTTGACACGGTATTGGAGATGAATTGGCATAGCAGTTGATCCCATAGATTTTCACTGAATAGGTTGATTTCACTTACCCTTCTACAATGCACGCATCGTTTGATCGGCATGTCCAGGTAGTTGACGTTCGTGGGTGTTGCGGTGGCCAACGCGGATGTCTTGAGGCCTTCTCGCGGATGATCAGACATGGTGTCCACCATTTTAACGTGGATGATGCCACGCGGATGAACACACTGGTGCCGACTTGGGAACGCCAATTGATGCCATCGGGTGAGACACAATGAACGATGACACAAGTTACTTACGGTAGGTGGGCATCAGCGGTGCTTCCCAGACACCACAATTTGAGACTCAGGGTTCTCAGGGATGCTGTGGGTTCTGTGTAACTGTCTCACCCGAGCGCCACAAAACACTGATCAATACTAAACATTGTATCACTGAAAAATAGGCGGGAGATTTGCTGTTCTGATGCTACAAGTAAACGCACATGGTTACACTGAGACACATACCATTTATTTCTTTCCAATTACAAAGTCGTGCCAGAAAAATGAGTTACTGATTGAAAACTCTGATGTGTCTAGCGAATTCCGTTGGGCTCTTACCCCCAACTTGCAATTACTCTAGCGCATTCACAGATGGATGATTTCACCAGGGTGTTTGGAAACACAGCCCCAACAAGAAAAGGGGTCTACAGCTGCTAGGATGGACTGTAGATTTTTCCTGGAGACAGGACACGGAGAATTACAAGATGAGCATTTAACATGTGTGATTATTTGGTATCGCTAACGTGGACTTGTCTCCCAGCATGTGGTGAGTGTGGCGACAGTCTTTACACATAGCTGGCTAGGATGGAAATAATGTCATTGTACAAATATTCAAATAAGGATGATACAATATGGTACACAACATGAATAGGCACAATAAATACGCAGATGCGTGAAAGTATGTTTAGGTGGCGCGGATGCCGCTGGATACAATGCGTAGCTGACCACATGGTGCAGGTGGAATTGCAATAGTTTTCTGTAGAAACTGAAAATAATTACCTGACAAAGTGGTAGCGCTATTGGGAAAATCATTCCCCTGAAGATTTAGCATTTAAGAACTTGTAACACTATTGATGGTGGTAAAATCAACATGTACAAAAGATAGCGTGTTCATATATACAAAAGTATCAATCATGAAAATACACGGAACCCTGAATAAAACAATACATATAACCCTGAGCTTTATTTAAGCGCACATGATATTACAAAAATATACCCTTAAAGCACATGGATGGCGCAGATACAGACTTGACGGTACCTGATCGCGTGGCAATGGGTGATGTGGCCGTAACACTATTAAACATGAAAAATACACTGAAATACGTACATAGAAATATAGCCCTTAATATTGCATGCAGCAATTAAGAAGAAATTACAATGAAAAGCCTTTGGTGTAGGTGGATGGTGCCTGATTTACAAATTGCGTAGGCCGCATAGCCTCCTCCTTCTCTCGTTTATGATCTGAAAAGCTGCAAAGGCTGCAAATTATTAAGTTAAGTGGAAGCATAATGCTGGGTAATGTTTGGCAAAACACATGAAAAGTAAAGGTTAACCGGTATACTAAAAGTGAACTATGGAAATCTAACTCAGTGCAAAAAGGTTGAATTACTTATGTGACAGTGTCTTACCTCGCCAGTTCTCCTTGACGGACTGCCTTGAGGCAGGGCTGCCTACGGGGTTCACACAAGTGGAAGTGCTATGCATGCCGAGTAAAACTTTTGATATTAAAAAGAAATGGCACGTACATAATTTGCATAAATAATCACTCTAAGCTTTTAAATTATGAACTTTGTGTGTACATTGATTGTTCTTTATGGAGGCGTTTACGGCGGAATAGTAACTTCCTTATTCTTCGTGCAGTGCACATTTTGAAATTTAACCAAACATTGTGCAACACTTTAGGAATATACAATTTTAAAATTTTAGAACACTTTGACCCTGAAATAAAATAGAAAAACATGGTTGACACTTTAAAATAAATATTCTGTTATGGGAAAGTCCAGGTTATGGCCTCTTTGTGCATGGGCATACCCACATGTCATGTGTGTGGTGAGCGCAGTCATTGTCTTAAGGTTGCTGGCTGTTAGCCGGCGTCAACATTTACTTTTATGGTACATAATGGAGGTACAATAAAAACGGGCTGAGAGTTTGCGAACAAGTGCAGATAGGCGCGAGTGAGTAACTTGAATATTTACTGTTCATCCAATGCATACCACGTACCTCCAAAATTTTACATTTAATTAATTGTTAGCCCATCAATCACTTTTATTGTGTATATTCAGATACAATAAAAGCAGGTAGAGAGTTACGAGCGAGCGCCAATATGCACGAGAGAGCAAATTGAATAGTTATTATATGTCCCACACATACCATAATTATCTGATGCAACTACATTATTAAATAAATACCATAATTATCTGATACACCTGTTGTGGCCTAGTCTGCATATTCCACAGTCTAATCCATGGTGGATGTATCAGATAATTACGATACAGTTATTTCCTTGAAGTCAAAAATTAAAATTAAAATACTGCGAAATCTCAAAATAAGTGTGTACTGAACTATCAATATCATCAAAGTCTGATTACAACTTTTTCTGTGGAAACATGATTATATAGAATCAATGGTTAAGGATGGTTGGGTTACAGACCATCCACCATTTGTTTCCAGTGTAATGTGGGTTTTTTATAGTTTCAGTATGTATGTGTCAATGACACTAGTAAAATGAGCAATTTTCTTGGCCAAGTTATTTTTGTGTTCATGACAATTGTAATTTGGTATTGAGAAAAGTATAGGTAATGAGTATCGTGAGAATGTTTTGGTATCAAAACTGGTATTGCGTATCAAAAAATGTAGTATCTACCCATCCCTAGTGTGTTGTGTTATAAAAACTTTATAAAAGTTGGTTTTTGGTCAGTTTTTTCCCTTCTTGCAGTTAGTATAGTCATTAATTTTAACTGATCAGTGTTGTTTTCCATCCTAACCTAGGTTACAAATACATCTGTAGTTGAAGGTAAATTACAACCATTTAAGGAAAGTGGTCTAGCAATGTAAAGCCTACAATGCAGCACTAATTAATCTAAAATACACTTAAAAACAATATAACATGAACATTTAGTCTTTAACATCATATGAATGGCACACCTGGCACTTTGAAAACATTAGCACAATTATTGGCAAATCAACGCATCTCATTCAAATTAAAGCATTTCATTAATAACCACTAGGCCAGCCCTCCCAGGCATGGCACCATTAATGGTTTTTCCTCAAACTAATTCTAACTACCTAACCTAGATGTGATGCTAATTACCTTATGCTTTGGATTGGCATTCCTACCATGCATTATTACATACATTTCCTGGCTGCCAGTTCAGAAATTCTTATAGAAATAGCAAGTCTTGAGTAACATTATTCTTTGCCAAACTTAAGAAATAGCCTGTAAAGAAATTATACAGGAAGCATCCTTATACATTCCTTACATGGTGGTATCTTGTCTGATCTAGAGCATTTAAAGCAGTGAACTAAATCTTTAATCTGAGCTAACTGGCTACCAAATACATTTTTTTAGCTATGCATCATATCTGGCCTAGGGTAGCTGAAGTATGCTGAATATTTCTGATTGACCTTGCCGCAGTTAGATGAGCTGTTCTGAATCTTGCTTGTTGACCTGGCCTGTCCCTGTTTAGCCACTGTTGTTGTTGATGCACTCAATGGTGTATGGTGTGGTGTGCACTTTCATGAGTTTGGCCACTGGGATAGGCTTCTAATGCACATGGTAACACATAAAATGGTCAAACCACTGACCTTCATGCCAGTTGTTGATCTTTCCTCATATAGATTGACTGCAAGTTGCCGCACATGGAGATTTAATATTCGCAAGAGCAGAGACCACCACCTTAGTAGCTGTACTCTAAGTCCATCATTGCAAGCCATCCTTGCTGATGTCAGGGGTAGTTCTACTGTCTCAGTAGCTGGTGTCTTTGGAAATGGCATCATCTTGCAGATGCTTCCAGATGGGTCTCGCCGGTGTCTCTAATGAAGCATCTCTACATTTCAGGCAATTTTTGCAAGTGCCAGCAATTTCTTAGCTGCTTGTGACCACCTAGTACATTCCTCTCTTGAGGCCGGGCTGTCTTTTGATTTTCCCTTTTTTACAGTTCACCATGTCTGCCATTAGCCGATATTTGTAGGAGTTTCTTCTATTGGCGCTGTGCAATCTGTATCCCTGTTTTGACTGGCGGGGACAGTGGTACTTGCCTCCCAAGCAGGTGCTATAGCATCTGTTTGAGCCTTGCTGGGTGTTTGTCTCCCAGAAATAATTTTACCCTAATTGGTATGGTTACCTCTGGTAACTGAATGTGTGTTTAAAGTGAGTTGGAATTCATGCTTTAAAAAGTTTTGCAACAGTATATGTTTTTATTTGCTTGACTGGTAGGGTAACTATTTCAAATATGTTTTATGATTGAATTACTGCATGAAATATATTTTCACCATATTAGTTTATGAATTCAGGCAGAAGGAATATCTCACAAAGTAAGTATTAACTATACATATATTTTCAAATTTTTGAAATTCAAGTTTTTATTGTTTTGCCATTTGGGCCTGTATGCTTGTATGTTTTGGCGAAAAATAAGATACTATATTGTATTCCATTTATAACTACCCATTTTGGGCTTTGCTTTATCAGCAAAGGTGTATTGTGAACATCAAGAGGTGATAATGGGAACACAAATGGTTTTAAAGTGTGTTAAATTTTTTTTTTATAAAATTAGAAACTTATTTTTGGGTAATTTTTATACTGTTATATAGTTGTACCCTTATATATCTTTGGTATAAGTACACAGTAGAGTAATAAATTGTTTTACTCTTATTTTAGTGCAAACTGCAAGACAATATCACGTACGAGTCAGTTGTGATGGTGACAGGTGCAGTCGTTCATCGACCAGCAGGTCAGGAAAATTCAGTAAGTACAGTATGTGATACAATCTGGTAGGAGGGATGTTGATTTTATTTGTAAATGAAAATATAGGCATATAATTTAAAATATCGATATATCAGGTTTGAATTATGTAGGCACTGATTATGTTTTGTCTAGGTAGTGAGATGAATATTTTAGTAGCTAAAACAATGTGTATTCTCTTCATGGTTGATTAGCACTTTACAAAGTCTACTTTCCTCGCCATTTGTATTTTCTGCCATATGTAAATTTGATGTAATGGAACCAATTTAAAAGTTCAAATATTCTCACATAAAGGCAGCATGACATTACATAAATTTTATCACTCTTGTGATATTGTGGGTAATTGGGTTACATTGTTTGTTGCAATGGTGCCACCCAGGGATACCTCAGCACAGGTGCGGATAGGTGTAGTACACCTAGCAGTGGCAAATATACTTTTTGGTTTTTGTACTTTCTGGCCCTCTAGACTGTGTTTATGTGGGAATTGTGCCCAGCCCCCCGATAATGAACAAATGTATCCCACTGTGATGATGAACAATTTACTGCTACACACTAATTGATTGTGGTTATTTGTGTGATACATGTCTACCATATGTGCAAGTTCATAAAATTGTAATGACGGTACACATCTTTATGCTGGATTTTTTCCTATATTCACAACTTAAACATTCAAGATGATGTACACCCAATTAAAATACACCAAACATTGTATGTATTTGTTTATGTGGTAATTATGGGGGTCTTTAAATGTATTTCTATTCAAAGTGAAATTTAATGCTAGTATATTAACACTTGGTGAAAAACTGAAACATTAATAATTTGACAATAAATGTTTATCTTGGAAAATAATGCGATTTTGTGGCATTGTATTAAATACTGTGGAACTATGCTATAACAAGTATGGGATATAACGACATATTCACTATAGTTATAATTTTTGAATCACCATTATGTTGTATATTTTATGCTACGTTCAAAATGTGAAGCATGCAGCATCCCTCCTCCCTTAGTCCATTCATTCTGCTACACCTGCACAGCCATGACTTGCCCTCTACTGGGGGGAGTTGACCCGAACACTGCGGTTACACCTCCACGACTCAAGCCTTGACGCAGTGGGATGGGAGTGCACCCCACCTGTTTGACGTCCAGGGCACTGCTGGAGTCAGGTGACTATTCCGCATTCATGCCTTCATGAAGTAACTTTTGAGGGTGTACCGATTTGGGCCGACACACATCATTAATCAAACCCCTCAATAAAGAAGCCACTGGTGAAATGAATGCAGCGAGGGGGCTACAACAGCTGCAGAGTTCTAACAAACCCCTTGTGTACTCCCTCTACATGTATTTACATCCTACTGTGTGCATGTGCATGGAGTGCTTGTGTAGTGGAAAATATATCTGTTTTTTTCTGAGTGTGCAGATACTCTAGTTTCACATTGAGATGCCATCGCTAGCGAATTCCTACTGTTTTTCAGTAAATCGAGCATGGCTACCCACAACCCTTTCGGGGTGAGAGTGGACTCGTCCACCACGAGCCATCCACTGCTACCCTACAATTTACAAAAATGAGGGTGAAATTTATTTTTCCATTATTTTAATTTTGTATTAAATTGGTCTGAAATCTATACAAATCAGCAATGGACTGGGTTAGACAGCCCTGGTGCTATTAAAAATTACATTGCCCAAGTGAATTCATGCCAGCGTATTTTTTTGTTTACATAATCATTTTATGTAAATTAATAATCAAGTGTTTTCATGTCGTCAGCTTAAGTGTGTTTAAGTTAATTGTTTCCTTTTCTGTAAGTGTTTTGTATTTGCTTGCATCCTGCACACCCTTTTGAGCTGGGGTCTCAACATGTCTCCGCGATGTTATTCAGTTGGCTCGTATTGCTTACTGGGGGCTGTCAATGTGCCGCATGTCTCTGGGTCTCCACCGTCTTTGTGCGGATCATCATTTAGTGACACTAGCTTAACACTTTATTCGGAACTTAATTTATCTTTTCTTAACCCAGAGACAGTGCCGCCCCTTGGTCCCTTCAGTTCAAATGCGCCGGGGCTCGTAACTCTATAATAATTTTCATCAGCCTCATGCCAACTTTGTAAGTATAGGTTGTCAGTGCACCAAACTCACTTGGACTTTGTAAGTGCGTCTTCGGAGGGTTTTTATCAGTTGAGTAAAACCAGTCATTGAGAACTTGTGTTTTATTTCGCTGCTGGCCATTCATGGCCATGTGATTGAAAATGGGTCTTCAAACCACTGTGTTACTGCGGCGCCTCCCTCGGTAACTTGGTAACATACTGGGTTTTCCAGCATTTGAGATGGCCGTTAACAGTCTCACTTGGTACTTAGTGGCATATGAGGGGACTTACATACTCATATAAGTAGGCACACAGAACTATTTTAACAATACGACGTCATGTGTATCGCGGGGTGAGTCCATTAGCAGCCACATGGGTGGAGGGCCCACAACCTGAGAAGAGTCTCTTCGCTCAATCGAGCTGTCGTCCGTATTAACCGTATTAATTTTCCCTATAATAACTTCCAACATCACCCTAACATTTGTGACTGTAAGTCTGTCTAACCTGATCCCTGCTCCTGAGGCCACAACAGCCCATCATATGAGTGCTATTTTTTGGTTGTGGCCAGCTGTAATGATAGTATAATTTTTCTACAAGTTGAAAAATTCTGATTTTGGGTCTGCAAACATGCCGCGTGGAGAAGACAAAAGAACGACTACTTTTTCCCTCATATACACAAAAGGAAGGGACAGGAATGAGCCTTAATTAATAATACATTGCAAGTCTCCACTGAATACACAATATTTTAATAATATTCTCATTCAATTTGAAAAATACTCAGTTATGACTAGAAAGGCACTTGCATTAAATGAAATACTTCTTACACGATGCTAATTGAACATATAGCAAGTCTTCACTGAATACACAGTATTTAATAAAGCCTTAATAAGGTGCTCCACAAAATGAGCTTGCAATGAAATGGCTGTGATGAAAAATACATTCTCTTTTGATTTTAAAAATACTCAGTTATGACTAGCAATATTACTAAAATATCATGTAGAAATGGGTAATACTGTATTCATTTCTGGTGTATTAATTAAGGAAAGTTTTGCGTGGGAAGGGCAGGCGAGCAAGGCCCATCAAAGCATTTCTCACCAAGAAAAAACATTTATACTAAAAATATTAAAAATTAATATTAAAAGAATAGATCATAGAGGCAGTCGACACGTGACCCATCAGAGCACTAGATCCTAGGTGTCTACAAGCAGACGAAACAGTTTTAAAACTAAGTCCCACAAGTGAGTGGTGAGCATCAATTATCAAAAACTTTCCACTCCGGGCTGGCTCAACCAAATGGAGCTGCAGATAAAGATTTCTCAAACATATTAAAAATGAAAAACCACCCAGTAAGCTAGCATAGTTAATCAGAAAAGAATTTGGAAGGGCTGCCAAAAGGAGAATTTAGAAAAACATTACAGTCGACTCTTGATACCATACATGCAGGATTTCAGTAGCTGAAGGTTCTGACCTGTACATTAATAAAATACAACTTCTAACCATATAAAACATTATGTTAGTATAGTAAGAGCTGTACATTATCTGTGAATACAGTTTAGTTAATAAACACAATAAAGATTAGGGATGGGCCGATACCGATTAATCTGCCAATACCACGACCATCGGCATCGGCAGCATCTGAACATTGTTTGCCGATTATTATTCACAGATTAGTAGCATCAATTTATTTAACACAATGTTAAATGATCCAGCATGCAACATCTCTTAAAGCATTAATTTACCGCATCCATCAATCAAATATTCTGTCCGAAATCCAAAATATGTTCGGAACAATTGTTCTTCAATGATTTTTTCTTGTTTACATTTTGCCGTATTTTCAGTTGGTACATTTGCCAAAGATTGTTTGCATCATTAGTTTTTGGACACTACGTGAATGCAAAACAACACAGTTAATCGACAACTGCTGCTATCGATAGTATTGTTTACACCCGCAAGAGATTTTTGTTTTATTTTCTTCCTACATTTTTACTGATTTAGCTGCATTTGTATGTTGGCGACAATGAGAAAACAACCTGTTATTATTCGTCTTATTCGTTTACTGCCCTTGTTAGGTGGGTGGCAATGAAAACGAATCACACATTCTGTTACATTGATGCGTGACAGTCCCGGCTGTCTGACTGCCTCTGTCCTGGGTGACTTACTCAACGCTAGGCGAATCGCGTCTCAAGGTGGATTATTCAGATCTGGGCACGGGGGCCCACCCGGTGTACAACACGGGTGTGGTGGGTCGGCTACTCAGTACAAAGTCGGACTCAATAATTTTTATGCAGCGTGGTGCAGGTTTTGGAGGTTTTGCAATAAGATGGCGAGGTGGTTGGGTACGTGCAAGTACAGTTTCTGTTCCCTCTACGGGAGTAGCACTTGACTGAGGGGTGGTAAGTACTGGTGTGGTACTCGGCGGCGGTTCCGGTGAGCTAGTGGGTCATATGCCAAACAGTGCCTCCTGCACTATAGAGTGTTATCCTTCCGCGACTTTGGTGGGTGGCTCGAACAAGTCCACGGGCGTGACGGTAGGTGCTGGTACGTTGAGGCTTCTCAGTAGTGCAGCTTGCTCACAAATCCACTGGGAATGATACATAGCCGCTGGGGATTTTTGGAAATTACTCACGCCTTCTTGGCCCTTCTCTCAACTCCACCCCTATGGGTTTATGGGTGTAAGGCATTAGGCACAAAAATCGGGGCTGCAGGAGGTTGGCAGTTGATGTGTCTGTGTCCACATGTAAGTGCAAATTACTGCAGCCAACACCGTCTCACTCTCGACGTCTACCAGGTAAAGAAGGCTTGAACTGTGGGGTAAAGGTTGCGGGAACCGCACGATGTTGTCCCGTGGGGGTAGATTTCCCTGCACCATAATGCAACCCTCTCTGCATCACCAGTGAGCGGTGAGAGTTGAGCACTCTGGTCGGTAAGTCTATCCTACCGGGAGTGTACCTAGTGTCGTGGCTCTACCGTTCCTCCCACTTGGTGCAAGGAACGGGTGGTCTTCCAATACTGGTGAGGTGAGGGCCCAGTGGTCACTGGTCTCCCCAGACTCCAAAAAGATCCCCTCCTCGGCACCACAAAGTGAGCAGTGAGGTGGGGGACGACTTTGAGCCGGCTAGCTAACTTCCACGGGATGGTATCCTAGTGTCGTGGCTCTACCATTCACTGTCGGGGCAGAGAATGGATTGTCTTCCAAGGATGTGCTGTTGTGTTATGCATGTGGAAATGCAAAACCCGGTCTCCTGCTGAGTCCTCCAGCTCCAATATGACACAAAGAAGGAGCTCGGAGTGAAAGTCAAGAGGACTGGTAGAATCTATGTTTATTTAACCAAAAGAAAATATACACATTTGGCAGAGGTGCTATATCCTAATTCCCCACGGGCTATGTGGAAGGTAAAACATCCTATCTTAATACAGGGGAAGGCGCTCCATGCAAGGCTAGTGGGATGGGCAATTGCTGGTGCCTGTAGCGTAATGTTTAACCTTGGGGCAAGCTCTACTCTCAGGTTGTCTGTAGGGATCGAATGTGTCCAAGTGTGTAGTTGTCAAAGGCGCTGGTTCTTGCTTCGGTTGTGTTGGAGAGGATCTTTGGCCCCACGAAATGAGCGATGAAGTACAAAGATAGGTTTGAGCCTCTGCTCCAAAGCTGGAGTAATGAGGGCTCAGGAGAGGTGATCAAGAACTGAAGCAGAAATGATGATCTGGAGGCCAGGATGCATCTCCTTATATACTCCTCGGCCATTGCTTCCTTCACTGGCATAGGGCTTCTGGAGAGGGAGACAGCAGGTGCAAGCCCATTGCCTAGATCCTCTGTGTATGCAGCTTTTTGGTGAGTGGTGGGATCTAGGGATCTTGCATGTGTGATGGCATCTCGTGGTACACTGTTGTACTCGCTCCAGACCACTTGCATGGTCTCTGCAGCTTCCTAGCAGGCGCATCAAGGCAGCATGCGGGGGTGTGGCAGGAACTGTGGTGCAGGCTCTCCTGTGCCTGTGGTCCCAGACTGACCGGTGGGCGATGTGAGTGTGCTAACAGGCTCCCGGCCCATTGTGGATGCCAGCGAGGTGGCCACCAGAGGTAGTGGTTCTAGTGGTGCTACTACCTCTATGGCGGATGGTATTGTGTTTGGTGGCTCGGCAGTTGCCCCTCCATGTTGGCTGGTGGCATGTCCACTTCCCAGGTGGACAAGGTGCCCCGGGTGTCTGGCTCATCATGAGGTGACACCGGGGTCACTGGCAAGACGTAAGGAGCAGGTTTTCTAACGGCCGTTCTTCTTCTGCCCCTACAGCTGATGCTGTAGCATCTCATGGTTCTGGCGCTGGAGACACGTCCATGGTCGTTCCAGACTCGAGGGCAGTATTTGTGTCGGACGGCGGTTCTTCCAAGTACTGCGTGGCTGCTGGCACAAGCTCGACGAGGATCCTCATGATAGGCTCGTTGAGAAACGGAGATTTGAAGGGCTCCTTGCTGTCGGCTGGGGCGAAATAGAACTGACTTCTGGCACTTCCAGGTTAGGCCGGGAGTTCCTTTGGAGGGGATGCCTCTGCGGCTTGACTGGTCTCCAGGAAAATGATATTTCCTTCTCGGATTGGGCCACAATGCTCTGCATTTCCCCCTTTTCACTGACCGAGTTTAGCAGGAGTCCACTTTTCCCCTCGGGTCCCCATTTTGGGTTTGAAGTCAGTGGGGGTTGAGGGTATCGTAAGGCTTGTTGGTCTCAGGGCTCTTGGCGGCCCCTTTGGCCACGCTGGTGGCAGGTAGCTCGTTCCTTGAAAGCCAGTGGCTACCTCTGGGATTCCATTTTCTCAGCCGGTCTGGCGGGTGGTAGAAACCTGGCGACAGCTTCGTCTGGGCCTTCCGAGACCTCTGAGGTTATAGAGGCTGTTTCTCGTACCTCATTATTGCGCCAACTGACTACCTTGTATAGGCCCTCCCATTTGCCCACGAGGCCTGCATTAAACGGGGCGTTGGACTTGCTGAGTGGATGCAGCTGCAGAAGTACAGATTCACCCATTTTGAAGGCTCAGATGCCCATCCTAGGTTGTGGATATTTACTTTGAATATATGTCTTGAGCTTCCCTTGCAGTTTTGGCGTGTGCTAAGGCTGCCATCCGAATGTCCTCTGGCTGTGATAGCACGGATGGGAAATTTTCCCATTGCCAGTCCCCGGGCCGGCGCAAGGTGGTTCCTAGCAGGAGTTGGCTCGGGCTGGCCTGTGTGGCCTTGTCCGTCCTCCATCGTAGGGCAAACAATATCCTCGAGATGTGTTTATCCCAGTGGTGGTGGTTGTCGCCAACACTCAGATGCAGGATTTTCTTTATTTCTTGGTTCCTGCATTCTGTAGGGTTGGCTTGTGGGTGGTATGGCAGAGTGGTTCATGTCTCCACTCCCCACTTTTTGCAGGCGGCCAACCACTTCCGGCCGGTGAATTGCGTCCCGTTGTCCGTTAGCAGGCACTGCGGATAATCCCACCGAGGGAAGATTGTATTTTCAAATTTCCAGGTTATGTGGTGAGTTTCCTTGCTGGGCAGGGGAAAGGCTTGTATCCAGCAGGAAAATAGGTCTGTGACCACGAGTAGATAACGGTTGCCGCGAGTGCTGCGGGGATAGGGGCCCATCAAGTCTGCTGCCATATGTGTTCATGGAGTCTGTGGGCGTCGTGGCTTGGCCGGCGGAGGGGGTGCAGGGTATGCTTTTCCCTTGCAGCATTTCTCGCAGTTTCCCATATATTGTCTGATATCTATGCTCATCCTGTCCCAGATGTACCGGCCGGCTATGTTTGCCAGGGTTTCCTTAGTTCCCAGGTGAGCTGCTTCAGAGTTGCAATAAGCAAATCTGATCTTCGGAGTTGACTTATGGTGGTTGCGGTGGTACAGTGCGGTCCTAGTCTTCCTTGGCTTCCTCGGCGAAGTCCAGGTCAGGGCATCGGGCAGGTCATTTGATTTCCCGGGACAGTGCTGCATCTCGAAGTTAAATTAGGTTAAAAACATGTCCCATCTTCCCAGTTTTGCCTTCACCACTTTTGATTCCTGCAGCCACTGGAGCATTTTGCCGCTATCGGTACGAAAGATGAAATGAGTTCGTTCTAGGTAGTACCTGTATTTTCGCACCGCCCATATTATCATCAAGCATTCTTGATCGTTAATGTGGTAGCATTGTTCGGTTGCGTTCAGGCTGGTGCTGGCATAGGCTATCAACCACAGGTGGCCCTTTTGGTCCTCTTGGTAAAGAACGACCCCAAGGCAGTTTTGGCAAGTGTCGGTCTGGAGTATTAAAGGTCCCTCCCCTTGGGGCCGGTGGAGTTGTTTTACATTCTGGAAGCTCCTTTTTAGGGCATGAAATGCTGTACGATACTCTGGTCCCCATCGCCATCTAGCTTCCTTTTCTAGGAGAGGGTGTAGGGGCGCCATCAAACTGGCAATGTCCTATATGAAGTCCCTCAGCCAGTTGCAAAGCTCCTAGAATTGCCGTAGTTACTTCTTGGTAGTGGGCCCTTCATCCTCTTGGATGACTTGTATAGAGTTTGCCTGAGGTAGTCTATGGAGGTTTTCCCAAAGTGGCTTTTTGACAGCTTGGCAGTCATGCTATGGATCTCAATGCGTTCGAGAACTCTTTGCAGGTGTATCAGGTGCTCTTCCCAGGTCTTGGAATATATTATTATGTCGAGGTACGAAAAGCAGAACTCTCCAACGTATTCAGTTATTACCTCTGGAAGGTGGCGGGTGCATTTGTCAGCCCGAAAGGGCATAACGCGGAACTGCAGAGTTTTGCCTTCGGGGCTGGTAAAGGCGGTGTAGCGTCGGCTGTCCTGCTATCTGCCAATACCCTGATTGTAGGTCA
This sequence comes from Dryococelus australis, assembly GCA_029891345.1. Taxonomy (NCBI): domain Eukaryota; kingdom Metazoa; phylum Arthropoda; class Insecta; order Phasmatodea; family Phasmatidae; genus Dryococelus; species Dryococelus australis. The sequence goes on from CM056996.1 coordinate 150,211,134, forward strand.
AGGGTACTGAAAATTTATGCTTCTCCTATATCGTGTAGTGTATGGGCCAGATTAATGACCGGTGGAGCAATGGGGTGAGTGATGTCATTTAAAGCCTTATAATTCACACAGAACTGCAGCTGTCTATCCTTCGTAGGTACCAATATGACGTTTTGAATTGTAGGGTGAATCTGATGGCTCAATGACGCCCTGCTATTTCATTTCTTTTATCTGATTCATGATCAGTTGGCAGCACCTGGCGGATACTTGAAATGGCCGATTGTATATGGGCTTGCTGGTAGTCGGCCATATCTCATGCTGTGTTGTCCTGGTCTGGCGAAGCGTTCCTTTGGTTCTGAATGCCCCTGTGTGCTCTTCCAGAACTTGTTTTAGTTGTTGGAACCTGGTCGGGTCCAGGTTGTGGTTGATTTCGGATGCTAATAATGGTGGTGCAGCTTCTGCCTGTGGGCCATGTTCCCAGTTGACTGAGACTTGTGTTTGTGGCCTAAGTAAACTTTCTTATGTCCATGGTCCATTACGTATTGTTGCCGGAGCCATGGGTAACCTAGTATAACCATCCCCTGTAGCCCAGGAGGTACAATGAACTCAGCAGTGCTGGTTATTTTCTGCACTGTGCAAGTGAGCGTGAATCTCCCATCCACTGCCAAGATGCAAGCAGGTTTGGCCATTCTGACGTTTTCTGTTGGGGCTGTATTGATTCCCATTGTTCAGCAGAAAGTAAGTTGCTGTGGATAAAATATCCGGTGGCTGCCGAGTCTAGTAGTGCTGACCTGCTTTGGCCTTTTAACATGATCTCGAAGTGAGTAGCCTCGGGCGGTTCAGCCTCTTCATTCATTAGTTGGATGGTGGGCCCTTTGGTTCCTGCAGAGCTGGCCCTTTTGATTCACCAGTGTCTGCATTTCCCACCAGAGAGGATTCCTTTGGCAGGTTGAGAGTGGGTCGCTGACCACCCGTTATGTCCCTTTCTTCCACGGGCGCGTGTGGCACCGGCCATGTCGGGCAGTCTTTATGAAAATGATAACGAGAACAGAACCAACACTTTGGAAGATTATGCACCGGCGGTGCAGGTGATGGTGCGTTGACCTTCTTTTCTGGCATTTTCTCTGCTTCTGCAGATTTGCTTGGTTTCAGGCATTCTAGATGGGTCTGCACCTGCAGATTGCGCTCGATTTCTCAGCGCCCGGTCCACCAGCTCTTCGCTATCTTGTGGCTTCGGTAAAATTAAGAGATTTCGCAGCTGCGGTAACAGCATGCGGGTAATGTGCCGTATGCAACTTTCATCATTTTCCCCCGGGATAATGTGTCAGAACATTTGCACCTTCCTGCGGATAAATATTGCAGTCTCTTCACCGAGGATCTGGGTCTGGCTGTAGAATTCCGTGGTCAGGTTTGCTAGTACCTCCTCACTGGTGAATTTTGTAGCTAGCCGGCTTCGGAATTGAGTTCACTCTGTGATAAACTCCCCCTACTTTCCCCACCAGTAGAGTACTTTTCCTTTGAGGTAGGCTTGCATGAGTTTAACCCACTGTTTTTGCGGAGTTACTTGTTCTTTAAATTCATTTTCACAGTCTGTCAAGAAGGAAAGCGGGTCTTCATGAGTCCGGCTTGCGAAGTCAGGAATCTGAAGTCCCATGTTTACTTTATTTGCTCTTTAATGAGCTTATGCAGTTGAGTTTAATTAAAAGAATCGTTATTCATATACTAGAGGATAATTTACAAAGGAATTAAGGATATGTACCATTTTAACACATTATTTGCATTTATGAAAATTTCTATAATAATATTAGTAGTTTGCTTTCATTTTCTAATCATTCTCATTACAAGACCCTTGAAGGGTAACAAACAAATTGGAAAAGCAGTTCTACAGTTGACTCTCGATCTATCGTTATTCAAGGGACTACCAAATAATGTCAGTACATGCAGGATTCCAGTATATGCGGTTTCTGACATATGCATCAATAAAATACAACTTCTGACATTATTAAACTTTATGTTGAGTATAGTAAGAGCTGTACATTATCTGGGAATACAGTTTAGCTAATAAACACTATAAAAATCGGAATTTTAGAAAAAACTATTATTGTAGAGAATATATTAAAAATCATTTAATCTAAACTAGTTTAAATAAAGAATAATGTCTCAAAATACTGTTATAACTTATTGTAATCAGACACCAAATGCAGGTTGACCTAAAAACTTTTAAACCCTCTGAAAATGAAAATAATATGATACTGAACGCAAATATAATTTTGAATGTCCGGCGCGGGCTCTATCAGCTGAGAGTGCACAGAGAAGTTATCATTCCGGCAGTGTCTTCACGTCGGTTGCAAAGGATGGGTGGAGGCGGTGGGCGGAAGGACTATCACTCTACGCCGCTACATGTTTCAGAGTGCCGACACATTGCACACGTGACAAATGTCTAAGTAATTAATTATATTTGACTGCAAAGAAAAGTTGTAATTTTGAGACACAAAAATAAATAAGGCTATTATAAAGGATTTCTTCACTGTCTAGTAATTAATCATTCAAAACTACGTCCTCTGATTTTCCCAGTCAAGTTACACTGCACTCAGCTCGACGCTTACCTACCCATTATTAAACAGCAAAATATGTCAAATAGGTAATTTAATTTCATTAGTGTATTCTAGAGATGTGTGTCTATTGAAATAAATTAATATAAATCCATTAGTGTATTCTAGAGATGTGTGTCTATTGAAATAAATTAATATAAATCCGATTTCCCCGCAGGAGTTACTGAAAATTAATTTTACACTTATAATACAAGTCGCTCAATGTTCAAACAATTTTTGTTGTCAAGGGGAGTTCAAGTATATGCTTCTGGGCATATAATTTTATTTGCAAAGATGCTGCCCCTTGAGTTAAATAAATATTACTTTTTAAAATCATGTTAATTTTATGCCAAGTACAATAAAACACCAACCTTACAGAAAAATACCACCGTTAATCACAAAAGAAAACATATTTTCAAATAATAATTCCTCATTAAAATGTTTTGCGTAACATTTGTAGGTGAAACCATTTGCTTTGAAATACAAGTGATGATAGGTGCAACTATTTAGAGTGACACATAATCTTCATAAATTTATGTTTGCCAGGTGCAGTTTATTTACTCTGATGCTGGCGGGATGCGTTTGAAGGCAAGGCAAGCAAAACGGGCGTGGCCAGGAGAGAGGGAGGATGTGCTTTATCTTTTGCTAGACAACTTCACCTCTCAGCGGCGAGATAGTCCTATGAGGAGAGGAAGGATTGTGCACTGCTGAGAGAGAGGATGCTAGGTCGCCATGCTCATTGCTATGGGTAACCACTTCCCCTCTCATCTGGGGAAGTAACCAGCCAGACTCGCTCTTGGCGGAAGGACGTAGTGTTGACAGATGTGTTGAGGAGACATAGACACTAGACAGAGCACCGCAAAGCAGTTATGAATGGTGGTGCATGTGACGTATTTCACATTACTATACGTTTGCATAAACAACCATCTTAAAAACGATAGTTGCAGGAAACATTAGGTGAAGGTACTCAAAAAATACTTTGATCGATACTCCATGCAATAAACGATATAAGCATTTTATGTTAACATTATTTACATAGGGATTTTGCTGGGACCACAAAAAATTGTTGGTAGATGTAGTTTATCGATACATGCGATAATGATACATAGAGAGTCAACTGTATATAGATACAGAGTCAACTGTATATAGATACTGTTACAAACTCAATGCCAATGCTAAGTTTTGAGCGTTGTGTGCATTTCTTGTGCTTATGCTACCTACCTCAGTTATGACAACATGCCCTGCATACCTAAAAATGGATTGCAAAATGTAAAGCAAAAGGAAATGTAATAGCATTGAATTTTATTTTTTTTTGCTAGTGAAGTAAAAATATAAACAGTCACAAATTCTCCAGTGATTTTTATTTAGTTTTGGTAGATACTTGACGTTTGTGCTTTTGTGGTTGACAGCCAACTTCCAGACACTGTGAAGGAGACAGTGACATAAGATATGTACAATAAGGCAGCAAACTAACATCCATAATCACCTGAATGCAATTACCATCTTCAACAAGCAAAGAGAAATGGATGAATGCTACAATTATTGAAGTGTATGGTGCTTTATAATCAGACTTGCTAGAATCTCTCTGGCTAGTGAAGTTCGCAATTATACTTTTCTCAGTTTTGTGATGAATGGTGTTTGTAATCAGCACCTGTGATTTATAATCACAAAGTATTACACTGTGGTACTCGTTTATGTTGCACGGTATGTTATGTGTTATGTAAGCATTTATAAGTTGAATGAAGCCTCATTCTAGGTTTAACATTACAATGTATTCAACATATAAAGTAATATAATTATTTGAAATGGAGAAGATCTATGACCAAACAAAGTGGATGCAGATCCTATCTCAACTCTAGCATCAAATGAATGGGAACAGTGCTATAGAACTTTGAAAAACTATCAGGATGAAATCCCCAGTTCTACTACTGATTGTGAGAAACTAAAGGTACTTATTAATAATTTTGTATCATCAAATGTATATGATCACATCACCCTTTGTAAAACTTATATTGATGCTATATCAATTTTAAAAGACCTTTATATTAAGCCTATTAACAAAATATTTGCTTGTCACAAGCTTTCCACAAGACACCAAGAGGCTCATGAAACAATTGATTAATATCTAGATTCACTTTGGCTGTTAGCTAAGGATTGTCAGTTCAAAGCAGTCAATGCTAAAACTTACAGGGATGAATTCATTAGGGACACATTTATCAGTGTTTTTTTTTTTCCACAATTATTCGTCAGTTGACCCCTCTTTCTTCTGACTAAGACCCATCTTGGTGTAGAAAGTTGAAAGTGATGAAGGTTGACTTGGATTGAGGTTCAATGTGACTATAACCTGTTTTGTATCTGTCTCTGTAGCTGCTCTGTGCTATGCGGACAAGCAGGTTGGAAGTGTGGCGTAGAGAATGCAGTTATCTCCCCTTCCTCTGCTCATGAAGAAGGCGTCCGTTTTGTGTGTGCTGGCTTGGCATGTTGCACTGTCTCTTTCCTTGCGCTCGCTCCATCTCCTTTTCATTTCCTCTCATATTCCCGTTAGCTCAGTTTGTGGTGGCCCACAATAATTTATGACCAAACTCTTAATCTTGAAATCCATTAAAAATGAAAAATTGCTGTAAAAAAGCATAAGGCTCTTTACCAGAAAAGGTATTAAAACATAGCAGAGAAAAATTATTAAGAAATATTAAGCAAATATACCAAATAATATTCATATGAAAACCATTTATTTAAATTAACTGTAAATGAGTTGGCATCATCACAGAGACTAATTATATAGTAATACTAAAAAAACATATAAATTTTAATAGCCTTTCAATGTAACCAATGCAAGTTGCCTCTCTACGCACTTCTTAAACCTAGAATGCTACATGGGGTACACCCGTACCCTACGACTTACATTTAGTTCTGATACTTTCTGATAGATGGTGCTGCGACTCTAATGCTTTGAGTAGTTTCATACACTGCCACTGCAATGTGCGTGCCACAGTTGGAGATAGTGCTGCGTTTTGTGCTGTTGAGTTATTGTGAGCTTGGGGTCCAGGTATACCCCAGTGTAGCATTGCAGAAGAGGTATTCATAAAACAAGTTTTCCTCTTTTTGATGTTTGTATATTTTTAATTTGTGTTATTTATTGTGAAACTTGTGTTAATCATAAAAATTATTCACAATCTTTCAAAAGCATCCAAATTATCTCATTAATTATTGTTTTCAGCTCGGTTTTGTGCAAATTTTCATATTTTGGATTTTTGCCTGTCTTAGGTAAGAGAAAAAAATGACGTCTTGGAAACGTCGTTACTTCAACTTGACAAAGGAGCTATATGTTCAAGAAATTCATTGTATACTTGTAATTCTGACACAGTTCGCAGTGTGATGAGGATGAAGACAATGTAATTATTCCAGACTTGAGAAGTGGTAGCAGTAATGAAAATTCTGAAGAGGAAATATCTCAGTCTATTGGCCAAAGTAACGTTCATATTTCCACATCATCAAGGTCTGATTCAGAGGAAGACATACCATCATCTTCTTCAGAATCATCAGGTCCAGCCAAATTAAACACTGTAAAAGCTCCAACCAAATTGAAAGGCAAAAATGGATTCGAGTGGTCTGGGGAAAAAGGAGTTCTTCATTGCATGCCAGCTAGAAATCTAATATTTCATTTACCAGGCATCAAAAATATTGCGAGACAAGTTACATCATTATTAGAAGTTTGGCAGCTGTGTTTTGCTAAGGAAAATCTGGATGCTATTACTGATAATACAAATAATGAAATTGAAGTTCAACGTTTGAAGTACAACAGGGATGTATCTCAAGAATGTGACATTGATGATGTCACCAATAAGCCTTCATACACGCGAAAAACTGATTCCACGGAAATTCAAGCTCTTATAGAAATATACCGTGAAAAGGTGAAAATGTGAAGGGGAAAATGGATAAAGGGAAGTAGGGTAAAAGGAAGTGAATAATGGGGAGAAAGGGAAGTTGGTGAATGGGGAACTTAAATCTTTCATCCACTTTATTTAATCTTGTTAATCAATTCATTGATCTCAATTTTAACTTTGTATTGGCTTATTCTTTAACCACTCTTCTAACTAGTTAAACATGTTTAAAACAAAACTAATATAACGGAAACAACGTCAAAAACTCAGCTGCTCATAGTGGAGGGAGATGTAAGGGAAACTCAAATAACTTACTTAAAACTATTAAACCCCTTAAATCTCTTTAAAAGGTAAACATCTTAAGATGAGGCACACTCTCTCAACTTCACAATTACCTATACACCACAGCTCCTCCTCAGCTGCATCTCATCGTCTACTCAACACTGCATAAAATTAAAGATCACCATCCTACATCTCCTCCATAACCATTTCTGAACAACTTCTGCATTATCATCTATTTCAATGACTGGTCTGTATCAAATTCTGCTGTGGACGGTCGACCACAAGGCACTTTCTACAAACAGGGGCGGCCTTGAAGCCCAAAACTTTATCATTTCGTCAATTTTAGGTAGAGCTCAAACTTACTTTCACTGCATGCAAGAGGTCATGCGCGATCTTATACTCTTAGACAGGTAAATGCTGATGATGTAAAATTAAAAAAATTATTAAGTTCATTAAATAAAATAATTAATAAAATTGATAGCTTCTTTAAAATTAACCAGATTCATAAAAAGGGAGAGTGAAATTAACTGCTTAGAAATAACTTTTCACAAAACTTAAAAGGGATAAAACAAATATTAACTGCTTCCAATAAAAACTTATTAAGGACCCTGCCTAGAAAAACTAATAAAAATAATTTATCAACAAGGTAGTACTATTTAAAAATTCAAACCAACCACGACTACTAAGATAAGGGCAAAAATACCTTAGACCCTAACACTAAAACAGAAGTTCTAACCAAAATCCAAATTAAAAATTGAAATTATTAAATCAATAAAATTATTACCAAAACATTAAAAAGGAAGGATTCGCATCTGAACAAATAAAACGAAGGGCAAACCTAACCTTAAAATGACAACCAACTGAACCATGCCTATGATCAATGTGAACAAAAAAATAGGAATAGTCCTAACCAGGACGCTATAATTCAAAAATTTCCAAAATCCTATGAAAATTACCAAAATTACCTCGTGAATGATAACAAAAAAATTGGGAGCGTCCCTAAAAATTAGCTATCGTAACAAAAAAACTAAAACCAGTTAAAAATCGCAAAAATACCATCGTAACAATACTATACGGTGCTGGAGTTATGAAAATGGTAGGTGTTTTCACCAAAGAACTGTTTGATGCAAATGTTGGAATACTGATATTTCTAGTAGCAATGCCAGTAGCAGGTTTTAGGTTTTTAGTGAACTGTCTCAGGTTTGATGACAAAGCAATGTGGGATCATAGAAAAGCTAGTGATAAGTTAGCTGCATTTCGGGATGTTTTTGAACTGTTTATGAATGCAATGAAACAATTGTATGTGCTATCAGAATATATCACTATAGATGAGCAGCTAGTGGGATTTAGAGGATGATGTCCTTTCAACATGTATATCCCTTCAAAGCCAGACATATATAGGATAAAAATTATAATGTGCTGTGATGCAAAAACATTTTATGTCCTCAATGCAGAAGTCCACACTGGTTAAGGATCCACACCGAATAAAAAAGTTTTACAAACGGTACAGCAAATGAATTGCAAAACATGCAGAAATAAAGGTACTCAACTTGATTCTTTATAAAATGACCTGTGGAACTAATCTTGAGATTGTTCGAGTTCAGTTAGTATACAAGATGTCTCGCACTGTCGGCAATGTATACGAGACAATTGTTGTAAGCTCCAGCCCCTGAAACATGCATACGTTTTCAGTGTGTGAGGGGAGTGCCAGGCAAGCATATATGAGTGACATTTTGTCATGTTGGTGAACCTGTAGTGAGATGGGAACAAATATTAGTGGAACTCAGCCAATCAGAAGTGTCACTTGTATCGCATTCATTTGTTTATTTACATTGTATGCGGTTGAATAAGCAAATGGCTCAAATTACCAAAATAACCAACGAGCAGAAGTTTATTCTTCTCGAATTCGTAGAAGGTAAGTGTAACTTACGTAATTGAGTATATGGTGTTGTGCTGTTCATCTATGATGTTTACCGAGAATTAATTGTGAAAATAAAATCTCGTTTTGTCTTTACTTAACCTCTACGTATGTTGGAAATACAAACAAAATTAGGATATGTACTTTGTTAGTGGCATGACTTGATGTAATATTTATATGCCTTACAGCTAATAATATGGTGCATAAAATGTTACACAGAACAGCAGATTTGTTTTGTGTCTTTCAAATAGTTTATGTGGCAGGGATTGGTTTGTAAAATTCTTCCCTGTGGAAATTACATACAATTTAATTAAGCGAGCACAGTTGTGTATCATACATTTCCATAATGTTTACATTGCATTATAAATAAGTAAATGTGAATGTATATGTTAAGTTGCCCATTGTTTGGAGAGTATTAGCAGCTACATGACACTTTACTAGATGTCGTGTTTGAGTAAGAGCAATTGTGTAGTCTTTAGATACTTTTAGTGTAATAATTCTGCAGACGTAGATTACAGGTATCAGTTATTTTGGGTAGTGGGCTGTAGTTTTTGGCTAGTAGTCTGAAGTGCTATTGAATTTAATCAAAATTGTAGGAAACGAGAAACTTGCCCAAGGCAAACTGACAGCTGACTGGACAGCCAAGGAAGCCAGTCGGTTGTGGGAAGAAGTTTCTGTGAAATTGAAAGTTTGTGCAATAATAATAACATATGTTATTTACAGAGTTTTATGTGCAAGACTGACTAAATAATAACTTATGTGACGTCTAACCACCCAACTACAAGTCACTGAACAATAATGAACATCAGTAGTAAGCCTATGTAAATTACTCTTTTACTCATAACCTCATTTGCACTCTCAACACACTTTTTACTTCTTGTCCATTCAACAAGTTCTTAATTTGCATACGATTATACATTCGGCACAGTATAAATTATGTATAAATTGAATTCACACATCGTCAACAGTCATCTTATGTCAAATATTTTGTTTCTTTTGATGTGCTACTCATCTACAACTCCACATCTCGCACGGCGATGATCGAGAAAGTGGACACTCACACGGTCGAGACGTATACGATGGCTCTCTTATGGTTCAATCTTACAGTTTTCTAAAAGTGTGCGAGTTACAGCCGCAATTAGAAGATTTCATATACGAGTGCAGTTTGAGCTTAGGCCTCCTGATTTAAAAAATGCTCCTAACAAATTACATTATACCATCACCTTTATGAGCACCTCAAGTAAGAGGTAAAGCTTTACAGTCGCCGTAATTAAGACGGACAGCAATTCTTGCATCATACTATGTCAGTTAACACACAGCTACAGTGCATTCGAGGTCAAGTTCAATGAACAAATGAGGCACCTCGCCAGAAGTATGTTTCAGTCATTTCCATTGACTATTATTAAAGAGTACATATTTGCTTTTCACAAAAATCTCTAAAATAATTAAGATTTTATGCGTATACTGTATGTCTTACTTCCCAAATTCCTCACAGTATAAATCAGTTGTGCAGTAACTTTAAAACACACCTTTACTAAACTGGGGGATACCATTCTAACAAGCACCAAAATACTGTGTTATAGCCCCCTTATTAAAAATAGAAATTACTTATATTAATTTCTCATTAACCACTATAATAATTTCAGGTACTAATTGGATTTCATTTTAACCTTAGCAGGTACAAGTAACTTCACCAATCCCGTACGTCAGCCCTTCAGAGTTACTTTTCATAAAACATCATTACAAAGACATTAAAAAGTACTGAAACCAGTTGTGGATGTGAGCTACACAAGGTCAAACGGGCAGCATGGGGCGGCATCAAAAATTGCAAAACTAGAGTGATCAAAAACTCCATTCATTAAACACATTTAAATTCCGATTGTGCAAGCTAAATACTAAATGAAATTCAATATTAAGCTGCATCCCAAGATTCTACTTCATAGTAAAATGAAACAGAACATCTACACAAAAAACTGCCCCAGTATACTAAAGCTTGTTGCCACAATTCACCCTCAACAAGTATTTGGCCTGCATCTTCCATAATTAAATTTCCTATGTCTTACAACTTTAGTGGGCAGCACCCCTACGCTTTACTGCAGGTACGGAAAGACAATAAATACTTGTCGTACATTTATCACTCATGCATCCTCTGTGAAGTGAAACTTCTTGGGTGCCAGGACATCCAGTGAATCATCCATCGAATGGGTAGAGGAGTAGTAGCACAAAATATGTAACATGTCCATCACGTCGGACAGCCGGAATCAGAAAAACTAAGTATTTGGAGAAGAAGGGAGGCCAAAGCAATGAAGGGGAATTAGAAAGGAGGGGAGACCCTCGAGCGATACCGCAAACATGGTGCGCTCCATGAGCTAGTGGCAAATGAAGCACTAGGCGGCGGTCAATTCAAAGACAGTCACAATTTCTGTGCTGCAGTGGTGTGTCTTGTCAGTTGGGCTTCGGTTTTGCCTCGTTCTTGCGGCTGGAGAGGTAGGCAGGGGTGAGAGGTAGGCAGTAGAGGCCAAGGTCATGGCTCGTGAAAGAAAAGAAACTTTTCAGTTGGTGTGAGATTTTTTGTTCATATCCTTTGGGTTTGCGTACCTTTTAAGATTTCGCAGTGTCCGTTTACAAACTTATGCAAGGGAGGTTTTTCCTTATACATTTTTTAGTTATTATTTTACCTCTAAAAAGGGAGAGAAAATTTAACACATAAAGATCCGACTCGACAATTTGGGTGCAAAGTGTTCCCCTCGTACAAAAGAAATGGGAAAGAAAAATCTTAAGTTTTCCATGGAAGAGAATGTAAGCAAAAGGTTCCATGAGCCTGTATATTACGGCAAACGTGTGGAGTGTTTGTGTGGCCATGCACTGCGCACACGTAAACAATTCTTCCCGAAAAACAGCAAAGTACGAGAAAATAATTCTTATGTTAATTGTTTTACAGACCCTAATAAGGCTGTGCAGGTGACTACAAATTTATACATTGTTTACATTCATGGTTATGTTGCATTGTGTTTGTAATAATTATGAAGAGAGGAAAAAAAATTTTTTTCAGGCGAATTGGTTACTCATATGCACTGTCTTGGGTTGTAGTGGTACCGCAATTGTTAAATTTAAGTACGCTGTTATGATTAACATGTATACAATCCGAACACAAAATATAGAAAAAGATATGTACCAAAATGATTAAATGCTTTCTGTGTGCCTTTTGGTTACTACTTCTACACATACATAAAACACGTCATGAACACTTGTTGTTTTATAAAAATTTACGTAACATATAAGCACTTAATGATGTTAGTGGTTAAACACATTTTATTTCAAGAACAAACAATTATTTTAAATTCTAAGATGACTTAATATTCTAAAGTTCCCTAATCGCATCTTATCCTAAACATAATATTTATACTACACGTACAAAAATTATTTACATAGTTCCTAACCTAACATTGAGTGTTGTCAAAATAATGAAATATGGCTCGAGTGTCTGGGCCCTAATCAATGCACCGATTATCATGTTCATAAATTAACAACAGCAAAGAAACCTATATTAAACAAGATACTTTTGCGCAAATTCTTAATTTTAGCATGGATTGATCCCGTACATTAATATGCACAGTAGGAGAGGATTGAATGACTTAACATTGATAATCATTCAGTATCGACCGTAAGGTGAAGCCTTCCATCAATTCCGCATGAAGCACTTACTATCTTAAAGCTACTATCTATACTAATATAATAAAGAGGTAATGTGAGTTTGTTTGTTAATTTGTCTATAAGTAACTGGTCATCTCTGAAACTTCAAGTCAGATTCTTATAATTCTTTCCCTGTTTGAAAGCTACATTATTCCAGATGGTCATAGGCTATGTGTAATTAAAATAAAAAAATCTGTGAGAAATTTCAAAATTTTTTAACCAAGTCAGAGAAAAATGAGCTACTCAGCTACTTTCTAAGCATGCTCTACCAAACCTACAGGGCCGATTCTTATAATTCTTTCACTGTTAGAAAGCTACATTATTCCAGATGGACGTAGGTTATGTTAAAAAAAAAATAAAATAAAATAAAAACATCCTTGAGAAATTTCAAAATTTGTAAACCAAATCTGAGAAAAATGAGCTACTTTGCTGCTTTCTAAGCATGCTCTACTTAAACTACAGTGTCGATTCTTATAATTCTTTCACTATTAGAAAGCTACATTCTTCCAGATGGACATAGGCATATATCAAGTGGGGCCATAGAGGCCCAGTGGGTAAAGTAATGCCAAGTGGAGCCACAGTGGCCCAGTTGGGAGAGCGAGCTGAAGTGGGGATGCAGTGGCTTAGTGGCAAGAGCACTCTCAAATGGGGTCGCAGTAGCTTAATGGATAGAAATATATCAAATGGGGCCACAGAGGCCCAGTGGGTAGAGTAATGGCAAGTGGGGCAGCAGTGTTTCAGTGGATAGAAATATATCAAGTTGGCCTGCAGTGGCTCAGTAAATAGAAAGATCCCAAGTAGGGCTCCAGTGGCTCAGTGACTAGAGCATTCCCAAGTGGCGCCGCTCTGGGCCAGTGTCTAGAGCGATCCCAATTGGGGACGAAGTGGCCTAGTGGCTAGAGCGATCCCAAGTGGGGCTGCAATGGCTCAGTGGATAGAAACAGGGGCTAGTCACTATATAGAGCTTTTGCTGCTCTTATTGAGTACTAACAATTCCATTTGTACAAACATCAAAAAGTTATTCAGTTGTAAAATAATTTATTCATCGGATTGGCTTCTAAGCAGATTTATCCTTTTTTGTGTTTCAGATCAAATCAACTTTACTTGTATACATGTTAAGCATTAAGCAAACAATTTAAATACTTGTTTTCAATTATCTATGTTGTAATTATTCCATAAAGTTGGCGTTCTTGACCAAGTTGTTTACTAGCTTCCTAACGTGAATTGAAATAAATTCCAATTTTGAAATGGGGAAAATTATAAAGAAATGTGTAATAAGATGTTGAGTTCCTCACTGTGAACATTCAAAGCCTAACACACTTGTTAAATACTTCACCTTTCCCAGTAATCCAGAAAGGTAAGTTTTTAAACCAATTTTGTGTGTTTTGACTGGTATCTAGGTTTGGGCTGTTTATCTGGTTATGAACTTTGTCAATTATTTCCTTTAATAATCCATATTTTGCCTAAATATTTGTCTCTTTTACTCAAATGCTACTGTCAACTGTCAAAACAAACAAAATTGTTTTTGAAATATAACTTTTTGGATTGCTGGAAATCTCGAATATAGGTACCCCGCCCTGCAGAGCAAAAAAAAAAAAACAGTAATGTACAAACCAATTTAATTGCATCAGTTTGGTAATTATTAAGGCTAAAAAATCCTTACCATGTCCTCTAAAATTATATTTTATCAGTATTAGTATTATAAAATAGCCATGACAAAATAATGATTAGTTTTTATGTTGGTTACAAGAGAAGTGTTAGTGACCTGATCGTAGAGAGGTAATAAGCAAAGAGATTTTGGCAGTAAAATCTCTGTTTTCCGTCCATACTCTTTGGGTAGAAATATATCAAGAGGAGCCACGGAGGCCCATTAGCTAGAGCAATCCCAAGTGGGGCTGCAGCAGTTCAATGGATAGAATGATCTCAAGTGGGGCCGCAGTGGCTCAGTGGATAGAAATATATCAAGTTGGGCCACATAAACATAAACAAAGAATTAATGCAAAATTACTCTTACTGCTGCTTTTACAGCATGTCCATATAATGCCAAAGTTAATCCTGTTTCCTTTGTGAGTGTAACAAGAGGAACCTTTTGATCCATATGTTGCAAGCCCCCATACTTGACGCTGTGAACTGTGGGGCTTCGTATGTTTTACTCCTGTGATATTATAATACACCTTTACTTTAATGAATACTAGGAGCCAGCTGTCCAAATTAAATAATAATGAAATGATCATGAAGATGCCAATGGTATTGAAGTGGAGGTGATTGAAATTGAAATGCAGTCCTGTACAACGTACTACTCGGTCTCTCGTTCGCTTTCTGGACGACTATACAGGGCCGGTCTAGTAGATCACTTATTGAAATAGGCTCTTTCCAAGTCCCAACTGGATAGATGGGCTTGCTCCTCTGCTAGCAGTCGAGGTTCAGCCCTCAGGGGAGTGACTTGCACAGTCACTCCAAGGCGTTGAACGTGAGACTGACGTGCTAGTGTTAGAGTGCTTCCGCAGGTATGTTCAGGTGTACTGGACGCACCTCAGGAGTCCTAGTATGTCTTGTTCAGACTGCAGCATCATATAGGCTCCCAGAAACCAAAAGGGTTCAGCACACTCATCCGTACTCTGTGGCGGTAGCGTAGTTAGTAGTGAGAGCAATAACGAATTTAAATTTAGTAACTTATTAAAATGAATGAGGGATTGAGAAATAACTACCTCACCAAGTATTACATTTTACTAACGTGTTTATTAATGCTTCGGAAAGCAGTGGGGATATCAGCTCGATACAAAAAAAGTTAATGCTCAAATAATTAATTAAATAAATTATTATGTCAGGTGAAAGCAAACCTGAATATAGCAACTTGAAAGTAAAATATTCTCAACCAGCTCAATTTTGCAATTTACAGTGAAGTTAGGAGGGGTGCTTAATGTCCAGAAGGGACGTCAGTCTGGTCTGCTACCGCGGAAGTCAAAGAATGACTTGGGTAAAGGGGTACAAGAGGAGAGGACGTCGAAGCTACCTCTGGATCTTCCCTTTGTCATTTTCTCTGCGGGCTGCGGGGTCGGTGCTGGAGAGCCAGCTACTGAAGCTGGAGCTGACAGTCTTGTTCAAGCTGCAATGGGTGGAGAGAGAGCCTTCTTCAGGTTTGGAGAGGGAGGTCTTGTGCAGACTCAGGAGAGTCCCCAACATCGGCGGTCGGTGGATCAAAGAACTCTCGCAAGAGCATTTTGGGCTCTCCTTATTTAATCGAAATCTCAGCTTTGTGGCTGTCACAGAGGTTCGGGGATTGGTAGCCTTCAATCACAGGGGTAGAATATCTCAGGGTAGCAGGCGGGGCCGTGCATTTCTTATCATCCTGAATGGAGGCTGATGACATATTTATCACTTCCTCTTGAGGCTCGGCAGTTATGACATCACTGGTTGCAGTGGTTTTGCCATCCTGCGGTGTTGCTGTTAACTTGCTTATCTGCTCTGGCATGTCCGTGACTTGGCGGGTAAAACAATCTTCAATTTTCGGGGTGGCGGCCGCGTGCTAAAATCTGAGCGGGCAGTACAATTCCATAATTAAAAACATTAATTATTTGCGTGTCTGTAGGTGCCCAGTGTGTGTAGACAACCCTGTAGCCACTGAAATAATTGTCTGCTGCTTTATACTTACCCAAAATGCTCTCAGTGCTTACTGTTGGGGTGAAGTCATCAAGTAGAGTATGCAGACACGCTACGCAGTAGTGTGGCATACGTCAATATAAACAAATTAACAATCAAACTCTCATTACTTCTTTATTATATTAGCATAGTTTTATGTACATTTTTACAAGTAGCTATTTAAAAATAACTGCGTGAATCAATATTATATACAATCCCTACATTTCTACTTAAAAGTATCTAACCTAACAATTTCTTATACCTAAGTTTTACCCTTACGATTATTACTCCAGATGTCAATTTAAATGTTTTAAGCCTCAGGGCTACTGACGTTGAAGTTTTTGATGAAGCACATTCAGTGTCCTATGACTGATGCAGTGTCTTGCACTCACTGAATTTGCACTAGCTTGAGTGCCCTTTCTAGGTGCAGTCTTTCTAAAGTCCATTGCATTTACGAAGAGTACACTTCTGGACATGTGTATATTTATTAACGGGAAAAAATATTTTCTCTTTTCTTTCATAGTCTTTCCCCTTGTTTGCTATTCACCAACATAGCTGTATGTTTGAGAAGATTGAGACTGTTATTAGTGTGTGTTTGTTAATGATGCCACATAGCAACAACTACACTACCCAGGTGAATGTAATTTAGGAAGTCTGTGCATGTTCACTCACCATTCTTCATTGAGTGCAGTGTTTCTTAAGATACCCCTTCAGAGGCCACCCTCGCTTCCTTCGTGGCTGTTGTTGCAGCGTAGGCCACTGGTAGGTAGGTGCAGGCCTCCAGGGGGGATCGCAGTAGAAACCTAGAGGCCTGAGAACTCGGCTGACTCAGGGTAGTTCTCGCCTCAGGGTGCCGGGTTTGAACGTGGCAGACTTGGTGCGGTCTGAGGCATAGTCGGGTCTCTCCCTAGTGCTTCTGGTGGTGTCTCTCTGGGACAGAGGGGGTCTTGGAGCAGTGAATCTAATTGACATTGCTGGTGCTGTCTCTCTCTGGTTGTTGTCGTTTAGAGGTGGGAGAGACCAGGTGGTTGCCCTGGTACTAACTCGTACCAAGGTGGCCTCAACAGAGGAGGGAGATCTCTGGAGGTGTGCTTGCCTCCCTCCTTTGTTCGAGTCTTGGTGGTGACATCTTGGTGTTGAGATGCAGTGATCTAAGGTGAGGCAGTGGCCAATGCCTCACTGTGGACAATCGGTGACCTCGTTGACTGTGGTCAAGGAGGTGGTGGAGTAGTCAGTCTTGGAATTGCAGAGGCAGAAATGGGTCTTTGCGAACAACTGCCAAGCCTTGGCACTGCGGCTGCAGAAAGGGGCCTTGGAGATGCAGAAAGGGGCCCCGCTGCTCTTAGGATGGTGGACCTCCTGCAGTGAGCAAGGACAGTAGTGAAATGGCTTCTGTGTTGCCCTCATGTTCTGCTGGCGTTTCTATGTTTAGATGTGGAGTCAGAGGTACCGACGCCAGCGGTAGAGGCAGGCACATGACAATCTACTGTATTTACCACATTGTAAGCCGAACCAAATGCAAGTCGACCCCTAACATTTAAACCCTCGGCAAAAGAAAATAACACAATACCAAATGCAAGCCGAATTGGGGTGAGGTCGATTGTGCCAGAGTTTTTACAGCCTGTGTATGGTTTTGTCCAAGTGGAGGAAAGAGGCAGAACTAGTGAGAAGATGAGACAGCTAGTGCCACACACCACATGATATAGGAAGGAGGGAGAGTAGGACAGAGAAAAAGGGGCTGTTTGTTGTGGTGGATGCACATACAGGGGGTCGGGGTTTTAGAAGAGGGCTAGAATGCTGATAATGAATAAGGTGAAGGTGGGAGAAAGAAAGAGAAATGAAAGCGAGAGAGGGTGAGGAAGGGAGCTTGTAGTAGTGTGGGCTTGGCTAGACGAATGAAGTGGTGTAGAAGAGGGAGAAGAAGGGTGTGGGCGTGACCTGGGGAGGGAGGGTGGCGTGATGATTTTGAAGGGAGCGAGGAGGAGGTAGAGGAGCGGCCAGCAGCTATATACTCCACAACTGCTGCTGCTGCCTTCTGTCGTGACTTTGTTAGAGGTAAGACCCAGCAAAGCAATAAGGTGGTGCACTTTACACAAAAATTTTGCATTTTTACGAACTGAGACCACTTTATTATATTAATATTAGAGCTGCAACAGTTCTGATAAGTATACACTGTCCATTGTATCAGATTGTTTTATATATATACTTGGTCGTAACTGTACTTAATATTGCTTGTTTCAATTCTAAGCCGAGGCGTGATTTCAGGACATTCAAATTGATAAAAAAAGGTAGGGTTACAATGCGGTAAATACGGTAGGTCATCATCTTGTTGGCTGTCCGATACCTGCACACAAACATCAACAAGCGAGACTACGGATCCGTCTACGTTTTTTGGTACTGCGTCAACCAGGACCTGAAGGCTGCCATCGGTTGATGACTGGGTTCTCAGAGGTGAGAGTTGTGTTCAAGTGGGCTCCACCACGAGACCTCTGTACTTGGGAAACTGTTCCTTTTGCTCCACCCTGCTACCAAGGGGGGGTAGATAGGAACGGGGTGTATTGGTAAGGCTTCAGGGGGATAAAAGGGAGGTTTCGCTTAGGACCTCCGGCAAGGCTTGCCCCCTTCATCAGGGCAGGCGCTGGGCCAGGGAATGGCTCTATTATAGGTGTCCTGTCCCAGGGTATCATCAGCCCTGGTTCAGACCCCTAGATGAATCATGCATAGGGCATCGTCAAGCAGGCAGCGCTGACATATTAACTATGGCTGGCCAAGGATGATGTCATCACTGATGACAGGCATCACTGTGAATTTGGTCATGTGATTTAGATGATAGATCTCAACCTCTAGATCTATCTTACTCTCAACCTCCAGGATCTGGTTAGGTTGAGCCAATTGTACGATCCAGAGCTGGGGTTGGAGGGTGGCTCTCTGGTTCACGACAAGAGATTGCTTCGTATGAAATTATTTGTTGCTGCGGAATTAAGTAGGGCAAGGCGTTGACATCCATTGATGTCAATTTGAATGTGGGGGGCTTCGAGATACTGTATGTCAGTAGACTCAGTATGTAACTGGGTGAGGGGACTGGTCTGTTCTGAGGTGGTTGCCTTCCGCTTCTCAGTGTTGGCATTTCTCACCTGGGTAGGTTCCTTAAGTTTCGAGTGCAGTTGGGCGCTCTGGGGTCTGGTGTTATTCACTTCCCCTCTGTGGTGTGGCCAGTTTGGGCAGGCGGGCAACTGCCTGATGCTCGGGATGAGGGGGAGAGGCTGCGATCTTCGGGGCACGTGCCAAGCTTTCAAAGCATGTCTGCGTTTTGTTATTCCTTTTAATTTCTCATGCCTGCTCTACAAGGTCTTCCACAGTCTGCAGCTACGGGGTGATGAAGTTGCGTAAGGTGCGGAGCATAGTACGTGGGATATTTCTCACACAGCTTTCCTCACTCCTTAAATGTTAGGCGCCACAGGGTGTTTAGTAATTGTGGACTCCCTGAAGTCTAGTGGAGGTAAACCTGACACGTTTAGGTCTGGCTATAACTGCTGGGTCGGTTTAGGGATGTCAATTGTAAGGGTTACACTCAGCCCTATAGGAGATGAGTGGTTACGATTGCTTGCTGTAAAGCAATTGAAGGGAAGGACATAGAAAATGTGTCGTGGGTACCAGATTTTAATCTCTTGACTAATTCTAGGGAGGTGAGTAACATTACGGAGGTTGATCGCTGTCAACTTTGTTATATCCTCATAGATTATAGTAGGAACAACTGTATAGAATGGTATAGGGCCACTTACTTACGATAAGATGTCAGTTTCGCTGGTGACCAAGTAACTGGCGATCCAGTTGGTCTCCACCAACGGTGAGGGGTTTGTGATCCGCACAATAAATATAATTCAAATTTTTGAGCGGGGTCTACAATTAAAAGGGTTCCAAACTGAGCTTTACTATTTAGGACCTACAAAGAATGATGGGAGGGATCTCTCCCTCACAGGTCTGTCCGACATGGCCAAGACTAAATGAAAGTACAAATCTCCATCGTTGACACTCTTCAACTGAAGAGGTCAATGTGTGGTCCTAGCTGCTAAACTGAGCTATGAGTAGTTATGGTCCCTGTGCAGATGCCATTTTTATTTGAAGCATTTTAAGCCACCAAGTGTAACGACACAATATTAAATACACTGAAAGGGTTGGTCATAAGGCCAACTCTGTATGGGCGGTTAATAAGGGCTGTAACCTCAGTGCCCGATTATGTAAGGATGTCACACAGTACAAGCAAAATCATAATTACAAACCTTGACATCATCAAGAGGTGCTCACAAGTACCTGGCTAGCTCATAAGTGGGTTATTCTCTTCATGTTAAGATGTCAGATTAAATGTTGGGAGGACTGTGGGCGTTCCTGTTTGATGGATGACTTGGGAACTGTAACTCCTAGATTAAATTTTACTTTTAAAATTATGCGAGATATAGTACGTGTACGAGTGACAGTGGTGGCCTCCAAATAGAGTGAAACCAGTATCGCGGGGACCATACCATCAAGACACTTCTCCCATCTGGGCAGGACACAGGTGTACAATGTTGGATGTATAGGCTTGTGTGTTGGCAAGAAGTCGGGAGTCACAGACACTGTTATAGGACTGCGCTTTACCTATTGTTCACAAGGCAGCGATCCCTTTTTCTTTCTCTCCGGCTGGCTCGCTGGGGTGGCCGGCTGTGGAACAGCGGCCGACTCTGGTTGGGGTGAAGCTCGCAGCTCGCAGGTCCTTGTGGTATGTTAGGAGGAATGGTATTGTACGGTTCTAAGAGGGGAGTGGGATCCTTTCCCAATACGTCGGCATTAACAAGAACAACTAATAAGTGTTCCAATGGAAACCTACCTACTACTGTAGTCGGCTGTGTAAAAAGAGAGTTAGTCTCCTGTGTTTCAGGAATAATTGAATTATTGATTTCACTTTCAAGTCTCCTTAAAGTTTGTTTTAAGCGGAGTTTCTGACCACTCCGATGTGTACACGGCATAAAGCCGATTTAAATGAACTGATATGAAAATCACGTAAGGCAAAGCCGGGTATGACCGGCTCTATCGTGTGCTCCTAAGAGGACAACTGAATCTATTGTGACCCACTGTAACTGTAGTCTGGCTATTCTCTAGTCAGGGCAGAACTATAGAGCTGGTATCACACGTAGATAGTTAAACCTGTTAAGTGTAGTGAGTTCCTAGTGAAGGGCTCTTCTGAATATTAGCCACTGTAATACAATTTGCATTAGCTTGGCCAAACGTGGGCTGCCTCTAAGTTGTTATGAGTTTCTGCCATTTGATGAGCTATGCCTGGCCAACTTTACTTTACGGGCAATACAAATTAGATTCTGTATTCTCAAAGGAACACAAGGTTCTAAATACATTCTGAAAAGGAAAATGGGGAAGCTGTTACGCAGTGCCAGGTGATGGCAACTTGGTAAAAGTACGTGAAGCATGTTAATGTGATTACTCAATAGAAATTAATTTAATCAAAGATAATCAAATTAATAGCCAAGATTTTTCCTAGCTTTAACTGGGAAGGGGGGGGGGGTGTGCCCAGAAGGGACCTAGATGTGTATTCAATAGTTGTGGTCCTCACCCAGCTGGTGAGGATGTGGCCTGGCTAGGACATTAAGGAGGTGTCCAGAAAGGACATGTCGTCGTGACCTGCCATATCTAGTTGGACAAGGAGGGGAGGTATTGAGGGAGTGATTAAGGGCGACGTGCTGGAGCCTATGGTGTCCGGGGACGACCCTGGTGCTGCTGGTGGATGCGTCCGAAGAGGTTGAAGGTCTCTGTTTGGTGTCAGCTCTCCGAGAAGTTGCTGTAGGCAACCAAAGTGGTTGCAGTCCTTCTGGAAAATGGGGGTCCTCTGGAACTGTAGGCATCGTCGTAGACCACTGAGCCTTCTTTGGTCACCGGCATGGGCGAGGGACTCTGCCATGGTGCCAGCGTTGTCTGCTTTCACAGCTAGACTATGCAGCGATCACTCCTGAGGTCCGGACTGAGAACTCTTTTTCTTCTAAGTTTCTCCTTTCTGTATGGTAAGAGGTGTGTGGGGGAATTAGCCTCGCCTCTCGAGTGTGGAGCTTGTGACATTATCTGAATGAACCATGGATCCTTATCTGCGGTAGCATGAGGCGTTTGCATGCTCTTGTGGAGGCAGTGCCTTTCTGCAGGCGGCTCACATCGCTACAGCGGCGCTAAATTCAAATTGTACGTTGTGCTTCTAGCGGGAGCGGCAGGTAATAGGAGTACTACTTCGGGTAGGGGCCTTGAAGTGATGACTTTTGGCAGAGTTCAGGTGCACGGTAAAAGCAAGGAACACATGGTTATTTGGTGAGTTCAGTGTCTGTCAACTGAGGTTGGTTTATGTGTCCTGCCTCTACTACTGTATTTAAGTGGGTTAGACTTTCTCAGTGTAGAGCAGTCATCTGAGATGGGGTGGAGTCTGTTATATATATATGCACTTTCTCTATGTGCAAAATGCTTCATGTGTTGTAGCATTGCAGTTTATATATATTTTTATCGCTTTTATAATGTTTTTTTCATGTTGACGGTTTCTGAATGCTTCAGTGATTTCTAAATGAATAAACCAACATTATGGTTCTAAAAGCTCTTTATTCTATGGTGACATGCAATGCACTGCCTTGTTCCTCGCTGTCTCACTTCAATTAATCAAAAACAAAAAGGTAGGGGGAACCGGTCCAAACAACCTTCCCCTCACAAACCTGCAGCTACGGAATTCCGGCAGAGGTTTTTATATTTGCTACTCTTACCAAACCATCTTCCCAGGAAAGACCTCTGTGATGACTGCAAGTCTCCACGCAAGTGGAGGTAAATTATCTTCCTTGATTAGTACGACCACGCCTGGCTTGATGTTCGTCATACTTGATGTCCATTTGCTTCTTTGTTGTAGCGAATTCAAGTAATCCTTTGACCACAGATTCCATATCTGCTGGGTTGCTCGTTGAACTTGTTGCCACCTGGACAGCTGCTTCATTGGCATGTCAGACAAATCAGGTTCAGGAAAGGGCACAAGTGGGCTACCGATGAGAAAATGGCCTGGACTAAGGAAGCTGGGGTCATTAGGATCGTCTGACAATGGTCAGGAATCTGGAATTCAGGCACGCTTCTATCTGTGTAAGAAGTGTAGTCATTTCTTTGAAGGGGAGAAGGAATTTTCCTGTTACCCTGTGGAGGTGATGCTTCAGTGATCGTACTCCAGCCTCCCATAGACCACCGAAATGAGGAGAATTTGGTGGTATGAAATACCATGTTAATCCCTTCCAATGCAGCAAACACATTTAGTGTTTCATTGAAATCTTCACTAAAAAAAGAACCGTCGTAGTTGATGCAATTCTCTGTTGGCACCAATGAAATTGGTAGCATTGTCACTATAAATTGAGTAGCTTGCCTCGCCGAGCTATGAAACTCCGCAATACAGCTATAAAGACTTCAGAATTGAGAGAGTTGACTAGCTCTGAATGAATTGACCTTGTAGCCATGCAGACAAAGACTGCTATGTAACACTTCACCACGATCTTGCTTCTTATCCCACTAGCCTTCAATAGCAGAGGCCCGGCATAATCGACTCCTTTGTTGAGAAAGGCTTGGGCTGGCCGAACCCTAGCTGCAGGTAGATCACCCATCAGCTAGTGAGTGGTTTCACCTCTTAGTCTCGCACACATTGCACACCCATGAATGACAGCACGCACATTTTGACAGATTTTTGGAATCCAGAACTCTTGGTGCAGTAATGCTATAAGCAGTTGCTGCCCAGCATGTAGAAGCCGGGTGTGTTCAGCTCTAATTATTAGTTTTGTCAGGTGGTGTTTGGGTAGCAGAATGAGCTGGTGCCTTTTGGCATATGTCAATTCTGAATTACTTAGACACCCACCTACACGCAAGCACCCACTTGTATCCTTGAATGCTTTTAAATTACTTAACTGACTCTTATAGTTCACAGTGTTCATTAACTGGAGGTCCTGCATTTCTTGCACAAAGTCTTCATGTCGTGCGACCCATACACATGCTTGCAAGGCTTCCCGTAACTCTTGGGCGCTCATTGGTCCAGTTACCTTGTTCCGTGAGTGCTTGGTGTTTAAGGCGAAACGTTTCACGTACGCCATGACCCTTTTAAATTGGGAAAGTGAGGAATGTTGCTGTAGCAGGGTTTGGAACTCATTAGTAGGCGACTGCGGAGCTACCACAGACATGACCAGCATTCTTTATTTTGGAAGTTGCCCTTTTTGAACTTGAATCATGATGGATGGTCACTCATCTGGTTGATGCTGAAGCCATGTTGGACTATGCCACCACAAATGAGAGTGGCATAAAGTGCGTGGGTCCATGCCTCTGGAGATCAAATCGGCTGGATTGTCTTGCGATCGTACGTGTCTCCACTTGCTGCCGTGTATTGCCTGATGGATGTGCGAAACCCTGTTTGCCACAAATGGCATCCACCTTGTGGCTGATGAGACTACCCAAGAAAGAACAATCATGGAATCTGTCCACAAGGTAATGCTGGAAATATCGAGTCCTAGGATGGGCAATGTTTTGTTTAACAGATCCGCAAGTACTACTGCTCCACATAGCTCAAGATGAGGAAGAGTGATTTGTTTGACTGGTGCGACCCGTAATTTAGAGCATAGTTGCCTTACTGTAATGTCACCATTTTTAGAAACAGAGCATACATAAAGGCAAGCACCATATGCTACTTCACCTGCATCTGAAAATCCATGAAATTGTATGTCACATAGTGTGCCCTTTGCTAGTACACGCCTCTCCACATCAATATCCTTGTTGGCCGGTAGTTGAGTGAAGAGCCCTTGCCATTGTGATTACAGTTCCACTGGAAGTGTTTCATCCCAACCCAACTTGTGCGACCAGATTTGTTGCAGAAACATTTTGTAGCATATAACCACAGGGGTGATTAATCCCATAGGGTCAAATATGGATGTGACTGTGTGGACGAGGCCTCACGTTTGGTGACAACCATCCTGTTGACTTTGGTGCTGCTGACTGGTGAGATTCTGTCATTGTGTGCTATGTGAAATGTGTCTGTGGATGGCTGCCATAGCAGACCAAGTACCTTCACCTCATCGGAGTCTTTGAAAAGACGGGGTAATTGACATTCTCTGTTCTCAGGTGGGATCACTTTTAGCATGGCTGGGTGATTGGAGCAAAATTGAAGGAAAAATCTCCAGTGTTGAGGAGCTCAATCAATTGCTGCTGTAGGTGTAGTGCTTCCTCCAGCGTTTCTGCTCCACAGAGTGCATCATTGACATAAAAGTCACTTCTCAGTGCCCTTGCTGCATCAGGGTACCGGTGAGCCTCGTCTTCAGCTATTAGTTGCAGACACCGGGTTGCAAAGAATGGTGCAGATGCTATCCCATAAGTAACTGTGCAGAGATCATATATTTTTACTGGATCCTCTGGTGAGGCTCGCCATTCGATTCTCTGCAGAGGAGTATCTTCAGGATGCATCTTGATCTGCCTATACATGTTTGCAATGTCTGCAGTGAATACTATTGTATGGGTTCTAAATCGTGTGACTATTGAGTAGAAGTCTTGCTGTATGGTTGCTCCGACTAGGAGGGTCTCATTAAGAGATACAGCAGTGGTTGTCTTTGCTGATGCATCCAATACCACTTCTGTCTTGGTAGTTGAACTCTATGCCTTCACTACTGCATGGTGTGGTAAGTAACATGTGGTTTGCTAGTCTCACTGTTCTTAACTTCTAACATATGACCTTGTGCTTTGTACTCCATGAAGTCATTGTAAGCTATGCTAAGCCCTGGTTGTTTGTGAAATCGACATTCTAGTTGCTGTAGTCTTCTGAATGCATGTTCATATGAGTTTGCCAGCTGGAGTCCCCCTTCGCTGCCGGGTAACCTGACGATGAACCTGCCACTAGGCTCCCGGCTAGTATGGGTTCTGAAGTGCTCTTCACATTGAATTTTGTCCTTGGATTGTATGGGCTGATCCAACGTTTCAATTTCCCAAAACTGTTGTAATCTCTTATCCAGTATTAAGTTTTGTCTGGTGAGCATAGACTGCAGAGGTGGACAAATTTCATCACCTTTTGACTTAACACGTCCGGACAGAACATAACGTAACTTGGTGTCCTGATGTACTGGGTTGCAGCCTGGCCTGGTTTTCTCGTCCTTCATCAAGAGATGGCCGAAAAGTTCAGCCCCAATGAGCAGGTTGATTCTTCCAGGTTGATCGAACTTGTCATCTGCTAGCAAAATGTCATGCGGGATGTTCCATCCTTGGGTGTCAGTGGATACCACTGGGACATGGTCAGTTATTTTCTGTAGTACTGCACAATTAATATTTACCTTGAAGTTGCTGGTGTTGGAATGTAGCTCAATATTAATGCTGTGTGTTGCTATTGCACGAACATCGCTTATTCCTTGTATGGGCATCCTGCTATGCTAACTTCGCAGATTTAGCAATTTGGCAAAGGAATCTGTTGTGAAGTTACTCTGAGATACTGAGTCAAGTAGGGCACTGCAAGCATGTAATATTCCTCTAGCATCCCTTACCTTTACTATGGCTGCTGACAATAATACTTGTGTGTTCTTCAGTGTGTTCAGGTTGCAGTAGTTACCTGATGGACTTGATCTGATGTCTGCCTTGTAAGTGGCAGACTGATGTGTTTCAGCACTGTCCCTTAGATCCATGACTGTGACATTTTGATCTTGTTGTGCCTCCTTCGTTTCATGATGTAGTAATGTATGATGTCTCTTCTTGCATCTCCTAAAGTTACTGGACTAAAATCTGGAGGAGTGGTGCGATGCTCGCAAGCAGTTGAAGCACAGGTTATGCTGTACTGCACACTCGTATCGCTGGTCTACACTGGCTGGAGCGAACAAGTCACATCTGTGAAGAGCGTGGTTCTCGTCACATAATGGGCATTGATTCCCATTTATTGCCACAAATGTGTGAACATGTTTGAAGGTGCTGACTTGCCTTGCCTTGCCTTAAGATCTGTTGTTGTATTTGCAGGAGTACTAAATTGTGAGCCTTGATTGGTATTTCATTAAGTGGTATGTCAATTTTCAAGCTAGTTAATGCATTTAAATTTCATCTAGCATGACTAACTGGCTGCCATAGCTGTGGACTTGATTCCTTATTGACCTTAGGAGGCGCCAAAAGTGGTTTTGTTTCCGGCATTCCGTTTCGTCCATAGCGTTTCTAACTGCGCCTTCACTCCATGGAACATGGTTTCAAATTCAGCTCTGTGTTTGCTGTGGTCAGTGTCTTCATCATCTAGTTCTAAAATTAATTGGACTTCATCAAAACGTGCCCACAAAGTAGGAAGTTCATTGAACCTACTTTTCAGCTCACAACTCTTCTGATATTTGCTATAATTGGACACAAAGGTTTGCATGTGACTCAATAAGCCCTTGTACACAGTTCACTGCCTTTTGAGACGTTTGTGTTCTTTCTCCATTTTATGCCACACAGGCAGGATTGCAGGTGGGTAGGATTGAATGCAGAACTGGAAGGCCTACCAAGTGTCTGACTTACCTAGACTTCAGTGTAACTCCTGGATGTCAGCAGTGGAGGTCTGAGCTGGTGTCTGCTGGGGCTGGCGCATGTCTGCTGGTGTTGGCTAGAATGGATAAGCAGTAGCGCAGGCAGTGTGTGAGGGCGGCAGCTGTCTTCCCCTGCAACGCAACTGGTCGATCGTGGGAAGAGACAAGGCCGACCCAATCATTACCTGCACAATAGATGGGGGCCACAGCGCAGCGCGGGGCACAACCGTCACTGGAAAGGAATTTGACGTCGGACACAAAGCGTGCTACGGTCAGTCCCTTACCACATCGGATCACGTGAACGGCGTGCATATGTGAAACTGGTAAACACTCATTTGTCATACAGATCTGGCCAGGAGGACCATCTTTCTGAATGCTTCAATGATTTCTAAATGAATAAACCAACATTATGCTTGTAATAGCTCTTTATTCTACGGCAACATACAATGCACTGCCTTGTTCCTCGCTGCCTCACTTCAACTGGTCAAGAACAAAAAGGGAGGGGAAACGGTCCAGACAACCTTCCTCTCACAAACCTGCAGCTTGTATAACCTGGTTGTAACACAATAGACTCTCTATCTACAGACAGTTCACACAATTCCAAACATTGACTTTTAGTTAAAATCACCAGTTTCATTTGTCAGTGAGTGTAATTGTCTAAATTTTTTCTTTCACGCCACAAGCAGAAGTAAGGGTTTTATCAGTTTTTAATGCGGGGCTGTATTTCAGTTGTTATCTGTATTAAGTGGCTCTTTCGAATTCTCAGGCTCCAAGCGAGGCAGCCCAACTTTTGATATTACGTTGTTTTTTTCTCCACTTTTCTTATGCTATCAGCAGTTATTGCTTTGAAGCCCGTGTAGTGATGTAATTTTCAGCCAATATCAGGTCGTGAGCCCTGGCCAAATGCTAATTTTAGATTTGTTTTGGAGGAGTGGGGGTAGCTGCGCTTGGCAAGCTGTGCAAGGCTAGCCCTGAGCTCGTCCGCATTAGTAAACCTACAGTTGAGGAAAGACAACCTCGTGTCGGGTAGTGCAAAGACTTTTTCGCAGTGTTATAACAACTGCAATTGAGGAGAAATTTAGTGACAAGAGACTTGTGGGAGGTTGAAGGCATCAAGGGGGAAGGTTTCTTTTCCTCCCCCTTACCTTCTTAATTTTACTCGCTAGTCAAGCTTTGTATTCAAACTTTGTCTAACTGCTACTGTGACACTGTGAACCTGTAAGTGTTAACAAGAAGGAAGATCTGTTGTATTATGCTGATGTGAATCTGAACTGTGCTAGACCTTCAACAATAAACCTGTTAAGATTCTGACATGGAAATTCTTTCTTATTATTAACATTTATTGACAACCAAGTTAACAATGTTTGTGCTATAAACCGACTGAGCGAAGCAAAACCCCAACTTGTAGCGAACAGGGCAATGCTGCAGCGTCAGTCGATCCCCCCCCCCTTCATCCAATTTTCTTCCGACTAAAACTCATCTTGGAGTAGAAAGTTTAAAGTGATGGAGGTTGACTTGGATATAGGTTCAATGTGACTATAATTGGTTTTGTATCTGTCTCTGTAGCTGCTCTGTGGTACGCGAGCGAGCGGGTTCGGAGCATGGTGTGGAGAATGCCGTTATCCCTCCTTCCCCTGCTCATAAAGGAGGCGTCAGTTTTATGTTTGTGGCTTGGCAGGTTGCGCTGTCTCTTTCTTTGCGCTCACTCCTTCTCCTTTTCATTTCCCTTCATATTCCCCTTGGCTCAGTTTGTGGTGACCCACAATAATTTATGACCAAACTCTTAATTTTGAATCCATCAAAAATGAAAAAAAGGCAGTCAAAAAGCTTAAGGCTCTTTGCTAGAATAGGTATTAAAACATAGCAGAGAAAAATGATTAAGAAATATTAAGCAAATATACCAATCAATCTTCATATAAAAATCATTTATTTAAATTAAGCACAAATGAGTTGGCATCATCACAGAGACCAGTTACATAGCAATACTCAAAAAACATATAAATTATAATAGCCCTTCAGTGTAAACAAATGCAAGGTGCCTCACTACACACTTCTTAAAATATTCCCCCTTCATACTGCATTTTTACATTTGAGCTCCGCTTTGCTGTGAGCAGGGGGGCGGAAAATATTTGTTTTAAACCACCACCGCCGCTGCCCCCACCACCACCACCACCACCACCACCACCACCACCACCACCACCACCCCCCCCCCCCCCAGTCATTCTGGCAAAATCAAGGATGAAAAGATCCTGCGGTTAGCGTTTAGAGATGGCATGTTTTCATTACGACGTTATATATTGTGATGGGGGTATTTTCGTGATCTTGGAGCTGTCTTAATTTTTTTGTTAGGATCCCTGTTTTTTGTTATGATACCATTAATTTTTCTGGAATGCTTTCTTTTTTTCTTATCATCATTAGTTAATTTAAGTAACTTTCATAGAATTTTTGGAAATATTAATTAGGTTGTTTTGGTTAGGATGGTTGTCCTGATTGATCGTAGACATGATACAGTGTGTTGTCATTTTAAGGTTAGGTGTGTCTTTTTTGTTCAGATGCAAGTCCTTGTAAATGATTTAATAATTTTTATTCTAATTCAGATTTGTTTTTGGTTATTAAGTTTAGGGAAGTACTTTGGCTTCTGTTTTGATGTTCATGTAGTTCAGTATTTCTGCCCTTAAGACATAGTTGTGGTTTGTTTGGATTTTTAATTCGTAATAAATTCTGATAAATTCCTTAATTTTCTAGGCAGGGGCCTTAAATTTATTTGAGTTGGAAGTAAATTATAATTTGTAGTTTTATTCTTTTTGAAAGGTTCGGCCTAATAATATTTGTCATTTTTAGAATGGAATTCAAATTTTTATTTTTAAAAGGGATTTGGGTTATTAGATGGTTAGGTCATGTCCTTTTATCATCTCGGGAATCTTAGCCTTGCAGTCGATAGTTCCTGAGCTGCTTCAAGAGCTATTTGCAGTTAGTATCGAGCTGGAGTTAGCCTCAGCATTTGTGGTACCGGCCGCAGCTGGGTATGTTTTCACTGCGGTAAGTAGCTGTCATCATTTTCCTGAACTGTTTCTTGCTGTATGTGTGCCGTAAGTTCCCGGAGCTGTCAGCAGATGGGGACATTTACGAGTTGTCAGCCGTGCATTTGTGCTGCGCACAGCAGACTCTAGGAAATCTTTGTGCAAAACCTGTGTTTAGAGCTGCTACACGTGTGCGCGCAGAGCTGGGATTAGGTGGCATGAGTGATGACGTCAGGCGAGGCTCAATAAGGAGTGGCGGCATTGTTGTTAGAGGAAACAGTGGGGCAGTCAGAGGGCAGTGAATCAGTCAGTGAGTAGAGGAGATGGCAGGCGGTCGGCGTGGAGTACGAAGGTGGGAGGAGACTTCTAAGGACTGACATCATGTAGCCGATAGAATAGCTAAGTATCAAGTACATTAGTTATGTAGAGTTTCTGTAGACTTGGTTCCCGACTACACTAAAGTCAGAAATTGGGTAGGTTAAACCAATCCTTTGATTAAAAGTCAATAGCAGGTCGTAAATTTGTTTGTTGAGTGAAAGTCAGTCGTTAGTTGCAGTACAGTTTGATGCTAGGGAAATTTTAATTTTTGTAGGAGATTTTCCGAACATAGTAATGAGGGTTATTTATGCGAGTTAATCAGTTTGTCGATTAGGACCTTAGTTCACTTTCTCAGTCGTCAAATTTGTAGACCCGGTTTTCTGTTGAAATGAAGCTTTTGTTTTCTTGTAATGACTGCAGTTAAATGTAAGATAGTTTGATTAGATAAAGGAAATCTTTGCTGTATTCAATTAAATTTTGAAGCATTTTGAGAAAGTGTAAATGAAACAGAAGTTTACAAATTCTTTAGAGTCATTCCAGATGTTTTTTTTATGTTTTGAAAATAATCAAAACTTCAGATAAATGTGTTCAGGTCAGTAACCATAAGATAATTAGTATTATTAAATCTTTTTTTGTTTGTTTGTTACACCGAGATACTCATTTGTGTGATGAAAATTTTTTAAAATATAAATTTGTATTCATGTTAACTGATTGTAACAGAATTTTTATATTTTATTTTAATTGTCATAGTAAAATTGGACTTTATTGGTGTTTCCTCTTTTATTTGATTGTTGATAGTTTCCCCCCTGAAGTCTGGTATTTAATTAATTTCTTGTTTTATTAATTTAAATACTCTACCGAATAATCCTGTATTGCATCGTTTTTCTCGCCTTCAATGATTCCCGGTACCCAAGCTAGTTGAACGAGTGTTACAATGTTCTACCTACATAGATACATGAAAAGATAGTAGTGAAGGGTGTCTAGGTGGTCCTCAACAGCCTGGTGGTGGTAGCTCCTGATGAGACATTTAAATAGGGATGCTGTGAGGAGCATCACGGGGACGTGAGAAAATAGGAGTTGTTAATGTTTATTTTTTTGATGTTTACATAGCTACAGTTGTGGCATAGAGAGAGTGCCATTGATGATGAGTAGTAATTATGATCTGAGTTTGAGAGAGTAAGAATTATTATATTATTTTTTTGCATTTACACAATTTAATTATACTCCAAATACCCTTACCTCTTACCCTTACTCCCCCTCCCTTCCTCCTCGTAATAGTCCCTTTTGCCTTTCCCCATTTTCCCCCATTTTTCCATTTATATCAATATTGTCCAGAAAAGTTAACCATGCAGCCCATGCACTCTCGAGAATATGCTCAGCACTTGACAGTACCGATGCTAAATTGAAAAATCTGCATGAGATACTCTGTCATCCAGGGGTTAACATGCCTGAATCACTGGGTGAAGAGCAAAAACCTACCTTACTCTGTTGAAAACATTCGTCGTACTATCGCTGGATGCAGAACCTAAATTTATCAAAAATCAATTCATTCTCATTAAGGCTACTTCACCTTTTGAGTGACTTAATCTTGATTTCAAAGGACCTCTTCTTTAGCCAACTAGAAATCATTATCTTCTCATTGTTGTTGATGAATTTTCACAATTTCCCTTTTCCATTCTATATCAGGACACATCGTCTGCAACAGTTATAAAAACTTAGATAAAT
Source organism: Dryococelus australis (assembly GCA_029891345.1). Classification (NCBI taxonomy): domain Eukaryota; kingdom Metazoa; phylum Arthropoda; class Insecta; order Phasmatodea; family Phasmatidae; genus Dryococelus; species Dryococelus australis. The sequence goes on from CM056996.1 coordinate 150,243,732, forward strand.
ATTCATTGTATTTGGTACTCTAGCTTACATACACACAAATTGCGGGACATCCTTTATATCTAGGGAGTTAAAGAAGTTCTTGTTTAAACAGAATATTGCAACCAGTCACAGTAATCTCTACAACCATCGGGGAAATGGCCAAGCAGAAAGATATGTTGGCATAATTATGAAGACAATAGAACTTGCTCTGAAATCTAGAGCTCTCAGTTTCAGTTGCTGGGAAGAAGTTACTGATGATGCCTTACATGCCATTTGCTCGCTCTTGTGTACCGCAATTAATTGTACTCCTCACAAGTGAATGTTCAAACATCCTCGCCGCCCTGGCAATGGACAGTCTGCTCCAACTTGGCTTCTTTAACTTGGTCCAGTGTTTTTACGGCAACAGAACAGTTCCTCGAAATATGATTCAATTGTCAAGGAAGTGACATTAGTGAAAGGGAATGCTGATTATGCACATACTAAATTTCATGACGGATGCGAAGTTACAGTTTCAAATATGGACCTGGCACCGGCACCTTATGCTAATAAAGAACTTCCTCCTCAAGCAGAACAGGTAGCACTACCTGCTCTAACAGCTGAACCAGCACATGATGCAAAAACTGATAGTGAAGAGGTGTCTTTACAAACAGAACAGTAAGCACTACCTGTTCTAGTATATCAAAACTATGGGTAAACTTTGACAACAGGACTCAGAGGACAAGATACAGTTCAGGATACACTGGAAAAGAGGTACCAGAAGAATTGCTGCACTGTAGCTCAACAACTAAGAAACCTCCAGCTTACCTTGATGGCTATATTACATGAATTTAAATTACAGGAGGGCAGACTGATGCATAATGGTAAATGATTACACTATGGGACTCATTTATGTTGCACATTTATATTACTGTATGATTTCTTGTTATTGAATTGCCAGTTATTATGTGTGCATTTATAAGTTGAATAAAGCCTCATTCTAGATTTAACATTACACCCTGGTAGGGGTTCTTCAAGCAGAGGAGTACTTGAAGAAAGGTAGGGTTAATGTTGGGTTTGCATTGCTTCAGTGATATTGGCAGGTGTTGAGTAGAAGTACAGAGAGCAGTTAGTGTGGAAATTTATTCAGTTTTTCTCTTTTCCTCTGTTATATAAACCGGACATGGTTTTGTTTTGAGAAGAGTAGGAGTGGAGTGGAGATATTTGGGCTGCTCTTAACATCGAGGTTTCCAGAGCTGATGAGGATGATTGAGGTGAGTAGGGAGCAGTGAAGGGGCAGGGGAAACTGAAGATCCTCGAGAAAACCCAGCGACCAATGGCATCGTCCGGCACGATTCCCACATGTGAAAATCCGGAGTGACCCAGCCGGGGATTGAACCAGGATTGGGAGGCAAGCAGGATAACCGCTCAGACACCATGGCCCCGAGGGGAGTAGGAGATGTTCATAACCTATACTGCATGTTTTCTGTAATTTGGCTGATAGACCATGGTGTCATTAACTGTGGTAGGACATGTACGTATGTTCTCCCATGGGGGGCTACAGCTGTACCTTTACTAGAAAGTTCAAAACTTTAGGTTTGAAATCAGCTGCTCAGACTTACCTATAATTAAACAATATAGCAGAAGAATGTTTTCAGCTTTTGTGCATATGTTCAGAACTTTTGGCGATAATATTTCTGCTCTGATGCAATTGTCTGTGCTCAGACAAAATATTGGCCTACCTTATTTCTAATGTAGGAGTGACAGGTGTAATACTTAAATATTCATGTGTTGTAAAGATTACAGAAAATATGTATTTGGAAATCAATGCCATCACGTTATCCTCCTTTCCAGCACTAATATTCTTATACAATATAAATCTGTGTTTAGTTTTACAGTCATAATGAAACTGTAATAGTTATTTTGTAGTATCGCAGAATGAAAAATTAAAATATTTCGGTGCCATTTTTCCTTCAAAATTATGACCTTTAATTAAAAAAACTGATTTGATGTGTTGTAAATATTATTATGGTTAGATATTTTTAAGAAAATATTTTCTACTAAGACAGATGTGTCACCAGCTATTAGCCATCAGGTTTTGGACACATGTGTTGGGTATGAAATGAACTTTGCACTTGAATGTTTGTAGCTTTGTTCGAAGTGGCAGTGTGGTAATTGGCATTATATTTAATTCAAATTCACAATACATATGGCATAAAATATCAATGTGTTTGTGCCACTGTTTGTTCATCATCCTGATTTCATCATTCAGGTGACACTTGGTACAAAGGTGAAGGAAATTGTGGGTAAAGGCTGTTCACGTTAAAGGGAGCATTTTTGAAATGAACTTTAGAAAAAAGTCACTGCGTCTGCCTGCATATATTTCAATGGGCGCACTGAATGACATGCGCCCAGTAAAGTTGGTAACGATGGATGGAAAGTAGTTCCATATCTTAAAGTCGAATAAAAAATATTAGGTGTCCATTTGTGATAACTTAAAATGTTTATTTTGCTTTCTGCTTTTTTTAATGCACCGGAGTGTAAAAATTACTAGATCTGTAAAATATTTACTTTTCTAATAATTTTATAGTTTCACCTGATTGACGTTTGAATAAAGTGATGGGGCCCATGCCAATATTTATTTTACATAAGGTGAATAATACACAACGTATGTAGAGCTTAAGCAGGGCTTCCAGAAGTACTCTTTTAACCGTGAACAGCCTATAATTGGAGTGAGAGTGCTCTTTGTGTTTTTGATAGTCAGCCAGATGATAAACTATGAATATACATTGTGCAATATATGAGTGCTAGTGCTTATGTTAGGATTGGCGTTGTATACAATGAAATATTTTTAGAGACCCAGAGATTTTGTACATTCATTCAGCAACAAGCTAGACTCCATAATCCCTTGTGTACTCGAACTTCAGGTAGTTGTTCATTGGTCAAGGCACATATTTGCCCTAAACGAGTTAGCATCTTTTGCTTGCAGGTTAGTTATTGGCTGAAATGTGTTCGGAGCATGTCTTCTTATAAACTGCAATCCGATAAAAGAAAAAGAAAAAAAAAACATGTGTTTGAAGTGGTGTGTTCTCAATAGAATCTGCAAAATTTCCAGGTCTCCGAATATTATTTGCCTATGAGCTATGGATAATAAATGGGAGTTGCTACATTACTGAAGGGAAAACATTTAATGGTTTTGAAGGAAGATAGTGAAAAGAGAACATGCAAGCAAAATGGATATACAGTTAAATAACAAAAGTTGGGGTACAGCAATTAATAACGTATACAAGATTTTGTGAGATGTTATGAGACAGGTATAAAACTGGACACATGATAAGAAGATTATGTAGAAGCAATGACTTTTTAAGGTACTGGTTATAAAAGTACCGCAGTGTTCATTATAGAACTAAAGTGTCTGCAATCAATAGAGATTAATATCCTGATAACAGTATTGTTAAAAAGAGACTGGGGAAGAATAAATGTATGACAAACATATCTGGGTTTTGGTCCAATAACAGAGTATAAAGTGTTGGCGGAACAGTAATTTTTCTGTTTATATTGGATTTTATTGTTGACATTATTCTGAATGATAATTTGTTGTTCCCTAATGATTCACAGCCCATCCAGACTCTTTGTGTTCACAGTTTTTCTTCTGGTATTTCAGAAAATGCTGACTGGAGACATTGAAGTTTCTGTCAAAGAGCTGATCATTTTGAACACTGCAAAGGAGAAGTTGCCATTCTCTGTCCGGGAGTTCAACAAGGTATTAGGGGTGTTGTAATGTTGCTTAGTATATACTTATAAATATTAACTTCTGTGTGTGTTAATATTTATAACTGTTACTCTGAATTTGAATTTTGGACTAGTACCAGTATAGAAACAGTTGCATTTGTAATTTAACTGTATGTTAACTTATGGTAGTAGAATGATTATGCCGACTTTGGTGCAATGGCATCTGGCATCGCAGCACCAGAGCTGTTCATGCTCTATCATTCCGGTCAGCCGACAGTCATTTTTCCTAATCAAAATTGACTATTTTTCCCTAAAAATTTCCCCTTTTCTCTTAAAATTTCCATTTTCTCAAAAAAAAAAAAAAAAAAAAAAAAAAGAGCATCAAGCTTCCCATTTGCAAAGAATGATCTCCCCATTTTCAATAACTATCCATTGGAAGTATTTAGGGGGATTGTTTTTAAAGGCAGAACAGTGGTGGCCATATTGGTTTTATAGGCATAGGACATGAGAAATTGATACACAAGGTCTAGGGTCCAAAGTCAGAGTTTACCGTCCACCATCATGGTTCTGTCAGTCATCTTGGACGCAATATTGGATCTGAGTGACCTTATCCTGTGACCTTGACCCCATGCCTGTGATCTTGATTAACCTTGAAACAATTTTTTTTTTTAATTCTACAATAATTTGAAAAAAATGTTTAAAACTTCTAAAATTTTGTAAAAATAATAACAAAATTTAATAAAAAAATTTTTAAATTAAAACTTTGTATGTTTCGGCCTAGAGGAGACCCCGGAAAGAAGCTGAGGTGCCAACAGGTTGCCATGTTATGATGTCCCTCAACATCTGTATTGCATCTGTGTGACATTGACCTACATCCTCAAATATGACCCTATTACCGTAACCTTGGATAACTTTGGACCCAACTAAATCAATAAAATTCTAAAAATTTCCGAAAAATTTATAAAAATTATTTAAAAAATTTATTTAAAAAAATAATTTTTTGAATTCCCCACAGCATCACGTCCAGCAGATGACTTGCCCCTCCCCCCACCTCCAATCAATTGCATTGTCTTAACATTCCCCTCCCCCGCCCCTCTTCTACATTCATTCCATTGTCTGCACTCCACCTGTCCTATTGTTTTTTTTATTTTATCATTTGTTTCCATTTTTAGCACTTAGGTGGCACTAATGTAGTAATTACTGATTTATCACCCAAGCTCTGCTAATTTCTCGATTTAGCCAACGGGAAAGCTAACGGCACCTGCAATTTTTTTTGTTTGTCATTTGTTTATACATTGTTGAAAACTACCATTTTGAATTTCATATGTTTACTTTATCACCTAGGTGACACTTGTGTAATTGATTTTGCCGCCAGGTGAGCTGCCAATTTAGCCACCAGATGGCAGTCATGCTTGTTTGTTTTTAAAATATAGGTGGTACTGTCAGTGCCCTCCATATTTGATTATATTTTCAATACTTAGGTGGTACTAATTTCTCAGTTTAATCACCAGCAAGCTGTTGGAGCTCATATGTCTTTTATACCTACTCCATTTTGAATACCTCTCATTTTCAGCTGATTAAAAAAGTTATTTTTCTAATCAGTAGTATACTAACATGCATGATGCAGGACTTTGTCTAACTGCATCATTTATTTAATTGATATTATTTATTAAAATAATTGCTCCAATTAAAAAAATTATTTGTTATTTAATTATATGATTATACATATAGTACAATGGTACTTCATATAATACTTTTTAATTAAATTTATTGTAATTATGTGCCTTTAAAATTTTAATTTTTTTCTGGCAAATAAGCATTATTTTATTCAATTAATTTTATATCCTACAAATAGAGTTGCACATGCCCTCGAAAAAAAAAAAATATATATATATATATATATATATATATATATATATAATATATATATATATATATATATACTATCTCTCTCTCTCTCTCTCTCTCCTCTCTCTCTCTCTCTCTCTCTCTCTCTCTCTCTCTCTCTCTCTCTCTTCCTCTCTCCTCTCTCTCTCTCTCTCCTCTCTCTCCTCTCTCTCTCTCTCTCTCTCTCTCTCTCTCTCTATATATATATATATATATATATATATATATATATATATATATATATATATAATATATATATATATATACACACACACACACACACACCCACGCATGCATGCATGCTCGCACGCACACACTGAAAGCCCGATATAACACAGTTGTTGGGGGACATAACTCAAACCTGCGTTATAGCTTTTCCGCGCTATTCCGGCATGGCCGAGTACAGTAGCAAAAAAAACTGCCAATGTTCTAATAGGGCGTGCCACCCTTCTGTCAAACAGGCATAACTCATACGAATAATGTTATTTACTTCTGTAACTCATGAAATGTTTAGCCTCTTCCTATCAGAATTTTTTTTTATCTGCCTCACTGGACTTAACAGCACCCGAGGGAGGGAAACAGAAGAAGAGGAACATGGTGTGATGAAGGGGGTCACATGCATACTCATCAGTGCAAACGAACTGAGAACACCTTCAATGGAGTTTGAGTTGCAGCCACTAGCAGCAAGATGTCAGAAATGGTTTTACCTACCCAAGGCAAAGGATGGATTCTCCATGCCAGATATATTATTCACCGGCCGAGCCATCGAAGCCATGCAGTGATATTAACTGAGTACAGCAGTGCATTGGTAGATGCCACTACCTGTACCTTTGCCAAGGCATGAACCTGGATTCAGCATCCATCACTGATGTCACTCGCCATGGATCTATGTCATGCACTTTGCAGCTGCTACCTCCTCTCCAAGACAAACTCTTATGCCAGGCAAGCAAGGGGCACACTGCCGAGAAGTATAAATACAAGGCCACACCAAGGCTCTGGACCAGTCTTCAAGCAATTGCCATCTGTCCTGTTCCTTCACCGTACTTCTGGTGCCATGGGAACCATCAGCTCTCCTACCTTCATCTTCATCACACACTAGTAGTGGTGTGTGGGATCCTGAACTTTGGGATAAATTTTGGGAATACATAATGATTTTCTCGTCGGGCAGGATATAATTTTTACCCGATATTTTCGGGAAAAATTTATGTTCACGTTTTTAGGTCGTTCCGACTAAATTACAAGTTGAATTTCGTAAGATAAGCTTTATATCGACTCTTACGTACGCGATTATAATTTGATGACTGAAATCTTGTCGAGAAAATTTATTTTTTTCCGCTTATTCACAGATTTCAAAGTTTGTTGCATAAGCTAAAATAATTTTTGTAGATCATATATTATGTAACGTTAAAACTATGTGTCTATTGCGCAAATTAAGTAAAACTTATAAACTTGCACTATTATGAAGTTACGGTGAACCGTGCATACTGCATTTGTTTTATATGCGAGTGACATCGATACATTGCAAGTATCGATTGCTGGTTGATGTGGTATGCGAGTTTTGATATACATAACCTAAACATTCATGTAAAATTATGCTAGTGCACAATTAGTGTTAAATTCGACTCCAAATGTTTAACTATTTGACTGAGATCTAAAATGGTGTTTTTTAATATGGGTGTGGTTTGAAACTATTCACAACACACTAACAAATTGTCTTTGTTTTTCGTTCAGAATGTATTTGTTTTTAATTGTGTGCTGACAAACTCCACATGTAGCAAATTTTCTATGAGAGAAATATAATTAATTTACTTAGCTATTTTTAATTTCATTATTAATAGAGGATTAGCTTTGTTAGCATACAGATTCTGTATGATGAATTCATAACCTGCCCCATGCAACTAGGTTTTGATTGCAGTTGCACTACGTGATTAGAAGTGTAACTGTGTTTACGGATGTTAAAACTTCCACTGAAAGTTATTTTGAGTACATTTGTGTCAATGTACACACATTTTACTACCAAAAATGGAATGAATAATGCAAAAATTCCTTAGTAGATGTCATGAAATTATAAAGAAAATAGCAGTGAACTGAAAACATGAAGGCAATTTTTTTCAAACAAATTTAAAGTGAAATTTTGGTTTTTCCTGTCGTAAGACCAATTCTTTGGTTATTTAAAAATTATTATAAGGGAATTTTCTATTGAAATTGAAGCAAGTATTTTATAAAGAAGTGCTTCAAACTCAGAGGATTAATTCATATTGCAACAACTAAGTGTATAAAAATATAGAACAATAAGACTTCTAGCTCAAATCTAATTTTTAGCACTCATTATTCTATGTTTATGTTTTGTTTTAATGGAATAAGTCCTGATAGAATGTTATTCACTAGGTCTAAAAACCCACAAACGTCTTTACCTAACTTAAAATATTTTTTCTCGATTTTTCCCGAATTCCCACAAGAAATTTAAGTTTCCCACCCGAATTTTTCCCGATGGCGAAATTCCATTCCCTCACACCACTACACACTAGTGGTGCTGAAGACATATCCGCTCCAACTTCACCGCACCTTCATGGGCCCAAGATCCTTCTCTTCACCAGTTTTGCATCGCAGTTTACACTGTGACACATACCGGTCCCTTCTGGACAACAGTCATAGTGTAGCTTCAATTCAGAGTTGTTTTGATAGCCACTTTACTGCCTACCCTGTTAGTCTAGGAGTAGGTAGCCTTCACCTGTGTTCATGTAGGATGTCTTAACTTCCATAAACTCACGTGAATAGGAGGTAGTATTTCACCATCTCTGTTTATTTCTGTTAAACGAAATAAACACAGTTTTACCAACTTATGAATATTGCCCCCGTAGTAGTAGTAGTCTCTCTCTCCGTAAAAATCAGGCTCGTACAAGGGACAGCAGGTGACTGGGATTTTATTCTCTCCGTTCAGACACTTCACCACACACCAGTACAATCTTGGAAGGCCACACATTCACTGCACTAGTGTGGTGAACAGTAGAGCCACAACATTAGGATACTGCTTCATTAGGGATTGGACTGCCAGTCTAGGGTTTACTCTTCTCATCATGCACTAGCGGTGCCGAAAGGAATACTTCCTTGGGTCTGGAGGTACCAGTTACTCTGGAACACTCACCACACCAAAGTGGGAAGACCACCCACATCTCTGCACCTAGTGTAGTGAATGGTAGAGCCACGATACTAGCTATACACTTCTCTTAGGGTCGACTTGTCAATTTGGAGGTTGCTCTTTGCATCGTGCACTAGTGGTGCCAAGAGGAGTGTTTCTCTGGGTCTGGGAGACAAACTCTATCAGGACCTCACCCTGTGTTGGGGCAGTCTCCAGTGCTATGCAGCTTAACCAACCCCACACCTCTGGTGCTTTAGTTGGAGGGCGAAATATGGCATTGGCTGGCCGCCACATTACGCACACTTATTTCATGCCTCCACGTCAACTGCTTCACTTCTATGAAGTCTGATCGTAGGATTCTCTTTCTCCTCTTGCCCTTTAACCATAGTGGCGGTGTTTATAAGAGGGTGAAACGAGTAAAGGCTGCCTCTAATTGTCCACGGGAGCTTTACCGTTTCCCAGCCGGGTTCACATATCTCAGTCCACGAGAACAGGCAGTCAAACTTTACAAGCTCTCAGTACCAGTTCTGCCAGCCTACGAACCAGTTACGTTTAAACCACCGACCAGATTTGCTGAGGAACTTCACCCTGTCGTTAAGGCATACCTCAACAGCCAGGACACCTTCCTGGGTTTCACCATACCTGCCATCAGGGAGCGTCTAGCCTAGCACCCGCTAAAATTATTGTGGCTTCATGATGTGATACCTGTCGAGGTCCATCAGGTGTTAAATAAGGGATTTTCTGGCGCCCAACATGAGGCTATACACCTCAATTTGAAAGATTAGTTAAGCCAAACCAGGCCAGCATGATCCCGAGACAGGCTAACTAGCCGGGGAACCAAGGAACTGTAAGAACAAACTTAGGGGATTCTGGGAACATGCTATGGCTCTCTGCAAACCACAATTTCAGATACAGACACTGATGTAACCGAGCAAGCCGAAATCACAATGACCACAACCATCGCAGAACATTGTGTGAGACAGTAATGCCCTGGCGAAGGGATACACTGCATTGAATGTGCTCACTGCCAGCGGCAGTTTCCATATGTCTGCCAGGGTTGGACAGACATAGTATGCCATACCAATGGATTAGCATTCCGCTGTGAAGGATGCCGGATCTGATGAGCTGCACATTGCAGCTGGGTATCTTTACCAGGACGTGGGACCCATAATGTCCATTGTATTATATGCGCCGATACTTTCCACCACAGTTGCATTGGTTGGCCCGACAAATGGGTAACCCAACCTGAAATTCCTGACTTTGCGAGTCATCCCCATGAGGACCTCCTCATATTTCTCGCTGAGTGTGAGAAAGAACTAAGTGAACAAGAAATTCCATCTAAGCAATGGGTAAGCCAATCCCAGAGCAAGTTCAAAGGCAAGGCGCTAGATTGGTGGAACCGTGATGGCAAATTTATAACTGACTGGATTCTGTTAAGTAACCGACTTTCCACCCAATCCACTGGAGAGGAGGTGTTAGCGAACCTCACCACTGTGTTCTACAGCAGAATGCAAAACCTCAGCGAAGAAGTTGAGCTGTATATACAACAAAAAGTGCAGATTTTCCGTCAAATTTTCCTAGAGGAAAATGAAGAAAGCTGCACGTGGCAAGTTAGACGTATGCTACTGTCCCAGCTATGAAACTTTCTACAATGCCCAAAATTACGGATGTTGGAAGAAATTATAGCACAGGCCAAGGAAACGGAACGTAATTTCCATGAACAGGACAAGCTGGACCATGGACAGAGGGGCAGGGGAAAGGAAGAAGTGAAAATGACGGTCCGCGTGCTCTCCCCTACCTTCCCCATAGAGCCATTCATAAACAACTCTCCGCCATACTTCTACGCTACACCGGCCTCAAGGGAGCGGAGAGAAGAGAAGAAGACAAGGTCACACCCACCTCCTCCCAGTGTTACCACGCCGCTATCGAAATGCTGGTTTTGTCCAGAGAGACATTTCCACCATTACTGCCCTGTAAAATCGGCCAGTTGGAAAGGGCCAACAAAGGGCCCTCCTGATGCTTCCTGAAGGCAGAGTACAGATGGCACAGCCTGACCGCCTCTTACCGGTCGAAGGCAGAATAAGACTACCTGTACACATAGACCAGATGACCAACCATGTGGAGTTTTTAGTAGCACCCAAAATGCGGAAAGATGTTATTTTGGGATAACTCTGGCCAAAAACAAAATTGCGTGGAGGACTGCGAGCGAGCAATGCCAGCTGCACATCAGAGTGAGAGAAAAGTGTCTAGTGATACCCTGGAATCAAGCAGTGAAGTGACCTTTCAGCCTCCAACCCCACCACGTGGATGGGGGGGACCGGAACGATTGCTACAGTTGCAAGTAGTAATGGACAAACCAACCCCAAGCCCACCATAGACCAGAATCCAGGCCCAAAAAGCCAGACGATGTCACTTGCGGCTTCCGCTTCAATAAGCCCTAGACCAGGGTCAAAATGCCACCGCCTCAACCACTTCAGAAGCGCCAGATGACTGGATGAGCTCGCCATGATAGCTGCCCCACAAGTGTGGTCTGTGTCTTCCAAGGGACCCAAGTTGAGCCCAACGCCAGCCAAGGGGCAAGCTACTCCATTCCAATGAGGACAGGGGTGCCACAGCAAATGGCAGGATCAACAATCCAGATGCTGCCATCCACCCCCACTGATTTTAAACTCAAAATAGATACCCTGCAGGGAAGATGGTCGCAGAGCGCCAGTGAGTTATTCTGACACAGTCCCTTGGATCAGGGAACACGCCCTGCATGGCCACCTCCAAGCCCGATACATGAGAGGGAAGAAGGGCCGAGGATAAACACACAGATTGCACCCCAGAGGCCTATCCCTCCAGCAACAAGCCCTGCAACACCGCCTCCAATTAGCCATAATACGAAAATGGGCCTAACGCTGGATGATGTTATGGTCACCGAAATGCCGCCATCCTAAAGAGAAGGCCAAAACAGAAATACCAGTCAAGACCAGGCCCTGTTGGAGGCCTTACTCAAACTGGCACCCTTGGCCGCGATGTACATTGACAGTGCAAGAACTCCGCCGGCCACCAAGCAATATAGTACAGAGACTGCCGGCGACACAGATATGCCAGCGTCGCTTGATGCCATGGCCGAGTTCGCGTCGCAGCTCATCGAACAAGAAGAAGATGGACCGCCTTCAAATGGAGGGGCAGCAGAAGATAAATTGCCACAGAACCTGGCCTCTGGAGTTATTTCTTTCTCCAGTAGCTCGCCTCAACACTTAGTATGCTGGGGCTCTCTACTGCTTACATATATTCAGCAGCCACAAGGGGCTGTTACTACTAGCTACCAGAAGCTACATTGATATCTACCACCATCAGCATCTTCCAGGCGTTCTCCTTCAATAAAGCCTACAGACACCATCACACCTTCCGCTACTGTTCCTTTTGGTTCAGCATCTGCCTCTACTTGCTGGTTGAGGCACCTACACCCACTGCCCTTAAAAGTAGTGGTCCCATTTTTGTAAAGTCTCATCTAGACGCCCATTTGTTAGAGTAGCTGCAACCGAGTAATTTTCATAGCCGTCAAAGTAATTCGCCATCTTGGTTAGTCTAGGAGCAGGTTGCCTACACATGTTTACCTTAGGTTACTTCCATATCACACTCTGCTTGGTTAGGAGGTAGCACGCATCACTGTATTTCTTATTATAGGCTGTTCACTGTAAAGTGAGCACTTTTGGAAGCACTGCTTAAGATCTAGATCTACTTGTATGCACATTGTATATTCCTGTGCCTTATGAAAAATTAACATTACTATGGGCCTCATCACTTTATTCATGCGTTGGTCAAATGAAACTGTGAGATAATTAAGTAAGTTAATACTTTACAAATTTGCTCATTTTTACACTTTGATGCATAAATAAAACAGAAAGTGATAGAATAAATTTGAAGTTGTTACAAATGGTAACCTAACACGTTTTATTGAACGTTTATATATGGAACTACTTTCCATCCATTGTTACCAACATTACTGGGGGAATGTCACTCACTGCACTCATTGAAATAAATGCATGCATGGGCAGTGACATTTTTCTAAGGCTCATTTCTAAAGTGCTCACTTTATCGTGAGCAGCCTTTAGTAATGAATACATCTTGTTCCTTTCACTGACGATTTCTGTTCTAGAGGTATTTCCTACAATCACTAGAAATTATATTACTGTACAACATCAACTGAGACTGGGTGTTGTTACAGAAGTACGAACCATAGAGTAGGACTGCAGATTCCCTTCGGGAATCTGTACATCATACACACACACCATTTGACTGCCACCTGTTATTGACACTTTGGTGTATAGAAAGGTAGAGCCCCAACTACTAGAAACACATCCAAGATGGCGAGTCAGTCAGCTTGGTTGTACTGCTACTGAAGGCCTTATGGTGCTGGAAGGAGTACTTGCTGGGGTCTGAAAACGTAACCCCTGTTGCGACCTCATCCAATAGTATTAGGAAGACATCCCATATGACTCACTGCCCTAGGTTTGCTTACCAGTAGCAGAGAACTGATTAAGGCACTGAGCTCGCGCCGTTAACCACTATTGGCTTTACACATATCTAGGGATCAGTTTCGAGTTCACATCGATCGAGAGTGTACTAAGTGTCGACAAGACCTCTATGCCTTTTGGGAAAAGTCATGGCTCACAGAGGGAGGAGCAAAAGGCGGGCTATACCGCAGCTAAGGGAGTGTGTATATTTGACTCTGCTGCACTTAGCAGACCAGCCTTATGGGAGAGAGCTCAGACCGCCCGTTAACTAGAGAGACCGTCTTCTCCAGTATCTACATTTGTTTATTTCCCTACACACATTCGCATAGCCTAAGATTACCATCCCGTAGTCCGTGCTCTGTTAACCGGCATAGAAGTCAGGTTCAGAGTAACCAACACAGTGTTCTGGAGCCGAGAAGCAGCAGAGTGGAACCTAAGGTACTGTGTTGGTCAGCACAGTACAACCACACCCCACTCCTCTCAGAGTCACCAGTTCCAGCCAGCCAGCCAGCAACAGCTTCCGCTGCAGTGAACAAAGCAATCCCTGGTAAGAAAAGTATACCAAAGCAAGCCAGTGTCCCAACCAGAAATATTGTAATTCCAGCAGTGGTTTACATTAAACCCAGTCACCAACCGATCCAACCAGTACAAGTGGCAAGTCAAAAACCTAACTCAAAAGCATAACTCTAGTTATCACTAGAGCGCGCCTGACCTAGCACCCATAAAAGTTGACAGTGTCTGTAGTTCTCTAAGGCAACACTTGTCAAGTGATTTTCTGGCATAAAACATGGGCCAATGTGTCAATTACTGTTCAACCAGTAACAACAGGACCAGTTCAGTACGTCCCCGAGAGAGAAGCTTAATCGTGATCTGTAACCAGACTTTGGGGAGTCTTGAAAGAGCCCGTAATGCCCAAACCACCACAATGTCAGCAGCAGACATTAACGCAGTCGAATCTGCAGCCTATAACATGGCGGACGTTGCCAACAAAAAATGTAGCCATACCAACTGTGAGGGTATTGGCACATTCCGCATTACATGTGTCCACTGTCACAAACTGTTCCACTTTCTTTGCATGGGATTGGTAGGCGAAGAAAGTAGTACTGAGGGACTCGAATATAGGTGTGAAGCCTTTTGGGCTACAAACCACCTTTTGTAACCAGGTTACGTGTCCAGGGCATGGCGTTAACAGAATATGTTGTACTGTTTGTAATGAGCTGTACCACAATGCTTGCATAGGCTGCCCCGACGAGAGGGTTACCAGGACTGGACTAGCGTACAGATGTGAGATGTGTAAGCAGGCTTATTGAAACCATCCTCACCGATCTCATTCATTAAGACAGCTGGGAACTGCCCTGGGATATCCTACCATGGGACACGACCTGGGCTCTCAGGTTCCTCATTTTTTGGGTTGACCCCATGAGGACCCCGTTGTATTCACCAAGGAATGTAAGAGGGAGTTTAGGGAGTCAGACTTCCCAAGGAAACTGGATTAGCAACGCGCAAATGCATCTAAATGTAAAGGCGTGGTAGAATGGTTGGATCGCTACGGCTAATTTATTAAAGACTGGAAACAGTTCTGTAGTCGGTTGGCGACTGTGTTTACTGGCGAAGAAGTACTGGCCAAAAATAATTATGCAATTATATAGTCAGACTCAGGTACCAGGTAACGAAGCTGAAATATTTATATGAAGAATGGAACAGATGTTGCGTTGAGTATTTCCGGAGGGGGATGAGGCAAGCTCTGTTGGATGAATTAGCAGAAGGTTATTACCTGGTTTGTGGAATGTGATACTCATGCCCAAGCCTTCGACCATTGACGAACTGGTGGAGTGTGTGTGGGAGCGAGAACAAAATTTTGAGGTTCAGGCTGTGCTTAATAAGTCACGAGCAGTTAAAACAACCGAGTCACGAACCCCATCATCCCAGACACAAAGGAATTCCCCTTCTCCAGCTCGACGTGCCTCATTCGTACCGAATTGCTGGTTCTGCCCTTATAGCCATTTGCATGAAGACTGGCTATGCAAGCCAACCAATCTGGGCACTACTAGTAATAAACCAATCAACCGAACAGAAGCCACAACCCACCCTACCACTACCACCAAAATGCCCTCAACTCACAACGCGGGAAACGTTGCAGCCATGGTGCGAAGCGGGCCACCACCACTGGTCAGTCAGGGTCCAGCATCCAACGTTTAAATGTGGAACCTACTCTTACTGTTGCTCCCCACATTGAAGTGGAAGTAATTAAAAAACGGTTCCTAGCCCTGTTAGATTCGGCTGCGACAGGAAATTTCATAAGGAGCATTTTGTTGAGCCCCTAGCAAAAGACCACCCTTTGACCACAATAGAACGTCGTTCGTATGGCGCAACCAGATGCCACCCTACAACTCGATGGCCAAACTATATTAACCGTCAGCCTACACAGACACTCCAACCCAGCCAAATTCGTGGTCTGTCCCGCAGTAATAATTGGTTGCCCATGCCTTCAACAGGAACAAGGGATTGTAGAGCCATCCAACTCGCCATACAATTCCCACGTGGTTCTATTGTCAGAAAAGGATGGCAAACTTTGGTTTTGAGTAAACTATAAGGCCTTGAACAGTGTGACACATCCCGTAGCTCCCCAGCCATCGTTTTAACCCTTACCCTGTGTGACATTGGGGAGGCAAAGTTCTTTAGTACCCTAGATACGCAGTCAGGATACTGGCAGATTGCTGTTCACCCAGACAATAGAAAGTGCACTGCCTTCACGACTCGTGAAGGAGAGACATTACAGTTTATGGTAATGCTATTCTGGTTAAAAATGCACCAGCCACATTCCAATGCCTAATGTCTGCTGAGGAACTAACTGGGTACATTGGCGAATTTTGCTTTGCCTACCTAGACAATGTAATTATTTACACCAAGACCTGGGAGGAGCACCTCGGCCATGTACAGAGAGTTCTAGATCGATTCAAACTACACTGGATGACTTGCAAGTTATCCAAATGTTTCTTCGGAAAATCGTTAGTGGAAGACCTGGCTCATGAGGTATCCCCTGAAGGGAACTTTCCACAGCAAAGGTCAATATGGGCAATCAAAGAGCCGAAGAACCAACCAACACAAAGCAGCTACGTCACTATCTGGGTCTATGTAATTTGTTAAGGGATTTCATGGTAAATATTGGCCACCACATGGTACCACTTCATCCACTACTAGAAAAAGAAACCTGTTGGAAATGGGGATCGAAACAGAAACAGGCGTTCCAAGCTCTGAAGGACAGTTTCAGCAACATCCAACAACTACACTGACACCAAGGCAGCGAACCGAAATCCTACAAGCAGACACTTGCCAAAACGGTCTTGGGGGCGGTACTGTAACAACAAAATGCCGGAGGTCAGCCACACATGATAGCATATGCATCTAATCTGCTGAATGAAACCAAGCAACACTATCACATCAATGAGCAGGAGTGTTTGGTGGTCATATGGGCGGTACGGAAGTACCGTTACTATTTAGAAGAGCAACATTTCATCTTGCATACGGACTCTAAGGCCCTACAATGGTTAAGAGAGTCCCGTAATGCTAAAGCCAAGCTCGGGCAATGGGACATGTTCCTTATGGAATTGATTTCGAGGTGCAACACTGCCCGGGCAAGAGTAACAACCTGCCAGATGCCCTGTCCAGGTACCCAACTCTGGAAGAGGACATGAAGGCTGAGGAAGAAGGGGAGAAAATGTCCCCTTCACCTCTTTCCGATCGCAGCTTGGAGGAGCAAATTTGTCTGTTGCAACTCCAAATAACTCTACATCAGACTATAATGAGCAAACAGGGAGACCCCGAAATCCATCGCCTCATGCAAGAACAGCCACACGGATTCGAGACGAGACATGACATAGTGTGGACCCATAGCAGACAACCTACAGCAGTATGTTAAGTATGGGTTCCGCAAAAGTTGCTACTGGACATCATCATCATGATCATCATGATCAGCCACAGTTGGGACATCGTGATACCTGGGAAACATTGTTGGACATTGGAACCCGCTATGGCTGGGACGGAGTGAGCCACAACGTCTGACAGTACGTGAGCAACTGTGTACCGTGCTGTCGCCGCAAAACCTACTCCGTACCGCCACCAATAGCCAAGCCGAGGAGACCCATGACGGTGTGGATTCACTTAGCAGCCTATCTAATGGGCCCATATCCCCAGAGTATGTAAGGTAATTGCTACCTACTGGTAGTAACTGACCAGTTTTCCCAGGGGGTAGAGGCATTTCCGTTACCCAGCCAAAAACATGCTCCAATTATTTGTAAATTGGAATGAGAGGTGTTTCCACGCTAAGGATATCCGTAGGCAATATTAACTGATAATGGTACTCAGTTTACCAGCACCCAGTGGCAGTCAGCATACCAGGGATGGGGAGTGGAGACATGGACAACTCCTCCATACCACCCCCAGGCCAGTCCCATTGAGCGGAGGAACTGAGAAATAAAATTTTGCCTCCAACTCAGTGTGAGAAACAACCATAAACATTGGGATAAACATATCTCCTTAAACAAGTTCCCTCTTCGAAGACGATCAAACAAAACAGTGAACGCTAGTCTGAGCCAACTTCTTCTGGGCCAGTCACTCTGCCGACCAGGCGACTGGCAGTGGGAGAGTGAACCCACCGACATGCCACAACCAGAAGATATCCGTCTATCTACACTGGCACGCACAGCAGATGCCCAAGATGCACAGGATACTTACATCCGGAAAAAGTATCCGCAACTGAAAACAGGGGTGAGAGGATTCAACCTAGGCGAAGCCGTACTGCTAAAGAGTCATCCCCTCAGCAAAGCCAGCAACCAATTTAGCGCTGGCCTTGCAGACATATGGAATGGACCATGCTGTATAGAAGGCCAACAAGAGAATGTCTACTGGGCTGAAGACCTACGTGACCTTTATTTGAATGGCCACCCAAGATAAATACGCCCCTTCCTTGGCGAAGTTCCAGACCAAGAGGACAAGGCTATTGCCAACGAACCCTCCTGGTGGTCCGATGAAGTAAACGACCCAACACCAATAATGGCACCTCCCGAAATTGAGTCAAGGCCAACCAGGAGGCCCGAGCCACGAATGCTGGAAACCAACAGGGAGCCTAGCTATTCACTGCCTGGGAGAATAGACTTGCAAAAGCAACAAGGAGCAGCCTCCATCAGATCTCTGCCCTTGACGCCTACCAGTTATGCCCACTAGGTTACCGCGAGACGTGATCGGGCCACCCCAAGCTGTAGCAAAGTGTCCTGGCGAAGTCCTACGGATAAGAAATCTAGACAAACACTACACAGGCAAAGTCGGATTTCGGAATGATCCAGATCACTGCAGGCGAAATAGGTGGAAGCACCACGAGTACCTTCCCTCAGCCTGCTACTCCTCTAGAGCCAAGAGTCGAGGTTGAACCAGCTTCCACAAAGCTGACCCTTGAGCTAGAGGAATTACCGCAAATGGTAAACGGAACATCGAGTAACAGAGACACAGACATTCCAACCTGATCTTCTGTGCAGCAGGAAACATCCCTTAAAGTTGACGATGAACAAGGGCAGTTCCTTACCCCACCTGCAACACCATTAACCGCATCTGGATTATCGAGCAACGTAGCTAAGGATAAAGGGCCAATCTTAACATTTTCCCTAGTAGCCAAACAGGAACAGAGGGTGTCGGACAACGAAGATACCGACACCCCACTCCCATTTTATACGCAGAAGGAAGATCCCATCAGTGCCATCGAGGATGAGAGGCACGTTCTGCCCCCTGCTCGAATGGCTACCAATGAATCCATGATGTCGAGCAACACAGACACCGACGTTCTGCTGCCTCCTCTTGTCTGAGAGGAAGTATATTCCTTTCACACGAGAGCCGTCGAGGTTGAATATCCATCCTACCCTCTGGCCACCCCAATCTGGACAGCGAGAACTTTGATGCTCAAAAACTCCCTGCCCGTCGGGTAGGAACCCAAGCAGTCTTTCACACTGCCTCATTGCCCTCAGTGTGCGTTATGTCCTCCCCAATGGTTACAGCTGAAGAGGATACCTCAGCACCATGTGCTGAACCCAGGAGAGTGATGTCCCTTCATGCTGCCAAAGCAGAAGCAGTGCCAGGCCGGTACAAAGTCTCGTAAACAAACTCCTTTTAACAACCGTCATTAAGCTGTAGTGCAAATCAGTGAAATAGACAGACAATTTAATCCCATCAGCATGGATTCCGTAATTTAGTGGCCGATAGCCCACTAAGTGGCCGATAGCCCACTAATTACATATAATCACGTGTCAGTGAATATGTATCACATATAGATGTTCTCCACAGTGCCAGTGATTACATGAAGAAAAGACTTGACCATTGTACATAGTAGTGACATAGAAATAAACTCTCCAAAAGGAGAGATGTCTTAGTTTTTTCTAATATAATTACTTGATGTGTAGGTACACTGTTAAATATAACTGTGAGTTTTTAAAGTGTACTATGAGAAGATATATGATCCTACCTGGAACACAACAGAGACTCGCAAAATGCGCCCAAGAAAATCTCTTAAAATAACCATCCCATATATACTTCATGTAATGTCTTGTTTATGAAATAATTGTAGTTTTCATTTGTGTGTATTTTGCATATTTTAACAAGTTTTAAGTACCATGTATATCGACCAAGAGTCGAACCAGAACTCCGAGCCTCAGGCTCAAATGAACTCGCCCCAAAAAATCAAGGTACATGTGTAATTAATCTGGAGTTTGCTCATTGTTTGAGTGTTTTGTTTGTTAATTTTAACTTTAAGATAACCAACGTTCACATTATTTCAGCATTCAAATCATTCATTAAAGTGCACTCATTTGGTTTCGTTAGCTGGCCAGCCCAGGTGATGGAGGGCCTGATGTTGGCAACCTCTCATGTTGTCACACGTAACTGTTTTGCTGGCTGTGAGACCTTCGGGTTGCCAAAAAAAGAGTTCCAGGCTTTCTTCAACTAATACACCACAGCAAGGAACGTGATAGTCCGTCTTCCACCTCGCCTTCCACAAATAAGGCTTGTACGTAGTTTAATTTCCAATTGTTTTTGGGTGTCGTTTTATGTATTTTCTTTCCACAGGTTCTTATTGTAAATATTTGTAATTAGTAACCACAGGATTATGCCGAATTTGTCAACACGTGTAATGAAGTAGGCCAGGGGACACCTGGTAAATCGCGTTATTTTTAACAGTAATCCTCACCACAGGGGAGGGGGAAACACTTAACGGATCAACACTGCGTCTTGTCGGGTGAGGAGAAGAGAGAGAGCCAACTTGAAGAGTGAGACAGTGAAATGGCATTTCCCAATAAGTCCCAGCAAACAGAATGAGCACAACTGCAGCTGCCAATTGGCCAACAGTTAAGGGGTCCGCCTACAAAAAAAAAAAAAAAAAAATTCCCTTGCACGATGAGAACTCCCAAATGAGGGGAAACAGTTCTACATTCCCCACTCCTCCACAATTTAACTGACGAGTCTTCATCACAACTGGGGGGGGGGGGGGGTGATTGACGTGTGCCACTTTCCTCTTCATTTACTAAATGTTTATGACTCATCAACCTCACGTATTTCTATGTAACCCGAGGAAGGGTCAAAGCTGGCAACATCTTTCACGAGTGTCATTAGATCACCGGTACCTTGGAGGGCGATTCTAATCACGTGAATATAAGGATGCGAAAGCGGTCAAAAAGTATGCCTCCCCCCCCCCCCCCCCACTTTGCGCTGAGAGCCTACAAGCCGTCACCTTCCTCGAGGCAAGCCGAGCGCCTGAGAATGCACGAAGCCTAGTGCAGAGCAAAGGGTGGATTCTCCCACCCTGGCCTCGCACTAGAGAGACGTCATAAGGCGACGTCATACATCCCACACCGTCCTAGCGTGCACCTGTCCAGTGGACTATATAAGGCAGTGCATGCCCTGGCACGGGAGTTATTTCCTTTACCAGTAGCTCGTCTCAACACTTCGGGTGCTGGGGCGCTCTACTGCGAACAAGTCTTCAGCAGCCACCAGTGCCTGTCACCACTAGCTACTAGAAGCTCCATTGATGTGTACAAGAGGCTTCTACAGTCCTTACCACGAGGTGCTAGAAGTTCCATTGATGTCTACCACCATCACCCTCTTCCATATGCTGTCCTTCCGTAAAGCCTGCAGACACCATCACACCTTCCACTGCTGTTCCTTCTGGTTCAGCAGCCGCCTCTATTTCCTGGTAGAGACAACTACACCCAGTGGCCTTAAAAGTAGTGGTCCCCTTTTTGTAAAGTCTCTTCTAGACACCCATTGGCTAGAGTAGCTGCGACAAAGTTATTTTCATAGCCGTCAAAGTCATTCATCATCTTGGTTAGTATAAGAGCAGGTCGCCTACACCTGTTTACCTTAGGTTAGTTCCATATCACACTCTGCTTATTTAGGAGATAGCACGCGTCACTGTATTTATTATTACTAATAAATACATCTTGTCCCTTTCACTAAGGATTTCTATTCTAGAGGTATTTCCTACAATAACTAGAAATTATATTACCGTACATCATCAACCAAGACAGGGCGTTGTTACAGAAGTATGAACCATAGAGTAGAACTGCAGATTCCCTTCAGGAATCTGTACATTATATACACACACACCATTTGATGTCCACCTGTTTTAGGCACTTTGATGAATAGTAAGGTAGAGCTCCAACCACTAGAAGCACATCAAAGATGGCGAGACAGTCAGCTTAGGTTGTACTGCTACCAGAGTGCTTATGGGGCTGGGAGGAGTTTTTGCGGCGCTCTGAAGGCCTAACCCCTGTTGCGACCTCACCCAATAGTGGTAGGAAGATGGCCCACATGGCTCACTGCCCTAGGTTTGCTCGCCAGTAGCGGGGAACTGATTAGGGCACCGAGCTTGCTTAGTCAACTACTATTGGCTTTACACTTATATAGGGATCTATCTTGAGTTCATGTCGATCGAGAGTGTACTTAAGTGTCAACAAGAGCTCTATACCGTTTGGGAAAAGGCACGGCTCACAGAGGGAGGAGCAAAAGGCGGCCTATACTGCGCCAAGCGAGTGTATAACACTGCTGCACTTAGTGGACAAGCCGAATGGGAGAGAGCTCAGACCGCCCGTCAACTGAAGAGGGCTTCCTCTCCAGTATCTACATTTGTTTATTTCCCTACACACATTCGTCTAGCTCATGATTAACATCCCGTTATCCGTGCTCTGTTAGCGGGCACAGAAGTCAGGTATGGAGTAGCTAACTCTGTGTTCTGTAGCCAAGACGCAGCAGAGTGGAACCAAGGGTACTGTGTTGGTCTGCACAGTACAACTACACTCCACTGCTCTCTGAGAGTTGCAAGTTCCAGCCAGCCAGCCAGCAATAACTTCTGCTGCAGTGACCGAAGCAGTCCCTAATAAGACAGGTATACCAAAGCGAGTCAGTGCCCCAACCAGACATATCGTAGTTCCAGCAGTGGTTAACTTTGTACCCAGTCACCAACTGACCCAACCAGTACAAGTAGCAAGTCAAAAATCTAACCCAAAAGCATAACTTTTGTTATAACGTTAACGTGCCTGACCTAGCTCACAAAAACCACATTGACAGTGTTTGTAGTTCTTTAAGGCAACACATGTCAAGGCTGTTCGTGTGGCAGAATCTTCTCCTAGTCGATTATGTATGATCTGGGTACTGGTCAGATGTATCTCGTGCAAGGTCGTGGCAGTTTGGCATTGCATATTGCGCTGTTCGAACATGTGGCAGTGTTCTTAGATGAATAAGCTATGTTGTATCACAGGTTCCTCTTGCAGTTGGTGGCTTAACTCTTCTTTTGTGATAGGTTGTTGCGGCTTTGGTTCGGCGAATTTGCGCCAGGCTATCGACCTTCACTTCATAGTGTCTAGATAGATTCGTCCTTGCTGGCAGACAATGATTGTGTGTTGCTCCGATAACCAGGCTTGTACCAAGATATCTGCTTCTCCCAGGTCTTCCACAACATGGAACTGGTTCTGAATTGCTTCATCTGCAAACTGTAACGTCAATGACAGTTGACAGTCTCCCTACTGTCTGTTGGTGGGCTCCTTTCTGGGCCGTGTGTATCGTTGTGTCTCTGACAGGCTTGATCTTGCCCCTTTACTGTCAGGGTATGGTGTCTTTGCGGATGAGGTTTGCTTTAGCTGCGGTATTGAGTGTGTCCAATACTTCGGATGCCCCGATGAGTACGGTGATATGTGGGGAACTTGCAAGATCTTCTGCTCCTGCGTGACGGTTACCTGCAGGACCTCTCCCTCCACTTCACCAGGGCCTTCGGCTCTATCAGGCTTCCCGGCCTTTCTGTTTCCCTGATTGTTAGAGTTTCAGTAAAACCCCTCTATTATGACCACCTCTCTATTATGACCCAATCCTGGGGAACAGTGAAAAGTTTGGGTCAAAAAAGTAGAATTTAAGGCACGTCTAAACATAGATACAGTACTCCCTCGCCAACTGAACTGCTGTACCTTGAACTGGGGTTTCAGTTATGTGCTGATTTGTTTTTGTAGACCTTTTCTCCAACCACAATACAAGTTTCTATTATCCACGGTTTTCAGTGTATGGGAAACTATCCTTTACTGATGTTGTGGTCGTGTATTTCTCAAGTTGCCTGCCAGCTAGACTTTGACATTTGTTGTCCCAAGTAGCGTGAAGCAATAAATTACTTCATGCCAGAAGAGGACACTGGTGTATTGTCCGTGGATGAGGTTGGGGGGGGGGGGGGGGTTACAGTCAGTAAGGGTTCTTTGTCCTAGTCACATGCCACTGCCTCTGCCCTACCCTCCCTGTCTTTTTTCACTTATATTATCCCTCCTCTTTTGCTGTAAAAACAGCGGCACATTACAGACTATTAATCAGTGTATGTATAACTTCAAATTTAATTCAGTGTTCCTTTTTAATGATTTTTTTTTTTTTTTTAGTTTATGTGGGCCCATGGCTACGTAATAACTTAATATGCTAATTTTTTTGGTGGGCTTTTGTTTTTTTTTATTGTGAAGTCAATTTTATGTGTAAAGTGAATATAAAGGTAGGTAAGCATGTGCAAATAAAATGTGTTATGTTACCATATTTTGGCGAGCAAGGCCGTGTCAAAGCAGGTCAGAAGTTTTTGATGAAAAATTCAGAATAAGTAATATTTCAAGTATACCACACTAAATTTTTATATTCCCGTAAACATTGCCGGGCCTCATCGTGCCAGTGTAGAGGCCAACACACTGCCTACATTTAGTATAAATTCAACACATTGACGTGAATGGCATATATATCAGCATGTTTTATCAACACCGGGCCATTGTTACAAAGCGAACCGGCCCTGTAACGAGGGCACTGGCGCGCGGCCAGCTGGCCCCTGCCTGCCAGAATAATCTTGTAGCAACCGACCGACAGCTGCCCAGCCCCGAGGATCTAGGACCGATCATCAGATGTGAGTCGCCGCGTCTGGCCGCCCTGCAGAGGATCTAGGCGCTTGCCCAGCTACGTGTGCATGGCAATATTTTCGCTGATAGCCCCAGCACACGAGAGATCCAATATATCTTAATATATATTATCAATAAATATAGTTCTGTATTTTGCTTCAAGCGTAAGGCATCTCCTACAGTGTTTAGCTATATTTTAATAATACATAGTCTAATCTTTTCACACACTTTCAATGGTCATGTCATACTCTGTTTAGACCATTTTTACTACACGGGGTGGTCCAACGTGCCTTTCTTGTGTATCAAATTAATCAGGAGACGTCCAGCTATTAAAATATACATGGCGTATTTATATTTTATTTAAAACGTGGGTTTTTATGCGCTAGAGATGATTGAACATGAACTTCATGCAAAAAATGGCAAGTGGAGGGGCATAGGGGTTAGGGGTGGGTCAAAATTGGCCCAAAATTTTCCAAATTATTTATTATGCACCCCCCACCCCCTCTCTTATTTGACCCTATTCTCGGGAACTGTGAGGGGTCATAATAGAAAGGTTCTATGTATTCTCTGCGCTGAAGACTCCTTTTTCTTTGGCTCTGGTGCTCGGGTTTGCCGGCGTGCCTTCTCTGAAGTTTCTGTCGTAGCACACTGGTCAGTCTCTGTGGAAGTGTCCAGCAGGGCAATGCCAGCACTTAAGAAGTATGATAGGTGGTGTAGCAGTAGGTCCCGACATCCGTTCATGTGCAGGGTCTTCAGTGATTACCGTCTTTGTGTAAATGCAGGTGTAGCCTTCGTTCTGGCTTGTGACTTGCGTATGTTTGCCAGATCTATTTCCTGGATGCGTGCTTGCTCCACCAGTTCTTCCAGCATCTCTGGTTCTGAGTTGCATAGTTGGGCACATATTTCAGTTAGGAGTAGTTGTGTGATGATTTTAACTGCATTGAGCTCTTCTCGTCCAGGGTGAACTCTCTGAAAGGTTAACGTCTTGTGCATTATGAATAGTTTGATCTCTTCATTCTCCTTCTGCGCTTGCTCGTAGAGGTCATGGGTTGGCTGAGCCACCATTTGTGGTCCTGAGAAGTGTGTTATTAGTCGCTCTCACAGTTCTTTACAGCTGGTGACCGAACTCTTTGTACTTATTCCACCATCTTTCTGTATCTCCTTGCAGCTGGACCTTAGTATTAAGTACCTACAAGGCTTTAAGTAGTCGGGTTCTCTCAAATTCTGTCCTGCATGCATCAAGGAACTTTCGCAGATCCTCTTTGGTCTTCCCTGAGTATTCTTGTAAAGGTAGGAGGTCAAGTACTGGTGGTCATTGTTGTATAAATAGCTCAGTTCTGGGTGGTACCCGTTTGGATGCTAATCTGCATGTTGGGCATTTGAAGTACAGACCCTCTAAGTCTCTGGCTGTGTCTTGCCATCCAAGGCAAATGTTGTGGAACGTGCGAGAGCACTCATGACAAGCTATCTTGTACAAGCACTTTTCTGGACAGTCCGCACAGTGGCGATGTCTGTCCCTGCAGTCCAGACATCTATACTCAAGTCCTTGGGTGTCTCCTTCCTGGTCGTCCCATCCCAGGCAGACGTACTGGAAGGCGGCATTGCAGTGCGCACCCATGATAAAGTATCGTCCTACGTCAGGGCAATCTTTTAGGGTGCAGGCATGCCCTTTGGTGTCTACTACGTCTTCTGCTGTGGCCATTCTGGTGCGGTTTGTGGAAAGTGGGCGCCACAGGGTATTTACTCTGACTCTCTGAAGTCAATCAAGCAGTGGTTCGGTTGAAGCCCAAGAGTGTTTTCTCAGGGGTTTCCTGGTCTTGATAAAGTGGGCTGATGGCCGGTATTTCTTTAACTGTACCATGTTGGGCGCCAAGAAAGAAAAAGGCTTGATGCGCACCTTACTGGGTCTGGTTGCTGATCGGTAGCGCCAAGGTTCTTCCCTCCCTCTAGGTGACTGAGAAGCAGGAGTCGCAGATTTTACAGGGTGTTTCTTGGGGCCTGTGGTGTAAGGTTTGGCCACTTTGATGACCTGGTGCTGGGCCTTTGGTAGGTGCGTTCGTAAGGGTTGGTCGGGTAAGCACACACGTCGGGGTGTACCCTGGTGTAATGCTTAAGCGTTTGACCACCTTGTCAGCGTTGGCTGGCCATGTGAAAGAGATCGGCTTCTTTGGTGGTGTCGGCGGGAAGCAGTGTCATGGCAAGGGGCACGTACCAGATGAGGCTCTATGAGGACGTGGCCAAGCTGGGGGCTGACCATCTGGCGAGCAGCTTCCTCCTCCTTTCAGGTTTATGCCTGACTGGCACTTGAATCTCTACTCGCCAGGATGCCAGCCAGAGCTAGCCCCTGCTTGGCTGCCAGCCTATGAGGCCAAAGGAGGGTGACAGAGGCAGATATTTGGTGTGCAAAAGGGGTAGACACGGCCTGAGGTTAATATGAAGTTGACTGTTGGATAGGGTCGTCAGCCTGGACTACTGGCCTTCACTTTAGTGTCTTGGCAAGCGAGACGTCGCTGGCAGACCCAAGTACCAAACTGAGGGTGACAGTATCAGGTTTGGGGGCGTCCGTTCTCGTGGCTACTTGGTGAGCATGACGTTGCTGGTGGACCCAAGTATCACAAAGAAATGAGGCACCTTGTCGAGGGTTGGTATATAGTTCTCCTGCAAGCAACGTGGTGAGCAGGACGTTTCTTGTGGACCTAGGCACAGGCTTGAGGGGGCGGTAGTTCAAAGTGGCAACAGCTCTGCTGTTACCCAGGAAGGCGGTCTTCCCAAGCTCCATGTCGAGACACTGCCCCAAAGGCTGAGGTAGGAAAAGAGGTTCTGGCTCGTTACTATCCCTGTAAGAATGTTATTAGTGTAGGCGATGAGGCGGGAGATAGGGAGCAAAGTTAAGAAAAAAGAGCACTTGGAGTAATGCAACCAAGTTGATTTATGCTTGTTTATTAATTGCTCATTAAACTATGGATGGGTAGATACTACATTTTCTCGGTACCAGTTTCGGTACAAAAACATTCTCACGATACTCAGTACCAATACTTTTCTAGATACCAAATAAAAATTGTCATGAACACAAAACAATTTGGCCAAGAAAATTGCTCATTTTATTAGTGTCTTTGACACAATGAAACTATATAAAAACCCACATTACAATGGGAACAAATGGCAAACAGCCTGTAACCCAAATCAACACAGTCTCCTTCGATTCTGCATGTTTCCACAGTAAAAGCTGTAATCAAACTTTGAGGAAAATGATAGTTTACATAGTTATTTTGCAGTTTTTTAATTTTATTTTGTGACTTCTAAAGTTAATTAACTATTGTAATTATTAGTGGTGTGTGGGAATTAGGGAAAAATCGGCAGAAATATATTAGGTTAAATAAAGAATTTTTTGGGTTGCTAAACCTAGTGAATAATGTGCTATCATGACTTATTCCATTAAAACAAAAGTAACCATAGAATAAGGACTGTATGTGCTAAAAATTGGATTCAAGCTAGAAAAGTCATATTGTGTTATATTTTTATACACTTAATTGTTGCTCTACAAATTAATCCTCTGGGTTTGGAGTACTTCTTAAAAATACTTGCTTCAATTTTAATAGGAAAATCCATTATAATATTTTTTAAATAATAAATAAATTGGACTTACGACATGATAAATCAAAAATGTCACTTCAAATTTGTTCAAAAACATTGCTTTTATGTCTTCAGTTCACTGCTATTTTGTATATAAATTCATGATGTCTACTAAGGAACTTTCATATTTTTGGTTCCATTTTTGGTAGAAAAATGTGTTTACATTGACCAAATTTACTCAAATTCACTTCAAGTGGAAGTTTTAATGTCCGTGAACACATACACTTCGAATCACGTAGTGCAACTGCAATCACAGCCAAGTCGCATTATGCATGTTATGAACACAACATACTGCATTTGTAAGTTAACAAAACCAATTCCTATATCGATAACGAAATGAAAAGTAGTTAAGTAAATTAATTATATTTTTCTCATAGCAAATTTGCTACGTTTGGAGTCTGTAAATGTCTCAGCAATGATGAGTGAGCACAACACACAATTAAAAACAAACACATTTTGAATGAATACAAAGACAATTTGTTGGTGTGTTATGAATCATTTTAACCAAACATATAATAAAAAACACCATGTTAGATCTCAGTCAATTAGTTAAACATTTGGTGTCAAATTAAACATTCATCGTGCACTAGCTTATTTTTACGAGAGTGTTTAGGTTATATATATATATCTTGAAACTTGCATCCCATATTAACCAGTAATTGATACTTTCAACTTATATATGTCGCTCTAGTATAAGACAAATTCAGTGTGCACGGTTCACCGTAACTTCATAATAGTGCAAGTTTGCTCTAGTTTCAGTTAATTTTTGCAATAAATACGTAGTGTTAACATTACATAATATATGATGTACAAAAATGATTTTAGCTTATATAGAGAACTTTTAAATCTGTGAAGCGGAAAAATCGAAATTTTCTCGACTAGATTTGATTCTTCAAATCATAATCGCTTACATAAAGAGTCGATTCAAAGCTTCTCGCATGAAACCCGACTTGTATTTTAGTTGAAACAACATACAGACGTGAACATAAATTATTCCCGAAAGTATCTGTAAAAAATTATTTCCCACCAGATGAGAAAATTATTATATATTCCTGAAATTTTTCTCGAAGTTTGGGAAGGTGTATAAGATAATTATGGTAATTTTTGTGAATAATTAATAGTGCAGTTGCATCAGATAATTATGGTATGTGCGGGATGTACAATAACTACTCAGTTTGCTCACTCGCAACTCTCTACCTGCTTTTATTGTACCTGAAATATATACCATAAAAGTGATTAATGGGATAAAAAGGAATGAAATAAAAAATTTTGGTGTAGCATATAATTGTGTTATGTACAGGATGTACAATAACAACTCAAGTCGCCTATTGGCACTTGCTCGCAACTCTCAACCAGTTTTTATTGTACCCCAGTTATGTACCATAAATGTAAACTTTGTCGAAAATCTTAATTGTTGTATGTATGGGTTGGAATGCTCGCTGCCATCCGAGATAATTTTGGAACACATTTAAATGTTGCTGTTAATATCTTGTGAATCATTGGACCAAGTAAAATTGAATGGGTGCATAGGAATGCCTGAAGGATGCAGATTAAATTACGGTACACTTTACGAAATTAGCACACACATTCTGAAAGTTATGGTACACTCATACCACAGTAATAGTATGCCCATATTATAATTACGACAAGTTAAAATTGGTGTTAAAATTTGATACTTTTGAATATTCTCATGCGTTACTTGATACCACAAAGTATTGAGGGTAATGAGGTATTGCAGTATTGAGGATCCCATCCATACATTAAACACACAGCCTCTACCCTGACTAGGGCCTTAAGGGCTGATTCTAGGTTAACAAATTGTATAATCCCTAGTCCCTGAATATGCTGCAGTGCAGGGCGTGAGAGCAACCCCAAATGACTGGTACTCTAACTCAAGTCAACTGCGTGTGAGCTACAACTTTGCTGGAAGCGCGGCATGCTTCGGCGTACTGACGTACAGCGAACTGTGTGTCCAGAGTAAAACTATCGACAGTGCTGCGAATGGCAGTGACGACTTGCAAGTTGGTTGATTCTCGGGCAGAGTGACGTTCTGCAAAAAATGTTGCGTTGTCAGTAGACGCTCGGGCAGCGTGACGTTATGCAACTGGTCTGATGTGAGACAGCCTTAAACTGAGGACTGCAAGCTCTATTTATATGCAGCACACAGGGCCAGCACAGGTGTGTGGAGGTAGCAGTAGAGATGTCTCAGGTACAGAGGATGGTGGTGAGCCGGCGGAGATGGCCGAAGGCCGAAGGGGTAAGAGAGCGGCGTCATGGTGTGAAGCAGTTTGCAGTGCACCAGGAGACATCAGCTGGTCAAAGCCAACCCTGGGCTTCAAGGTGTGTTGTGGCGTGCGTAGAATAATGGCTCTTCTTAGGAGGGGGCCGCGGCTGTGGCGAGGCTAGATTGGGTGAATGACAATACCCGTAGCACGTCAAAGATTTCACAGGCATCGCAACCCAAGTAGTTGATGGTACTGCACCAACTGTAGATAATCGTCCTGCATTGGTGGCAGTAGATGCTGGTAGTAATGTAATTATCACAGCTGAATGAGTTAGTGGCATCTCAGCTGAAGAAGTTGGTGGCGCTGGAATAACAGGAGACATCTCACTCAAAGAAGAAGTAGAAGGCAAGATACCATCAGTGGACAATATCCACTCATCTTTAACTTAACTAGCCATGGTTTATGTGGTGTAGAAGCTAGCCGCAAGTGTACATTCTGCACAAACTGACTACCAAGCCTCGCAGGTTTCTCATTCCATCATCATTAACTGTCTCGTCATAATCGTCTGTGGAGTCAGTACCAATTGATACAGAAAGGGGTATTGGCAAAATCAATTGCTGATTCCCAGTAGGCGAACCATTACAGAGATTGATTGGTTCCTTCAATGTATCACCTTGCATAAGCTGTATATGGCCATTGTCATAAGGCTTCATCATGTACCTAGTACACCGGTATACCATTTTACTAATCCCACTGATTAAGTAATAAACAAACAATCTAAAACCAGGAAACCCACTGTTCTAACCAGTGGTCTAGTTGAGAAGAAGAGAAAAAAAGGATTAACTGTAGGGCTAACAGGATGCGTAGCAGGGAAAAATGGTCCGACCACGCACAACACTATAGATTTCAACTTGTACTTATCATAGTCATGTCATCGCGGTCTCCTCCTGACCGCACACCAGCGCCGATCTGCATCCGCTTACTGCAACTGCCTGCTCACGACTCTCTCGACCTCGTTACTTACATCCCAAAACACCACCTGCCTCGCCTGACATCATAGCCTTGGTAGACGCCATGGCTGGCCATTGAGAGCCAGCCACCGCCGCAATCAGTAACTCGACAGCCCGACGGCAAACGCCCCTTTTCCCGGGCTAGCCTAGCGGAAGTATGCTTTGTTCATCACAAAAGTCCCACTACACCGATGAAAACGTCGGCTCAGCTCACACCTGTGCCTCTGTATCTTGTACGAAGGAACATAACAGTTCTTCCGGTTCTGGTTTGGATGCTAGAGGAAAGGTTAAGATGGGTTATTTTTCCTTAGCTATACCGGTTGAACCAATCAGTCTAGCTGTGCGCCCGGAAGGTTTGCATGGATCGTCGGTATCTATGTTTCTCAATGATACGGATGCGCTTAATGCTATTGGAGGTGGGGGTAAAACCTGCCCCTGTTCCTCGTCGACGTTGTGGGATGTTTCCTGTTGCACCAAAAATTGGGTTGGAACGTCAGTGTCTCCATTGCTCAACGTTCCGTTTATCGTTTGCGGTAGTTCCTCTAGGTCAGAGGTCATCTTCGTGGAAGCTGGTGCGACCTCGACTCTTGGCTCTAGATGAATAGCAGACTGGGGAGAAGGTGCTCGTAGTACTTCCACCTCCTTCGCCTTCGGTGATCTGGATTGTTCAGAAATCCGACTTGGCCTGCGAAGTGTTTGGCTGGATTCCCTATCCATAAGACTTTGCCAGGACACTTTGCTACAGCTCGGGGTGGCCCAATCACATCTGGCTGTGATCTTGTGTGCATAACTGGAGGGCATCAAGGATAGGGATTTGACGGAGACTGCACCTCAGTGCTTTGGTATGTCTATTCTCCCAGGCAGTGAATAGCTAGGCTCCCTGTCGGTTTCTGGTGTTCGGGCCTCGGGCCTCCTGGATGACCTTGACTCGATTTCGGGAGGTGCCATTATCGGCATTGGGTCATCTACTTCATCGGGCCGCCAGGAGGGTTCATTGGCCTTGCCCTCTTGGTCTGGTATTTTGCCTAGGAAGGGACGTATTTGGTCTTAGGCGGCCTTCCGATAACAGCCCCGTAGGTCTTTGGCCCAGTAGACATTCTCTTGTCTCCCTACTATACGGTATGGTCCATCCTATTTGTCTGCAAGGCCACAGCTAAATTGGTTTCTGGCTTTGCTGAGGGGATGACTCTTTAGCAGTACAGCTTCGCCTAGGTTGAAGCCTCTCACTCCTGTTTCCATTTGTGGATACTTATTCTGGATGTATGTATCCTGGACTATTGGGCGTCTGCTGTGCGTGCCAGTGTAGCTAGACGGTTGTGGAATTTTGGTGGGGTCACTCTCCTACGGCCAGTTGCCTGGTCGGCGGAATGACTTGGCCAAAAGTAGTTGGCTCGGACTGGTGTTCACTGCTCCGTTTATTCGGCGTTGAACAGCGGACAGAATGGATATGTTTATCCCAATGTTTATAGTCATTTCCTACTCTTAGTCGGAAGCATTTTTTTATTTATTGGTTCCTCCGATCAGTCGGGTTGGCCTAGTGGTGGCATGGAGGTGTTGTCCACGTCTCCACTCCCCATGCACTGGTTGCTGGTAAATTGAGTACCATTATTGGTTTTTATATCCTTGCGGATATCCCCAGGTGGAAACATCTCTCATTCCAATTTACGATTTATTGGAGTGGTTTCTTGGCTGGGTAATGAAAATGCTTCTATCCACATGGAAAGTTGTCAGTTACTACCAGTAGGTAGTGATTACCTTTCGTCCACGCCATGTTGGGTTTCCTCAGCTTTACTGTTGATGAAGGTACGGGTAGGATTTGCTGCAACAGCATGTTACACAGTTGCTCACGTATTGTCTGATGTCGCGGCTCATTCCGTCACAGCCATAGCGGGTTCCAATGTCCAACAATGTTTCTTGTGTACCACCTGTGGGTGATCATGATTATGTCAAAAAAAGTCCGGTCCCAATTTTTGCAGAACCCATATATTCCATACTACTTTAGGTTGTCCACTACGGGTCCCCACGACGTAATCTCTCATTTCAAATTGGTGTGGCTGTTCTTGCAGGAGGTGGCAGATTTCGGGGTCTTCCTGTTGGCTCATTGTAATCTGATGTAGAGTTATTTGGATTTGCAACAGACGCATTTGCAACTCTGGCCTGCGTTCAGAAAAAGGTGGAGGCGACATTTTCTACTCTTTATCCTTGGCCTTCGCTTTCTCTTCCAGAGTTGGGTACAGGGACAGGGCATCTGGCAGGTCGTTACTCTTGCTTGGGCAGTGTTCCACCTTAAAATCAAATTCCGTGAGTAACGTGTCCCACCGCCCGAGGTTGGCTTTAGCTTTACGGGACTCTCTTAACCATTGGATGGCCGTAGAGTCTGTATGGAAGATGAAATGTTGCCCTTCTAAATAGTAACAGTACTTCTATACCACCCATATAACTGCCAGACACTCCTGCTCGTTGATGTGATAGCGTGGTTCTGTTTCGTTCAGTCAAGTAGATGCGTACGCTATCACATGTGGCCGGCCTCTGGCTTTTTTTGGTACAGTACTGCCCCAAGACCATTTTGGCAAGTGTCTGCTTGTAGGATTAATGGTTTGCGGCCTTGGGGTGGGTGTAGTTATTGGATGTTACCGAAACGGTCCTTCAGAGCTTGGAATGCCTGTTTTTGTTTCTGTCTCAATTTCCAATGGGTTTCTTTTTCGAGTATTGGGTGAAGTGGTGCCATGTGGTGGGCGATATTTGTCACAAAGTTCGTTAACCAGTTACATAGACCCAGGTAACGATGTAGCTGCCTCTTGTTGGTTGGTTCTTTGGCCTCTTTGATTGCCCGTATTGAATTTTGCTGTGAAAAGTTCCTTCATGGGATACCTTGTGACCCAGGTAGTCAATTGACGATTTTCCGAAGAAACTTTTGGATAACTTGCAAGTCATCCCATGTAATTCAGGTAGCTCGAGTACTCTCTGTACAGGCTGAGGTGCTCCTCCCAGGTCTTGGAGTAAATAATTACATTGTCTAGGTAGGAGAAGCCAAATTCGCCAATGTACCCAGTTAGAACCTTTGCGGACATTAGGCGTTGGAATGTGACGGGGGCGTTTTTCAACCAGAATTGTATTACTCTGAACTGTAATGTCTCTTCTTCAGGAGTTGGGAAGGCAGTGAACTTTCTTGTGTCTGGATGAATAGCAATCTGCCAGTACCTTGACTCCATATCTAGGGTACTAAAGATCTTCGTCTCCCCAATGTCGCGCAGGGTATGGGATAAATCAAAGGCTGAGAGAGCTGTGGGATTTGTAACGTTGTTTAAGACCTTATAGTTTACGCAAAACCGGCATTTGTCATCCATTTTTGGCACTAGAACCACTTGGGAATTGTATGGTGGGTTGGATAGCTTTACAATGGCTTGTTCCTTCATTTCATTGACGTATTCCATTATTAAATGGCACCGTCATGCTGACATTCGGATTGGTCGATTATAAATGGGAGCCTCTGTGGTCGTCTATATTTCATGTTGAATGGACCGTGTTTGGCATAGCAGACCTCTATGGCCAAAGGCACTGGCATGTTCATCCAGAACTTGCATTAATTTTAAATCTCAGGCTCCTCTAATTTATTCGTGATTCATCTTATTCGGATTGATTGGAATGGGTAATACGGCTTTAGGATTGTGTTCCCAACTGTCACCTGGTATTTGTCTCCCAAGTAAACTCGTTGTTGCACATGGTCAATGACACACTGCTGTTGTCGAAGCCAAGGGGCAACCAGTTATTTCTGCTTCAGTTAATACAGGAGAGACCACAAATTCGGCTGGGTGGGAGTGCCTATGTAGACTGATGGTTAACATAATTTAGCCATCGACTTGTAGGGTGGCGTCAGGTTGCACCATACGAACGACGTTTGACTGTTGCGGTCGAAGGGTGGTCTTTTGCTGGGGACTCAACAAATTGCTCCTTATGAAATTTCCTGTCTTGGCCAAATCAAACAGGACTAGGGTCCGTGTTCCATTTACTTCCACTTCAATGTGGGGGGGTAATATGAAGAGTAGATTCCTCATTCAAATGTTGGATGGTGGCCCTGATTGTCCGGTGGTGGCAGCCCGCTTCACACCCTGGCTTTGGCGTTTCCCGCATTGCGAGTTGAGGGCATTTTGGTGGTAGTGGTGTGGGGTAGTTTGTGACTTCTATTTGGTTGTTTGTTATCCATAGTTCCCTAACCAGTTGGCAGAACCAGCATTTTGGTGTAAACAAGACGCGTGGAGTAGGATATGGGGAACTCCTTTGTATCTCGGATGATGGGGTTCGTGACTCAGTTGTTTTAACTGGTTGTGGCTTATCAAGAACAGCTTTTACCTTAAAATTTAGTTCTGCCTCCCTCGCACGCTCCACCAGTTCGTCAATAGTCAAAGGCTTGTGCATGAGTAGCACATTCCGCGAGCCGGGTAATAACATTCTGCTAATTGATAGAACAGAGCTTGCCTCATTCCCCTATGGAAATACTAGAATGAACATGTGTTCCTTTCTTCGTATAAATATTTTGGCTTCATCCCCTGGTACCTGGGTCTGACTATAGAATTCTGTAGTTAGTTTGGCCAGTACTTCTTCGCCAGTAAACACAGTCGCCAACGGACTACAGAACTGTTTCCAGTCCGTAATAAATTTGCCGGAGCGATTCCATCATTCTAGCACCTTTCATTGTGTTTGTGCATTGCTAACCCGCTGTTTTGTTGGAAGGTCGGATCCCTAAACTCCCTCTTGCATTCTGTGGTGAATACAACAGCGTCCAAGTGGGATCGACCCGCAAAATCCAGGGCCTGGGTGCCATGGTCGTGTCCCGTGGTAGAATGTCACGCGGTTGTTCCCAGCTGTTTCATGAACAGGATCGGTGAGGACAGTTTTCATAAGCTTGCTTACACATCGTGTATCTGTACGCTAGTCCAGGCTTGTCAGACCAGCCTATGCAAACATGGTGGTACGGCTCATTACAAATTGTGCAGTATATTCTGTTAACGGCTTACCCTGGACACGTAATGGTTGCAAAAGGGGAGGGTTTTTTAGCCCGACAGGCTTCAGATCTATATTTGATTCCCTCAGTACAGCTTTCTTCATCCACGCATCCTATGCAAAGATAGTGGAATGGTATGTGGCAGTGGGTGCATGTAATGCGGAATGTGCCGGTACCCTCGCAGTTGGTATGGTTATATTTTTCTTTGACAACGTCCACCATGTTATTGGCTGCAGATTTAACTGCGTTAATGTCTGCTTCTGACATTGTGGTGATTTAGATGCCACTGGGTGTTTCAAGAGTCTGGTAATGGATCCCGGTAAGTCTTAATTCTTGGGGTCGCTCTGATCTGGTCCTGTTGTTACTGGTTGAACAGTAAATGATGCTCTGGCCCCACATTGAGCACCATAAAATCACTTGATGTGTGTTGCCCTACAGAACTACAGACATGGTTAATGTGGTTTATGTGCGCTAGGTCAATCATGCTTGGATTATAGCTAGAGTTATTCTTTTGGGTTAGGTTTTGACTTGCTACTCGTACTGGTTGGGTCAGTTGGCAAGTGGGTACAAAGTTAACCACTGCTGGAACTATGATATGACTGGTCACTGGCTCACTTTAGTATACCTGTTTTACCAGAAATTGCTTCAGTTACTGCAGCAGAAGGTGTTGCTGGCTGGCTGGAACTGGCCACTCTCGGAGAGGAGTAGGGTGTGGTTGTACTGTGATGACCAACACAGTACCGTTGGTTCCACTCTGCTGCTTCTCGGCTCCAGAACATGGAGTTGGCTACTCTGTACCCGACTTCTGTGCACGCTAACAGAGTTTGGACAATGGGAAGTAATTGTGGATTAGGCGAATGTATGTAGGGAAATAAACGAACATATATACTGGAGAGGAAGATCTCTCCAGTTGACGGGCGGTCTGAGCTCTCTCCCATTTGGATTGTCTGCTAATTGTAGCGGGGTCAGATATGAACACTCACTTGGTGGCGGTATAGGCCGCCTTTCGCTCCTCCCTCTGTGAGCCGTGCCTTTTCCCAAAAGGCGTAGAGGTCTTGTCGACACTTAAATACACTCTCGATGGATGTGAACTTGAGACAGATCCCTAGCTAAGTGTAAAGCCAGTAGTGGTTGATGGTGCGAACTGTGTGCCCTAATCAATTCCCCGCTACTGGCGCGCAAACTTAGGGTGGTGAGACGTGTGGGCCGTCTTCCTACCACTATTGGGTGAGCGCATTAGGGGTTAAGCCTTCAGACCTCGGCAAGTACTCCTTTCAGCTCCATAAGTTCTCCAGTAGCACTACAACCTGAGCGGACTGTCTCACCTCTCTTGGAAGTGTTTCTAGTGGTTGGGGTTCTACCTTTCTATCCACCACAGTGACTAGAATGGGTGACCGTTGAATGGTGTGTGTGTGTGTGTGTGTGTATCGTACAGATTCCTGAAGGGAATCTGCAGTCCTACTCTATAATTCATACTTCTGTAACGACACCCGATCTCGGTTGATGTAAAACGGTAATATAATTTCTAGTGATCGTAGGAAATACCTCTAGAATAGATATCCTCAGTGAAGTGAACAAGATGTATTTATTTGGAATAATAAATACAGTGATGCATGCTACCTCCTAACCAGCAGAGAGTGATATGGAAGTGTAAACAGGGGTAGGTAACCAGCTCCTAGACTAACCAAAATGGGGAATGACTTTGACGGCTATGAAAGTAACTTTGTCGCAGCTTCTCTAACCAAGGGACATGTAGAAGAGACTTTACAAAAAGGGGACCCCTTACTTTTAAGTGCAGTGTGTGTAGTTGCCTCTACCAACAAGTAGAGGCGGCTGCTGAACTTGTAGGAACAGCAGTGGAAAGTGTGATGGTGTCTGCAGGCTTTACTGACGGAGTATGTTTGGAAAATGTTGATGGTGGTAGATGTCAATGGAACTTCTGGTAGCTAGTGGTAAAGACTGCAGGAGCCGCTGGTATACATCAATGCAGCTTCTGGTAGGTAGTACAGGGTTCGTACGGTTTTGAAAATCCTTGAGAAGTGCTTGAAAAAAATCCCTTGAAAGTGCTTAAATTTAATTTTAGTCCTTGAATTTATTTTGCGCTCAGAAAGATGGAATGAATGTTACTTTTCAATTATTGCTGGCTGCGCAAAACTGTTTTGGCTCTAATCGTATTTGTGGGCTTCATTAATTTTTTTTTTGCAAATAAATGAAAATTTTGTCAGTCCTTACAAATAGTTTGATCTCAATGTGCATGCATATAAGCAATTACAATGTATTGATAACCATCGATAGTAGCAATATATACCTAATCTAAAGCTGCATATAATGGAGATATCTACCAGAATATTGATATGTGACAAGATGGTGGCTGTGTTGTTGGTTGCGTTGTTGTGCGCCAAAGTTTTATTTACTTACAAAGTGGCATTAAAACGTTTTAAATATGTATGGTGTTTTAATGGCATCATTTACACAACAGTCATCGGACATTATAATGTACCTGTTTTAGTACATATTTTGTCTGTATTCGTAACATGACTCTCTTTCATCTTCATACAAGAATTAAATACTTTGTGTTAAGTGTCACAGATACTACTGTTGTCAGATCAGGTTATTACAAACAAAAAAAAAGGACTAAACAAAAGCCTAAAATTGTGCAGTATTGAGTAATGTTTTGAAAGTTGTTATAATTAAATATTGTGACTGTAGAATTTGCTGATGCCATGCATGTGGCATGAGGATATGTTGAAATTATTTTGCCAATTTGGAAATTGGAAGGTATGTAGTCTCTGTAGGTTTATGAATGTAAATTGGAAAGTGTATTGTTCTGTAAATGTAAATTGGAAATTGTATAGGTTGTTACTGGATCATGTACTACTAGATGTGTAAAGAGAGAGCTGGATCACCCCACTTTTTGGGTTATTTCTTCTAAAATTACAAAAAAAAAATGCAATATATTAAATAGGGTTATTTTGTGTACAGGTACAGGAAAGAGTTAAAAACTCAAAATCTGAAATTTGATGAAAAAATCGTGAAAATCATGTAAATTAAAGTCAAAATCAAGGTATTTGAAAGTTAAACTTAAATTCTAAAAGCTTTTCAAAATGGAGCTCTTAAAAAGGGCAATTTTAAGCAAAAAAAAAAAAAAATCAAGAAAATTTTAGCAGTTTTTCAAAAATGTGCGTATGCGATTTGACACAGGTAAAACAAGCAAAATTATGCAAAAATCAAACAAATTTAAATGTTAAACCAAGCAAATCAGATGAAAGATACAAACTAATAGAATTTATAAATTTTATTCAACAAAAGTAAACCACCAATAAGATTTTTTGAAGTCTAAAAATA
This sequence comes from Dryococelus australis, assembly GCA_029891345.1. Lineage (NCBI taxonomy): Eukaryota > Metazoa > Arthropoda > Insecta > Phasmatodea > Phasmatidae > Dryococelus > Dryococelus australis. The sequence continues at coordinate 150,283,606 of CM056996.1, forward strand.
AATAAAAATCTGAAGCATAACCATTACTGAATCCATAATCCCAACCAACACAACAATCCAAACCATAAACATCTTCCTCAAAATTAGAAAATTTATCTGATCTGAGATAATGTTATTGATTTTTAAAACAATTCTTAAATGAACAATGTTCAATTCTTTACCAAGAAAACTTTCTGTTTTTATAATTTCTCATCCAATACCCCAAACTTCTAAAAGTTCTATAATTTGATCTGTTTTATATATAAAAAATTTATATATGTTTTATAACAAATTGATACTGTGAGAAAATTTTAATTAGAATTATAATTTTTTATTTGATCAAATAATTAATCTATATTTCTAAAAATTCGTAAACATTTTAAATGCAACTACTCAGCTATGAGTAAAAAAAAATTGTATTAAAATATTGAAACAATTTCTGGTTTCTGTAAAATTGTTTACAGTATCAATTTAATAAAATTAAAAATTAAAAATTTATATATCTTGAGTGATATTTGTTTCAAATAATTATAAGTTAAATTACGTTAGCTAATTAAAACAACAATACAAATTGTACCAGCCTCAACAGCTTTTTTAAAATCTACACTAATTTTCATATTTGTTTTATCTCTAACTACTGCTATTTTTCTATATAGGCAGTCAACAACATATAAAGGTCTTCATCCCCAAAATGAATAATAATTGATATTGCCATGATTATTTGTAGTTGGCTTATAATAAAGTCCACTATTTCTATATATAGTATCTAATTTTGTTCTTGAATTTCTAAAATCATTAAAAGCAAGAAACATTTTAAGACAAAGATCATTTTCAATATCTAGATTCCAATTTTCTTTTGGAAAAATTTCATTTCTACCATTTTTAACAAAACTATTTCTCACATTACAATGATCAAACATTGAAGCATACACATATTGCTTGCCCTGATTTTTTTCTATTAGTTTGGAAACCCACAATTACAAAATTGGGTATGTCAAATTGTAAATAATTAAACTGATATTTTATATCAAAGTTAAAAATAGTTGTCCCAGCAGGTACTTCTTTTCCTAAAAATTTCCAATACTTAAAACCAATATGAATTTTAGAATTTTTTATTATATTTTTCTTTAATTGCAATTTATGTGTTAGCTTCATGTTCAACAATAGGCCACATAATTTCTCATTTTTCAATAACAATTTTACCTGGATCAGCATAAGTTTTATCGACAGAACCATGTGCTTTTTTAGTTTCATAAACAAATAAACAATTGTTATCAGATTAATTTCTAAAAAAAAAGTGATTTTATAACCACCCTTCCAGCAAACTTCATTATTATCGTGAATAAATCCAAACAAATATCATAATGGATACATTATTTGATTTATTTTATCACTACAAACAGATTTTACTCAAAATTTACTATCAACACCAGTAGACTCATAATAATATTGTTCACCTAGTGATCTTAGAAAAATATTCATCATTGTCGAAGTTATTCCTGGATTATCAACAGCCTCAATAATATGTCATGTTTTGAAATTTCTTCTCTAAAAAACAAATGGAAAAAAATTAGAACAAACATCAATATTATGTAATCTTTCGTATTATGCTTCATCTCCAACTTTATCTGTCTTTAGTAGACGATATTCTTCAAAAACAAGTAGCTTTTGGAAAAGAAAAGCCATCTCCTATTGGAATATTAAATTCTATTATATTATTGTAAACATTTAAATTTTTACTAGTTTGATAATTTGAGGGAAAAGTTTGTCTCTCAAAACTCTCAATGCTTTTATAACTCATTTATAAGTAAAAAACATTATATATAAATTAAGGATTCAGAGTAATTTGTGAATTACAGAATATTGGCAAAAATGTAGAACAAGTAACTGAAGAGAATAAAAATTTAATAACAGCACTAGTACCCATTGCTGCAAAAAATTTAGATTATCCACCATCACTAGAAGAAACATCATTTGAAAAAGAATTATTCGCAGAACAAGAATCTCCTAATTTGGAAGAGCAAATAGGAAAACATATTTCTGAAAATATTAACGTTATTAATGAAAAATTATGTTTACAAGGAGTTGGTCAAGATTGTGAAATTGGTGATACAAATGTAAAAATAAATATTAATTTTTTATTTGTCAAAGATAAAAAATATGGATTAACAGAATGTCTTATTAATTTGTTAACAAGGTAATTTCAATATTGTTGTTGACCTTAAAAATTACAAAGATATAATTTTAGTAACCAATGCTATATTTCAAAAATATATTCTTAATAAGAAAAGGAATAATCCAAGTTCAAGTAGTAATACGAAGAATATTAAAATAATTAGTCCAATTTTGAAGAATTCACTGTCAAAATCATTACCAAATACACCAAAAAGAATGGTTTCTCCAAGAACTCCTAAATGTGGAGAAGGTATAAAAAAATATAATAATTTGCCCAAAGAATACGTTTGGATGGATGATTTTAGAAAATTAATTGGTAGATTATTAGTTATTCAGGGCAAAGAAAATGTTGGAAATAATAGTTTTTACACTGAAAAAGTGAGCATAATGAATATCTTATGCAATAAATTTTCTGAATTTGTTGTTAATATTCCAAATTGTTTATCATATCTAATACGAGTTTTAAATCTTATTCCACATTCATTTTGGAATTGTGAACACCATGGAAAAGGTGTGATAAACTGGACACTAAAAAATTTAAATTTGCCCGGTTATAATTATTGTGGTCCATTTACAAAATTAAATGAAAGACTTGAAAGAGGTGATAAAGGAGTAAATAAATTAGATGAAGCATGCAAATATGATATTGCTTACTGAGATCATAAAGATTTAGAATCTAGACATGGAGCAATTAAATTTTACAAGAAGAAGCAAAAGAAATCATGTTATTTAAAAATACTCCAATTGGTGAAAAAATTGCTTCTGCTGCTGTTGCCATAACTATGTATACAAAAAGAAAATTAGGATGGGGCATTCAAATTTATTAAACTGTCAATATCTTTTTAAACTTATAAATGAAGATAACAAATATAACCTTTGATATTCCTTATGAGGAATTAAAAATTTTGGGTATAGATAAATTTTGAACAGATGATCAAATAGAAAAAAAAAAATGCAACTGTGCAAAAATTTCCGATTAAATTTACTGTTAAAAAAATGGCTAAAGAAAAAATTGGCAATGATTTAAATCATGGAGGAATTATTTCCATTGTACTCGCCGCTTTAGGAGCAGCTGTTGCAATTTATAGTGCTGTTGAACTAACCAGTAAAAATAAAAAAGAATTAGGACAGAGACAAAATTTGGCAATGGAAAATAAATGAGGAAGGTAAAAAAAAAAAATTTGTATCTATCACCATTATCTAACATATATATATATATATATATATATATATATATATATATATATATATATATATATATATATATAGAGAGAGAGAGAGAGAGAGAGAGAGAGAGAGAGAGAGAGAGAGAGAGAGAGAGAGAGAGAGAGAGAGAGAGAGAGAAAAGTAGACAGAGAGAGATTTATAGATAGAGATAGACAGAGAGAGATTTATATGATTGATGAACTACCAAACAATATGCACAAAAATGAATGTGCTGTGGTTAATTTTGATATTTCAACAAATCTTGGTACTCATTGGGTTTGCTATCTTAAATAAAATAATAATGTTTATTATTTTGACTCGTTTGGAGACAATATTCTCACTAATAAAATTAACTATTTCGAAAACAGAAACGTTTATTATAATGATGATGAAATTCAGAATTTTAATGCAGTTATATGAGGACATCTATGTTTAGTTGTGTTACATCTTTTTCCAAGAGAATTTAAGTTTAACTATATAAATTCTGTAGTATTAAATGACAGATATATTTGGGAAACCATTAATCAAATCTTTAAATAAAAACTCTGATAACATTGCTGAAGATTTAAAAAAATATGTAGATTCACAATGCAATTTGAGTGTTTCTTCTTTACAAAGTGAATTAAGCACTTGTTTTGATTTTAGAAAATCATATGTTTAATTTTTTGGACGAAGAATTGTTAATATAGGTGAACCTGTAGATAAAAAAGATGTGGTGAATAAATTTTTTTTTTTATATATGTATATATATATATATATAACAATTGTTTCTGATCATGCTCTAAAAGAAGTTATAAATTTACAATTCAATAATGCTATTGCTGATTATATAAAATGAATAAAAAATGCAAAACAGACATTAAAAAAAGAAGCAGATTCAAAATATAAAACTATTGTTGCTGATTATGCATTAAAAAACGACGTAGATTCGAAATATAAAACTATTGTTTCTGACTGCAATAAAAACGATGGCGATTCAAAATATTAAAACTGTTGTTTCTGACTATACCTTAAAAACTAATGTCGAATAAAAATACAACACTAGTGTTTCTAATTTAAAATTATATGTAGAATCAAAATATAATATAATTGTTTCTGATTTATGAGATCAAATAAGTAAATTTTTTGTTTACACAACAGACTATGTTTCTCTTCATAATCACAGAATTAATACTATGGCTGATCCGGCAGATGGAAAAGATATTTTGATAAAGAAATAGCTGATAAATTACAAAATTTAAACAAATTGTTTTGAATTACTGTGACACACTCGTTAACACAAAAGTAAAAAAAAGCAAAGAAGCTGTTCATAAAGAATTAGATGTCAAATTACAAAATTTAAGCCAATCAATTGAAAAATTTGAGGAAGAAAAATCTCATATATTTTATTTAAGTGCAAAGTGGAATAAAACTAATAATATTTTTCACTTAGAAAATAATTCAATTTTCTTTACTTTTTTGATGAATTGTAATGTTCTTAAAATAATTTTTGTTAATAATAATTTACCCATTGAAGATGTGACTTTTATTATGGGTTCTAAAAAAATTGGATTACAGTAAACCGTTTGGTGTTACACAGATGATATTTTTACTTTTAAAACAAAAAAAAAAAAAACTAAAATATCTGAATATGATGATGGTTTGATGACTACACTAGGAATATACGTGAAATATTAATATTAAATAATGCTTTTACTATTAAATGGTTAACACTTAGTGCTTGAAGTGTAAGGTCTCAAAAAATAATAATATAAAAGATAAAAATACAAAAATGGACAATTAGTTCAGAAAAGTATATGCTCGTTATGCAATTCTAAAAAATCAACATTCTTAAAAATGAAATATTGCTCAATGTGAGAGAAGGAATAATTAATGAATTATAACCTGCACAAAATTTTTTTTCCAAGAAGTAAAATAATTTATTATGGAATTTATGATTTATGGCAAATTGATCTTGTACAAATGAATACTGGCAATTTAAAAGGTATATCGCATATAAATAAAGGTTACAAATATATTATGACAATTATAGTGTTGTTGAAACATTTAATCGTACTTTAAAAAAATATAATGTGGAAAAAATTTGCTTTGAATGGTAATTATAAATGGGTAAATATATTAAATGATTTAGTGAAAGAATATAATAATTCAAAACATAGAACTATTGGAATGAAGCCAGTTTAAGATAAAAAAAAAAAAAAATGAAAAAAATTTACTGCAAACAAATTTTGTGTTTACTAAACCAAAATATAAAACTGGAGATGTTTGTGTGAGCAAACTGGAAAAAATCTTTGAAACAGGCTACACTGCTAATTGGTTGACAGAATTATTTACTATTATTAAAGTTTTAAATTATGATGTACCAACCTACAAATTAAAAGGTATTAATGGAGAAGAAACAAAAGGTAATTTTTATGAATGGTAATTTATGAAAACTGACTATCCGAATGAATATTTAGTTGAAGAAATTTTAAAAACTAGAGGCTAACAATATTTGTAAAATGGTTAGGTTTTGATTACTCATATAACTCATGGATTAATAAAACTGCAATTTGCGCAGCTGAGTATGCTTTAGCTTACGCTTTATAAATTAATTTTTTTTTTTTTTATAATTAGGCAATTTCAAAAACCCAATAATGTAATGCACATAACTTTTAACTGTAGTTTTAACGTTCGTTCGCCATTGTCGTGTCATTGTTGTGTCGTCGTTGTCATTGTGTTGTCGTTCCTTTTAACGTAATTATGTTTAACAAAAATATTTTAAATTTAATAAAGTCTAATTTTATATCTATACTTTCCATTATTCATTTTTCGACTCAAATCTATTGTAATAAAACCATAACCTTTATCCCAATATTTTGAAGAAATATCTTTAAATTTCTCATTAGTAGAGACCTGAAAAAGTAGGTGTTATTTTTTTCAAAAATATGTTTTATTTTCTTTTAAAAAAAAGCTGTTATTTTCTTGCTACAAAAATGCAGGTTTTTGGATAAGAATTGCACCAATTTTCAATGTGCTCTTTATAAAGACATACTTAATTTGAGAAATGTCACTATTTGTAAAACCTGAAATTGGCAATGTTATTCCTATTAATAAGCTGTGTTTTTTATCAATTGTTATTTCCTTGCAAAAAGTCCTAACTCCCAGAGAAATATACAGTTATGATTTTAAGATAAAAGCACTAGTTTCCTTTATTAACAGACAACATTGAAAACAATTGTAGATTTTACTTAAGATTTTGTATTCTGCCTGACACTTGGAACAACAAACGCTCTCAATGTACTGGCAAGGGCATATTGATTCATGAAAAGAATAATGTAAACAATTTATACACAACTATGCAAGCACTGTTTAAAAAATAATAATAATAAAAGTGCATTGTATGAAGATAAAAAAAATTTAGAGAAATTTGCCTGTACGTTTTTGAACCATCGAAACTTTCAACAACAGATTTTTTCGTTAGGCACACACTGACAAAACTTTTGTTTCTTCAAAACGTGTCATTTTTTACCGCATATATTAACAGAGAATGAGTATGATAAAAATACTGTTAAATGGACGAATACCAGTTTAAAATATGTAATAAATTATTTACAAATGTACTCTATGTAAGTAAATTCATATAAACACATTCTTCACCGCCGTGCCGCTCACTTTGTAAAAAAATAAAGAATTGTTGGTTATAGCGTGATGATGCTATGAATGTAAACATGGCGTTAATACCATTAGACAACATGGTACTTGGTGGACGTGAGCACTACAACGGCATGTTTTCCTAATGAACAATAAACTTTTGCAGGGCTGTGCAGTAGAATTTTCATACAAAGTGATGCATCATCTATTGCGATCAATATATCATAAATACACGTGATTGGAAAGTAATCATGTTTTCAATTATGGCTATAAAGCGAAGAAATCTACTTGTCAACTTATGCGTGCATTTGTATTTGAATATCCAAAAACCCATAAAATATGTCTTAAGAAGCAACTATATGGCATAAAATAATAATAATTCGCGAAAATACTACACGATTTTGTAGAATTTGTGAATTACAGCTGAAATGCTCAAAAATCACAATTTTTTTGTTTTTTATGTGAAAATGCGCTTTATTTTTAGCGTTATCGCGTTTGCTAATTTTTTGGGTCTCTACTCATAAGTCATATTACCTCTGACAAAATCATTAAAAATATTCTTTAGATTAGTTTCATCATGTCTCAATATACACACAAAATTAGTATCATATCTTACCAATTGTTTTGGTTTTTTTTAATATGTTTGAGCTAAATAAAATACATCAATATTTTTATGTCTGCCCCGAGTATTACAATTGTGAATAATGTCTTGATTTTCTAAAATAATATCAAATTTAACTAGTGAATCGTTTTCACATTTGTGTAAAGGAGGCATATTTTCAGTATTATTAAAATGTGAGCCATTTTTTTCTTTAATTTTTAGTTTTTGGCTGCCTCATCGATATAATTTTGTAACTGAATTTATTTAGGTTGGTTTAAAATTTTTGGGCAAACATACACTTAATTAAAATATAACCAACCTGGTTTATAAATAAAATTAATTATCAAATTACTTTTTCCACAACTGCTCAGGCCAACAATTATTGTGTGTATATTATCAGGCAATAATTCACCATTTTTTAAATTTTTGATGCCACTTCGGAAATTAAAACGCCAACACCCCATTTAGTTTTTTGAATTTATATGTTAATTTTTTATGTAAATGGATAATAAAGTATTTAAGTTGACAAGCAATAGTTCTATTTTAAAGAAAAACTTCATTATGATATAATACATAATGAAAAATTGATCACATAATCAGTTTTCATACAAAAATTTTAACATCAAATATAAATAATAATACTGTAACGATAATTTAAATAATGAGTCCTGTTGTTGATAAAAATGAAGTTATAACTATTCCAAGAGGTCAATATGTAATTGAATCATTAAAAGAAACTATCAATTCAATTGGTCCATTTTCAACAAATTATATTGAATTAATAGCAGATAATGTAAAAGATAGAATATCTATAAAATCTAAATTAGATATTAAACTTAATGATCGATTATCTAATATTCTTGGTTTAGAAAGAAAATTAACTATTGAAAAAGACAAAATTGTTGTAGGCACTAAATTACCAAATTTTAATCCATTTTAAACGAAAAATATTCACTGTAATTTAGCATATATGTTCATGAAATATGATTAATCTAATCATTTAGAAACTGATATAATTGTGAGTATTCTACCAAAAACTGTGTTTGGTTTTAGAGATTATATAATTTATGAGCCCGCATATCCAGTTTTTTTATAAAATTAATAATGAGTGATTTAATCATATTGTTTTAGAAATTACAAATGAAAATGACAAACTGATTGATTTTGATGGTGCTGATATTGATGTTGTTTTAGAAACTAAAGAAGTTAAAAATATATTAATATAAAAATTAAATAAAAATTATTCTTTTTGATATCCATATGGCAGTGTTTCTATTTTATTTTCTAATATAATTCTTTCATTATCATAAGGACTTAATGCTATTTTATTAACTCCAGTTGTATATATTTCATTTTTTCACTCCGTATTAGATTCATTGTTCTATATTGTATTTTCTCTTTAAACGAACAATTCTTATAATCATGAAATATAATTATCTAATTAACTACACTTTTTCCACACCTTTTGATTTTTAATTTTTTTTTATCGCGAACCTTATAAGCACACATTTTTGATCGTAAACAAACAAATTCCTTTATTATTTCACCATTACAATCGGTTTTCTTTTTCCCTAAAACTTTTTTATTTATTTGAAGTATGTTATAAATATTCTCGTTTTAATAATCACTTATACCACATTTTTCTATAATCAACTTATTTTTGTAAAAATCTTCTGTTTTTATGTTATAAATGTATGAATCGGTATCTTGATAACATAATTCAATATTATCACATTATTTTGGTTTCAGCACATTATAATGAAAATCATACATTAATTCTTTTGAAATATTAAAAATTGACATACCCACATAAATTGGTTTATTAAATTTTACATTTGTTTCTTTCGCATATATATATATATATATATATATATGGTAAATCTTTATGTAAATTATTTAGTTCTTGTGGATATTCTAAATCAACTTCTAATATATAAACAAATTCAGAATAATTCTTCAAATTTAATGTTATTTTTACTCCAGTATTCTAAATCATTTAATGTGTAACTAACCCATTCAAAACCACTATATGGTAAATATTGTGACATAGCCCAACCATATAAATTATTAGCATCGAGATATGCTAAATAATTTGATTCTTGGTTAGCGTATAAATCGTTTAAATATCTGTTATTGGCGTTAACATATCGCATACAACATTGTGATATACCACCTCTAATTCCTTTTTAATCATTAAAATCATATAATTTTATAGTAAATCTAATCATTGTTTAATCATTTTTAACATCGCATCCCACGATAAACCTGGTGCTGTAAAATACCATGCAGAAGCTAAATTGTATGCATTTATTCATGTATTTCTAAAAATTTTCAAACACATTTGCTAACAATAATACATCACTTTTTAAATATGAATTGTGATATTCACCAAGATTTTTAATATTAAATTGGTTCCATACATGTTTTGCCTGCTAAAAATCAGCGTCACTTATATCAGATTCTTTTAATTTATTGTAAAATTCACTTTTTGGTGGGCGTTCTGTTTCTTCAAATTTTTTTTAATTATCCATATAATCATATGGATAAACACCTTTTTTAATAACTTAAGTCTACATGTTTTTTTAGAAAATGTTTTTGTGTGTGTGTTTCATTTGATCTTTACTTAAATTAGATGATAATTTATCTAAACTACTAGCCATAATTTTAAATGTGTCTATAAACCTCATTTTTAAATTTTCTGTTTGTTTTCCAAAACTAATAAAGTTTTCTTCATTATTTGCAATTAATTCTATATTTTTATCATCATATCTTAGCTCTTTAATAAATAAATGTGCATCATATCCAGCTAAACTATGAAAATTAATTGGAACAAAATTTGGTAATTTTGGTTGTAGATTACAATTACTACATACTGGATTAATGAATTTTCCATGGTGGCGTTCTTTTTTACTGTCTCATATATTCACATTCACATACAGTACATCTTTTTGATTTCCTTTATAATTTTTTTCTCCTTTGTTAGTAGATGCATTGGTTCAATTTGTGAATATATTTCACCAATTTCTTGTACTTCTCTTTTTATTGATTGTATAAATATTTTGTGAGCATTTGGACCTCGATATACTATTGGAGGCTTATAATCAGCATAATTAGATACAATATAATAACAAAAACCAGATGCTTCGTGTAATTGGTATTTCATTGTTTATGATTCATTATTCAATTTTAAATCAAAGTTATTTATTTGTTCATTAGTGAGTTTATATCTTTCTTTACAAAAACCATTATCAATATCAATCTGTTAAAATTGGATATTTTTTAATTAATTATATATTTTTATTTCTTTGGATTTGGTTTAGTTGTTATTTTCTTTAATATCGATTCAAAATCTGCATATATTGTGAATGGAACCTTTGTTGTATGTTTATAATTTTTTTTTTATTTGCTCTCCTTTTGAGGGTAGAGTGGTTCTTACAGCTTCATTTTTGTGCAATCTTCGGTATGGTTATTTTAATTCTCTTGAGAATAAAAGAATTGAAGACACATATCACATATATAAGTTTTATCTTTATGTTTAGTTTTTTGTGCAGAAAACAGCTTCAATAAATCTTTTATCCAACAATAATACGAATTTTGCGCATCTGCTTTACCTGATACTTTATCATCTTTGAAATAAAGTAAATTGATATGTTTTTCCTTTTTATTCTTTGTGAGTTTTAGTGGATATACTGTGGATTTACCATCAATAGAGTATAAATTTATAGATGTATCAATTTGATTTTCTATTTTTCGTATATCATCAATTTTAATAGGATATTCATATTTATCTGTTACTTCATCATTATTAAGCCCAACATTTTATTTTTTGGTTACTCTATCTGAATGGCTGTCTGCTGGAAACAACACAGATTTTATTGCCTAGAGAAAACATATTTGATCATCATTTGTAACATTTATGAATGTTTTTTTTATTTTTAATCACTTCTGGTAGATCAATATATGATGAGTCTCTTAATGGATTATACTTATTTATTGCTAATTGTATTGCAATTATTTTATCTAAAGCCCATCCAGAACTTCTTTTTTGAAATTCAGATAATTGTGTAAGTATTTCTTGTATTACGAATTTATACAATTTTTTATATCTCCAGCATTCAATACTGTATAATTGGGTGACTGAAAACTGAACAATGTATTGTACTTGATTATTTTCTTGTTTATGAAAATTAGCATATAATTTAATACTGGTTTTCACACCTCTAAATATTTTAAAATTATTGTGTACTATCTCAAATATCTTATTTTTTTGCTGAAGTCAAAAAATGAATGGGCTGTATTAAATTAAAAATATTTTCAGTTGATATCCTACTTTTAAAAGCTTTATTAACTAATTAATTTTTGTTGTTTCTTCTTCTATTTTGTTGTTAGCAAAATAATTATTATAGAATGGAAATATTTCTGTTAATTCTTTTTTATCTTTGGGATATAATTAATTGATATTTGTGTTGGCCAAAGGTAAATTTGTAAAATTATTCTTTTTTTTTTTATCAGCTTTTTTTTTCTCCACTTGTCTATAAGTGGCATAACAAATGGTATAAGAGTTATTATTAGATAGTTTTTCCTTAGTCTGGTTATATATTTAATTTTAAAAATTTTAGCAATTCGTTTCAAGCTCCTCACCCCTTCATTGTTCAACACAGCTGTTATACCACCCTCAATTATTTATAGTTGTATTTATAAGGAAAATAAATTTAATTGTATTTTAATTTTTATGGACTATTCAGTACCATGATTTTTTTAATCAAATAACACAAATGTTTTAGTTAATATTAATATCAAAAGCAATATTTATTAATTATTTTGCTTCTCACTATTATTATATTTTCTTCATATATTTCTTCATATATTCATTATAACAAGCTTTACAGTTTATTACATTTTTGTCCTTAATATGTTTATGAAGATAAAACAGTTCTATAGATTTAGTCTCATTAAACACTTTACATGTTTTTGTTGTATAATTATCATGTAGAGTTTCATTTAAATTATATAGTGCTTTATTGTGAAATTTTGAATTTTTATGTGTTTTGATAGATGTATTATAAACATGTTTTCCACATTCACACATTACTTTCTCTTTATTTTATTCATAATGTTTTGTACCTTTTTCAATACAACATTTTGTACAGATGTTATAAAACTTATCTTTTGTTTGATTAAAGTCAAACGTTCTTTATTTAATAATTCATTACACTTTTTACAAATTTTAGTATTTTCCATTTCGTGTGGCGATTCCATTTTTGTTTATTTATAAAGGAAACATTTTAATTAAGAAATTAAAAAAAGTAAAATTAAAGTAATACAACATTGTAATTTTATTATTTTAATATTATTTTTAATCTCAAAATTTTTGCAGTTTTATTACATTTGTTTCCTTTGAAATAACATAAACCTAAATAGAGGCTCTGCTCAACAAGTTGAACAATTCATATGAATTGACTAAACTATATGACCTCAAAATTGATAAGTGGTATGAAGCTACAGAATTTTAAATTTATGAATCTAAGTTTGGCAAAAAAATTAATTGTATTCTAGATGGTAATTATAGAATCACATTACCAGATTGTCATGCAAAGATAATTGATGAAAATTGCTTAAAAATGATGAATGAGGGGTGAGTTTTTATAGTGTATGAAGGTTTAAAAGAAATGAAAAATGGAAAATCTGTATATGATATAAAATTTAATATTAAGTATTTAAAATCTATCAATTATCTTTTTTAATATTTCATCTGATTTGCTTGTTTTAGCCTTAAATTTGCTTAAATTCTGCATAATTTTGCTTGTTTTACCCATGTCGAATCATGTGCACACATTTTTGAAAAAGTGCTAATTTTGTTGTTGTTGTTGTTGTTGTTGTTGTTGTTGTTTAAAATTGCCTGCTTTGAGAACTCCTTTTCTAAAAGCTTTTAGAACTTAAATTTAGCCCTCAAATACCATGATTTTGGCTTTTTTTTTTTACATGATTTTCACGATTTTTTTTCCATTGAATTTCAGATTTTGTGTTTTTTACTTTTTCCTGTACATTTAGACGAAATAACCCGATTTAGTGTACTGTATTTTTTGTTGAAATTTTAGAAGAAATAACACTAAAAAGTGGGGTGGTCCAGCTCTCTCATTTTACATCTAGTTGTGCTAAGAGAACATAACAAAACTCTGTTAAATATTGGTAGCTGTGGTTTGCATGTTATACATAATGCCTTCAAAACAGGCTGCAGTGCTACTGGCTGGAATATTAATGCATTTCTAGGGTGCCTGTACACACGTTTTAAGGATGCCCTGGCTAGGAGAGAAGATTTTCAGTCCACAACAGGCAGTAATGATTTTCTCTTAAAATTTGTTAGCAATAGATGGCTGGAAAATGTACCAGTTTCAGAGAAGGCTTTGGGGATGATACCAAAATAGAAGTGGTTTGTTGAAAATGTTGATAAAGGTAAAATAACGAAATCTACTTGCAAATCATTTTCTGTAGTGAGAAAACATCTTACGTGAGCTCACCCCTCTGAAACAGAAAGCATTCATACTGATAGTAAAAGTGCTGCAACCTTTTCTCACTGCTTACTGTATGGACACATCCATGTCTTTTTTTTTCTGAGTGAAGAACTAAGAACAATTTTAGTTTGTGTTCTCCAGTGATTTGTGAAAGAAGATGCATTAAAGTTGAACAACTCTTCAGTTCAGAAACTTTTACTGTACATTTTGATTTCAAAGACATCAAAAAGTAGTGCAATATTACGGATCTGGATTTGGATTATGTAGCCGAAAAGGAAGTTAAAGCTTTAATAACTTAAAATGTATCACAGAGTGATATTTGGGAGGTTAGGGTCTCCTGTAGAAGGCTGCTTGTTTCTGTTACAGAAAAATTTCTTCAGAAATCTCCTACCACATACAGCACAGTGAGAAGTTTGTCTTGCCTTGATCCTTGGGAAATGGCAACTGGAAAAATAAACAGAAATGTATAAACAAAATGAAAACATTTATGAACTATTTCGTTGAATCGAGGCAGATTTGTGAATCAGATGTAGAAGTCGTGGCTCAGTATTCAACTTTTTTATATGAAGTCTGTCAAAATCAGTCAGTGTTTGCTAATTTTGACCCTTAAAGTTCACGAATTGATGTATTTTTTCTTGAAATCATGAGTGACTATGAGCAATATCAAAATCTTTGGAAAGTTGTTGAAGTTCTTTTAATTTTAAGACGTTGGTAAGCTACTGTTGAATGAGGCTTTAACATAAATAAGCAAGTGGAATTCGAAAACTTGAAGGAAAAATCCTATATTGCACAGAGACTGATTTGTGACTTTGGACGTGATATGGGGTGTAAAAGAACTTCATAATTTAAGGATTTTAAGGATAAGTGAAATGTTGAGAAGTTGTACTGCAAATGCACGTCATAGGTACATTTCTTACTTAGAAGAGCAAAAACTGGTTGCCAAAACTACAGTAAAGAGAAAAAATGATCAGGATGGGGAAGAAATGGAAAATTTGAAGAAGTTTAGCAGATTGAAAATGATATTGCATCACTAACACTGTTGGCTGATGAATTGGCACAGAAGGCAGAGGACCATGGGCATATGACATTGACAGCCTAATCAAATGCCCTTCACTGGACAGCAAAAGAAAAAGTTGCCCAATTGGACAACTTAAAAAAAGCAATAACCTCTTTTGAATGCCACTAAAATATAAAATAATAAATACTTCTTAATATTGTAAGTGTTTGTATTATTATATTTTTGTGTTGTTCATTTGGAACAGTATTTTGTGTCCCACTTAATGACGGTGATTATGAGCTGCTAAGATTGAAAAATCAGAATCTTATTCTGCTGAAAGAATAACTCAATAAGGGATTACTAGGTATGGGTTGTTGTTAAGAGTATTTAATTGAAATATTTTAACTCCTGACTCAAATTGTTATAACTATTTCATGATTTTATCTTAATTGATTATAAGCATATTTTTATGGTCGATTTGGTTTACGTATGTACATTTGGGGCTACAATTTAAAATATTCATTAAGCTCCCTGGAAAATTTGAGACACATCCTTGAAAAGTGCTTGAATTTTATTTCATCCTTAGAGTATGAACCCTGTAGTGGTAGAGGCTGTAGACGACAATGGTGCTTCTGGTAGCTAGTGGTGATAGCCACTGGTGGCTGCTGAAGACTTGGTAGCAGTAGAAAGCCACAGCACCCGAAGTGTTGAGACGAGCTGCTAGAGAAGGAAGGAACTCCTGAACCCGGGTGTGTATGGCCTTATATAGTCCACTGGACAGTTGCTCACCGGGCCAGGGTGGGAGGTGTGACGTCGTCCCTCTAGTGAGTGGTCGGGGTGGGAGAATCTACCCTCCTTTGCTTGGCACTTGGCTTAGTGCATTCTGGGGCAGGGATGGCTTGTTGGCTGTCATAAGGGGGCACTCATCAAGACATGAGAGGAAAATGAGAAATTATGAGGGAAAAATGGCTGCTGTCAGACCAGAATGACAGAGAATCAGCCGCTTTGGCGCTCCAACGCCAGAGGCCTTTGCGCCAAAGTCAGCGTAATCATTCTACAGTTGACTGTCATAGCGATAATGCATATACTGATAAACCGTATTTACAATCAATTTTCAGTGGTCCTGGCTAAACTCCTATATTAATAATGATAAAGCTACCCACTTGTATTGTTCATCTGATGTTGCGTCAATCCAAGTATGTTTCGGTCCCATCACCTAAGATTTCCTGTGATGATAGTGTTTAAGCTGGTTGTTTATGCAAACATCTAGTAACTGGATGTGAAATACGTCAGGCGTGCCACAGTTTATCACTTTTCTGCAGCGCATTGTCTTCCCAACACATTTGCGATGTGGTGTGAGTCTGGCTTGCTACCTCCTCTCACATGCCTGACGAGAGGCAAAATAATTACCTAGCAACCAGCATGGTGACCTAGCGTCCTCTCTCTCTCACCACTCTTCCTGTCTCTCTCAGCCACGCACCTTTCTTGCTTCCCATACATGCCATTGAAACATGAAGCTGTAGTCTAGCAAAAGAAAAAGCACATCTTCTCTCGACCACTACCCATTGTTTGCCTGGCTGCAGTGCAAGTGAAGTGCTTATGGCAATCGTAGAAATGTCATCAAGATTGTCAGTCTCTCAACATAGTTGCATCTTATCATTTGAATATTTCAACGCAAATGGTTTTACCTGAAAATTGTACGCAATACATTTTAACGAGGAATTATTATGACGCTTGATGTCTTTTTCCAACTAATAATACGATTTTGCCACATCAGTACAAACCTAATTATCTATACCAATTGGATCCTATAAAACAGTACAAGTCTTCAAGATACAGGATACGCCCCTTGTGCAGGGACTATTAGAGATGCCAAGAAATTGTACTGTTCACCCAAAGTAAAATAACACACTTATTTCTACAAGCTTAAATGAGCTGACCACCAAGCCGTCGAGATGACATTACTTATTACCATAGTGCGCCAAGGGATTGCACCATGTTTGCAACACTAAAAGAAGTGCTGATTCGTGCCTCCTCAACTGAAATTCCGGCTGGCCGGCGACGTCACACACCCTGAGAGCGTCACGCTGCCCCCTCTCATCACCGACCAAGGGCAAGTCGACCAGTATAAATACAGGTACATGACCCTTATTCACCAATCTATGCTCCTGCCAGGCACTGCAAGGTGCCGGAGGAAGCCATCATGTCCTCACGACCTCATCGAAGAGTCTAGGCTCCTTCACCACACCTAATGGTGCCGAAGTCTATTCTATTCTTTCACCACACTCTTGGTGCCGAAGGAACCATCAGCAGCAGCTCGCTCCACCACCTCATGTGCTGGGGCCCTCTACTGCCATCCAGGTCTTCTAGATCTATCAGAAGCTCAGCAACGCCTTCGGCGATGTCTTTAAAACTCTCAAGAGATCCTCCAGAGCCAACCTCCGAAGAAGTTGTCGAACACACATAAATATCTTTGTCCCTTCAGGAACGCCAACGCTTACCACTACCCTTCTGGTGAGTGTTAAATATCTTAAGTCCCTTCTGGACATCAAGACTAGATAGTTAAGTCGTGTCGTTTTCATAGCCACGTAATATTTCTACCTTGCATAGTGGAGGAACCGGTCACCTTCACCTGTAAAGCGTAATTTAAACTTCCATTCAACTCTTGTTTAATAGGAGGTAGTACACTGAGGTGGACAAAATATGCGAATGCACTAACCAGGTTCGGGGGAAATATTTTAAGCCTCAGGAAATCTTTAGTGCTGGGCTGATGCCGAAGCCTACAGTTCTTATTCTAAGAACTAAACTGACTGATTGGCACTTAACAACGAGGAAGGGTGGTGGGAATAGCTGCCCTACTGAGAGATAATCATCCACAGGAAGTGAAAGGGAGAGAGTGAGATGCCGTTCCCACTCCACTGTGGCCGCCTGCTGTGACTGGCGTGACAGGCGCTGTAAGAGATAATCATCTACAGCTGGAACCCAGGCTGGAACCCGGATGTGCTCCTGTGCTCCGGAGATAAAAACGCTCCTGTGTTGAAGCGCCCAAACCTACGGGGTGCTGCAGTGGAACTTGCCATTCCTATATTAAATGTGGCCCAAGTAGGTTCTAAGTTGTTAGTAGTGGGAGAGTAAGGATTCAGGAGTTTTCTGAAGTTCAGTTTTGTGTATTATTAACGTATTATAAGGTAAATTTCTTTATTAAATTATGAGTTACATTTTGATTTGTGGGTTTTAGTATTATTTTGGGATTGAATGATTTTGATGTTTTTTTTTCCTGATTTGTTATTAAAATGTATCAGAAACAAATTCGTTCTTTAGGGGTAATACCTAGGAAGATATATCGTAATATTAATTGTTTAAGTTGCCCTGACTTAAGATTAAAAATATATTACTAAAGTATTTTTTTAGTGTTGCTTTTATTATCTGATTGTGAAGAATTTATGTGAAATTGATTTACCTGTTGTTTTGTATGTTTACTTAAAGCATGAAATAGTACATATTGTGACATTTTCTTCAACACAGATTTCCACCAGTTTTCCAAAATACTTTTGTTTTAAACATCAGTGAACAAATTATTGCAGGAGTGAAAAGCTATTAATTTTTTTTTTTTAGACACAAAGTTAAATCATTAAAATGTACTGTATGTTGACAAATTTCTAAACATGTTTCGGGGGTAAAATTTTTTTTATGCCAATATCTAATTTCTGAATTATGTAAATTTCAAAGTGTGCATGTGCAACTATTTACTGTAAATTGTAAAGTATTACCTCACCCAAAGTACATTGCCACAAATACAAAGCAGAAAAAAATTACCCAGATCCTTATGCTCGTAGTACTTACAACTTACAATCACAACAGACTAACATGCAATGCAAACTCTGCAGCAGCACTCCGAAACTTTAGGCGCTGCTGAGATACATGAGGGCCCTTAGGCTACAGCCGAGCGCCGAGACCCCGTGCGGCGCATATCAAATTCTGCTAATTACAACACCCAGCCAAGCTATTTGCAACATATACCAGCAACAAACTACTTTAATACACAACTATAGACATGTTGGCAAACATAAAATTTCCTTTTGTCTATGTTAAAGGGATCACAGAGGGAGGGTGTAATATCTTTGTTTCTTTAACTTTTGCATGTCTTTAACTAAATATAAGAATAATATAATTTTAACTAATATTATCATTACAAATAATATCAGTATTCAATGTTGGACAGTTCCTTAAGGAATCCTTAATGGAGAGAGAATTTTATTCTGTGTTATATTCTGTTTTATGTACTTGTACGCCTATTGCGAAGTAAATCTTTGTACGAATTACTCAAAAGTACAGATGTACTGTCGTGTTTTTATTTATTTATTTTTTTATCTTGTGTATGTGAGAGTCATTGAGAGGGGAACATATTATGATGTTAATAATACATAATACCATCAACTTTGGTACTTTTGCACATAGATATTACATTACACTGCACCCTTAAAAATGACCTTATAAAATATATAGCGCTCGTCAGAGAGCTTCCTTAGGGATTCGTCCAACATTGAATACTGATATTATTTGTATTGAAAATATTAGTTAGTATTATTTTATTTTTATATTGAGTTAAAGACATGCAAAAGTTATGTATACAAAGATATTCCCCTCCTTCCCCCGTGATACAATTAACATGGCCAAAAGGAAATTTTATGTTGGTTATATTGGTGGATCACTATTTATGTTGGCCAACATGTCTATAGTTATGTATTAAAGTAGTTTGTTGCTGGTATGTGTTGCAAATAGCTTGGCCAGATGTTGTAATTAGCAGAATTTGATATGCGCTGCACGGGTCTTGACACTTGGCTGTGGCCGAATGTGGCCTGGCGATAAGGGCCCCCATGTGTCTAACCTTTAGGCGAGATTTGTTACAAAAACATGTTTTTATATTTTTGGGGAAATTTCGACGTAAATTTTTATCTTCTGGGGAAATTTTTCCATGCTAGGAATTTTGTCCACCTTTGGTAGTACATACCACCGGGTTTGTTCCTCCATGGAATAAATATTTTTTTATCGAACTGCCGAATATTATTTCAAGTGTGTTGTTCTGTTTCCTCATTAGAAATTAGTTCCATTAAAGCAGGAGACCGCAGAGTGCCTACCTAACCTCACTTTTACCGAACCTTAGTGTAGGACAGTGAACACCCTTTCAGGGACACCCGTACATAAAATACATTCACATTAGATGGCCACCAATTCTTTACACCCTGGTGTATAAGAATGGTAGAGTCACCACCATTAGGAATTCAACCCCGAAGGCGGCTGGTAAACCAGTCTAAGTTATACTTCGTCCATCGTGCTTCTGGTGCCGGAGGAAGTATTTGCTTAGTCCTGGGGGTCTAACCTCTTGTGGACCCACACCCAAGGGTTGTAGTTGACTGCCATACTTAAACCCCTGCTCTTAGTCCACCACACTCCTGGTGTTGGATGCAAAGGGAGAGTGCAGTCTTGGTGTGTCATCCTCAACTTGAGGAAGTACACGTAGCTAGGCACAAACATCACCTGCTTAACTCTTTTCGGGGCTGGTAGTAGTCCTGATCCTCATGCTCTACTCCTGTCGCAGTGGTATTTAAAAGAAGGATAAAACGAAAACTACCGCCTCTCTACAAACAAGGACTTAACTCAAACCCGATTGCACTTAGCAGTCCTATTTCACAGGAACAATCTCAAGCTGCCTGTTTCTTAGAGAAGGTACCCTTTTCAGCACCTGTAACATCCTTATTCGAATCGCCTGTCAAAACTTTGTAGGACACTCACCACATTATTAAAGCCTTTCTCAGGGGTGAGAAAATCCCATTTGGTATAGCGAACCCTTGGATCAGGGGCAACCAGCCCAACAGCCCACCTAGGGCCACCAGCAATGACAGCCGCAGCCGACTCGTAAGCCACAAGGTCCCGGTGCCAGCACCAACCAGCCACCACCAGTGTAGCAGCAGGGTCAGCTGCCTCTATAGGCTATCCGTCGCCCAGGTATACAGGTAATACTACATCCAATCAGACGAAAGGTCGTACTTGCTGTCCCCTATTTCGTTCCTAGTCAAAAAGCTACACAGCCCGTTCTTTATACTGACAAGGCACCGGTACATAATCAAGTAACGACAAGTCAAAACAACTCAGTGTGTCTGTCCTCGCTTCAAACAAAAGTAGCTTGACTGTGATGATCTACCATTAATCAAAGGATGTTACACATTAAGTTTTTCTGGTGCCCAACATGGAGCCTTGCACCTAATTATCTAAGAGTAATTTGGAAGAACTAGACCAGCACGATCCTGAGTATACATGACCTATCCAGGAGTTTATCACAGCCAAACCAGACTTCGGGGAGTCGTAAAAGACCCAGTGGCACTCAAGAAACCTAGCCACAACATCGAACATGGAAGTGAACGAACCTAAGAACCTGGATGCTACATAGTCGAAAACCCAGCCTGACAGAAGAACGAAGAGAGACAAACCCCACCATGGAGGAAGAACTTCTTCCTCTGGTGGCAAACCCAGGTTCCGGTGTCGACAGATGTTGAGGCCGATACCTGGACACAAATTATTGTACGAGAGGATGTGCCCAGCAGCCCCGCCATCGAGATAGAGGTCTCCCATGGACCTTGTTCTCCGGTGCCACAAGCCGAAGAGGTAGGCGAAGAGCCAATCAGACCACTACCTCTGACGGCTACCCAGGTCCTGGTGTCGATAGATGCCGAGGCCAATCTACGAATGTCGCCTCCTGCACAGGAGTATGTTCTCAGCTGCTCTGCTGTTGAGACAGAAGTCACCCAATGCCCTTTGACTCCAGCTCCATGGATGCAGATTCTTGTACAGTAGCCCCACCGTTGAGGCCGAGGTCACCCACTGGTCTCTGACTCAGGTACCACCAGCCGAGGGAGTAGGCGAAGCTGTCGCACCACTGCCTCTGAGGGACACCTAGGTCCCAGTGTTGGAGGACGCCGAGGCTAACTGCAGGAGAAAGCGGTAGTTGCTGAAGTAAGTGACGTGATCTGTGAAAGACAGACTGAATAATTAAATAGCTGTAAAATTCCTATTTACAAGTTAACATTAAGATTTTACATACGTGTTGAACGTACGCCAAGATAGCGGAATTGTAAGTAGTTTAAAACATTCTGGATGCTCACCACAGTGCTAAAAACTAATATAAACAGACATTGACACAGCAGTAAACATGTTGTAATCTAATGACAGTAACATAAATTATGTAAATTATTTCAATAACTAGTAACGTCAAATGGCAGACTGCCATAAGTAAAACTTTCACATGAAAATTCTTGGACACCTCTCAGTCCTAGTGCTACCTTATAATTGAAGGAAAGACTTCCAGCTGTTTTTTTAATATCACAAGTGATCATTATGTACTCAACCTACCATAGACTCTTGTTGATAGAGACAACCAGAACATTTGCGAAATAATTTTCAAAAAATATATTTTGTACATAATTACGGGTAACTTGTTATTAGTATTCACAATTGTTTTATATAACTATAACTAGTGAATACATCAAACCAAAGACTCTTACCAAACAAGCCAAGAAGAAAATTTGTTGAAGAATTTTCAAAGTATTGTATATATTTTCAGGGTTATGTAATGTATTACCAGAGTTTCAAAGTTTATTTTTATTTTTTAAAATGTTTTTATATGTGTAAGTGGTTAATGTACAAATATTAGTTGTTAAGTTCATTGAGTGTACTTGTATCGTCAGGTTGCGGAAGCATTCCTTTAGAAACAATGTTACATGTAATCTGGTGCCTACTGTGGGACACCTTAGAATGATCACAGGGTAGGGTCAATTTTTCTTCCCTTAAGTGCCACAGCAAGGCTGAAACTAGTTCACCCAGTCAACTTTCACGAGTAAAGCTGTGTATATATTCCCTATCATCATTTTTTAAAATGTGCCGTTCATGTCTTGCTCTTTCTTCCACAGGTTAAACTTTGTTAACCCAACCTTGTAATAAGTATCTACAGTCTTCCGCTGCAAAATGTAGAGCAGCACATATAATAATGAAGGTCATGAATCACCCGACACTGGGTTCCTAACGTGACTTATATCACACATATGGGGAGAAAACATCATATATCAGGTCGTTAAGGGGGTGGTTCACGCAACAAAAATCTGCTGATACAAAATGGTAGAGCGTCTCGAAATGATGTCCCCCACCTCTTCACATGCTTGTAAATAAACCGTGCATCTTCCAGGAACCTTTCAGAAGTGAGAGAGCTCTTGGACGGGGATGATGTGTCACCCTACTCTGTGAGAGGTCCTTGGTTCTCGCACGAGTGTGTGAGCTTCCCCTCAAACCCCTGACCTAGATCTGACAGCTTGCTGCAGCAATGTTGCGAAATATCCATCTCCTTGACTGTCGCCCTTGTGTGGGTGGCACAAGCCTGCCTTGCTCAGGCAGGCTGGCCCGCTGCTGGCTTGGTTTGGCGGAACAGTTGTGCTTACGCGCACTCACACAGTCAAGCTGCGTCATTATCTAGTGTATTAATGCCGGTTTTTCATATTACTTAACCAGTGCATTTTGGAGAAATGTTATAGTGTGTTAGCAAAAATTTATGAGAAACTTAGATGTCTTGGAAATACTGATTTAAATTAATTTCTCTCACATAGAAATGAAACGATACCATAAAAATTGGAATGGTTAACTGTTAATAGTTTTTTCAGTAACTATTATTTGTTTACACGGAAAACATAATGTAGATTACCAATCAATACTGTTCAGGGCAAATTTTTTTATAGAAGTAAAAAAAAAAAAAAAAATTGTAAATGAAATTTATTTGCAAATACTATAAAAATATACCACTAAGTATTTTGCTCAAAACAAAAACACAATTCAATGAATGTGCGTTATTATGTGAAATAACCTCGTTATACAATGTTGAATGTCAAGTTTTATGTATACATAAACACAAACTTCTTTAAACGAAATACTAACATTTCTATATTTGAAATTCTGAGTATGGTTTATTTGCGGTTTCTTCATGCTTTTTGAATCAAACCTTTGAAAAATCACACCTGTATGATATGCTCGGTTGTTACCTAAATACAATTTATCACAAGTGTTTTATACTCTGATTAAAATAATAATACATTTTTTTGTATTAAAACCGAATTTATAGTTATATTTTATCAATAAATATTTAATTCATATTTAATGTGGATAAACAAAGAGAAAGTAGTGTGTTGACAATGCCAGGTAAAAATAGTTTTTATACAAAATGTTATTACACTGAGTGCACACGAATGTGTTGAGTTTGCCCTACTGAGTGCATACAAATGTGTTGAGTTTGCCCCTTTGGTGTAATTTTCTAGACCCGATTAAGCTTTATTTGCATGAGGCAGAGGAATGTCCAGGAAGTAAAACTTCAGCAGCGCTTTACAAAAAGTTGGAAATAATAGTGAATGGACTATAGTAAGGAATAATAATCTTGTGATGGAATGAACTAAAAAATATGTTTAATTATCTTTAATTTGTTGCTGAATGGTGGAAATTTAACAGATAATAGAGATTTCCGAGCATGAGGCGGATATACAGTACATATTACAATTCGTTACTCACAGATGATCACTGACACTCATTTCTACAGGCTGCTGTGTGGTACTCTTCATGAGGCTAAATTAATTATTACTGAAGACACTGATTTTACTGGAGCTACAGTGGTCGTACATGACAGCGAAACAAGATATTGGAGGGCGATTCAAGTCGTAGGTTCTCCGAGTTGTGTATGTCGTAACATTGCATATTTACAGGGTTATATTTACCGTTAGTCTAGATATTTTAGTTTAAAGAGTACGTGCTTATGTTGTCACTTCGTTTCATTTCATTCCAAATTAGCTTTATTATATGAATTAACAGTTTAATCTTTGGTTATTTTAATAGTTTATTAATATAAAGATCATTATATAAGTAATTTTAATTTTTTTCCAGACAGTGTTCAGTATTAATATTTTGGTTGTTATTTTTATTGCTGCTTTAGAGGGTAGTCAGCATTAAATGTCTATTAAACAAAAGTACTAAAGAAAATTATCCCGATTGTCTCTTGTCTCGCCATTGCTATTAGCGAGAGAGATGTCATGGTTAGACGACAGTCAATTGGACAGGAGACAACATAAGTAAGGCAGATGTAAAACAGAACTAATTTTTTTGGAACAAAATTCTCTCCACCTCCAGGGATGGACGTGAGTATAGTGAAAAGAAGTTTTAATGATATGATTAATGATTATATATATGATTATTGAATTATTTTGCTGTAAGATGTTTTAAAAGAATGATATTAATTTATGTTGTATTTCTGAGAATAAGTATGAGAGATATGTATATAATTTGCCTGAAACGACGAACGAGTAATATTTGAATAATTTGATGAAGAAGAATGGAAAATTAAAATTTTGATAAACTTGAAATTTCAACTCGTCCGAAATGTAAAAATGTAAATGCATACAGTAGAAAAATTTGAATACAAAATAGTCCAGATTGAAATTCTGCCCAAAAACAATACACAATTAAACTCAGAGCAGAATGTATGTTTTTTTTTTTTTCTCAGACGAACTAGTATCTCTACATTTATTATGCGTAAGTACTCTCTTAAATTAAGTGAGAAACAAGATTAGATAGATAGTTATATTGATAATTTAACTTTTTTCTATAATTTTAATGAGTACCACTGTCGAGCGTACCGAAACTATGAACTTACTGATATACAAAATATTTACTGTTTACTGCAGGCTGCTCTCTTATTATTGTTGAACACTAATAAACCATCAGTGATCTCAGTGCCCGTCATCAGTAACGGATTACGGCCACAATATGCACAAAGGAAGCAGGCATTTGACAAAATAAATTTTGTGACAAAGTTTAACATTGGACTGACAAGTCTATTATAATTAATATACTCCAGTGTTAGTATTAAGTACTGTCATGCTTTTGTAAAGCTTCATACGAAAACAAAGCATATGCTACACTGCATAACTTTTATCTTGAAAAGAGTTCTACAGTGCATAAAACTTTCTTTTTAAAAAAATTTACATAGTTTTATATTAGCACACATAAATGCAGTGCATGTAAGCGATTTTTGGTAACTATACTTACCTATAAAATCAGATAGACAACAAGAATTATTCACTGAAAACATATTTTACCCCAAAGACAGTGAAAAGATACTTAACTTTTTACCATCGTTTACGAGTTACTTCACTATGTTTTATGCAAGCCATTTCAATGTATAAAAAGTTTAGGCCTAATTTTCGTGATGTAGACCTATATATGAGGTAAAATTGAATTGAAAAAATGAACTCTTGAAAACCCTTCCTAAAATTAAATGAATTTTGACTAAAGATGCAAATATACGCTAATAATATGCTGTGTTTGTATATATGTGTATCGCATACAATATATACTCAAACACACACACATAGGGTGATTCATGAGGGGTTACCACCATCCACAATGCTTATTCCTTAAGTTATTTAGAACAAAATATACTATATAAATGTGGGTCCTATTCCCAAAATGTATAGAGCAATTATAAAAATGTGAAAGGTGAAGAAATAATGAATAATTTTTCATTGAGCATCAAACGCTATCGGTGTATTCTGTGGAAAATGTACATGACGTTGTAACACAATGACTATACCTCACAACAAAAGGCTACAACAACAATAAATTGCAGAAACACCCCGTGTTCACGCAATACACAATGAAACAGATAATTGCACTTTACGTTGACCAAAAACTCGCTGTTCACTTCAATAGTCAAACGGGCATCATATTGTTATGAGCAGATCACTGTGATGCATTTCTAATTTTTCGAATTATCCTGGAAATATTGCAATTAAGAGCTACATTTATATTACATTATTTGCTTCAAATGACAAGGAATTTGAAAACTGTTAAGGAACTTAGGGAAATGTCAGGGAATCTCTAATAAGTTAGCCAAATGTCAGGGAATTCTAAGCTATGCACGTTATATTTGGCAGTTATAACAAAATTGTGGACAGTCACCAGAATTGTATAAAATTGTTTTGGTGATTGTGGACTAAATGCCTAGGTATTTTAATTTGCAAATATGTAGGGAGAAATTTTGTATGATAAGACAAGTATTTTGGTGTAAAAGTGTGTTATAATAAAAAGAAATCAATCCTTGCAAAAAAATAAAATGTTACCAAAAGGTCAGGGAAAAAAAATTATTTTTGTCTGTCTGGAAATCAGGGAAATGTCAGGGAGTTTTCCAACGGAAAAACGGGCAACCCTGTTGAGATATATTTTTATTTAAATGAGTTAAGTTGATATATTTTAATTTAATATTTACAGTAATACTAATACAGTAATTCTTTTTTAAATTCCCATTTTTATTATGTTTATTTGCTAAACTTTATTCACTCATAATGTACAGCTCTCATTAATTCAAAATGAAGAAAAATAAGGTCAGAAATAGTATATTATTGATGTACATGTCAGAACCCTCATCTACTGAAATCCTGCAAGTATGGAAATTTTTGGACAGTCGCCTAAAAAATCGTTGATATGGAGCCGACTTTACTTATGTTGAACACGTATGATGAGTAGCGCAGTGGAACCCCTATATTACACCCCTTGATTTTACACTTTCCTGCATTTTACACACACTTCCTTTGGTACCAATGTCTGTTTTTACAATGTAAGTTTCCCTCTTTTTTCACTTTCTTGCATTTTGCAACATTTATTCCCTGTCCCTTGAAAAGTGTAAAATAGGGGTTTCACCGTATTGACAATACTTGTGTGACCTTCATGTTCTTCCTTAATAGACTTGATACTGTTACTCCATTTCATATCAATTCAATAAATTTTGACAGTTCTAGAAAAGTAGTGTGGTCACAATGTATGCTTCCACCACAGCTGTTCTGTCAAGGAAGAAAACATAGGGTATAAACAAATGTCATCAATATAAGTTACCATTCCAGCTCATTTTATTTTTGTTATGGCCAAGTTATAATGTTGGGGATCTGTTTATTTTATTGTGAGTGGATGGGATTTGGAGAAGGTAGGCAGGAGGCTTCATTTTGTTGGGGTCACGGTGGCTGTGTATTTAGCCTGCTTGCCGGATTTTCGTATGTGGGAATCGTGCCAGACAATGCAGTGTGTCGGCAGGTTTTTTCAGGGATCTTCTGTTTCCCCTGCCCTTTCATTCCAGCGCTGCTCCATACTCACCTCAATTATCCTCATCGGCTCTCAAGACCTTGATGTTAAGAGCCGTCCAAATCTCTTCACTTCATTTCACTTCATTTTGTCTTTCATGAGATGGCATTGTTTTACAGCTTTTTTTACAGGGTGATTTCATTTTGAATTACATTTTGTTTTTAATGGACCAGTTGAAAATTGAACTTGTACGGCAGTAACATTCAAATTATTATGACCGGGAAAGTTTTTACCCCATCGAAAGAAAATGTGATAAACATGTTGTTCATACTAATTCATGGCTGGTGTGGCAGAGCGGGTGCTTCGTGCACAGAAGAGGAGCAGCAACAGAGACGAAGCACCACCGTACCTTGTTTCTTTCTCTCCACGGCACTGTTGCAGAACATCTATGCGCTCATCGAAGGGTTGAAAAGTGGCATCATTCTTGCTGCTGGGTTCATGCCATGCTACAAGGCTTCAGGAAGTTGCATTTGCATTCTCTTAGGTGTGGCATGTACAGACTCATGTCTTTTCTCATCTGTGGTTTTTATTTTCATTGCGGTGGTATGACAGCGGCGCATTAGGAAAAGGTAGTATGCTGTACACATCAGTGTTACCATGCACTGGCTACCAAAAAGTGGGAACTTCACATGAGACAGACTATACAGATGACAGATTTATTTGCTGTACCACAGATATGTGTATAGGCTCACGGTAAAGTGAGCACTTTTAAAGCCTTATTGTTTGAAATTAAAGTCAATAAATGTATTTCATTTTAGGCTTATATGTTTACTTCCGAGTGTGGTAGAGTACAGTCAACTCCGTATCTACCATTTTTCAGGGGACTGTCAAAGAATTTCCATACATGCTGGATTTCAGTAAATGAGGGTTCTGACATGTACATCAATTAAATGCAATTCGTGACCTTATTTTTTTCATTTTGAGTATGTAGGTACAATATCTGTGAGTAAAGTTTAGCTAATAAAGATAATAAAAATGGGAATTTAAATAAAATGTATTACTGTAAATAATACATTTAAAAAAATTTCACCTCAACTCGTTTACATAAAGAATATAATATTTCAAAATATGGTGTATAATTGATTGTTATCCTACACTAAATGCAAGCTAACCTAAAAACTTTTAAACCCTCTGAAATTGAAAATATTAATGATACTGAATACAGGGCAAATTTTGAATGTCCTGTGTGCACTCAATCAGCTGAGAGCACGTGGAGGGATTATTGATCAGGCAGTGTGTGTTCACGGTGGGTGTGACGGTGAAAGGAAAGCAGCGAAAGGGGTGAAACAATGTACCTCTCCCATCCACTTCATGTTGGTGAATTCTTGTGCGCGTGGCAAATGTCTGTCTTTTAAGGTAATTATCTATATTTCACTGCAAAAAAAAACTGTAATTTTGAGACATAAATGAATAAATTTATTTCATCACTGGTTTTAATAATTAATTATTCAAAACTATGTCCTCTGATTTTCCCTGTCGCAAGTTATGCTGCGCTCATGTTCGGAGTTTATTTGACAAAAGTTGTCAAATATGCCCTTACAGGATATCTGTTTATTAAAAATATGTGTGTCTAATGAAGTTAATTAATATAAATCCTTACATTTCTCTGTAGGAAGTTACTGGAAATGAACTTTACGCTTGGTAATACAAGTCGCTTGATGTTCAAACAATTTTTGGTGACAAGGGAAGGTCAAGTATATGCATCTAGGCATATGCTGTCCATTGAGTTAAATTAATATTTTGTTTTAAAATCATGTTGATTTTACACCAGATACAATTATTAAACACCAAACTTTATGGGAAAAATAATTTTTATCACAAATGAAAACATTTTAGCAAATAATACTTCCTTGGTGAAATTTATTGCATAACATTTTCAGGCAAAACCATTTGCTTTGAAATACTAGTGATGATAGGTGCAACTGTTTTAAGTGATGGATAATCTCAATAAAATTTCTATGATTACTGGGCGCACTTCACTTGCACTTCGGCCAGGAATACAACAGGTAGCGGCCAAGAGAGAAAGTATTCTTTTGCTAGATAACAGCTTCACCTCTCAATGGCATGTAAGGAGAGGAAGAAAGGTGCATGGCTGAGGGAGACATAAATATGAGGGATAGAGAGAAAGGATGCTAGGTAACCACTTCTACTCTCATCAGGCATGTAAGGGGAGGTAGAAAGTCAGACTCGCACCACACCATCGACGTTCTGGGAAGTCTACGTGCCGCAGAGCAGCAGTGATTAACGGGGGCACACATGACATATTTCACATCCAGGTACTAGACGTTTGCATAAACAACCAGCTTAAAAAGATCGTTGAGGAAAATGGTATATTATGGGACAGAAATATACTTTGATTGATGCAATATCCGATAATCGATAGAAGCATGTTGCTTTATCATTATATATAGGAGTTTTACCGGGACCACTGAAAATTAACTGTGGATATGGTTAATCGGTACATGCGTTTTCTGTACAACGGGAGTCCACTATATACTCACTGTCATTGTTACTTGGATGGCAATATGTTTTTTAAAAAAGTGGGTAAAGGATAAAAATGGCTGAAAGGAAAAAGTAACTAGTGTATTGAAAGTCCTCACTTTTCTGTGAACAGACTATAGTAATGAGGTTTTTGTGCAGGCGAAGGAGGGGCTGCGGATGAAGTACAGGTATCTGGACCTGAGGTTCCCACAGATGCAGCGCAACCTGCGCCTTCGATCCTCACTGCTACTGAAAATGCGCCAGTTCCTCTGTGCTAAGTGTGGTTTTGTCGATGTTGAAACACCCACGCTGTTCAGGAGAACTCCAGGGGTGAGCATTTTTTATAAGCTGCTCTCATGTTGCCATTACACTGTGTATATTTTTGTTAGCAGTAAGATATATTTTACTGTGTTCAGTTTTTTCCAGGTTTAAAATGCTTCCTGTTTAAACATATTAAGTAATTTATGTAAGTATTACCAAAGAAATTGTGATATGTTTTTGATGCATGCTACATCCTTTGAAACAGTATGCACAGTGTAGGAGCCTTTTATTTGCCTTTTTGTCTTCTTACACCATGTTGCAAGAGCTGTATCCCTACTCATTGGCCATGTTTAAAATCTCTGAATGAATGGAGATGTAACTTGCAGTGCCCAGTCTTGCGCCTCATTGATCACCACTCGCCCTTTTGCCACCCCATCTGCATCTGTACACAACCTTTGTGTGCAGGAGGGCACAGAAACCCTGAAGGCTATTATCTCTTCCCTCCCTGCATTGCTTGCTCCAGGATGGAATATAAAGCCACAGATTTTTACATCTTTTCTTGAATAGCAAGTTGCTAACCACTAAGATTCTTTCTTTGCCAGTCCTGAAAACCTTTCTCACTCTAGTCTATATATCCTTTTTGGTGAAAAAAATGTGTTACAGTGACTGTGCAGTCTGCCCGAAGACTCTTAACCAATTTGCTGCTCATAGCAAGTGCTACTACACACATGGGGTTCCCTTGCCCCAAAACAGAGGCTTCCACTCTGCAACCTAATTCACGGTTTTTATATTGTTGACACCTAGGTAACACTCTTCTGGTACCTGTGCAGACACAGAACCAGAGTTTTTTGACCTATGGACAATAAATTCTTTAACTATCTCCGTACTGTTGTCACTCCTTCCATTTCTGCCAATAATCTTCAGGCACACTTATTTGACCACAGGATGGAACACAGACACAGCATACATCTCTAAAATGCCACATGAATTTAACCAAGTACTGTACCTCTGCCACAGTTGCATCCTCTAGGGAGAAACCACTATGCAGTACATGCTACAATTCCCAAATCAAAATGCTAGCTAGTTTCCCACCTTGCAGCAGCCACCCGTGTGATGGCTATCTGCAGTACACCAGCGCTCTTCACTAGGGTGGGTACATCATTTCCACACCGCCGGCCATGTTAGAGGCATGGATGTGCATCTTCGCCATGCAGAAGAGTTATCTGACTCGCTCCCTTTACGCCTTCTAAAGGACGTTCATGAAGTAATGGAAACCAGTGTGATTACTGGGAATTCATGGGGTTGAGTGATGACTAAAGGACCCCTGTGTCTAGAACGGCCTGGAGACGTAGGATTGGAGTTTGAGGACTGCCTGATTCATCATTGGGTAGCCATGTAGAGAAAGGGTGATGTAGATTCCCAGTGTAGCCTTTGCCACAACTGAACCTCCCCCCCTCCCCCTGCCAAGAATTAATCATAATTTTGCTACACAATACTGACTCCATGCCTTGCTGGATAACTGCTGCACCATGGCATATGACCTGCTTCAGTTGTATGCATTGGCATCTTCCACACTGGTTACAAGCCTTGCTACAGGGGTTACTCTTGCCTCAGTACAATTCATAATTACCACGACCTACATTTGACGTGTGACGTCCTGTCGACTAGACAAATGCTACATCAAGCAGAAGTGGGAGAGTATTTTTGTTCGGGTGCTAAGTCAGGCTTACCCTTAATATGGAGGTTTGTGATTGTTATTCTCTACATGGGGCCGGTGCTTTCCCTGTGTAGAGTACTGGCCGGTTAGCTTTTCGGCAGGGCACAAAGTCTGGTACTGCCAGAACAATCTTCCATTTTAGGCTCTGAGCCTTGGGAGTATATCTGGGTAACGGAAATTGCTAGTGCTAGGGCGTGGTTCTGGCTGATTGACTGTGCGTGTAGAAGGTCCTGGGTGTGAAGCTTGCTGGATGTGAACGTGGTTCGTGTTGGTGGGGACAGAGCAACAGGCGTTAGATAGGCTATGCATGCTGTTGGTCGCTGTTCCGGTTGACGGATGAATTCCACGATTCCAGGGGTGAATTTGGTTACTCAGGCGTGTTGGTGGCAGAAATAAGTCTCGTGGGCCTTCCGGTGTGACTGGAATGAGTAGGCGTCTAAGTGCTTGAACTTGATAATTAGACAGCGTGAGCTGTCCTAATACGGCTACTAGTGTGGGGGTCAGCTCTTGCAAATGCCCAGAGGAAATCAACACTTGTTTGACCTTCTCCTTAAGACCACTGCATCTGGAGAAAGGCATCTGGAGTCACATACACTCTCACGTCCTCCATGAGGTGAAAAGCAGGGTTTTGTGGTTCTACTCTACTGTGTAGAGCCACGTTATTTGCTGCCGACAAGTGGATACCCAATGCCAGTACTTGGCGCTAAGGTGCGGTGGGTAAAGAAAATTAGGCCTCGCAGTCTGTAGTTTCACATGTGGGTGTTGGCTTTGTTTGTATCTTTCCAGTCTAGTGAACATCCTCTCTGGCACAAAGGTGCAATGGAAAGTACGAGCATCAGACCGACAAGCGAGTCCAGAAATTGTGTACCTGTGTAAACTCTAGCAATTTTTAATTCCTTTCTTCAAAAATTTTGTGGAAATTTGGTTTGGAAAAAAATGGTTTGGTAATAGCACAGTAATAAAATTGTACATATCTATTTGATAAAAAAATGCAAGCACTCGCACATACTTCATATTGCAACAAACTTTGGCTACTTTACTGATGGCATAAAAATAAAGTATAATAGCATACACTTAATCAGAAAATGCAAGCACTGTCATTAATTACTACCATATTACTTGGCTTTCGGTTTGTTCTTTTGTCAGTCATTATATTCCCAGACATTGTGAAACTCTTTTCAGTGTCTACATTACTGACTGGAATCCATACTGATTTCACTGATTTAAGTGTAGTTCATAAAAAAATCAGATTTTCAATTTTACTGAAAATGTTTTTGTTTAATTTTCACATCGGTACAAATAATAGCATCACATTTATAGCATTTTGTTCTTTTTGGTGACGTTGTTACAGCTTTTGATTTATGGTAATTTGAATGTTATTTCCGTACGAGCGAAATTTTCCACTGCAGCATTAAATCAATGAGCAGTTCAAATTCCTACTTTCTCATGAGGAGCAAAACAACCTTGTCTCATGAAAGACGATGAATGTGATAAAACTAATGTTTCTCGTCCCACCAATAAAATTAACATAACCTTAACTAATATATTACTTAGACAGAATTAAAATTAAATGGCACCAGTTACAACAAGCCATCCTCACATAATCTGGATAATTTTAAAAACATTTTTACATAAACCTAACCAAAAAAAAATGTTAATACCATAGATATACAAATCTATGTAGTGTACTGCGTGCCTTTGCCGCATAAACTTGCAGCCATCTCATAGTGGCAATGGAAAATTTTGTTACCATTTTTTAAATGTGTGTTCAGAATTTTTCTATTCATCATAAATGTATACTACCAATGAGGTTACATTAATTATGCAGTGAAAAGTGAAAAAGGACAAAATGCAAATGAAATAAGATTATTTTAGAAAGTCGCGGAGGTCACTTTATTTCCAAAACATAGCGTTATCCCATAGGAGTAGATACCCATTGAAGATATAGTTTCGGCAGTGTATATTTGGTACAGTGATTGTGTCAATTTCCCTATCTCGAATACATATTGAAACAATTTATTGAATTAGAATAGTTAATATAAGGATTCACAACAGAAATGTATTTTTTTACATTTTTTTTTTTTGCATAGTATGTCATTTTTTCAGAGAAACTGTATGTTTTGTTTTATTTTGCAATTTTGTACGCCACGAAAAACAGGTGTTGTCTACTAACTATTTCCCATTTTCATCACCAGTTTGCAAATACTATTCAAGAGAAGGCACGTGCAACATCCCCCTCCCTCCCTTCATTTCCAACCCAACTGCCTGCCATTGAGGCTTGTTTTGTCATACCTTCGCTCCGCTCTGAAGGTGGTCTCAATGTACAGTGACAATCCCACATTCTCAGTCTGCACTGAGAACAGAGTGAAAGGGTTTCTGTCTGCTCTATCAGCAGTTCACTTGGTACACGACCATCCTACACTTCTTGGGTGAACCTTGTTTGGGAGATAGAGTTGGAATTATCAGGTTCACAAGTTTGTAAACCATTTTGGAGATTACAGTGTGCTAATGACAACCTGCTCTGCCAGAAAATCCAGGAAGGGGCTGTAAGCCCATCAGAGCACTTGTGCTGGAGAGAGGTCGGATCTCCAGAAGTCCAGCGGGTGTTACCCCATTCTTTATCCCCATTTCCCCATTATTGAGAATCGACAAGCTGTGCTATTTTTCATGAACACCCTCTTTTCCTATCTTTTTCTGTCTGGAGTACCTTATGCTTCATCATTGAGCTGGGGTCGGAAGGCAGCTTAAAAATCCTATATTGAGACTGGTCATCAGAAGGCAGGGCCTGGGAAAGCATTCATGTATGTAATGCTCAGAGAAGACACAGTTCGGGAGAGATACATGTTCATTGGCATAACTCCCGACTAGAGTCGCCAAGTTAGACCAGGGTTCGCTGCAGTGTACCCACAAGTGTGCTTCTACACAACATGGGCTCTCTTTCTTCTACCACCAACCCTTCTAAGATCTAAACAGCTGCTCCTAAACCACTCCATGTAGCACTATGAGGAAGTTACAATTTCGCCCAGCCCAGTCCTCCCAACCAACATTTTCACTAGTATGCATAGATACTCGGCCATCCATTAAATCTGTTCCACCCAAGGGTAGTCAACATATAGTCAGTTTACCAGCCAATGTAGGCCCGTCATCAAAGTTGCAGTGAAGGGGTGGCAACGAATGGTACAGAGATTTTGTAACAACCTGGGGGTAGTTGAGGAAGTGAGGCTGATGAAATACGTTTATGGGAAGAAGGTAGTGGCCCACCTTAGGGAAGAGTTGTTTACAGTCATGTAGAAACCAGGCAAGGAAGCCAAAATTTTCATCTGCCAAAAAACCTGTATATTTAAGCAGATGCACCCTGGAGCTTAGGAAGCCGAGGGTGTAGAACTGATTACCAGATTACTGCCACCCAAAATACATTCCCATCTGAGGAAACCTGAACTCTGCACTATCAATGAATGGGTAGGAAAATTCCAAATCCAAGAGCAGGGCATAGCTTTTAAAATAAAGTTACACGCTTGCTCCAAAGTCGCTGTACCCGTGGGTAGTGATAGCAAAATACGGAATACTGTTCTGCCCTTACTCATCATGGGATTTCAGTTGCAAAGTGTTTACACTGGTCGTTGTGCCTTTTCCACTGGGACTGTCTAATGTACCAGAGAAAGCAAGCAGCCACCAACAACTATGGGAATTGCGGGAATACAGCACCCATAAAGTTTTCCAGTAAGCCGGAAAAAAATGTAGGGAAATGCCAGTATTGGAAATTTAGACACAGCCTGCCACATCAGTGTACTGACTAGACAGGCAACCTCAAATGAATTGTCCCGAATAACAAGCTGGTAAAGGCTGTTCATGATAAAGTGAGCACTTTCGAAATCAACCTCAGAAAAATGTCACTGCTCCTCCGTGCATGTATTTTAACAGGTTCCCTGAGTGACATGAGCCCAGTAAAGTTGGTAACGATGGGTGGGAAAGTAGTTCCGTATCTTAGCATCAAATAAAAAGTGCTAGGTAACCATTTATATTAACTTAAATTATTTCTTTCGCTTTCTGGTTTTTTAATGCATCAAAGTGTAGAAATGAGAAGAGTTGTAAAATATTTACTTTTCTAATAATTTTACAGTTTCACTTGACCGATGCATAAATAAAGTTATGAGGCCCATGCCAGTGTTAATTTTACATAAGACGGAAGAATACACAACGTGCATACAAGTAGATCTTAAGCAGGGCTTTCAAAAGTGCTCACTTTATCATCAACAGCCTATAGCAATGTTAACCACAGCAGACAACCCAAAATTCATATGTTCTGCCGCCATACCCCAGTTATCACACTTGATGAAGCATACTACTAGACTGTTCATGTGTCACAAGATGATGCAAATATGGGGAAAGACACATCTGAATTTGACCATGTGAGGTGAGACCACAGAGGAGGAATTTTTCCTTGCCAACCAACTGTCAGAAGCAGTTATCTTTGGCCACCATATGGCTCATTAACCAACAGTCTATCATTGACTGTGGCCAAAACCAGATGTATTTGAGAAAATACCCAAGACGTACCATAATGTGGAAACAGTCCAACTCCTGCAAACATAGGCAACCAAACTCAGACTACATATTAACATACAGCCAACTAACAGTGAAGCGGCCCAGCTGATGAGAAATGCTACTGCAATACCACCCAGAAAACAAGCTCTGTGAAACCATGTCCCGTGCCCCAGTAGCTGTCCCTGAGAGAACACAGAATGATGAGCGAGAAAACATGTGGCTACGTGAACCCCACCCCCCCATCCTATGTGACCCAGGGAAATTGTGGTACAGCAATTAAGAGCCAACATAGAGAGAGGGGGAAGAGAAAAAGGGAGATAAGGGGTGAAAGAGAGTTATGGTAGGGGGAGAGGGAGAGATGGAAGGAGATGGAGTGATTGAGGGTGGGAGGGGAATGGAGAGGGGAATATGTAGATTGTGGATAGGGAAAGGGTGGGGAGGGAGGGAGGGAGAGAGAAGGAAGAGAGAGTCTGGAGAGTGGCAGGGGAGTGTGTGTGTCTGTGGGCATATTCACAAAATGACCACAGTGTTTCACATGCAAACATAGTGCTGCAGAGAGAAAGTGCAAAAACACAGCACAAGAGAATTCAGAGAAAGTACCCAAAAATGAATGATGCATAATGCTTTAAGGTGGAGTACTAGTTAGGAGCATCGGCAATAGCAACAAATTTCTGCATCTAGCTGCTAGTAATTCAGCTATCTTCCGTTAGATAGTAGCATCGTCGAAGCAGATACGGCACCATTTCGTCTTGGTGGCGTACGTTCTGACCGTGAACATGGGTACGTGGGGAGCAGGGGGGGCGGGACTTCTCTACCTGCTCTTTCCTAATCCGCTCAGACAGTTCAGGGCCCATCAGCGAGTATGGTCAGGATAACAGACCAGCATAACAAAACTTCAGAGCGATACACTCTCTTCCTCGTGTTCATTGCAGATTCTAATAGAACAATAAACACTCAATTTCAATATTGCAAATTTATTACAATTTCAAAAGAATTGGGGGCAGGGGGAAGTCGCACAGATAAGGAATGTATTCCCAGCGCCTATTTAACTCGTCTTAAAAAATGTTTAGTTTTAAACAATGAGAAAATAGACACACTAATCTGCTGTGACAAACTGAAAATGTCATTCTGTTCGTTAATAAAGATAAGGGATTAAGGATTAATGCTATGTTGATTTAATTGAACTTTTCAACTACATACTGAAAATGTAGGTAGTTATTTAGCATATAATGGCTGATGAATAAAGTAATTCCTGGTATTTTTTTTCCTGTTCTAAATCATACAGTTACATACAGAGTTCTTCTGTAGCCGCCGTCGATGAAGTTTAGCAATTTTTGAACCTCGGCGTTGGGATTACGACGTCACTGTGTTTGTGCAGTTTCACGATTTTGCGAGTTTAATGGACTTCCGAAGAATGGCTTTGTTGAGTTTTGAGGATTTTGCTGCCGTGTTTAACCAGGTTTTTCGTTATTTTCTACATTTCTTGTATTCAGAATTTGAATTTTTGCTTGCTGTACGGATTAAGCCCAAGGCAACTTAGCTTTGCACAATTTAAGTGAAGAAGAAGAAGTTGCATACAGTACTGTGAAAGATATTATAAATTGGTGGGCTACGATACACTAACATAACTACTCCAAAATATTTCGTAATCGTGAAGGCAACATATAAGCAAATAATATTTAATAATCAGTTTAATTTTTACCCACACAATATTGTATTCCGAATTAGTATTCATTCATAATTTAAGAGACTTTCTAACCGCTGTTCTGTACATGTATAATTAAGTATATGTCCGCATGGCCAGATTTCACTTAGTGCCATTTGAACAGTACACTTTGTAATACCTTCTTTATTTCAATGGCTTTAAATTAGAGTGGCAACATTCCCATTAATTGTAGATGAATTATAATTAACCGTGATTATGTGGAGAACTTTAAATATATACCTACTTGCCACATGTCTAACACTATAAAATTTTCTATCATTGTATGTTGTCTATGCTGAGTAATTTACTAACATTTTCTTCACAAATATCTGCAACTCATTCAACTTATTACCATTGAGACTGGTTGAAATAATCGTGCTGTTAATAAACGAGTAGTATGAAAATAATGCACTATAAAAATTTATACAACGCTTTCTGTATAGAAAGGAAAAATATTTATTGGAGGTGTTTGGTTTTCAAAAATACAATATAGGTTTAGTTCAAAGAGAGTATTACAGATAGATACAGGTTTCCTGTTATTAGAATTTTTCTTTATGTTTTTGTTAATTGTAATACTGCATTATTTATAGCAAATATATATTCTTTGAGCATGTTTTGTTTAAAGTAAATTAATCTAGCTTCATACCAAAGGAAAATGTTTAGCAATGTTAAAAGCTGTAATTTTGTGTGTGTGTGTGTGTGTGTGTGTGTATGTGCGTGCGTGCATGCGAGCGCATGTGCGTGCATGCGTGCCTATCTATCTATATATA
Source organism: Dryococelus australis (assembly GCA_029891345.1). Classification (NCBI taxonomy): domain Eukaryota; kingdom Metazoa; phylum Arthropoda; class Insecta; order Phasmatodea; family Phasmatidae; genus Dryococelus; species Dryococelus australis. The sequence continues at coordinate 150,323,403 of CM056996.1, forward strand.
TATATATATATATATATAGTTAGGAACTATAAAATAGGTGATTACTTGTCTCTGTACTTGTTAATTAACAATTTTGAATGGACCCCTATCTTTCAGATGACTGTCGTCAATAAAATGGTAGAATATGGTATGTTGTTACTGAGTGTATTCCCGTTTAGAATAGAAAGAGGAAGTGAGTGTGATGATTGTTTTTACCCTGCGGGAAACCAAAAGCAGAACACCTTTTTAATAAGCAAGCCAGTGTGAGCCGCAGTAAAAGAAAGATAACCCCAGAGTGCTAGGCAGAAATAGGCTTCCTGTTGAGAAATAGCAAGGAACGCTGCAGTCGTAGCTTGGTTTTATTGAAAATACGACTACTAGTCCACTGCACTATAATGTACGACACACTTCAGTGCCACACACATCAGCATCTTCTGCAGTAGCTACAAGCCTTGCTATAGGGGTTACCGTCACCCCAATACAACCCACGATTACGACAAATTATGTAACTTGTCAACATATGTATTGCTCTTCAGGCAACTTTTGAATACAGGCTGGAGTGTGTCTTTCACTTGTTGCTGGTCAATAAACAAATACGTGAAGTCCGGGAAATGTTCTTCTTACTCCCAGTCAGCTATTTTCCGAAACCTTCAGCCCGCTATTTTCCTTTTCATCACCAGTCTGTAAGTACTCTTCGAGGCAAGGCATGCACATAAATCCTGACCTCCTCCTTCCTGCCCTTCAGTCTATTTTGTCAGACCTTCATTTCACTCCAAAGGGAGTAGTAACATACAGCGACAATCTTGCTTTGTCAGTCTCCACTAATGACAGAGTGTGAGGATTTCTATCTGCTCTGTCGGTGGTTCACTTGGTGACGCAAGCACCCTTCTTTTCTTAGGTGATTCTCCTTGGGGAGATAGAGGGGGAATTATTGGGGTCACAAGTTTGTGAACCTCCTTGGGGGCTGTGGTGTGATAGTGACAACCTGCTTTACCAGAACACCAAGGAAGGGGCTGTGAGCCCGTCAGGTGCTGGAGAGAAATTGGCTCTCTGCAAGGCCTGCTTAGGCTTACCCCATGCGTTATCCGCATTGTTGAGAATCTACAAGCCATGCTGCTCCTCACGGATACCTGCTTTCCCTTCTCTCTCTCTCGTTGGAGTCCTTTGTGCCTCGTCATCAGCCTGGGGGGGGGGGGGGGGCAGAACAGCCCAAAAACCATATGTTGAAACTGGTCATCAGGAGGCAGGGCATTGTATAGCCTTCATGTATGTAAAGCTCAGGGTAGACAGCTCAGAAGAGGGATACATTCATTGGCAGAACTCCCAACTGGAGTTGCCATGTTGGTCCAGGGTTCACTGCAGGATACCTACCAGGATACTTTTACACATCAAGATCTATCTCTCCACTGTGACCAACCCCTCTAAGACCTAAACCAGCTGCTCCACGACCAATTGCTCCTGCTACGTGAGGAAGTTACAATTTCACCCAGTCAAGTCTGTCCAACCAACTTTTGCATCAGTGCACATAATTACTGTTCTACCCAAGCGTATTCAACTGGTACCAAATTTACCAGCCATAGGATGCCTGTCATCAGTCTACAATCAGTCAAGTATCCCCGTAAATAGAGCCCATGCTTCCCGGCCCTAGAGAGAGGAGAAGACCTCGAGGTAGATGCCCGACGTTGCCCAGGTCGGTGAAGCATCAAGGGAACCTTCCCCAATCACTCATACAGGACTGCTCACCTCCACATATAGATTTCCTGGGACTTGGGAGAGTAACTTGGGAGTAAGTGATGGTTCATGTGCAAAACCTGCAGCAAAGGAAGGGAGAATACATTTGTTTTCACTGCAAATTTCCAGTGTTATGAAAGTTTAATTCAACTTTCAGCCTTGTCTTTCATCATAGATAATACTTTTCTAAAGAGATTGCTTTTGTTATGCAAGTTGTTCAGAGCATGAAATTTGATGTGGGCAATTATTTCCTTTGGCCACGCATGCCCAGAGTCATTCTGACACCTGCCAACAAGTCGCTTCATTGCTTTGCAAGGCCAGACTTGGGTTCTGTGCTTCTGCCTAGCTAGGTCACAGAACTGTAAGTAGAGCTTCAGGAAAAACATATTCAAAAATTTTTCCATATATGTCAAAGATGTCCACTTAGTAATAGCCTTTGAAAACATTCCACATCCAATGACAAGTTATCTATTTGTTTCTGATATGTGTTTTTTAAAAGCAAAAATGGCTGAATCCGGCATTTTCACAATCATTTTTAGGTTTAAAAACCTCCATGAAGGTTGTTTAAATTTGTTGACGGATGTGTTGCACATTTTTCTCATTATTATTATTCCATAAATTATAGTGTGACTTCCAACATAAAGACAGCATTAGTGCCTTGTGCTTAGAGGCAATGAGGTTGTAACAGGTTACTGTCCTGTCCACTCGTAGTTCTCAGTAAACACCAACGAACTAGCTCAGTGTGAGTTGGAGACTTTGAATACATAATAATGAAAGTTCATTGATACCAGGATTGCCAATAAATAAAAGAAGAAGTTAAATGCTTACTGGATATTTATTGTCATCTCGGCAAAACAAACTATTGATACTCGCAGCTGACAAACCAAAAAAAAAAAAAAAGACAGAATGACAGCCTTCATAAAACAAAACTTCTCACTTCAAGAGTTACGAAGACGAGAGAGAATCGCGTTACTTTTCTCTCCTAGCGCCCTATTGACTCCTCGCACCGATGGAAAATAAATTTAATAGATATTTGAACCAAAATGTCCGAAATACAAAAGAAGGTTAAAGCCGCGGGTGCTGGTCGGTGCAAGTTACTTGATCACTTGTTGCGCTATCCGACTGACAGCTGACGAAGAATCGTGCTGCGACAAACTGTTGTGATACCTGATAAAGGTTGTTCTTCCCTATATATTGGTTGAAAGTTTCCTTATTGAAACATATTGTTTTTGAGCAGTCGGTCACATCAGCTAAAGGTGACCTCTGTTATTTTCCTTGTTTCACCATGTCATGCAATGCGGTGGCGATGTTTTTAGTTTACTAACTCAGTGAAAAGGAAAAGATGCGCTATCGTCCTATGACATCTGTTACTATTGATGAAATGAGGAAAGAAAAATAATATATTTGGAAAAACGAAAATATATGAAATACAAACAGGTTGTCATTGCCACGACCTTTCAAATATTACATGAATTAATATCCTTAACTCAAATATAGACAATTTAAATACTTCTCGAATATACTAATTATATATATCTAGCTGCAATGCTACATTGTAAGTGATGAGCATACTTGGTTGCCCATATCCATCGCACAAATTTAGACCTTGGATAGACAAAATACCTCTAGCCAGGCTACAATGTCCACACTCCACAGCTGTTATCTCACTGCAATATGGCTACCGATATCAGTCATTCTGAATGTGAAATTCATTTACAAAATATGAATATTGTATGTGGTAACTGTTCTGAAAGCCAGTGATTCCCCAGCTCAGCTGCTTTCTACCATTTTTTTTTTAAATTTATATATATATATATATGCCTGGAAATATCAGGCTTTATTTAATTCAACAAAACAGATTTTCACAAATTCTGTTTTAAAACTCGTTATTATAAAGGAAATTGTAACAAAATGATACTGTAATGAAGTTATATTTAAATTAATGTGGTATTATGAGGTCAGTTAATAAATAAACAATAGTTTAATATGTTTAAGATTGTTCCTGATATAAAAAAACAATAAAACTGATTTGTCCTTATCAACTACAGTTTCTTGTAAACAATTTCCACCAATCGATGGTCATATGTTCATCTTGTAAAAAAGGAATGTTAATATCTTTTCAAAATTTGAAATGTATTGCATTTTGTCACTGTGTTTGCATTCCAACACATAGTACGCATTTGGATACTGCTAGGAGTACCTCTAGCCATGTGAAGTCAATGTTTGCTGCAATTTGAACTCCAAATGACTGAAAACGGGGTCTGAATTTGACGTTGGTTCCCTCCCTGCGTAATTGTCCCTGGATGCTAAGACCCGGGAACATTATTGGGTAAGATTAAGGGTTGCTAATCTCAAGTAAACACTAAAAATTACTAGTAATGCCACCTGGGTCTGGGTACCTCCCACGATGCAGGATAATTACGTTTTAGTTTTCTTAGGTTTTACAGTAGTGACAAGAGAAGAAGAGAAAATCCCTAACATAAGTTTAATTTGTTATGACTCTTGATACGAGGCTTTGGTTTTACTTACGGTTAGGGCCGCTAAAGTCCATGATACCAGCTTCTCTGGTAACATGCAGATTAGGGGCCTAGACGGGACTGTCCGGCTTACTATCTACCCGGCCTCAGTAGAAGGTAGGATGAGTCTGTATGCGGGCAGGTAAGAACTCGGGAATGATTGGGGCCGCATTTGGCGGACTATGGCCTTGTGGTGGTAAGTGAAGATGAACGATCTTACCTGAGGGAGTGCACACTGTGCAGGTCTGCTGCGAAGTACTTGCCGGAGGCTGAGTTCGAGAGGTTGTGGGTGTGGCTTCCATGGCTACCTCAATAGGGGGCATATCGAAAACCTCTATGTTATGCCATGGCCAGTCCAAAAGTAATAATCTATCTCTGTTCTCTAATATAGCTAGGCACAGAGGATCTACTCTAGACACGGGCCTGAAGTGAGGACCAAATAAAGGATCAGGTTCTGCCTCAGTTAAGGGGGGTTCACTATTGGTATGCGTGTTCTCTACTGATGTTAATAGTAATAACTCTCTGAATGAGGTTTGTGATGCCTTTCTCCTTAATGTACTCAATCTGCCTTTAGTGGTATAAGGCATTTGACAGAAAGTAAATGAATAAAATAATAAACCACGAGGCACCTCCGAACTCAGGGCGGTACCCGTGTCCCCTAGTCCAGTCTTTGCAAGCTGGGACTTAAGGGCGGTAGGTATCGTTACAAACCTGAGGATTCGTCCGTTAAATTCGTCGGAGGTCAACCAGCTCAAAATGTGTAAATTCTACTCTGGCCTTATTCAAGCTGGGGCAGGTTTGAGCACTCGACTTACTTGTATTTTGTGACAAGTTTGGGGAAAGAAAAACTGGTATTTGAAATTAGTGCTGAGCCAATACGGATACCTAGATACCTACTCTGTGTCCAATATTGGAGAGCTGGAACCATTTTTATTTTTAGCAGATGTTGAGACCTGATATTTTCCATTAAACCAGAGGATGATATTGTGGCAACTTGGAGTAAGAGGGGCTCAACTGCTGCCGTTTTTTAGTCAGCAGTTGCTGTTCTTATTTCAAGCACTAAACTGACAGATTGCCACTCCAGGATGGTAAAGGGAGGAAGGGATATGCCTTCCTGCTGTGAGATAATCATCTACAGGAAGAGTGAGAGAAATGCCACTGTCACCCCACTGTAGCCTCCTGCTGTGACAGGCCTCTTTAGGAGATAATCATCTACAACTTGTATTGGAGGTCACCAAATTACCAGCTTTCGAATTACAAGCTTTGCTGGTGCCATAGTCCCTTACCCTTGTCATATCAGTATTTAAATCTTTTACAAGCAATAATTATGACATTGATAACCTGGGAACTGGCAGTGCTTCAATTTTACTCTTAGTAAAATAAGGGAGTGCTGAATGTAAAAACTAAACATATTAATAATTTTTAATTTTCTGAATATGAACAAAGATGAATTATGTTGAGAACTGTGAAACACGACCTTGTAGATTTAATCTTTTTAATTTTATTTGTTTAGAACATGCTTAAATTGCCATGACCTAAATTTAGAAATAAACTACTAAAGTATATGTTGAGTGCTGCTTTCAATCTCTGATTTTGAAGAACTGATGTGAAATTAATTTTCCTAATTTTTTTATGTTTACTTAAAGCATCTAATAGTACATTGTGTGACACTGACTTTAACACAGATTTTCATCAGCTTCCCAAAATACTTTTAGTGCTAGTAGAAGTTTTTCAGTCCATTACTCATATGTTTGTTGTATCAGTATCGGATATTGGTTGTATCAGCAGGAAGTATCTGTTTGTACTGGTATCAGTAAAACCTGTTTTGGCCCAGCACTATTTAAAATCTTGGCCCTGTATCATGTACTTCCTGGGTCTAGTGTGTTCCACCCCTAGTTCCCACCATCTGCCATTATAAGCTGGGATTGACTAAGAGTGCAATAAATATCTGAATCCCTGGTTGAGTGACCCTCAAGAGTTGGATCAGGCTGAAGTACTTTAGATTCTCGTCTGGCCTTATTCATGCTGGGTGTCGAACCAAGTACAAAGGCTGTTCTCAGCTCTTAGGGGGTTCAGCAATACTAAGGGGGTTTTTGGGGTCCACTGATGGTCTACCCAGGGGCAGACCTCAATTTAGCCTCTTAGTATGTGTGTGTCCGCTCTTAAGGTGGTTCATGCAGATAACAGTTTGACTTTTGTGGCTAAGATTGAAAGTTGAGATATTAATGCCACTTGAGTTAATTCAAAAAATGGAAACTTAGAAAGGGAGGACAAATAGGTTGTACTCAGAATAAATAATTATAACTCGGGAATTCAGATTATAGTACGCAATTTTAATATTACATAAAAGAGAAAACACAATGATATGTAACTATCCCCGTAGTGAAATATTTATAAATGGAAGCATTCTGATGTTAACATAGGTGAAGGCGACCTACTAAAATACTAAGTTACAAAATATATAAATATATACTGCGCAAAAATGATGCTAGTAGAAGGGGGTGTGTTCATAATGAACCACAATTACCAGTAGGTAATTATTTAAATAAGGGTGGTCCAAAAAGGATGTCTACATGACCTTCTACCATGGAAGTTATGGGAGACAGGGGGATATTCGTTGATACCTCTCTGGAACTGATTGACAGATGTAGTGGCTCTGTAGTAAGAGACTTGCTGGAATGCTTCCTTTGGTAGTCAAACGTGGACAGTTCGGAGTAAGAGCCTAAGAGCCTCTTGGTTCCTTCTCTCTATTGGCATGGCCTCTGGTCTTTGCAGACTAAGAGGAAGGTGTGTTACCAATTACCCTGAAGATGTTCTACTAGACCGTGATTGCACATGATGATGGCCTAGTGGTCAGAACCCTTCTAGAGCAGAGCTCCGGTCTTCGGAGACTGGGAGTCAGGGTGGCTGCCACTTACCCCTTCCTTTGCCCGCAGTCTTATGCAAGCTAGAGGGCCGATGACTGTCTCAAGCCCAGGAAGGGCACTTCCTTGTATACTGAAAATCTCAGCGTCTGGCTCCGAGAGATGCAGGGTTGGTTAACCTCTCCTCAAGGGTGATGAAATTCCCAGTGCCAGGCCAATGTGACCCTTTTCTTATCGCCTGGGGAAGAGGCATTGACAGTTCTGTTGCCTCTGCACGAGGCTGTGGAGTCTGTGATGTTCCACTGGCAGGGGTGCTGCTCCCTTGTAGCGACTTGTGGAACTTGTTGATCTTTGGGCAGGATGTCAACGGGTCGTCAAACAGTATAATTCCCACGTTGGGGTTAAGGGCGACCGCATGACAGCTTTGAGCTTACAGTAAAATTTATTGGCTAACAACGTGTCTGTAATCGTGCTGCTGGATCCTGTAGGCACGTGGGTATTGTACTATATAATAATGACTTGCCCAAATAATTGCTGCTGCTTGGAAATGGGGCGAATTCGTAAAATAGAGTGCGCATCTCCAATGCACAGGAACGCGTTATTCTTCCATTGTCTTCCCTTTGAAATGACGTAGACCCATCTCAGAAAAAAAGTTCTTCGGTTGGGATACATCTGGATCAGGCATCTTGACAATATCAAGTGGTTGTAGATCTGGGGTTTCACCAATTCTCTGCATGCGCATCTCAATGTGGGTACGTTGGGCTTGTTATCTCCCCTTTCGCTCGAGACATGGTATCTGTTTACTGTTTCCACGGGTATTGGCTTCTCTTCCCTCACCCCTCGTCCTACTTCTACTTATCCCCTTTGACTGTGGTCTGGAGCGGTGGGCATGTCGTCTTGCTTCAGATGTCTGGCTGGCGCTTCACTTCCCAGCGGAAAGGAAATACGGGGTTCAGGAATCATGGAATCAGGTCGTGTGTAAGACTAAATCATTTCTAATCATACCTGTCTTGAGCCTTCTTTTCTGGAATGCCAGTTCACAATAGCAAAGCTTTGAATTATTGTTCACTATTTTCTTTTGAGTTTTAAATAAATTAAATAAAATATCTGGCCTCCTCGACGAACTTTGTTTTTACAGTAGAAGTCTTACTCGCAGAAGGACGGGGTTATTCAAGGGTTTGTTTACTGAGGCCCCTATTGGGAATGAAGTTAGCCATTCTTTCTCCAGGTCGGTGCTGTCACACGGTAAATCCAACTCTACATGTTTCCTATATCTTCCATTATAAAAGCTCATTTTCCAAGCTTAAATATGCGAGTTGATTGTTTACAAATTACCTACGTTACATTGGTGCTAGCACAGTGCTGCCACCAGCCCTGAAGCTAAAATCTGGGTTTCTTTATATAAAAATCCTGTAAAATCCTGGAATCATCGGTTCAATTCCTGTAAAATCCTTGGAATTAAAAAAACTGCAAATCAGAGAAAAAAAAGTGGATATGAAAAACGTTTACATATTTGATGTAATTGTTTTGGTTTCAAATGTACAAACCATGGTAATTATTTTCTCCACTCGCACTTATACTTTCGTTTATACAACAACCGTATCGGTAATAATGTTTGTTTCCTCACCATTGTGATATCAATGCCAAATGCAAAACACAGTCACCAAATTTGGATTGCATGCATAAAGTGGCAATTTGCGGCAAAGGTTTTTTTCAACAATGGCCTTGGCCTTTGCATGTGATCATACAGCCAGGAACAGAAATATGTAGATAACTATATACCCATGCCAGTGAATAATTAAGCAAAATATTTTGGACATACACTATTGAAGCAATGGTGTATGTCCAAAATACAGTCAACTCTCGATCTATCGTTATTTAAGGGACTGCCAAAAAATGTCAATACATGCAGGATTTCAGTAGTTGCGGTTTCTGACATGTAAATCAATAAAATACAACTTCTAACATTATAAACATTTTTTTTAAAATATAGTAAGAGCTGTCCATTATCTGTGAATACAGTTTAACTAATAAACACCATAAAAATCTGAATTTTAGAAAAAATATTATTGTAAATAATACAATAAAAAACATTTCAACATAACTTGTTTAAATAAAGAAAAATTGCAATCTGACACGAAATGCAAGCTGACCTAAAACTTTCAAACCCTCTGAAAAGGAAAATAATATAATACAGAATGCAAGTCAGAATGTCCGGCGTTGGCTCTTATCAGCTGAGAGCGTACCGAGAAGTTATCGATCCGGCAGTGTGTTTATGTTGGTAGGAAAGGAGGGGTCACTGCGGGAGGATTACTACTCCACGTCACTACATTTTGCAGACAACTTGCATGTGTGACAAATTTCTGTCTTGGCACTGACCTGAGGGTGATCGACAGGTGGTAACATTGCTTCCCACTCGTCTGGGTCATTTTCACACACAACTGGGCCCTGGGATGTGCGAGACTGAATCTGCTAGTTTATTTTCTGCTCCCGTTTCTTGTTTTATTACAAAGACATAGGCCTGCGTAAGTATGGACCAGCGTGTCAGCTTGCTTTTGGATATGTGCATCTTGTGGAGCCACACTAAAATATTTAGACTCATGGTTGGCAATGGACACAGTTCAATCTTACCATCATAGTAACTAAACTACAGTTGTCAGTTCGGAGAGTGAACCGTTGGTATTCCAAGAACTATCTGTATCGTTTCAGGGACCAAATGATAGCATAACACTCACATTCATGTACATTGTATAGGCGCTCTATGGGGCCAAATTTTCCGCTCCCGTAGTTGAAGATGAATTAATTGCTCACTGTTATCACCTGAAGTGCAGCAGTCCAATGGTGGGGAGACGAGGGGATAAAGTGGCTGAGCGAGAGTTGTGTGGAGGCTTAGTAGACTCCTTACTAGGTTCTAAGGAGTCACGAATTGCAGTAATTTCATATAATAAGTCATCAAAATGATTTAACCTTTCTGAATTTATCGCAGCATCGAAGTCGGTCTTGTCCTTACTTGTTAGTTCATGGGCCAGATGATCGTCTCCAAATCCTAAGTGTATCTGGGCTAAGTAACGGCAGGTAGCAGAAAACAACTGCCTTTTGGTCGGATCTGTGGAAACTTTTTTGGCGAGTTCGGTGGCCCGTCGTAATGTGTTTTCAGCATGTTCCAAGCATCGCTCTAATGCTGTGGCCTTGTGAGACATCACTAAACTTCTTCGATCCACAGCTAAAACCAACCGCATAGTGTATAGAATGCACCCATAGACCCGGTCATGAAGCACTCCTTCATGATAAATATTACTGGCCATGGTAAAACCAAACAACAGAATACATCAGCTCCCACTACTTCAACATCTAGTTTATGATTAACATGTATCATACGAAAGAATTTTGATCACACACATTCGTAATACAGCACAAAATATGTTCCTAGCTGTGTGTCTATGAACAAAGTCGGTGCCGGGCAGACATAGAGGTTAGAGCATCACAGCGATAACAACACAAACAACCCACACCAAAAGATACTTATGTAAACACAGCAAAAGACGACAGAAATCACACGGATCATAATCCGACCCCGGAGGACTAAATGTTTCAACTTGAAACTTACACATTTAAGTTTGATGAACTGTAACGAATGCCACGTATCCATCCAAGCCCGCCGCCATCTTGTACTGCCTCGCCCCTCCTAGCACCCACTGGGAGAACTGAAGTGGCGCCAATTTTAAAAACACACGTGTTGAACGTCTCATATTAACACTATGCTCCTTGTCACTGTTCGAACTCAAGCCCTCACAACACTTTAAACAGGCTATTTACAATTATTTATTCTCAACACTATGTTTACACCTTTCGTAATTCGTTCGGCAGTTTTACATACTCATCTCTTAGGGATCACTGCTCGTATTTCACTGACTGACTATCCAGGTTAGGATTTTATCTTTGTGGTGGTTTGTCACCTAACCTTCCGTACTAATATATCTAATACGAGTTCTTGCACTCTCATATCATTTTTCTCGTCTACTCTACCACTCCCTACAAATTTGCTTATCTAAGAGTCTTAGCGTGGGGTATAATAGTCAAGATTGACTTTTGCCAAGTACTCACTCAGGTGATGCAGGTGCAGGTCATGATGCTTTCGGGGGTGTCGCTTCGGCTGTTGTCATCTTTTGCTCGGCTGTGCAGTAGTAGCGGTGGGCCACCAGAACATCATGGGTGTCCTCTAAGCTGTCTCCTTGTAGAGTCCTGGGGTGTACATTATACGTCTCGTATGCAGCGGGGCCACTCACGGGGTGATGATGGCTGCAGACAGCGGCCTAGGTGCTGTTGTGCTCTTCCACTGATGGGACTTTCGCTGTTGTGGATAGGCTCATTTTTGTGTGAGCTGCGCAGGTCAGTAGTGCGCAGTACTCAAGGTTGTTGTCCGCTTCTGATGGTGGAGGGGCTGCTACAGCAGCACCGATGCTCTCAAGTGTCCGGATAACCGTTTTTACTTTCAAAATTTTGCACATATCCCGTTTTGTTGTCTTTCCAGCCACTTCAGGTTCGCTAGTAGTGTCAGTCGCCTGGTTGACTGGCATACTCGTAGTTTCTAAGGTACACTGTGGGCTCCCTCCAGTCTCTCATTCATTATCTTGCCATTGATTGGGAAGAATGTAATGGGTAGCAGTGCGCGTGACCTTGTGTCCCTATCATTGTGAAAATCCATGGCCTAAAGGGGGAGGGGGGTAGCCGGGACTGATCCTGGAAGCTGTGGGTAACTGGCCTCGTCCAGGTCAATCTGTGGGGGCAGCACTTCTTTGGGTGCTGGAATGCAGGCTGGGGGGACATGTTTGCTGCTCTACGGGGCCATCTCGCTAACTTCCTGGAGTTTTACATCCAGGGGTAATGCAGGGGGTTGAACGAGAAGAGTCTGTGGCCGTTTTGTCATGTCCTTAAGGGTGGCTGGAGGTTCATTGGCCTCCTCTATAATGCTTCCTACCAGTTGCCTTCTTATCTCTGTCCCATCCACTGGACTTCGCCACGATCTTTCCGTAACCGTACTGTGTTTCCCTGATCGGGATCTGGGTGAGTATGGAATGTAAGAGCTTGGGGTGGATACTCCTCAGCTCAGGGATACTCCTCCATCGAATGATGGTCTACGGGGTGCGTGATATGGTTGGGGAGGGGGAGAAGCTACCCTTCCCGAATCCGACGTTTCTGATTCACTACCTTGCGTTTGGGACGCATATCTCACCCGCGTCTTGGAAGGTTGGGGTTTGGTTCCCTCGCGGGGTTTCGTCCACGAAAGGTTAGTTTTGTGAAGCGCGCTTTGCTAGTCTTAGGTTCGAGTCCTGGCACAGACTAGGTCACACTTGTAATTGTCGAACGTTGAGGGGTCGAAAGCTAGCAGTGTTTTGAGGCCATTCAGCGGGCCCATTTCCTGTAGGTGCGAAATGTGTTTCGCGGTTACGAGGCTGTGTGGGCGGGAGGGAGGGATTCTCATCTCCGTTGTTTGCAGCATCTGGCAGTCTGTTTAAATGATGGCCAGGGCAATACCAACACCTTGGTAAGGGGGCGGTGTGTGGAGGAAAGGTCGGGTCTCGTCCACGGGTGGTCTGGAGAAGGGAGCTGGGCTGGCGTCCTTAGCAGTGCATGCCAGCAGGATCTTCCCAGATGGGGAATGGCTATTCATTTCAATCATTTCATTCCTGCTAATCCCACGGCCGCAGACCTACCAACTCCTCGACGGTCTGTGCCCCGTGGCCGTGGGATTAGCAGGAGGTTTTTTTTTAACTCTGGCAGAAGGGTATGAGCGATACTTTGAATGCTCTGCCTTTCATTCTGTTCCTGGTAAATCTGCTTTCTTTCCTTTTTGCGAATGAAGATCTCCACTTCTTTGTTTGGGGTTTGCGTTCTTGAATGGAAATTGTTTATTAAACCCGATAACACCTCATCTCCTGTGAAATGAGTGGAGAGCTGAGTTTGAAACTGGGGCCATCCCTCTATGAATTCCCCGTATTTCTCCCACCGTTTCTATGCTTAGCCGCCCAGTTGGTGGTGTGCACTATTTACCCATTGTTTTATTGGAACTAGGTATTCCCTCAGTTCCTTTTTGCATTCGCGTACAAAACCCTCGGGATCTTTGTACGGCTTACCATGGAATTCCGGTAATATCATCTCCGTGGGTATTCCGGTAGTTCCTGGACTGGCTCTGGATATCGGGTTCGAAGGCCTGTGTGTATGTTCCCTTCAGCACACCTCGCATTGAAAGACTTGTCTTGGGTTCCTTACCTGTTCGTCGGCCCATCCTATGCACCTGTAGGGTATTCTCTGTGGCAGAGGATACACTGTATCATGTGTTGTCCTTGACCTGCGCATTTGGGCCATTCACATATTCTTGCTTGTGCTTGCTTATAATCTTGACACCTAAATTCTAGGCCGTCACTGTACCTAGGAGTGCCTTCCCATCCTAGGCATCCGTAATGATACTATCGGCGACAATACGTGAATGGTATGACGTTCATACCTGTTCCCAGACATTATGGCATGAGACATTGGTTGCTTTGGGTCACTTTGGAATTAGCCTCTGCTACTCCGACCCTTTGGTAATGTAAACTTTCTTCAGAGCTGTACATGACTATGTTTAGGTTGAGCACCACGGGGTGTTTATATTGACTCCCCGAAGTTGATAACGTTGCTCCACTGCAAGGAGTCTTACTAAAAGGGGGGAGGGGGGGCTGGCTAGGTCCCAGCTCCCATTGCTGAGCTATATGGAGCTGTATGCCCCATGTTGTGTTGGGCATCAATTGATGTATTCTCTCTCCCTAACCTTCTCCTTTTGCCTCTTTTTCTTCTTCTCCTCCCCCTCTCACTCTCTGGCAAGTCAACATCCTATTCATCCCCATCCTACTTTTGGGGGGTGGGGAAGAATGAAGGGGGCAGCTCTAAAGTTAAATTGAAAGTGCTGATTTCCCTCCAGTCAGATGTAAGGAACCCTTCGGCAGTAAATTAAAGTTTGATAGGTGTTTTGCCTGGCGGGTCGGTGTTTTTCCCACTTCGGGGTCCTTGCTGGGGTACCGCTAACAGAAAGAGGGATTGGAAGTTGGAAGGGGAATCAAACCGCAGGGTGAGCTTGACTGCAAATGTATCCTTCCCAGGGAGCATAGCCTTGTTCACTGTGAAGGCTGCCAAAATCTGGGATGCCAGCTGTCCAAAATAAATGAAACTATGACTTCTGAAAGATAAGGAGGGTGGCGTATGCAAAATGTAATAAGTTGATCCTCCTTTGGATGCTTCATACTCAGTGTCCTGTTTGCAATATAAGCGCCCAAGGGCAGATAGTCTCATGGGCTTGCACAATGGGATGTACGTGTGGGGTGGAGAAACTACCGGTGTTTTGGTACCGTTACGGGTGGAATCATGATTCTAACTACTTTCCGGTGGCGGTGCAGATGTTATACGTAGTTACAGGTGGACAATAGACGGCTGATGTTGGGGTAGGTGGTTTTGCAACAGGTATGGACTTTGGTGGGTAGTAGTAGCTTACGAAGTTGTAACTAAGCCATGGCCAACAGATACCCAGCCCGGAGTCGAGTTAGGACTCATGAACGTAAGCTATTTGGGGCGAGATGGGGCATGGCCCTGGTGACCTCCGGAACTGGTGATGGGAGTGAATTATCTGTGACTGTGTTGTCTAACTGGGGGTTGTTGGAACTAGATAAGTCTATTTGGAAGATCCATAAGGCCTGGCGGCCACCTCACGTCTTCGTCATGAGGATACTGAGTCAGGAATGTTAACAAAACTCTTGTACAGTAAAATATACTAGTCTCTCTCTCAGTATATCACTAAACTCACTCTTCCCTTAGCCATCAATTGATAGTCCTTGGGGGAATGAGTTTTCAGTCACTCAGAGGCCATACCGATGAGAATGATGGGCTAGAGTTGGAGTGAGTCCGCAGACAAGCGTGGGTGTTCCGGACACACCCAGATATCAGAGTATGTCTTTGCAGACCCAGTGATACTGAGGAGCTCGACCCACTCACACTCCGCAGAGAGAACTTTAAATTTATGGTGAGTCAAGTTATTTAAGATAATTTTACGTGGACAGAACTGGTCAAAGGTAAATTGACAAATTCAACAATTTTGAATAGCTAAGTTATTTATATTTAATCCACTTGACACCAGTTGAAGGATAACCGGGTTATTAGTTTCCCAACGTTTAGTCTAGAATTCAAAATTCTATCGCTTTTAACATTGATGTATTTAAATTGAGGGGTGAGTTATGACATCGCGATGGCCTGCTAACGCTGAGTCAAGGAAGACGGGGGTAGTTGGTGCATGGTGCGAACATTGTGGTTACCTCTGGAGCACATGCTGTTTGGAGCTGGTTTAGAACTGGAGTGAGCTTTTGCAAACTGCAGGCTTTGAGAAATGGTGGTCTTCTCAGACCCAGGAGAGCCCACCGCCCATTGCAGTTGGCGGGCCGACGAACTCTTGCAAGAGCGTTTTGGAGGTTCATTATGTAGTCCAAATTTCATATTGTTGGCTGTCCTAGGGGTGCAGGGATTGTAAGCCTCTCAACACAGGGGCTGGTTATCATTGGTAGCGAGCAGCGTTGCACATTTCTTATCGCCCTAGGTGGAGACTGACAACAGGTTTACCTGCTGTGTCCAAGGCTCAGCGGCTGTGACGTCACTGGGCCCAGGGGTGCTGTGTTCCTGTTGCAATTTTGTTATCTTTCTTGTTGGTTTAGGTTGAGGGGGTGACAACGCATGTCGGAGTCTGGGCGGGCAATACAATCTCATAATTAATTGCGTTAATTATGTCAGTGTCTGTAGTTGCCCAGCACATGGAATCAACTCTGTAAGCCACTTGGAATTATATATGCCGCTTTGGACTTGCCCCATGCTTCTCAGCGCTCGCTGATGGGGCGAAGTCTGCCTGTAGAGTATGTAGTCGCGCTGTGCGTGGCAGTCAGGCAATGCTGCAAAATATGTCGTTTAACAAGCAGCAGTAAGTTATGTCTATCGCTGTGCTGCGTGAGCTGATGTTTATCTCTTTAAACTGTCAGCCTGTCACAGAAACCTGCGCGAGACATCCAGTTCCGTCCATTGAAGCGCGTCGGACTCTGACTCATCTCAGACCGTGTCCGAAATGGCAGATTTGGTTGACAAAATGATCACGTGACCCAATTTTGTATACAAAAATGGTTACTTTTTGGTAATTTGGTATTTTATATTTTCTATCTAGCAGCGAATGTTGGCAAAAATACAAAATTAACACATGCGCAAATGTTTTATAAAACAAATCATTGTTCATAAAATACACCAGGTAACTGTTGTACTTTGTTGATATATTTTGCAACAAATTTTTTTGAAGTAGTTATCGCATAACTTATTATTTTCTTATTTATTAACGAATGTGTAGCTTTCCAGTGATGATCGTAGAAATATTTTTCACAAAAATGTGTCACCGCGAGTGCTAAACAAGTGACTGTCGACAACTCCTGAAGTGAAACTTCTGAAATGACAAATTACAAAATAACAAATTCATCATTTCAGTTTTGGACACGGCCTCAGTTATCCCTTACCCCCGGGAAGAAACACATCTTTCCATTTTATCGATCACCACCCGGGCCATTGTTCACTCATTTTCGCTATGTCAATAAAGAATGAAAGGACAGTTTAAACTATTGCGTAAAAGTTATAAATAATAAAACAATTTGAGCATGGTGTGTTACAAACAAAAACATCATTTCTGGTGCCAAACAACAGAAAAATGAAGCCTTTTTCAAGATAGGCACGGTTTACCTTTTCTTACTTTTTTTCATATCAAGTGTTTAAATGTCAAAAAAAAAAAAAAAAAAAACATTTCATAAATTTTAAACTTTTGTGTGTTTGTAAGTCGGTAAAATTTTAATAGGCTTTTGTATTGTAAGGGTAAATTTTAAATGGGGATTGTACTGTATTGTTTAAATGCCAAGATGCCTCATTTAAAGTCCTGTTATAGTCAAGTCTTTATTGCATTGCATTCTAAACTGCCAACTAACTCTGTCATCTAAAGGACGGGTGTGATGTCTTGAGTTACGCATAGTGAGAAAGCTACACACACAACTACAGACCGTTTATCTATAGCTCCTGCCTGGTCGCCCGCCCACCTCACTCACCAGTCTCCATGAAAGGCTATGTATACTCGATGCGCCGTGAATTAACTACACTCGGTGCAACATAAATATCAGTTAAAGTAGCGTGTACTTTAAATCCTGCACATACAGTGTGTGATTTGTGTTTGCTTTTAAATGTATAATAGGTACTGTGTTTTATCACGATTTTCAGAGCCAATATCACTGTTCCATTAATAGTAAAAATATGTAAATTCGATTATCCGGGTTTTTTAATACAAATTAGCTTATTCGTGTTTTCTCTGGTCCCAATTAACACAGTTAGCCGGGTATTTACTCTCTCTCTCTCTCTCTCTCTCTCTCTCTCTCTCTATATATATATATATATATATATATATATATATATATATATATATATATATATATATATATATATATATATATATATATATATATATATATATATATATATATATATATATAAAATGCCAGAGAGGCATGAGTCTGCTCCAGAAGAAAGGTGAACTCTGGGGTGCACAAAGTATAAGAAAAACGTTCCAATAATTTAAAATCTAGTGAACGTGACATGATTGGCACATAAAAGTTGCTTCACTCCCGAGCCGTGTGACGTGACCTGCCCTGATGCCTTCTCTTGCTAGACTAAGGAAGGGTTGGAGAGGTGATGGTAACAGTAGTTGTTTACCTCCTGCCAGAAAACAAATTCCCTCGAAATAAATTAAATTAATGATATGCGACATATAACTCTGATGAATGCAGTACATTTTGCACTGTGTCAACTATTGTTGACGTGGATGTAAGAAAAAGTGATAAAAATTATGTTGCATTAATTTTTATAAGAAATTTAGTTTGTTTCAAATAAGTCTTTTTGCCACCTGAAATGAAAATACATGTACACACCCCTTTTACGTAATGAATAATTGACCCTGCATTAATTCAAATGTCATTTTAATTTATATTAAAATTACATTAAATTTCACATAGAATTTTATTGTCGCTCAGTTTGGGTTTGGCTCTCACACTGCTGGAGTCAAAACATATTCTTTTAATTAATTATGCAAAGCACTTATCAAAGACATCACTCGCAGCTGGAATGTTTGTTTAATTAAACAATCCACTAGTTTAATTTGCAAAATGTTGCTGATTACTTGGATCACATTGATTATGTGGTTGGCACTTTGCACATATACGGTTTTGGTGTTTGTGTAAGAAAGTTCTCACATTCATTTGTGGCGACACAATAATGGAGTTAATTATCACATTACTGTTAGGCCGTTTAATTTTTGGTGTGTGATAGTTAAGCCTTGTAGCTCAGTTAGTCTTTGCACTACTTCGTGCGGAATGACTTCGATGCATGGTCTCCAGTCATGCTGCGTACGCCAGTGTTTGGTGTAGATAGTTCCTACTTGCCCGGTAGAAGGTGTGTGTGGGTCAACAAGGGTTCTGGGGGAAGCTGCGGACTGCCTCAAACACCTTCCACTGTGGGAGCTGTTTCGACCCCACGCACGGCAGGTGTCTACGGCATCTGGCAGCAAGGCAGCTCATCCCGGGACATAGCTGCAACTGGTAATGGTGTCTGTCAACAACTCGGCGGCTCAATACTGCTTGTGTGGTACTGCTGTGCTGCTCTCGCAGCAACATTAGTACTGTGGTAGGTACTGGTGGTGCTGCGGCCAGCAGGGCAGGATGCCTGTGGCACCACTGTCATAGCCATCACTGTCCATCGATGTCTTGTTAGCTGGTACTGGTGTGGGCCAACCACTTTTCTCCCCGCGCCCTGCCACCAGACCCGTATTGGGTGCTTGGATGCCAGATGTCGGTGCAGGTAAGAAGTGGCATAGTGTGGTTGTAGTGCTGGTGACTGGTGGCAAGGGTGCTGCGCTGACCGGTGCGTTACTCTAGGCCTCGTTGATGGCTGACACCTCTTCCCTGTTGGGCGTTGGAATGCTGAGCGAGGGTGCAGTCATGATGGAGCTGAGTGATGTGTGTTGATCAAGGAATGGCAGCTGTAATGCTGCGCTGACTGGCGTCTGTAACACTGCGCTGACTGGTAGCTGTAACACTGCTCTGACTGGCGGCAGAGTTGCAGCAGGTGAACTTCCCCAGCCAGTTTATATTGTGACCACCGAACCCTTGCTGGGTAGCTGGGCGCCGGGCATCGGTGTGGTTGATGGCTGCAGTATGAGAGTTGCTGTAGGCACTTGTGGCAAGCAGGTGCTTGCGGGCTATACCACGCTGGCAGGCGATAACGGAGTTGTAGTCAGGCAGCCCCATACGTCTTCCATTTCTTCCACTGCTGGCTTGTTGGGTGTAATGATACCTGGTGTCGACGGTTTGAAATGCACAGGTGGTACCAGTGCTGCTGGTTGAAGAAATTTTTCCAGGATAACTAGGGTATTGTCTTCCCTCCCTGATCCCTGTTGGGTGTCTGGACACCGGGCGTCGTGTGTGTGGTTGTCGTGACCTGAGTCATCTCTGGGTATTTGTCCTGCCTGTGCAGGCTTGTACTTTTCATAGGCCCTTCTTCCTTGGAGCCAGCTTGATCCCGTTTGGGCGGCTATGCGCAAGGCATCAAGGTCGTGATCCCCATCATTTTGGTGTGGCTTGTCATCCACCCAGTCGCATGTTGCCCTGATGTCATCACGATGGAGTTTTATGATGCACTTGGCGCTGAGTTAGACAGTTTAGGTACCATCTCCCAGTTTGGCAGTGATAGGCTAATGTCCACTCCACTTGGCAGCTAGGCCAGCACCAAAGTTGTTACTGCCTATTGATTGGCTCAGTTAGTCTTTGTATTAATTCATGTGAAATAGACATGTTTGTCCACTTGCAGCTCTCTTGGCGGTTTTTGGGTGGTGGGTAACCAGATGTGAATGTATCATTGTTGCTGTTCGCCTACCTGCTGTACCACTTCCCGGTGTTTTGCCTGTCAATCCATATCATTTTCTGGCTAGTCTGCCAGGCAGGCTAATTCTCCAGGGCAAGCTAGATTATGTCCCTGCAGTATTTTGGCTGGTTTTCCCTGTAGTGGCATTCATGCGCATATGCAGGCAGAACAAGGCAGCCAACTGGTGATGTAACCAGATTGTGTGTCCGTTTCCCATGCACATTATTTCTCAGCTCGGTGGGGTTAGCCCTTGGATAGTAATGGGCCAGTGTATGGTGTTCGTTTTCCATCATTCACAGAAGTCTCGCCACCGGTGTCCTGTAAATTATGTGCCATTGTAGATTAGGAGCACCCGGGGAAAACCCACCAGAGGAAAAACTCCGTTTCCAGGACTTTGCTTGTGTTATTTGCATGCACACTGCTGGCAGCCTAGGCCTCTGTCCAATGTGAGAAAAGGTTCATAACCACTAAAATAAAATGCCCTGTGCACTGCGTGGGTAGGGTCCCAAGAGGTCCAGAGCTACTGTGTCAAATGGTTCGGTTGGCAATCATGGTGGTGGTGGTTGTTGTTGTTGTTGTTGTTGTGTGCTTTCTGAGCGGCGGGCCTTGAACGAGTTACAAATCCTGCATTGTTTCATGCAGCAGCATGTTTCATGGGTGATGCCAGGTCAGTGGTATTTGTAGGAGATCTTGCGTTGTTTCTGGTCTGCACTTGGGTGACCGGCAAGGTGGTCGTCATGTGTGTATGCAAGTACCGCTTCATGGGCCTGGGTTATAACAAACGTTTTCCAATCGTTTGCTGTCACCTGGCAGAAGAACTTCCAGGCGATTGTTTACAACTTTCCAGTTTTTCTGAACACACTGTACACACTCGTGGTGCCATCATGCCACATCTGGAGTTATTTGTTGTGCCTGTATGACGTGTAGATCTAACTGTTGTGCAGTTATTTTCACCTCTAGGTTTGGATTGATGTTGATTTGATTCAGGGGTTGCAGTGGGCCTTCAACACTGAACTCAGGGTGATTGACAGGTGGCAACATTGCTTCCCACTTGTCTGGGTCGTTTTCACACTCATCTGGCCCTAGGGAATGGGAGACTGTGTCTGCTAGTTTGTTTCCTGCTCCCAGTTCTTGTTCTATCACAAATTCATAGGCCTGCATAAGCATGGATCAGCATGTCAGCTTGCTTCTGGATTTGGGCATCTTGTGTAGCCACACTAAACTATTTAGTCTCATGGTCAGCAATGGACACAGTCTAATCTTGACATCATGGTAACTAAACTACGGTTGTCGGTTCGGAGAGTGAACCGTTGTTGGTATTCCAAGAACTGTCTGTATCGTTTCAGGTACCAAATGACAGCCAAACACTCACATTCATTCACTTTGTATTGGCGCTCTATAGGGCCGAATTTCTGCGCTCCCATACTCAGTAATGAATTGCTCACCATTATCACGTAGCTGGAATAGGACAGCACCTAGCCCTTCTTGACTTGCATCAGTTTGCAAATATAGGTGCCTCAGGGTGTATTGGTGAGAGATAGATAAGCACTGATAGAATAGGAGTTTAATTTCCACGAATGCCTGGTCAGTTTCCAGGGTCCACTGGTACTTGACTTGTGTCGAAAAGAGTGACGTGAGGGGCACAGTAATGATAGCAAACTATTGATTGTACTAGCAGAGCCAATTTATAAATCCGAAAAAACTTGCATAGTCGCATGCATGGTTTTGGCAGGTCCCACTTGTCAATAAGGTGCAGGTGTCCCGCACTATGGCGATTTCCAGTCTCATTTATCTGTCCCAAGAAATTTAACTCTGTCTTGCCAATGTGACACTTGTCATTTGCACGGGTGAGGCCTGCGGTTGCAAAACATTCCAGTACTACTGCTAAGTATTCTAGGTGTTCCTTCCAGCTGTCTGACCAACCAATTACATCATCTAGATAGGCGGTGATGAACTTGCCAATATATCCGTCCAATACGTGTACTATCATGTCTTAAACAGTAGCTGGTGTACACTTAAGAGCAAAGGGCATAGCATAGAATTGATATCTCCTGCCATCTGGTGTGGTGAAGGCAGTTTTGTGGTAGTTTTTAGGTGTGATTGGGACCTGCTAGTAACCAGAATGGAGGTCAAAGGAATACATAATTTTTGCAGAACAGAGCAAACTGAGAGCACTGTTTACATTTATTACTGGAGGGGCTGAGCTTTTGGTAATCAAGTTTATTAGCCAGAAATATACACACAACCTCCATGTTCAGTCCTTTTTAGGCGCCAAAGTTATGGTTGAGTTGTAGTTTCTCTCAGAGCGCTCAATAACACCATCATGTAACATTTCACTTACCTGGGTGTCAATGTAGCGATAGTAGGTTGTGTAGTTCTGTGCGGCATGTACGGTGGTTCCTCGTGACTCATAGTTACAGAGCGCTGTGCAATTCTGGTGCGATGGAACAGGTCCCCTCACGTAAACACATCACTTAGTTCTTGCAAGACAGCTTGCATGGCACATTAAAATTCCTTGGGATGACTTGTTATCAAAATTGTGGATATTTATAGTGCCCTGAACTGTATGCTGATGGTACCCTAGGTGGTAAAATGTTCTCCGTCGTGTCTTGCAGAAATGGTTACAGTCATGGGATAATTCAATGACAGTTTGTTGGTCAGTGATCCACGGCACTGCCAGAATTAGGTCCTCATTGAGGTCTGGTATAACTAGAACGGGAACATGTATAACTTTGTCACTGATGGTTACAGTTAATGTGGTGGTACCGTTGGCGTGGCCAAATACTTCGCACGTGGTGAGCTGCACAAATTGGTCTTGTTGTTTGCACTGTTCAGTGGCAATCAGTTGTTCACTAATGAAATTATGTGAAGCTGCCTTGTCAGTGAGTACTACTGTTAATTTTGAGTTAATGTTAACTGGTATGCGTAATAGGCTGTTGAATTGGCTGAGGTATGAGTGGTTGTTTTTCCTGTTATCTTTGCTATTTTTACTTTTTCTGAATAGGAAGTTGTCTCCTGTATCCATGTTTCCTGTTTCCCAGCGCAGGGTTTTCCTTCACTTTACGGTTTTGGCAGTTCTTTTGCTAGTGCATTTTCACATCGGGACAGTAGTGGCATGAACCAATCTGTGGCCGGTCAGATGTTGTGGTACTGTTGTGCAGTCCAGTAGTTGTGCCATGGTTGCAAGTGGACTGGTCAGCCCATGCACCTTCAGCTGGTCAGGGAGGTAGCGACCTTTCTGCGTGCTCTGTTGGTGGCAAACCACGATGCACTGTGTTGTTGTTCTGTTTCCCGGTGGGCGTGGCAGATGCAAACATGTGCATTCCACGTGGTGGTGCACCACGTTGACGTAGTTTGGTGGTATCTCGGGAAATACTGACAGCTGTTCGAACAAATTTTTTAAAGCCATTGTAAATGCCTGATTGCAAAGCTGCTTTGAATTCAGGAAGGATTGTCTGAATCACTGCTTCCAACACATCAGTGGTTGCAGTTTGAGGGTACAACCAGGCTTCAATATTTACCTTGTGTATCACAAATGTTTCCAGCTCTTCATGGGCTGTTGCCGCTCCGTGAAAAAGCTCAACTAAGTTTTTAAGGTTTCCAGCATGCTGGTGTACCTGGTGGAAAATTTTGTAACAAACTGTTCCCACGTCATTTCGTACTCAGTAACAGACCTTCACTACATGTGTGCATCATCTGTGAGTTGTGCTCCTACCACACATGGCTACTCCTCGAGTGAAACTCCGTACTGTTGCTGGCACTGCGTGCATTCCTCTACAAATGCTCTAGAATCCTCCGATATCTGACCAGACATTCGGGAGTGTTTGAAATCTCGCTAGAGTAACTTCTTGGGCTGCATGCAAAGTTTAAACAGTTTGTGCCACGAACGGCGAGGATGCAGTGGCAGGCTGCAGTGGCATGTGTTGAAGCATACTATGTGTTGATAGATGTAAGGGTACCAAATGTCTTTAGCATCCCGGAATGTTTCATTGAATCGCTTCTTGACCTGTGCTTGGTCGGGTATGGCTGATTCACACTGGGTAAGTTGTTTGGATAAGTAGTCCCAGCACTGAAATTTAACTTTTGAAATTTTGACCACTTGACTGCAGTCATGCGGGAGAAGTGTCACTTCCGACTGCAGCTGTGACAGGTTGCAATATCCCCAATGGATTGCCCACATTTTGGAAAGACACATGTTTGTGGTGGCACTTGTTTTCATGGCGGCGTAGTCAGCTTTCATCGTGAGGTTGACACGAGCCAGTGCTTGGGTGATGTTGCACTGAGAACATATGAACTCTTCGGCACGCGTACTGATACATTCTGCAATACTGAAGATCCCCATGAAGTAGTCCCTCAGCAGCACATACAGGACGTCAGGTCATTCCCTCGTCCCTCGCACTGGCATTGATTACTTAGAACCTTGTACGTGTGTTCGGCTAGTGGGCCAAATAATGTTGACGTTGGAGTCGCATATGTTGGCTCAGGAAGGTAACAACAGATGTTCGCTGATATGTATAATTTGGCAAAGGGTCATTGTATTTTGCTTTACATCAAACGACACAACAGTCCATAGGCCAACACTCCTATCAGAAATTGGCAATGTGTGCAGGTGGTGCTGCACGGAAATCTTTGCGGCGCTATGGCTATTTTGCTAGCTTGGGTTTCCTGCATGTGTGGATAGCTGTTTCTGCAGTGGTTGTCACGGAAGGTGCAGGGGTGAGGCTTGCATGCTCTCCCTCCCCTACAGCAGGTGGAGAGGCTGACTGGAGGGGTGTGTGAAGGCAACAGAATGGGGGGAAGCTTGCTCTCTTTGTCCCCAGGAATGCAGCACCAAAATGGCAGTATTTACAAACTTCGCTCACGCCAACTGTGATAATGGCAACTCCACAAACAGTCATCTTCATGGCTACAGAATTTAGCGGCACGGAAAGTTTCCAATTGTCACATTTTGGGGTGGTCACAGGGTCTGACAGATGAAGTTAATGTTTGAAGGGTGCCAGCTAACCAGTTGCAGGAGTCAGTTCAGGTTATTACGAGTCTCTTGAGGTGGGCCGCTGTCGAAAAGCCTGGGCTAAAGAACACTGTTCCCCATATCTTAATGAGGTCGCATGTGATGACCGACGTTGTAGGCTAAGTAGATTCCGGAACATATCCACACTCACGAGCTGGGGTATTGTGCCTCTCCAGCATGCCGTTCCAATGCACAGACATAAAACATTTTAATACACGAAATACACACTGAGTTTCGTGAAGTAGGTAACGTGGCAAGTAGTTAAATGTTATGAATGCCCGTCACCCTTAAGCTCCCATGAAGCGGGAATAAAATACACATAGACATTAGCTTCAGAACAAGAGTTGTGTTAAAGAAATTCAGATGAGATGGTACACACAAAGTTAAGTGGGCATGCGGCACGAGGACTCGCACTGGCCTAAGTTGCCCAAAGTTTCTTCACCTCCGAGCTGCGTGACGTGACCTGCACTGATGCCTGCTCTTGCCAGACTGAGGAAGGGTTAGCATGGCGATGGTAACAGTAGCTGTCCAATGCCTGCCAAAACACAAATTCCATCAAAATAAATCAAATTAATTATATGCAACATAGAACTCTGATGAATACATTGCATTTTACACTGTGTCAACTATTGTTGACGTGGATGTAAGAAAAAGGGATAAAAATTATCTTGCATTAATTTTTATAAGAAATTTAATTTGTTTCAAATAAGTCTTTCACCACCTGAAATGAAAATACATGTACACACCCTTTTATGTAATAAAGAATTGACCCTGCATTAATTAAAATGTCATTTTAATTAATATTAAAATTATGTTAAATTTCACAAAGAATTTTATTGTGGCTCAGTTTGGGGTTGGGTGTCTCACTGCTGTAGTCAAAACATATTCTTTTAATTAATTATGCAAAGCACTTATCAAAGACATAACTCGCAGCTGGAATGTTTGTTTAATGAGAGTTAAACAATTGACTAGTTTAATTTGCAAAATGTTGCCTGATTACTCGAATCACATTGATTATGTCGTCAGCACTTTGCACATATACGGTTTTGGTGTTTGTTTAAGAAACTTCTAACATTTATTTGTGGTGGTGCAATAATGGAGATATTTATCACATTACGGTTATGTCATTTAATTTTGCTGGGTCATTGTTAGTGATCTGCATGAATGCGGATATCCACCTTTTCTTCAGTTTAGTAGATTAAACTCTTCCCTTATTGTGAATAGCAGATAAGTTACGGATAGTGGCATTACTAATTCTTCTTTTGAAATAGAATATACAGAATTCTTCAGACTGCCCTCCTACTTTCACGTGATTACTACATCTAGTGCTCCGTCTGAGAGAAGTTTTTCCACTGCAGGAAGAGTGCTTGCAGGATCTACACACTTGTTTGAAATCCAGCACATTCAACAGCATAATTTTCCTCATCACCAATCTTGTGATGTAGACTGATACTTTATTTCTATATTTATAACTTTTTTTTATTACATTGCTAGTCATATTGACAGAGTGCACATCATGAAGGAATATATTTAATATTATAATTTTTATGTTACGTACTCTAAAAAATAACATGTGTTGTATTTTTTTTATTATCGGTATAATACCCTGTTGTAAAGTAAATGTAATTTCATTTAATTTACTAGTCTCCATTTTTGTTGTCGTAATTTGTAAACAAATTTATTTTCATGTATTAAAATATAGTACTTAAGCTGAAAAGATGGCAATTGTCCAGGTAATTGCAATATCTGTGGATTGGATGCGGATCAGCTTTACTGTTGCAGATGCGGATGCAGATAAGGTCTCAGTGGATGTGGATACCGTATTCTCTATACGCGCAGGTGATAGTTACGCCTTGTGACTCAGTTAGTCTTTGCACTGTTTCATGCAGCATGACTTGGGTACGTGGCTTCTAATCGAGCTGCGTACATCCAATGTTTGGTGTAGATGGTTTCTACCTGCTCTGGTAGATAGTGTGCGCTGGTTGACAAGGGCTCTGGGGGAAGCTGTGGACAACATTAGACTGAGAGAACGTTAATATAGTGGGAGAATATACTGGTGGAGGCTTCCCATGTCATTCCAGAAACCTTACACAAGAGGAAAAGCAACATGCACAGCTTTGCCATTAAGCGAAAAATGCAACACCATGCACTTGACTTAATTTGAGTTGTTGATTTTGGCAGCTGGAAGGGATTTATAAAATGTACATTAAAGTGAAAAGTACTTTAAGTAAAGTATTTTATATTGAGATTTTACTGTATTTGTAATTGAAAACACAGTCCGGTACATTTTCGTGACAAATTTTAATTACAGTGAATAATAAACTCTTGGTGGAGATTCTCGATAATGATTGTCTATTGTCTGTTAGTTAAGACTTATACGTGGAAAAGTTCCTCTCTAATTCAACAGAAACAATGGAATCATGCTGAAAGTAAGGAATATTTCGTAGATTTAATTCACTGTCAGCAAGAGAAAAATATTCACCTGACAAAACTTTGTTAATTGAACACAATGTTTTGTACAAACTGTTCTTAATACCTTTATTTACCATGATATTGCTTCACCCACTGTACCTCTTGCACGCTGTAAATCTGACTCACCACGGGCAATGTCCGTTAACTATTTTGAGACTCTACCTCTGTTGTGCCCCTCTTTCCCCCTTCCGCCAAGCCACGCCATAACCAGAACCCGCAATGTCATTATCGTCACCTTCAAATGGATGTGAGTGGTCTGTTACCATCTAGTTTCGGACAACTCGTGCTGTATGCATGCCTACCTTACAGGTGTGATAGCATTCTGCCCCTTGGACCAGCTCTCTAGGTAGGGGTACTGAACATGCATCCTGGTTGCACAGCAAGCTCTTTCTCCTCCATTGCTCTTCTTCCATCACTCGCCCCTAGTCATACTGGTATAAACAGGGGTCGCACAGGCCTCTCGTGGCAGTTCGTTTTCTGCTGTAGTCACTCTTGCTCAGTATCTGTGCTGTCCAGTTTGTCTACCATGTGCCAGTCTGCAAGCCGCATCTTCAAGATAATCTACTGTGCTGTGTGCATTAGCCTGTCTTTCACGAGATTTAACCATAGTTTATGGATAAGGAGACTATACTCGTCTAAGAAAGTGTGCATCTTTGGATGATTTAATGTGTTGTGTGCATTTTTGGTGCATAAAAATGCTGGGCATAATTTCTCATAAAATGGCAACACTATTGAAACGCGTTTCCCCCAGAAGCATTTGCTACAGGATACTGTTAGCTGTATCTTGAAGTCATTGCAGAAAATGTAACTGAATACCTCATTCAAATGCAGAACTCTGCATTAGGCAGTAGGGTGAGTGAGTGAGTGAAGAGATTTGTGCAGCTCTTAACAGCGAGGTTTTTAGAGCCAATGAGGTTGATTGAGGTGAAAATGGAGTAGTGCTGGAACTAAAGGGCGGGGGAAACGGGAGATCCCCAAGAAAACCTGCCGACCAGCAGCATTGTCCGGCACAATTCCCACATGCGAAAATCCGGGAGTGATGCGGCCAGGGAATCAGGCAGTAGGGATTTCCCAGTGTGTGGGCAAGTCCATTATCATTGTTTTTCAACAGCTGCGCCGCAGACCTGTACCGAGCTCTGGCATCAATTACACCAGGCTGCAAGGTTCTCCTGGTGGACTGTAACTACTGATTAACTCTGCCATTAGGAAAATAATCCTTATATTCCTTATCCAGCTCAAATTTTTTAGCTTTTAATTTTTCGTATCTAAGGACATCCAGTAGCACCTTTGAGACTGTCCAAGTTAGGAATGATGGTTTCCTGATATCACATTGTTAAAAAAAAGCTTTAAAAAAAGAATACAAACTGTGATATAACGTTTCCGTTGTAATACCACAAATAAAGTAACTGCCTAATCTTCATGTAAAAAAATATGTACCTGAAAATGAATTTGTAATTCAGGTATTTGCGCACATTAATATCTTAGAAAGATAGTCTTTGTTACTCCTTTCAGCAGTTTAGTTGAGTGTTTTTATTATTTTGCAGTATAGTAAAATGTGAAGATGGTGTTTGTAAAATCTGTTTTCTCTGCTCAGAAATTAATTTGTCATGTGCCACAACTGTGAGATCAGCATTGTTGTCATGAATTAGAAACAAAACTGGAAAGTTATTTATGAGTAATATTTATGGGGCTGAGCACTTGTATAAAAAATCAATTTACCAAGCCACTGTCTCACAAAAGTTGATTACCACTGCATTATGCACATTCCTTGAAAACTAGGGGTTGGAGGTATGCCAAATTTCAAAGAAATTTGATGATGTAAAAACTAAATAAATAATTTTGGAAAATGCTAAAATTTGTAAATATTGATGGAAGTCTTAAAATAATTAAAGAATTAAAATTGATTTTCCTTATTTATTTATTCTACTTATTTTCTGGAAATTTGATGACTAGCAAAATAAGCAAAAATCCTGAAAATAATATTTAAATTAAAAATTGTTAAGTTGTGCCACTACCTTTCAGAAAACTACTAAGAATGTTCAAAATGATGTAAAATTGCCAAAAAAATCCTTATCACTAAAAAATTATTTAAAAAATGCAATAAAATGTATAAACAAATACATTTATTTAAACAAGTACTTCATATTTCACATTTTAATATATTTGGCCAGAATTTCTAAGTTGATAAAAAATGCAAAATCATTAAATACCTAGTCAACAATTGGCCTAGTAAGAAACATACATTTGAGAGAAAAAATCTCAGTAGAAGTAACTACCTCTTCTATTTTATTCTATTACATGTATATCTAGGTAGTCCAGAGAAGTGTTGTTGCACAGTTAAGCTGCCAACCACTCAGTTCTTTACACTTTTCAGAATATATTCTATTTTTATATATATATATATATATATGCTGGCATACAGCATAACCAAGAATAGACTAGAGTGAAGGCTGTAGTGTGTGTGTGTGTTTATATATAACTCACTCTAGTCTATTCTTGGTTTCTTCTATTTTTTGAATCAAACCTTTGAAAAATCATCCCATGCATGATGTGCTTGGTTGTTTTATAAAAATTTCATGTATCACAAATGTTTTATACTTGTGTTAATATAAAAGTACCTTATTTTTGGTTAAATTGAACGTTTACCTATATTTAATCTATAAATATTTCATTTATAATTAATGTGAATTAAAACAGAGAGAATATACATGTTTTGGTAATACCTAGTAAGAAATAGATCTTACGCAATATATAATAAAAGTGGGTGCCTTCGAATGCAGTGCACTGTCCCTTTGGTGTAATTTTCTAGACACTGTTAATTTTTGTTTGCATGAGGTGGAGGAATATCCTCGAAGTAGAACTATAGCAAGACTTCAGAAAAGTTGGCAGTAACCATGAATGGACAACTTGAATAATTAACTGATGTTCTAATTTCAATTCAATCCCTCTGTATCGACATACAGTGAAGAGGACGGTCTCTAGGCATCTTTTTAACCCCCTTTCATGTTTAGTCAGTCCTTCAGTCATGAATCTTATCTAAATCATTTTTGTTCAGTTTCCATTGCTGTTGTCTGCTTTATACCTGGTTTGTTTCCCTGTTATCTTGCCTTGGTCTTTGTTATTCCATATGTTCCTTAGTATTTTTATACCCTCAAGTCCAAGGGTAAGATATTTTATGGAGAATTCTGTTTCTTGTTCTGGGGGATTAATCAATAACCTCACATCATATTCAGCTAATCTGTTATTTGCAAATGATCCAAAATATCTTGCTCTCTCTCTATCAGATAAAATACTTCTTATGTTTACCTCTTCTTCTATTTCCAGATTCCAATGTAACAACGTATATTCTAATGTGTTTAATCTTTGGGCATTCCAGAGTCACATGTTGGACAGTATCTTCAATTTTGCAGAGATGACAAAGAGAAGAGTTCACTTAGTTAAATCCATATAACTTGGGCTTTAAAGTTTTTATATCCTGTTATTATCTGACTAAGATGATAATCGGTTGTTATCCAGTGGTAATGATTTGTTTCCTTAATGTCTGAAAATATGTTGTAAATGATCACTCCCCATCCCTGACCTATCCCATCTCTCCTGCCAGATTACTAGGGATGATTTTCTCTTCTCTTGTTTTCTTGCCAAAGATTCTGACCTGCCATTCATTTCTTCCAGCAGTGAGCCTCTTTCTTCTGCTAAGATATCCAGTGGAATTGCCCCTGCAATTACTTACAGGGCCTTGATAGATTCCTTTCTACATGCCTTTGTTATTGCTAAAGGCTGTTCATGTTAAAGTGAGCAATTTTTGAAATCAACCTTAGAAAAAAGTCATTGCCCCTACCTGCATATATTTTAACGGGCACCCTGGGTGACATACGCCCATTGTAAAGTTGGTAACAATGGATGGAAAGTAGTTCCATATCTTAATGTTGAATAAAAAGTTTTAGGCAACTATTTGTTATAATTTACGTTATTTCTTTCACTTTATGTTTTTTTAATGTGTCAAAGCATAAAAAATAAGCAAATTTGTAAACCATTTACTTCTCTATTAATTTCACAGTTTCACTTGACCAACACATGAGTAGAGTGATGAGGCCCATGTTAATTTTACGTAAGATGGAAGAATACACAATGTGAATACAAGTAGATCCTAAGCAGGGCTTTCAAAAGTGCTAATTTTACAGTGAACAGCCTATAGTAAGGCTCCTCTTTGGTATTTCAGTAATAGTCTTTTCGTATGTATCAATCCGGCATTAGGAGACCAGACAGATGTTCTATATAATACAGTTCCTAAGAATACTCCTTTGTACAGTGTATTCATTGTCTTGAAGCCCAAGCCCCAAGATGCTAAAACATTGCTCTGATCTTGGTGAAGAGGCTCACTGCTTTATCCATGAGGTATGCAATGTGGTCAGCTTACTATCAAGTATAACTCCAAGATACTTGACTTTCTGTTTCAATTGAACAGATCTTCCCTTAAATCTCATGATTGGGGATCTCTGCGGACTCCATTTTACAATCATTTTGTTATTTTTTTCTTCTGAAAACTCGAATTTCACCTTATTTCCCCATTCCTATATCTCCCAGTAATATCTTTTGTTTTTGCCTCAAGTTCTACTCTGTTCCTTGCTGGGGTTACAATCAGTGCATCATCTGCATATGCAAATATTTTACATCCCTCTGGAAGATTTACTTGAAACAATGTCTCAAAGAGGATATTCCACATGAGTGGTCCAAGTACTGATCCCGGTGGGCACTCTTTTTGACATTTGTTTCTCTATATGCAGGCTCCATTACCTTTATCATATTTAATAGTTTTTCCAACATTTTCCCTAATACTAGGAGAAGTGGCCTGTAGGATTTTGATTTTGTGGGATCTTTGTCTCTACCTCTATACATGATCTTGAAAAGTACGTGCTTGGAAAACATAGTTGAGTCAGGCATTTATTCATGAATGATAGATGGTCACGATACTTCCTTGGGATAAACTCCCTTTAAAATCTTTGGAGTGATTGCATCATGCCCTGGTGCCTTCATATTCTTCATTTTGTTCATGATTCTGTCCAACTCTTCCATCGTGTGTTCAGTTGTTGATGGGGTGTCCGACAACTCATCCATACAGCTTTGCTTCTCTTCATGAGTCTGTGTTTCTCTATCCAAATTATAGCAGGCTCCAGGGGGGCCAGAACACCAGAACTTAGAAGTTAACCTTGCTTGTACTATGGATTTGAACAGCGGCCCCCTGTTTTATTAACACCTCTGAGTGGCCTAGTGACGAGAGAGTATAAAAGCGAGAGCCATGCTCCCTCCCGCCCCCCACTGGCAGACGACGACGTGTGAGGCAACAACGTTGGTGTCAGTGAGACACAGAAGAACGCACAGGTCCGCGAAGCTCTGGGCCCTGTACGAGATACGTCTTACTGGTGAGCATAAGTCCGGCTAGGTGGTAGGGTGGCATTCCCTTTATCGAGACCCTGTATTAAAGAGTAATATCACATAGCAAGGCTAGAGTTTATTGTGAAGCTTTATTCTTGTATCCCTTTAATTACTTGTTAACTTGTTCGTGTAGATCTGTATCCTGTCAGTAAGGCAGTTCACCATTTGTATAATTGTAACCTGTCGTGTTAAAGTATAATATTGTCGGACGGAGCAAAGTAAAGTTAGTGGATTGTGGAGAGAGATATTGTAATAGTGTTTCAAGTATTGTGTTATGTCCACTTAAACAGTTGTAATAAATATGTTTGGTAGAATCCCTTCTTTCATTAATAGTCACTAGCAGTTATTAGTCCCCTGTACGAATTTGGCCTACTGGAGAAAGTGGTGTGAGGAGAGAAGGATTGAGAATAGCAGGAATAGTAGTGTATTATTAGTGATAGGTAGGCAGGCGCATAACAAAATTGTCATCTTGCAGGAGAGATGTTACTAACTCTTGTGCATTCTCATGCTCATTAGTTACTATTCTCCCTTTTGTCTTGGTAGGCTCTTCACATACTTGTTATGTTTGAACGTGTCTGCAAGAATTTTGTATACCAGTTCCTAAGAATCTTCATTTCCCTTTTTTATCGTGTTTTCTCCACAATTCTTTCTTCTTCTGCTTTAGAAGTCTTAGAGTAAGTCTTTCTTTGTCAATGGTATTTTTCTACCATTTGAAGTCTCAGTGTAGGTATTCTACTGTACTTCATAAGTGTTCAAGTTTTTCTGACTCTCTTCCTTATTTCTTCTAACTTTTCATCCCACCATTGGTTTAGTGGGACTCTAGGTTTAGAAGTTCTTAAGGTAGCATTACAAGCATCATAATCAACTTGTGACTTGTTTAGCTTGGTTGTGCAGATTTTTTGAGTATTGTCTTGGTACCTTTGGATATTATTTAATCTCTTCCAGTCTGTACCCCGATGTAGTGTGTTCTTAGGACTTGAGAAATACTTCTGGGTTGGAAGAAAATTCAAATTAAAAAAATTAGTCGGTGATCACAGGTCGAATCATTAGTCACAGTTCAGACCGTAACCAGTTGGCTGCCTTTCTTGAGGTGGTAATCACCTCCAGATGTTATTCTGGGCTGTATGCTGGGGATACATATGTGAGGAGGTTTCCAGGTTCGTTGGCAACATGGAGGTTGTTCGCCAATAGATAGCAGTCAATTGTCATGCTGTTCTCATCCATTTTTGTTGTATATCATTGTCTGGACTTTGCATTCACATCAGTGCCAATAATAAGTTGCTTCCATCGCAGTACTCATAACCACTCATTCCACTTTTCCAAATATACTCTGGTATCATCAGAGTACTGGAAGTAGGAGGATCCCAAATAGTATATCATCTTATTATGGCTGACCATCATGCAAACATGATGATCTGACATGAGGCTATCTGTTGTCATACAGTTCTGTGAGATTACATTTCCAGGTAATCCTATAATTTTTCATCTTAATGTCTATGGTTCTTGCATTTGAATCAAGTCAATTTCTCTTTTCTTGGCTATGACAGCTATTTCTGAACTTGCAACAGCACTTTGTTGTAGGTTTATTTGTCCTATTCTGATTTTCTGTAATGCGCTTATTCATCTCCATATTCTGTCCTTTCTTGTTCCAATGCAAAGGCCTTTTCATAATGTGGACACTTTTAGAATCCACTCAATGTGCATGCTCTTTTTACAAGCTTCACATATATTTATGTTAAACCACTGCCTGTTATCCAATTGAGTTTGCTGTAGCAATGTAGCCTGACCTCCCTGTCTTTGACTCTCGCTCTTGTGTGGGTAGCACAAGCCTGCGTCGATTTGGCAGGGCGGCTTGGTGAGTCTGATCAGCTGTGCTCACTTGCACGTACACACACAGAGTTGAGTTGCATCATTATCTAGTTTATTAATTATCCAATTTTTTCATATTACGTAACTAATGCATTTTGCATAAATGTTTTACTATGTTGGCAAAAGTTTATGAAAAACTTTGACGTCTTGGAAATGCCTATTTAAATTAATTTCTCTCCTCACATAGTAAACGTATCGAGTTTGGCCTTGTTGGAGTTGTCTCAATGAGTAATTTGGTTGTAGATGGTGACCATGGTCTGTAGTAATTATGTAGCAATGCACATTAACAGACATAAAGCTTGTCATGAGATGTGCGTTGCTACATAATATAACAACAAAAAAATTAGTGAAACTAAAAAGCGAAAAATAGAATAACTGTAAAAAAATCCTAACAAGCTTTTATTTATAAATGCGCTAAAAAAAATAATTACAGTAATTACACAATTTGTAGAACTTGTAAGATGTGGTAGAACAGCCGTAATAAACTTTACTACAAATTAATATGTTTGTAACAATTTATATTTAGTATATAAAAGCTTGATGCAATAAAGAATGTATACCTCACTTGCGTAAACGTAATAAGCACATATCTTGCGTAAGACTCTTAACTATTTGCAATATAAATTGTATACTTCAGTTGCATAAGAGTAGTAAGCACATATCTTGCATAAGGCTCTTGACTATTCGCACCAAGCTTTTATATACTAAATATAAATTGATACAAACATATTAATTTATAGTAAAATTTATTATGGCTGTTCAACCACATCTTATAAGTTCTACAAATTGTGTAACTACTATAATTATTTTTCTCTTTTTCTGCATTTATAAATAAAAGCTTGGTTTTAGAAGTTTCTTTACAGCTAGTTTATTTATCATTCAGGCAATTGGCACATACAGGATTATCCTTGTTCCCTTTTAAAAATTTCTCCTTGTTAGAAAACTTATAACCCTGTAATCCACATGTGGATTAGAGGGTTATAGTACTTTTACAGTGCTTACTTTGGTACCCATGTTGTTGACACTTCTAGCACCACAAGCGAACCAAAAGTCCCGAACGTTGCAGACTACATATCCAATATACACACAGTTTCTTGACGTATCAGAACATGGCCCTTCCATCTCTATATTCACAGTTTCCTTATTTCGCCCTGTTTTGATTCAAACAGTTGTTGTCTTCAGAAATTCTTCCTTACTACCCCTTTATCCTCTAAATTCCTTTTCCAGAGTTTTGGCAACAGGTTATCATTGTCCTTTATATGTAAATCATACAGGATGACATTGGAATGTTTCTTCCAAGGCCCATCTATTTGTAGTCCAAGTTCCTTGAGCTTCTCACTGGTCTTAATTTTATCTATGGTTGCTTTATTTCCGGCTTCTATCAATACACCACCTTTTTTTTTAACTCTTCGGAAGGTTTTAAATTTTTATCCTTCTCTTGCTGGATTGACTTCTTCTTGAATTGTCTTATTAGTCTCTTCACTATTTCGGCCATGTTTGTCAGGTGGTGATAGTATAATTTTTTTTGGGCTTTACATCCTGTGCAATTTTCTGTACCGGTTTTGTTACGTGAGCAAAGATCGGTTTTGGTGTTTCATCTTCTTACAGTGCTCCAGACCTCTTGCCCTTTTAATTGGGCATTCTCTTGCAGAGCTCTGTCCAAGCATGATTTTATTTTAATCTATACAGCTTTGGGAGAATGTAGTTAGAATTTCCTAACTTGTTTCTTATCAAATGTACAATAATAAAGAAACTTTGATGAGAAGATCATCTACTTCTGTTCTGATCTCAAGGATGCCATCTATGTCGCCACCTGGACTACCTCCAAAGCCCTGATCTCCTTGATACTCTGGCCTTTATTTCTTTTATAGGACTCCATTGTTGCTGTAAATATATCTCCTGATGGTTGTCACTGAATTAGAGGAAAAAAACATTTTCATCCAATTCAGTGTGTCAGAACTAGTTTTCTTTCATTCTTTCTATTTGGTTTCTTAGTCTATAATCAGGTTTAAGTCATATATAGCCTTTTCTTTACTTATCTGAGAGGCTATCGTTGCTAATATCTTTTTGTTGATCTTGACTTGTACCATGCCACTTCTTGGCAGGCTTATAAATAACAAATTGCATGTTCAGACCAATTAACACTTTGCACTCTTGGCTCACACCTCATATGAACAGTGGCCTTTGGTCATAATAAGGCCTGGGCCCTAGGCCTATAACAGACTCTACTTTCTTCTATTAATTGCCTAATATGCTGTTTTGCTTCTGTACTCTTCACTATTCTGTGTCCGTATGTTGGCCATCTACAATGCTTACTGGTGTTTCCAGGCCAGCAGCACTGTTGATACTGCCGGAAATTCTCTGACGATGTTAGCAGTTCTTATCCCTATTTCATTGACTGGAAGCGTGCCGCTCACGTCTGTGAAGGTGCCAGCTTCCTGCTGATTGCATTTAACATTCATGCATGTCTACTGTGCACGCTCCATAAACATGTCCATTCTCTTTGTCCTTTGAAAGCAAACTTCTCTACACGAGTAAACATGATATATCTCCAAAGTTATTATATTTAAAATTTAACTATGCAAAATTGGTTAATACATACCTGCTGCATTACAAATAGTTACAGTAAGTTAAAAGAAAGGCAGTAAGGGAATTTTGCATTTGAAGATAATTCATATTTTTTTCTTTCTGACATTTCAGAAGGCTGTGTAAAGGTCTGGCCCATAACGGAAATTATTTATTATTACTTTCGAGTCTGTCCAAAGTTTTTATGCTGTCTCTGGAATGTTATGGTAATGAGATTTTTATGTATTTGTTGTAGGGAGGTTTATATAGTGTGTATGCAGATGTCTACAGTACTTGCAGATGGTTAAAAATATGTATGCACCTTGGGCGTTTCTATACTTTGGTTTAAGAGGGGTAATATTCCCATGCAGCTACATGGGAGGGGTGTAAGGATTTTGGGGGGGGGGGGGGGGTCACGTCCCCTGTGACTCCGCCTGCATGGATCCACCCCTGCTTGCCACCCAATGTTGTAATCATGAAGAGCAAGCAGACAGTGCGTGCATTGTGGGAGTTACAGTAGGTAGTGTTTTCGTGGGTGCAGGGTGCCCAGGAGTTTGTGGTGCCGACACGGCTGGCGGGCCGGTTCTACTCCCTGGTGCAGAGCCCCCAGCAGTTCAAGCAGCTGCTTATGGTGGGGGGTGTGGACCGCTACTGCCAAGTGGCGCGATGCTACCGAGATGAGGGTGCACGTCCTGACAGGCAACCAGAGTTCACTCAGGTCAGTGCTTGCAACCTTTGCCAGTTTGTATAATCCAGTCATGGAAATGTCAACATTTTTTGGAGATATGAAATAATGTTGCTAGTTATAATATTCGTATTTCTTGTAACCTTCTTATATTTTTATGTTTAGACAAAATTTGTAACCTTCTTATATTTTTATGTTTAGACAAAATTTGTAACCTTCTTATATTTTTATGTTTAGACAAAATTTAATTACTGAAAAAGATAATTTGCTTGTAGATATTTGCGTAGTGTTTATTTCTTTAGCCTAGCTAGATGGTGTATACCTCTACTGGTAGATGTTATTTATTAGCTAAAAAAATTGCAAATACAGTTTTAGAAAAATCATTTGCAAAATATTGAATTATTGTGTAAAAATAATTTAGAGATGTGCTTATGGATGTGTGTCTTGTGTGTGAATCTATGTACTTGTGAGCAAACCTTTAAAAGTACTGCGAACAACAACTTAAGTCCAACTCTTGGCCACTTTAATTAACAATCTACAGTCTTTCATTGTGCAAGTTTATTGCCCTACTATTTAATATGTGTGTTTTGGAATTTGTTGTTGACAGTAGGTATTAACCTTCATCCAGTTGTGCATACTGTTTTGGTGCTTCAGTAGTGGCTACAAGTAGCTGTTGTGTATTGAACCATTTGTTACTGTTAGCAGTTTGCAAATTGTTTAATTATCTCTAGGAAATTTGTTGAAGTGATTGTCATATAATAGATTTTTAAAGCTATTAATTATATTTTTTATACTAAAGTTGAAAAGAAAATTTTCCAATAAAAGGAAGACTAAATATGGCTGTGAAATTATGTGGTGGTGGCAGTGGTCACACATTAGTAAAACTTATACCTAAATTTTGCAACACTTTTTTTCATTTGTAAACCTTGTTTGTACTCTCAAATTTTGAAGAACTGTAAAAAAAAATACAAAAAATTGCTTTAAAAAGTTACGTAAACTGAAAAATTGAAAAAATTTATTAAACAACAGTCATAACCCTGCTAATATGAAAAATAAGTGAAATTTTAGTGTGACTACCATCAAGTGCTACACCACAAGGTGAAAACACATTCTGTTACAAGGGGCATATTCGAGTTCATGAGAGATGGAGGTCTTAATAAAAATATAGAACTGAATTTGATTTTTAATTTACTCACACAGCTATTACTTACAACATTAAACTATCTATCTGCACTATTATTCAATCTCTCTATATTGGTTACAGTCACTTAGTTCACATTCATTATTTATTGATATTCAGTCTGTCTGTTGCCATCATTCCAAATGTGTTATACTCATGCTCCAATTTAATAGTCCTGCCCATCAGTCTCACTCTCCACTTTACCGATGCTTGTAATCTGCAAATTTACTCCTGCTGGTCACTCTCACACCACTACAGGAAGTCTACATTCTGGGAGGACTAACTGTAAGCGTGTGTATTCACTGTAATTAATTTCCAAGCTCCTGCAAAACACTCCATTCTTCAGTATGAGAGAATTCCATTGTGCCCAGAACAGTTCAACTGCTGTGCACAGGCTCAATATCTCTTCCAGTTTTGACCAATAGTCTGCTTTTTTTCATTCTTTTAGTGAATGTAAAGTGGAATCATTTACCTGATGTTTCCTAATACTCTCATCACTCCAGGTAGATGATGACCCATTACAAGATACAGAACCTTGAATTCTCGTCCTCCATACCTTCAGTGATTCACCGAATTTTTTTTTTGGTCATTCATAATGACAACATAATCGTTCTTATGGCCTCGTAGAAAGTGCATCTGCTTTGCTGTGAAGGAGTCCAGATCTGTGCTATATGCAAACGTTATATTTTTGAAGAGGTTGTATCCATCACACTATTTGACCTTTGAGGTTCTTGAAATTAAGTAGCCAACGTAATGAAGTGGGGTTGGTTCTCGTTATAAAATGTGTAGGGGTGTGCAAAGCTTCACATTTTCGAAATTGAGTTGAAGACTTTTGTACCTTTGACTTCATCATCGAACTAAAAAATCTTTGCATGAAAAGTCGAAGATTTTCACCAGAGGTTTTTTCCACTGAAACTAGTATTAAAACCAGCAGTCAGTATCATTAATAGGGGTGTGCGGATATTAAAAAATTATAATAGTTGTGAAAAGTAATTTACGAATTATTCACATTCGAACTTAGAATATCTTTTGAAAAAGTTGTGAATACTTAACATGCCAGTTGCCAGTGGTTATAGAGCTGTGCTGGCCTTTATGATCTTTGAAAGCTTTCCCATGTAAGGCGCATTTCTGGGAACGAAAACCTCTGTGGAAAAAACAGTCAACTTCCATTGTTTTCAAATAAAATTTGTAGTTTTTTATCCCAAGCTTCATCCTGCTGAGATAACAATCTACAACCTTGACATTGACGGAAAAAAAGAGAGAGTGAGGGACTCTTTTTACGCCCTGCCCTTTCCTTTGTGTCTTTCTTTCTCCCTCTCTCTTTTGTTAGGCGATTAAGATGTCATGCCAGTTGGGGTGCCTGTAAAGAGGCCTTTCCACTGACTCATGTTGGGCGAACACTAGGTCACTCCTGATGTCACGGGTGGGATGCGGGTGGGATGCGCACAGGACAGCGGGCTGTGGAAGAACTTTATTTGCTGTACGTCAGGCTTGTGCGGGGGGAAGGGGGGATCCATTTAGAGACGAACCTTCAGGTAGCTGTGTGTATAGTGGACTTTCCACTGGTGCGTGTCCGTGTGAGCAAGGTGACGTCATATGCTCATGGGTACCCTGAGACGACGTCCTCCTTCTCATGATCAGGCCTTTTCCACTGCAGGTGCGCAACCCGCGTGTGCGCAAAGGCCCGCACATGGTCGTGGGGGAGGAACATTTCTACCTGAGTGACACACAGAGGGCATTTCCACTGTGCATAACTGCAATTCACAACATTAACAAACCTATGACTTTGCAATTGTTAGAAATGCATATGGTTGCAACATAATCAATAATTTTGAAAAAAACTTGTTGCGAACTAAATAATTTGACAATTTGAAGATTGTAGGCCTATAACTGCTATTTCACAGCGACTAAAGATTGTGCGATACTGGGGTCCGAGGGTATTTAAGCTGATCACAATAAGCAATTTTATAAGCCTTTTTATTTCTCCTTTCAGTAAATATGTGTACTTTTGTAGCAGATAAGAATAAACATTCCCATATGCCTGTCTTTTCAAACAAAATGTTTACACGCCACTATTCCAAAGATCAGACTATATACTGTTTTAGCTCAATAACACAATTAACGACTACTGTCATCAACAGCATTAAAACAGCTGCAAAATAATTTCACTCTATACAGGTTTCTATGTAACAGATGATATTTATTATTTTTATACTCAGACAATAAAATATTTTCTCTGTCATTGTTGATTATGATATACCTAGGAGCAGTTACAAGGGAATGCCAGTAGCTAGTGCGGGGTTATCATTTATTCCTTCGTTCGTAAACACACCATGTCACTGAGAGCATCAGTTGTATACATTTTCTCCTGTCTTGAAGTACAGAAAGTCTGAAAAAGTGTTGACAATTTAGCTTCTAGATTGCCATACAACAGACAGTGTATCAAGACTGTATAGTAATGTGAAGGAAAACTTTTTTGATAACTTTTGCAAAT
Source organism: Dryococelus australis (assembly GCA_029891345.1). Lineage (NCBI taxonomy): Eukaryota > Metazoa > Arthropoda > Insecta > Phasmatodea > Phasmatidae > Dryococelus > Dryococelus australis. The sequence goes on from CM056996.1 coordinate 150,365,207, forward strand.
TAAATCTAGGAATAATGATATATATTTTTTGTGCTTTCAAATTTCAATTCAGTGTTGTAAAAACCAACTTTTCCACAGTATTCATAACAATAGTGAAAATATTTTTGTAGATGTATAAGTACTGAAATATTATTAGTAATATGCTAAAAATAATCTACAAATTAATACTCCTAAAACATTTTCCATGCATGTGTTTGCAGAACGAGTGCTTTACCATTGTTCGCTTGCAACTCAAAAGCTCTGTCAAATAGCTCCAATTTGACAATACACTTTCAAATTTGTTTGTAACAATCATTATACTGCAGGGAAGCCTACGAATCTGAATTTTTCCACAACTGTTCGTATATAATAAGATAAAAAAAAATCATGGAACCTTTGTGCCTTAATAACACTCTAAATGCCATTCAACACTATGAAATGTTTTATTAAATTCAATAATTTTAATTCAAATTATTGAATACTTATGCAGTTCAATTTATTGAATAGAATAGAATACTTTAGAGTTTTGAAAAGCCTTTCACACATGCAGATGTATTCAATAAATATTAAAAGTTAAAATTTCCATTTTTCCCCCCAAAAATATTTCAGTTCAGAAATACCTATATGTTAAGAACTTTTTTTCAAGCCATTACAAATGATGCACTACACGAAAATAACTTGTCAAAAACAATACAATCTTTTTTTTTTTTTTTTAACATGATATATTTAGTTTGTAAATATATTATGTAGTAGGGCCGTGCCGGTTATAATTCACCTGAGGCAAATGACATGTGGATGGAGTGGAGCTAATTTGCATATTGCTAGTTTGTGTATTAATTGCTAATTAATTTGATTAATTAGCATAACGTTTAATTGGATTAAAGAATTCTTTGATGAAATTTCTGTGATGTGTATTTTTTTGTAAATTTTTGCTGAAAGGGTCAAGTGTTATAAGGGTGATATTGGCAGATCAGCATCGACGTGCGCTCTTTGACACCCGGGAGCCGACTGAACACAGAGGTATGTTAGAATTGGGTATATAGGTGTCAAGGTTGGTGAAAAAGTGGCAGAAGGGACTTTTTTTTTGGAAATGTGTTGGAGCACTTGTTACTAATGGGATTTGGGTACACGTCCGTTCAGGTCGAATATCTGTGGAGGAATGAGCACTCTAGACTAATGTAACACACGAGAGTAGTTCCGCCCAGCTCACTCTCTGAATGCAATGAGCATTAAATACTGTATTATAGCAGAACACTTTATATTTATACTGTTTAAATGATTCTGAGTGCTAGTTGAACATTTCGATTCGTGAAAACATAGAACATATTACTAAAGAAAAATGTTGGAGGAATTCAAGTTATTCAATGACTAGACAAAATTGCAGTGATTGTGACATCCAAGTAACGTCATACAGGATTCCATAAATAGAATTCAATAATTTTGAAGAAGATTTGAAGTGAACTTTGGTCATGAGAAAGGGTCTAAAGAATGTTTAAGTTAACAATCAGGCAGTTTATGAATTTATTGTTGAAAATGAGTGACTTATGGCGTTAGTTACTTGTAGTATACAATATTCCAGATTATCCTCGCCGAATTTGTTTGTTTGGGAAACAACAGCAATAGTGAAAAAATGTTTTTTGCCATATTTTATAGAAAATTTTGGGAACCAGAAAGCGACGTGAGAAGTCTACAGTAATGGCATGCAGATGTAACATACCAATGTCTGAGGTACCGGTGGGGGAAGGTCCGACCCATCTTGGAAATGACCCACACAGTGCGGGCACTGTTTCCACTGTGCATCTCTTACCACTCCGAACAGGGGTTTTTCCGTCAATATCTTTAATGTACCCGCACAGCTACCTGGAGGATCGTCTCTAGACAGAGCCCCTCGCATATGCCCGATGGGCAGCAAATGAGGCTTTTCCACAGCCCGCTGTCCTGCATGCATCCCATCCGTGATGTTAGGATTGACGTTGTGTTCACCAAACATGAGTCAGTGGAAAGGCCCCTTATAGATGAAAGATGCCAATGGAGAAACCCTTGTTCGGAGTGGGAAGGGACACACAGTGGAAATAGTGCCCCCACACAGTGTGGATTGCTTCCAAGAAGGGCCGGGCCTTCCCCCCAACGGGACTTCGGACAATGGTACGCGCTGCATTTACCTGCTACTGCTGTAGGCTAGCCATACTCACTTTCTGGCCACCAAAATTTTCTTTAATATGGCAACTTGTTTTTGCCTGTTGTGTCCATGTACAAAGGAATTTGGTGACGATAACTCAGGATCTTGTTTACTACAACGAAATATGAATACCTTGTTTTGAGCAATAATTTCATTAAACTGCTTGTGAACATACTTACGAGTGTTATTAAAACAACAGTTTCATGCTCCCTAGGGCCTTTAACTTTTCGCATCCCCCAATCATGTAATTTACAATAGTAATTGTTTACTGGAATCTCATGTGCCTTGCCACCTGGAGATACCATTCCTTCTTTCCCTGCTGCTGGAGAAGCTTAACTTTCATAATTAAGTATACTGTAACATAGTGGAAAGTAGGGGGCTATAACACTATACACCTAAACACTTAAAATATAACTCAACATCTCGGCATCTTAGCGGCACATCACCTGGGGGGGGGGGGGGCAAAACCTGTTAAACTACAACAACACAAAATCTCCATAAAAGATAGTCTCAACACGTCAGCACAAAGTAAACCCTTGTTACTTTAGCAGCTAGTGATGCTCCTCTCATTCTCTTACAAGACAAACTCGCCTTCAACGGTTTACATCAGAAACAAAACAACACGAATTAAGGGGGCTAAAAGCTCTTCACCACCAGACTTTTCATACTGCGGGCAGCCTGGATGCTCTTATCAACTACTGGTAGAGCATATCTCAAAGGTAGGGACTGCTCAACTTGGCATACGAGATAACAAGGATTTTTAAGACTGGAACTGACACAGTGAAAAAAGGGAATTAGTTACTGAGAAAAATAGTTTAATTTTATAAACAGATTAAAAACCTTTACAATTTTTCCAAATCTCATAAAAGATAATGAAAATGAATAAAATAATTTAGTATGAGATAAATGGGGGGGTTCTAAATATAAAAAAATGAAAGAAGAGGAATTTTCGAATAAAAATTTACTATAGCCAAATCATCAAAAATTAATAAAGAGTTAATCCACGATGAATAAATAATCTCATTAAAATCAATAGAAATTTCAAATATCAAATGTGACGCATGCCACACTGCTCTACGGGCAACTTCACCCCATCAACGAGCGATACAGAGCTTGAGGCATGTCACAGCAGTGGCTTACGAAATTCTTGTGCCGACAAAGTTGATTCCACAAGCCTGGACAACCATGGTCATGCCTATAGTTAAAAGATTAATTATAAAATTGTACTTCCCGCCCAAATTACGACATGCGGTCGCAAACCTTCTCAACCCAAGATTGTTTTACCCAACAAACTGCGGACACACCAGCTTAGATAAAGAAGTTGGAAAGATACCTCCAAGATCGTAGCACACCTGCGCCCAGTGACATCACAGATGCCTAGCCTCGGACCAAGGAGGTAAAACTGTCAATCAAGAGCGATAAGAAAATACGTTACGCTGCCCGCTACCAGAGATAACTAACCCCTGTGTCAAAGCATGCAACCCTCACACCCCTCGGAGAGCCATGAAGTGTAAGCAGGGACTATATAAGGAAACTTCAAACCGCCCTTGCCAGAGTTAGTTGGCTCACCTACCACATTGGTTAGCGAACTCTCCTGGGTCCGGAAGGATGCCTCCTCTCCCAGCCAACAGCTTGAAGAAGGCTCTCACCAGCTCCAGCAACCTGCCAAGGTTCAACTTCCAACACCAGCTCCTGCAGCTCAACCAAGCTCACTCTCCAGAGGTAACCTCTATGTCTACACCCTGCACCCCCTACCCCAGTCATCACTGACTCCGCAGTAGCAGGCCGTCGCGACGTCCTAGGTCCCGTCAGAAGTCGTCGCTGTAAACTGCGACATAGATTTATGAAGTTAAATTTGTAAGTTGGAAGTTTCCCAGGTTCGCCTTCACCTGGCTAAGTTTAATTTGTAAGGAAAAGCATTCACTTAGAAGAATTTATTAATTAGCTTTCCCCAGTATGTCCGAAAGCGTAAATGAAAACTTTAAAATCCAAATCATAATTAATTGTGTAATTAATTATATTACTTTGCTCCCTGTTCATATAAAATTAAGTTGGATAATTTGTTGCATATTTTGGCTCAAATATCATTTTAAATCTTCTCTGTCGGATAAGGATGAGAGGACCGAGTTTCCTAGAGTCGGAGGGTCCGTAAAAGATCTCTAGTCCGAGAGGACATGCTCTGACATCTGGGGTAAGCCCGGGACTCCCACGCCTCTCCGTGGACTCATACCAACTTTAGCTGTGGTTATCCGTTAAGCCTCCAAGCGACTATAAAGTCACTCGAACAGGAATACTGGACAGATGGCTAGGGAAGGCATGATGAGTGTTATAATTTGTGAGTCTAGAATAAGTGAAAGTACCTTTTGGGTCAATAGTAATTGTTCAGGAGTAACAGATTCAGATGACAAGGAAGGGAGGTGGCCTTCCCAGTAGACTGCGTAGCAAGGTCCGACGTGTGCTGCAACACAAACTAGAACAATCGGCTACCCTCCCAGCCACTGACACCTCTCAGGGTAGCACACTCCCACTGACCGCACCTGAGATCACCACGCACAGACCACAACCAATCTCACCGGTGGTGATCCAAACACATGAGTCCAAGCTCGATCCCTGGTTAGGAATTTATTGTCCATTGCCATGTTCTGACGACATTAGTTACCTATATGCACCCCACCTACACAGGTCACTGAATCGCCGACTCTACCCCTGTCAGTAAAAAGCCCGAATAAGGAGACGTGCATTGTATACACCACCGCCAGGATAGTAATCAAGGTGGTAATCCCACCTCCCATTCAAAGGCATAGGATCGCTACTCCACTTCCCACTTACGTCCATGAGTGAAAGCCCACCAAGCCATCCCCTCTTGGGAGACTTTATCGCCAGTATAATGCGGAGTAGTGATATCCAAGATCGCCATACCTCATCTCACACTCAAAGTCAATACCATTTCAACTGAATTATTTTTAATTCATCCTTGGACAGCTGGCGTCCAGATTCTTGGTAACCATCACGATGAGCTAGATCATGCACTCTGGGAGAGAGACACATATTGTTAAGCTCACCCTGGGGTTCAATTCTCCTCTACCTCTCTTGCACCCTTCAGATAAGTGGACCACTACCGTGAACCCCAATGTGGGCAAACCCCGACCTGCCGGGCATGTCAGTTACAAAGAATCATCGCCGAAGGGACTATCACATTTACTAGGAGGGAATCAGGACTCGAAAGAATTACAGAATTAAAGTGCCTAAGGTATCAAGAATAAAGTTACTACTGCAGCGGCCTAAGCAAAGCAGAGAAGGAAGCGAGCTGCAACAGCTCCATCCCCCCTTTTTTTTTCTTCTCAATACTAGTGAGGCAGTTAGATGAGGGAGGGCATTATGTATAGATAGAGATAGCGAGAGCGTCAATTTTCCACAAACTTGGGGCCATTAGCTCCAAGTAGCTCAGTCTTGGGAGCTGGGACCTCACCATTCGCCCCCTCCCCCTGCTTCTTTATAAGAATGTTTGCAGAGGAACTCCCAACATTGACTTCGGGGAGTTGAAATAAACGCCTCCATTATGTACAGCTCGGGAGACAGCCTACATGACCCCCAGATCGAAACAGTGGAGGCTACTGTCAAAGAGACACGAACCGACCGCTGCCCCTTACCGCCCTGCCCAGGAACGGGTGTAAACGTAATACACTATGTCTACTGGACCGGACGGTATCACTACCGGTGTCTAGGTTGGGAATAAGCCCCTAGGTACACCAACTGTCTCAATTTCCGATGTCTTGAATTTAGACAATCACCAGCCCAGTTATGCGAATGGCCTGAGTGTACAGGCCAAGGACTGTACACAATACGGTGTGTTCTCTGCCAAAGATAATATCATCATCAATGCATCGGGTGGGTAGGCGAACGAGTACGCAACCCCGAGCAAGTCTACCAGTGGGACGTGTGCCGAAGCCAACATGCACCGACCCTCGAATCCAATAATCCGATCCAGTCCCGGTACTTCTAGAATTCCACTGTAGGCCGTATGAAGACCCCGAGGTCTTCATACGCGAATGTGGAAAGGAATTAATGGAGCACTTAATTCCCGTTAAGCAATGGGTAGGCCAAGTATGCCACCAACTGGGCATTCAAGCTCGGAAATGGGGGAGAAATATGGGGAATTCGTTGAAGGATGGACCCAGTTTCAAACCCAGTTATCCACCCAATTCACCGGAGATGAAGTATTATCGGGTCTGATAACCGACTTTCATTCCCATACTTAAACCATGGACGAAGAGGTAGAACTCTTCATCAGACAAAAGGAGCTAGTTCATTAAAGCATTTATTCTAATCCCAACGCCCCCTCCCTGGGAAGGCCATGCTGGCACGCACTGCCAAGAATGCCGGCTCAGCCCCCTTCCCCAGATCACCCACAGAGTAGAACACAATGTTTCCTCCACCTGCTGCCACCATGCTATGATGTTGGTACTGCCCAGAGCGGCATTTTAACTGAGACTGCCCCACGTGGCGAAACACGGAGACCAGAATCCCTCCTTCCCGTCCGCAGAATGCTCAGACACATTATTGCGAACCACGCTTCGCATCCCGAGAAAATGGACCCATGGAAAAATCTCAAACCACAGCTAATATCCGACCCCTCAACATCCGACCAATTGGAATACAACCTAGTTCACGTCAGGATCCAAACCTGGGACTCCTAGAGTGTGACCCACGAGGTGAAAGTTTCCTGGACAGAAACCCAAGAGGGAATCATACCTCGACCTCCCAAAAGGTGGCGAGATATGCACCCCAAGCCCCGCTCAGTGAATCCAATATGTCCAACTCAAGGAGGGCCAACCCCCCCCCCCCTCCAAACTCCCACTCCTCTCCCAGCCTCAGTCATAGATCACAGAACGTAGACTAACCATCCACAAAGGAGTATCCTAGTGGGTACTACCTTCCAACCCAGTTCACATGTAGCTTACTCATCTAGATCCTGTACGAGAAAACTGAGTACAATAACAGAAGGATTGTGGCTATATCCTGCAGATAGGACTCATACAAGAAGGCAGCAGATAGAATGTGTGAAGTGTGATAAAGGAAGTTCACGAATCTCTAGCCGCCCCTAAAGATGTGGTCATACAGCCACAGAGTCCCCTCATTCGACCCCTTGCCCCACCCCTGACTGTAGAGTGCCAGGGAAGTGGAGCGTCGCTTCAGCCCAGTGGCGAACACGCATACTCAACAGCCTTCATTCCCACTTCGGAAGAAGCGCTGTGACCGGAGGTTGAACAGGACGAGGCCAGCTATCCGCAGCCCTGAGACTCAGTCTTGGCAACCTCCCCCCACTCCCAAGGGCGTGGAAACTCACGAGGTCATGCACCCTCTACCCCTCTCGTACTTTCCAATCCCCAGCAAGAGGGAAGATGACTAATGAGAGATTGGAGCGAGCCTAAGGTACAACTTGGGAGTACCGGAGCCATCAGTCAACCAGGCAACTGACCTTGCTAACAGAGCTGGAGAGATGAGTGAGGTCATCAAAAGTGACACTCACACAGACACTAAAGTGAAATCGGTTGTCCGGACGCCCGAAGGCGTCGGCGCTGCCGTTTCAGGCCGTCCAATACCAGGAGCAGATGAAGATTGGAAGTACCGCACACCTCTCACCCACGCCGCTCGTGTCAGAATGAGCCTGTCTGCATTACTGACGTCCACGACTCCAGCAACCTAGTTCAACACCCAGGCCGCTGTCTCCAAACAGACACCTACAGCTGACAGCACTGCCCGAGCGACACCACTGTGTGTGAGATGCACGACGCACATTCCAGGACGCTACAGAGAAACTGCATAGAGGGCACCCACCACATTCCAGTGGCCCACCACACCTACTGCACCACCACGAAAAAGAGGGTGACCGCTGAAGCGACGCCTCTACAAACGCCAGTGACCTACCCCAGCAGCAAATGAGTGAGTACTTGGCACATGCCAAATTGAATTATCACACTCCAATTGTAGACTTAGAGTCAAGTAAGCAGTATGTAGGATAAATTAATGAGCCAAGCGTACACACCGCTGTTTTTGACAAAAAACTAACTCTGAAAGAGTCATTGAAGTTACTAATGTATATAGAGATAAAACATATAGATCATTGTTAAACTCAGATCATAACTTAAAAGTTATGCACAGGATGATACTGATAGAGTATCAGGTCAGAAAGATATGTATTAATGTACAAAGATACTCATAAGTTACGTAAGTGGAACAGGCCACAGCCTATTGAGTAAAGTTAGGAATTGTAATATGTAGTAGGAACTAAGATGATCATGCCAAACTAGTGGTTGCATTAACATGTAAGTAAGTAAAAAAAAAAAAACCTTATATTGTAATTTTGGGGGGGGGGGGGGGGGGGAAGTTTCTTTATGAAGGGTTTGTTAGTGCTACTGAAGTGCCATGTCCTACACTCTAACCTCTTTGATTGTGTGGGGAAATTCCGAAGACTGTAGGGCGTAATAATATTTGTGAAATTTAATAAGCTCACATTTACTCACACATAAATGATTTACTGTGCAAAAGCGCTGGCTGATAAACAGACCAGTTAACTTAATCCCGAAGGTGCCATCGTAAACCTCCCCTGTAAGAATCCTTGTGAATGGGATTAGTTATTGAATCGTTAGCTACACGTTTTTCTTTAGGGCAGAGATAAACAATATGAAACATGATAACTTGCACAAAATTATTGTAAAAATTACTGTTTAAAAGTAACCCAGTTTACTTGGTATGTAAACTGCTCTCGACGTAGGAAGGCCATGGTTCTATGAAAAAACGACCTGCTCCCATATCTTCCTTTCCACAAACACTCCTCCCTGTGACAACAGAGAAGCGTGAGAAGCAACCAGCATACGAGCCAAGACACCCCGCCACCACCTGCCCCGACGCAGCAGTAGAGGGGAAAGAGAGGGCCGAAGAGGGGAAAAGAGAGGAGAGGCCATTAACCTGGTGACAGAAACCAGATGCTGCCCAGCTAGATATGGACCACTAGCACTCCAGCTGGTCGCGCAAGCCACAGAAGAGGCGCAAATCAAAATCTACAACCAGTACAATGATTGAGGCATCACTTATACAACCTGAAGTAAAAAGTGGTCTCGTTCATGATGGGTCTACGTCGCTTCAGGAGGTGGCTGATTGACGCATGCCACATTTCTGCACAGTGCGCCTGTGTACTCTATGGGCGGCTTCGCCCCATCAGTGAGCGATAAAGAGTGGGGCAAGTCATAACAGTGGCTTACAAAATTCACGTGCCGACAGAGTTGATTCCACAAGCCTGGACAACCACAGTTACACCTATAATTAAAAGATTAATTGTAAAATTGTACTGCCCGCCCAAATTCCGACATGCATTCGAAACCCCCTCAACCCAATATTGTTTTACTTCATGAGCTACGGACCCGCCACCATAGATAAAGAAGTTGGAAAGATATCTCCAAGATCGCAGCACCCCTGTGCCCATTGACGTCACAGATGCCGATACCAAAAATACCAAGAAGGGAAAACTATTGTCAGCCTCAATCAAGGGCCATAAGAAAATATGCTATGTCACCCGCTACCAGAGATAACCAACCCCTGTGTCGAGAGGCTTGCAACACCACGCATCCCTTGGAGAGCCATGAAGTGGAAGCAGGGACTATATAAGGAAGCTTCAAACCTCCCTTGCCAGAGTTTGTTGGCTCGCCTACCGCATTGGTCAGCGAGCTCACCTGGGTCTGGAAGGACTCCTCCTCTCCCAGCCAACAACTTGAAGAAGTTTCTCTCTTCAGCTCCAGCAACCTGCCAAGGTTCAACTTCCAACACCAACTCATACAGCTCGACTAAGCTCACTCTCCAGAGGTAACTTCTACGTTTCCACCCTGCACCCCCTACCCCAGTCATCACTGACTCCGCGGTAGCAGGCCGTCGCGGTGTCCTAGGTCCTGTCAGAAGTCGTCGCTGTAAAGTGCGACATAGATTTTTGAAGTTGAATTTTTAAGTTGGAAGTTTCCCAGGTTCGCCTTCACCTGGCTAAGTTTAATTTGTAAGGAAAAGCATTCACTTAGAAGAATTTATTAATTAGCTTTCCCCAGTACGTCTGAAAGCGTAAATGAAAACTTTAAAATCCAAATCATAATTAATTGTGTAATTAATTATTTTACTTTGCTCCCTGTTCATATAAAATTAAGTTGGATAATTTGTTGCATATTTTGGCTCAAATATCATTTTAAATCTTCTCTGTCGGATAACGATGAGTGGACCGAGTTTCCTAGAGTCGGAGGGTCTGAAAAAGATCTCTAGTCCGAGAGGACATACTCTGACATCTGGGGTAAGCCCAGGACTCCCACGCTTCTCCGTGGACTCATACCAACTTTAGCCGTGGTTATCCGTTTAAGCCTCCAAGCGACTATAAAGTCACTCGAACAGGAATACTGGACCGACGGCTAGGGAAGGCATGACGAGTGTTATAATTTGTGAGCCTAGAATAAGTGAAAGTACCTTTTGGGTCAATAGTAATTGTTCAGGAGTAACAGATTCAGATGACAAGGAAGGGAGGTGGCCTTCCCAGTAGACTGCGTAGCAAGGTCCGACGTGCGCTGCAACACAAACTAGAACAATCGGCTACCCTCCCAGCGACTGACACCTCTTAGGGTAGCACATCCCCACTGACCACACCTGAGATCACCACGCACAGACCACAACCAATCTCATCGGTGGTGATCCAAACACATGAGTCCGAGCTTGATCCCTGGTTAGGAATTTACTAGCCATAACCCTGTTCTGACGACATTAGTTACCTATATGCACTCCCACTTACACAGGACACTGAATTGCCGACTCCACCCCTGTCAGTAGAAAGCCCGAATAAGGAGACGTGCATTGTATACACCACCGCCAGGATAGTAATCGAGGTGGTAATCCCACCTCCCATTCAAAGGCATAGGATCGCTACTCCACTTCCCACTTACGTCCATGAGCGAAAGCCCACCAATCCATCCCCTCTTGGGAGACTTTATCGCCAGTATAATGCGGAGTAGTGATATCCAAGATCGCCATACCTCATCTCACACTCAAAGTCAATACCATTTCAACTGAATTATTTTTAATTCATCCTTGGACAGCTGGCGTCCAGATTCTTGGTAACCATCACGATGAGCTAGATCATGCACTCTGGGAGAGAGACACATATCATTAAGCTCACCCTGGGGTTCAATTCTCCTCTACCTCTCTTGCACCCTTCAGATAAGTGGACCACTACCGTGAACCCCAATGTGGGCACCCCCGACCTGCCGGGCATGTCAGTTACAAAGAATCATCGCCGAAGGGACTATCACATTTACCATTTACTAGGAGGGAATCAGGACTTGAAAGAGTTACAGAATTAAAGTGCTTAAGGTATCAAGAATAATGTTACTACTGCAGCGGCCTAAGCAGAGCGGAGAACGAAGGGAGCTGTAACAGCTCCATTCTCCCCTCCTCCCTCCCCTCTCGATACTAGTGAGGCATTTAACGAAGGAGGACGATATGTATAGATAGAGATAGCGAAAGGGAGTGCGTCAAGTGTGAGTGTAAAATCTGAAGGGAACTAAAAGTATAGTCTGAGTATTAATTTTACAAGTATTTATTACTGAAAGAATCTGAAATTTAATTTCAAGTTCACAAATCAAATGTTACTTTTAATCATCACTAAGCAACTAATTTCATTTGGGCTTTCAGCAAAATTCAACAAGTCATTCTTAAATATTGGTTGTATTGCAAAAATGCCTTCTTTTTACAAATATTCTGTAAGGAATAACTTGCCAACTTTATTGTGAAATGCAGTTGCCGCAAACTTACTCATAATTCTCCAAAATGGGCCACAAACTAAGCGACTAAAGGGAAGTGTCAAATATGTAAATCCAGATTGCGTCAAGCATTAAGGGTCTGCCATTTAGTAAACACCCAAACATCCTAGTCCATCTTCAACTACTGTTAGCATCTACAACTTGCTTTCAAACCTTCAAAAAGGGCAAAACTTTCACGACTGATCTCTCAAGAACTGGGAAACTAATAAATTAAACTCTGGCCTTTGTTCGTTAATCAGAACTCAAAATAGAAATCAGTCATGTTCCAAATTACAAATTTACTTTGCTTTTAAGGTAATCGGGGGGAAAACCTAATTTTAAAACTACATGACAACATTGTAAAACAAATAAAAAGTTACATATCTGTTCACATTTTATCAGTCGCCGAGGCTCCTCCAGGCTTCACCTTCTCAGGACACGATTCTCAACGAACGACTGCTCTCAACAACTTTCCGCAAACGACTGCGTCAAAACGACAGCATGGACACGAACCTACCGTGCCCGCACGTTGCTGAGTTGCTGTTGCTGGGTAGTCGTCAGCAATACTTCGCCTCCGACTATCCTCGTCTCACCCAAACAGCGCTTCAATTTCCTACCCCTTGCCCCTCGTCTGCCCTATAATCGACGCACGGCCGTTCTCTAACTGTCCGCCACTTCAGCAATCCACGAATCCGGTTTTCGCTGGCTAGCTGCCTTCGCCATGTTCCCACCCGGTCACCGGATGCGCACGTGAACACTTCCTACTCCCGGCTGACCGAACAAAAAACTCCGCTCAGCTCCAGCCCTTGACCGCAACACGTGAACGCACAAACCCAGAGTGTTCTGGAACCTATCCCAGCCATACTGGTTATAACTTGTGTGAGCTTGACCAAAATTTTGTAAAAGACTACTAATTAACCAAACAGCAAACAACTACCTAATAATTAAGTCCAGAAATGTGCCTAAGTAAAGAAAAACTAAACTCAAAATGACTGAAAAACAAAACTCAAATTTAAAAAAGTTAAGTTACAAAACTTTCAGATCCAAGTCTCAAACTTAACAAAACTGAATAAAAACTATTCTCAACTGAACCAAAACAAAACTAATCTAACATTTACCACTAGCAATTGGGGTATATCCAAACAAAAAAGAAATCACACGTACTTAAAACCAAAAGCTGAGAACCACGTCGATCTTAACAAAAAAAAATCGAAATTTCCGAAAAAATTTCTCCTCCCAAAAAATCTGCTTCGTTACAATATTGTCGGCTTCTTGCCTTTTTACAGAGTAGCTGTTCTGGCAAGCAACGGTCAGAAAATCTTGTAAGTTTTCACCAACTCTAAAGTTTGATAATAGTGCGAACATAATAACATAATTGTTTGCCAACAATAATGTATTTTATTTCTACGACTGCCTTAGGGTGTTTTGGGACACAAGTCCCCTGCAACCTTCTTCATTCCAATTTAATCCCATCGGTCAGTAATTAATTTATTTACATAATAATTTTCACAGTTTAAGGCATGTGAGCCAGCCTAAATAGGCCCTCAATACACTGCACATAAGTAATACAAGTGGGGAGTATTCAACATTGTTTACCGATGGACTGCATACATCTGGATGTATGGTCTTCAGCACCGTGAGATTAATCACATCAACAGCAGCAACATTTTTGGCACCGCCTGTCGATGGTACTTGGTGTCTAGTAGGGTATTCCAACCCTCCAATTTTCCTTAATAATGTTTTTACCGTCCCTCAGAATCACCGTAACTAATATCACCATGTCCACTGGCATCAAGTGTAAATGTGACGTGGGCTCCCTTTATTCTGTGATATAGAATTCACTCTTGCGAAGTACCACTCCTTCGAAGGCTGAAACATTGCATCATACTTGTCTGACCATTCTCAAACTATGTCTTTTTTTAACAAAACTAACAGAGGACTCTAAGCTTTGGAATCACATTGCAATAGCCTCAATATAAACCCACATATCCAAGAAAGGTCTTTAGTTGACAGAACTTTGAGGTTGTGTAAAATCTAGTATATGTTGGAATTCGCTGACTTCAGTTTTTATGCCTCAGAGTGTCAGTATTTGGCCATAAAACGTACTTCAGATCTGCAGGATAGTGATTTACTTAATTTCACTGTTATTCCTGCATCACTTAAGCATGTTAGCACTCTGTTAATATTAGAGTTTTTCCAATACCATATTTTCCGATACCGATACCAATGCTCTCCTGTTTGCTTGTTGTTCCAGCTCACTATTATTGTGCAGAAATATGAGATATAATAAAAATTAAAAGATATTTTCCCAGTATTATCTCCTCCAATAGCACAGCGAGATGAAAATTCTCCACGTGCGTACATGATATATGTATTTTGGTGTGTATATGCATCAGAATTTTTTGATGAAACATTAGGGATAATTAATATTCCATGTATAGGCCACTCTAAATTTTTGTATTCCTGTAAAGATTGTTAAGTTACGATACCATACAAACATAGTAAATTCCAACTTAATTTCGCCACTACAAAACATGTGAGACAGAAAACTTGAATTCTGTTGCAATGTTCACAAATAAACGTTGTGCGATTACTATTTCACAGATGGTAACGTGACTTGAGAAAGCAAAACCACTGCAACACATTACACAAAATGGTGTCTATCAATGTGTACGTGTGGTGCGGTGGCGGCTGTGGGAACTACACAAGATATCTTTCTCTCGTACAGCTGCAAAATTTTTTCCCATCTACGACTTGAATAGTTATTGATAAAGTGCAATGAAGAGGGTTTCCTTAACTTTGTATAGCCTTTCTTTATCTTTCCAGACATGTTTATTAGAGTTACATTTTTATACATAATGCATTCATAATTGCCACGAAAAAATATTCAAGTAAAAAACGTGTGTATTGGCAATGTCGCATCGCAATTCAATATCTCGAAAATATGTCACTACTGCCTCTTGCTCGTCATTATCAACATGGCTGCTGGTGTAAAACATCGAAATTGTTTGTTGATATCCTAATAAAATTCTACAGTATATATTTCTTATACATAATTACTGTATTCCTTTTTATTTTTATTTT
Source organism: Dryococelus australis (assembly GCA_029891345.1). Lineage (NCBI taxonomy): Eukaryota > Metazoa > Arthropoda > Insecta > Phasmatodea > Phasmatidae > Dryococelus > Dryococelus australis. The sequence continues at coordinate 150,380,273 of CM056996.1, forward strand.
TTACCTCTCTGAGTACACAATGTGTAGTCTGAGATGTCTGTAGTTAATATTTATTATTTTTGTTACAAAGTACAAGTTAAATGCAACATCGCAACTAAACAGGTTATTTTGGAAGTGGTAAATTACATAAATAGGACTAAATGCAGGGCAGAGAGATGTAAACGAAACTATGTGTGTTGAAAATTTATTTTATTTATGATTTCTATTAGTATTACTTGTGCATGTTCGCATAATGTATTGATTGTATACCAACTTTGTATGTTTTGGCGAGTAACTTATACAGTGAAAGTCTGTTGTAACAATAGTTTATATTGGCACAAAAAATTGTCGCTATAGTGGACTTTCATTATAAAAAAATATTTAAAAATCCCACTTTTACAAATTTTTTATTTGTGCTGTATCTTAACTTTAATGGAACAAACCAAAAAAGTAAAAAGACGGATAATATAACTCATTAAAATTACATTTATATGGCGTAAAATTCAATCACTAGCGAAGAACAGATGTGACGCATGCAAGGTTTTGGAGTGGGGAGGGTGGCAAGGCAATGCACAATGTGCGCAGCTGTCGCCACGCACAAGGTCGGTCAAGGTCATGGCGGTTCCTGTTGCCACGGCGGCGGCTGTGGGCGGAGACATGGAGACAGACGGGCGACGTTTGCACGCAGAGTTATTATGTGCAACTGTCACTTGGCACATTTTTTTGCTAAAATTGAGTGAAGAAATTTTATTACAAATGTGTGATAGTTTAGCACTAAAATACACTTTGAAAAAACCCTCACAATCACTCTTTCTTGAAATTAGGATAAATGTTTGTTCACTTTAACAGCTTGCCCTTATGACAAATGACAGGACCTCTTGGAAAGCTATCAATTCTCCAAATGTATACATTGTATTTGCAGGTGTGCAAGGCAGTTACATAATATAGGCCCTTAAAATTGCTATATGTACTCGTCTTATACTGTATGATAATAGAAAAATATTTGGCAATCTTCAAATCGCCCGACAGGTTGCTACTGTAATTTACGTGACATTAATATTAGTATAAAAGCAATAACATATTTTCTGAATATCACGAAACAAAAAGTCCACAAATGCATATTCCGTATTATGAAATGGTAACTTTCATAAATAACGTCACCCAAACAATTGCTACGTGTAGTACCACATAAAATATATACCGTATTTTAGCATGTACAGGCTGCATGGAACTGTTCTTAAAGCCTGAGTTTGTTCATGTACATGAACAAGTGACATTTGTCAACTACAAGTTCCCGTGATGACATTGCACTTACAGGCATCCTTCATCAACAGCACAATATGATACGTGTGACTAACATGACCCTACGTCTTGTCAGCTGGCGAGGCGGTTTACAGCTGTGCTGCCGGTACCATTGCAATCACTTCAGTTCATTCTCTCTCTCTCGTGCACGCTTCAAGCTCCACAGATAAATAAACGTGAGGCCGTGTTCCAATTCGTTTCTAGTTTCATTTTTCTTAATTTGTGTCTGGCATTTTGTGAGGTTTATAGTCTAAACAATATGACGTTTAACTGCCTAGCATGCAGTGCTGTATTATTTTGGCATTATCATGATTTCAAAAATAAAATCTGATATGACGGAGATTTGGTACTGTCCATTTCATATAAGTGGTCTCAAATTTGACGGTTTGAGAAAAGTAGTGCCAATGGCATCTGGGTGGCTATATATCCTTCCGCCACAGCTGAACTGTCATTGAAGGTGACTCTGTTTTCAAACAAACACCATGTGGCTGCCAGTATTTGTAATCAAACAACATATGACTGCCTATTTTTATAAACAAACTGCATGTGTCTACTCCCAAAGGACTTTTAGAAGCTGTGAAGGGCTGTTCAAACAGTTGAAGGTTGGCAACAATACCATTTTTTTTAGTGTATAAATATTTTATGTAAATGACTAACTGCCCATATCTATAAATTGATCATTTTTTTACCTTGCAAGAAATTTGTAACCAGGATGCATGAAAATTAAATTGTATTTTGACTATCAAATGAATAAAAGATATTTCTCTGTTTTGATATATTCTAAATATATTAATGACAACTAAGCTTGTCACACTTACCTGAAGTATGTTCTTATAAACATAAAAATTTAGCATGATTTCCACGAACACCAAATACCAAGATCCCCCCCCCCCCCAGGAATGCACAAATACCAAAATACTGCCCCCCTCCCCCACCTTATTTTTAAAGACAGTATACTTTCTTACATACAGGCTATGCCTACTACTGCATTAAAAGTACATAATTCAGCTTTGTGGTATGATATGACAACAAACTCTGTACAGCCTGATGCTTTTATGGTGGTTATAATTCTCAGGACGTTAAAGTATGTAGGTAGCCAAAATAATATTTATGTAAATGTTACTTAATTTCAGTAATTTTAATAGGCTTAACTCTCATTTAGTGACTCAAATGTTAAGTATTGCAGGTCTACATACAAAATACTTTAATAAATTTTTTCAAATACCTACGTGTTCAGATTGTCATGCTGTGAATAAAACCTTATTTCTAATTAACTCAGCGTTGATGTTTACACTGGAGTTCAGTTGCACAACCTCCCTCCTCAAAATTGTGAATACAGCCCTACACTTGTTCTCGGGTACCTAATGAAAAACTGTATTTCAGTTCAGAGATGTTACAAAGTGATCTAGAGAAGCAGATGTGACCTACAGAAACAATATATCAAACGAATATATTACTTACACATTAAAAAGATGCTCCCTCCTACCCAAGATTGAAGACATCATAAAGTTAATTTTCCTTAGCAATAAATTTTGGAATGTCGCAGTTCCTTCTGATGCATGAGACACTTCTTTATGATGTTGGAGCACCTTTGTTAGGTGCATAAATTGAAAGAATTTTGTTTGATAAGCATGTTGTAATTTACTTCATATCAAAAAGTTGTATTTCCAATGTAAATCCTGTTTATGTGAATTATTCTTCTGTTACTCAAACAATATTCTTAACAACATATGTTTAAAACATATGAGCGCTTTTCATTTGCAAAACAAAAATGCTCAAAACGTTTATGAAAGACTCCAACGTTGACACCTACATGCCATTATGTTAGTTTCAAATAAGCTTTTAAAAACAGGAAAAACCTTTAAATTTATTTGCTAACAAGTATCCCTGTGTAACAAGCTTGACAAATTTTATATACGTTCTATAAAAATACAAGTGATACAACTTACAAGTATGTACGGCCAGTAAGCTTTACTTTTGAAACCCTCCAGAACCAGAGTGTTAGAATTTCAATCAGTAATAACACAGAGAAATATCCATAGCAATGAAATGTGGGCTCAATTAGGGTATCATCTTTATTTTATTTTAAGGGAAAAAGGAAAAAGTGAGCAGAGGGGGGCTTTAGTTTATTGTCTTTCATGAGACGGAATTATTTTGATGTTCTTAGGTTTGTTCGGGCGACGTAAGATTTTTATGACTTCTGCTCTTTTCTTACTCTTTATCATTTTGAGCGTTCGTTTGACCGGAAGTGATTTTTGGATAGCTGTTCGGGCGTCATGAGCACTGCTATTTTTCTCACTAAGAGTATGAACTTCCTGCTCTTGCTATCGAGTAAGAGCAGAGGAGCAGTAGTATCGAGAGCAAGGAAAAAAGATTCCAAATTTGTGTGTTTATAGTCTGGACTATGAGATAGTCCTAGTTTTGGTTCAAAATCTTTTCTGTCACGTTTATTTATTTAAGAATATGTTTGGCCATCCTTTGAGAACTTCTGTAGGGCATGTAAATGTAATTGTAGATAATGATGAAATATTACATTCATCCTTGAAGGCAAGTGTTAAAATTACAGTCGTAATGATTATTAAATACTTGGTCATAACCAATCACGAGTCACTTATAATGTGCCAAGCAATAAAACTGACATTGAATTGTCCCTAATAACCAATAACATTGGCTTCTAACTTAGTTTTTGTTTTATCAGTCGTCGTAAGGTTAGGGTTATGTCGAAACTACGACTGTCATTGCATAACCCATTTTACAGTATTTGATGCTAGTAGGGTTACCAAGCATCCTCTTTTAACTGGACATGCCCCTTTTTAGCCATCTCGAAACTGTGCCTACAATGCTATTCTCAATTATTGTTGTGATGGAGCATTGGAAAATTATGCTCGTTTGGAAATAACATTTAAATTATTTAACTTCGAAAATTATAAATTTAATGAATATACAAAATGCGATACATACGTCGCTGTTTGTATTAATACAGATGCAGCAATATATACACGCACACACTTTGACCGAAGTTAACCTTACACTCGAATTTACAATGTAGGCAAATAAATATTATTCATTCACTACAAAAGTGTGGCAAGTGCGGCATTTTTCAGGCCGCTTACATTTCAATAATTAAGTTAACGGTTTACAAATACATTTACAAAACATGCAAACTTACTGTTGTAACCTCTTGAACACGTGTTTTTCTATGGCGATCCTTGCGAGTTTACTTCACTAAAATCACGTTTGTTTGTCACTAGCATTAAATAATTTATTTGCAAAATCATTCAGCAAAATCAACACTGCGCACGTTTCCTGATACAAACAAACTTAAACATGTAAATTATATTCGTGTCACTTCATTGTGGAAGGCGGTTAGGAAAATGACGGAATGTGCAGTTTTAACGACGTGCCGATTAATATTACATTTCACTCAAAAAAATGCACTACAATGGTACCTACAACCAACTATGTTTGGAAAAAGCAAATAAAAAATTATTAGCTACCGATTAAATACTCCGACAACACCAATAAGATATTTGTATAATAAACACTATGAGGTTAATGCCAAGATGGCCACCACAGGTTGTTTTGGCTTGTGATTAGTTCTAGCAATAGGTTTAAATATAGGTGGAGTAGTAGTTTAAATTATAATTAGCGTTAAGATTAGTCTTTTATGTGGTAATTAGTTATAAGGAGGGAGTAGTGTCAGATTGTGTGCATGAGGCTGAGGCCTTTGTTATTGTACGAGGGTAAAGGGTGTATGGTGTAAGTTAGGCTAGTTAAGAAAGTGTGTGTATATGTAGGTACTTGTTGTATTTTATAAGGGAGAGTAGTTTTAAGTTAGTTAAATTATTTTTTAAAAAGAGAGGGTGAAAAAAAAATGGTAGGGAGGTGTAAGTGTAGGGGCTGTGGTAAGGTGTGGAGAAGGTTAGATAGTGGTGTGCAGTGCGACGAGTGTGGCGATTGGTACCATGTTGGCTGTATAGGGATCAGGGAGGAGGAACTGGGATCACTACAGGAACATGAGTGGAAGTGTGAGGAATGTGCTGAGGAAAAGGGTTTAGTGGCGGTGGTAGGGAACAAATTAAGGGTAGAGAAGGAAACACAGATAAATGGAGAAGGTGGAAACTGGATTTGGGATTTGCTGAGGGGAAACTTTGTAGAGGTGTGCCAGTGCCAATGGAAGTGGCTAAGGAGGAGAGGTGAAAAGGGGAGATGATAGATTTGATGAGCAGGAAAGAGAGGGAAATGATGCATAGGATTGAGAGGATGGAGGAAAAGGTCAGGAGTGAGATGGGTAAGAATAGAGTAGAAATGAGGGTGGATAAGTTAGAGGAGGAGTTGGAAGATGTAAAGGGCGTGCTAAGGAAAATGAAAGCCAGTCCACAGGAGGAAAAGCTGAGTAGAGAGGAAGAGTTAGGCAGAATGCAGGTAGGGCTGCAGAAGGAACTGCAGGAGTAAAGGCAGAGGAGGAGGGAGGCAGGGATAGAGGTGGTAAGATTAAGGAGGAGGATAGAGGAGTTGGAGGCAGTAGAAAGGGATAAGGCAGTAGGAGACATAAGACAGCAAATAAGGTTAGAAGAGCAAGAAATAGTAGAAAGGGATAAGGTGATAGTAGTAGGCAGGAAGCAATCAGGAATACAGGAACGGGAAACAAAAAGCAGGGAACAGGCAGAGGTAGAAGGTAGGAAGCAGTATGCTGAGGCTTTGCAAGTGTGCGATTTGCAAAGACCAGCAAGCAGGAGAAAGTGGATAGTTCAGGGCCAGAGGGGAGAGAGGAGGGCTGGCCAAAGGGAGGGAAACAAAGGTGCTGCAGGAGGCCGGAGACAAGGGTAGGCAGGTGGGTGGAAGAGCCACAAAGCAGGAACAGGTTGTGGGAAGGGAGCCAGAGGTAGTTTTCTAGGCAGCTCTATTGTAAAGGGGGTGGAGCTGAGGAATATTAGGAAGGAAATACATATAAAGCAGCATTTGGGGGAAATACCAGGGATTTGGAGGAAAGGGTTAGTGGTATGAGAGGTAGCAGGGTGGCAAAGGCTGTTCTCATTCATGTAGGGGGAAATGACCTGGCTCATAGGGAGGTGGGGCAGAAGGTAGAGCGGGACCTCAGGGGATTGCTGAGGAAAGTGCGGGAGAAGTTCCCTGGAGCTAGGGCAGTAGTCAGTGGCGTGCTGGTTAGGAAAGGAGTATCCTATAGGAAGGCAGTGGCTGTGAGTGAGGTGTATGAGAGGATGTGTAGGGATTTGGGGGCTACATTTATAGATAGTAAGACATGGGTAGGCTGGGAAAGTGTAGGGAGGGACCAGGTTCACCTGACAGAATAGGGAAAGAGGATTCTAGGTGATCTGCTAAATAGAGAAGTAGCTGGCTGCATGAAGAGGGTCAGGGCAGAGCAGCAGTTGTTGAAATAGCTATCAGTTAGAAGCATGGAGTGGAAGGGGAGAGAAATGGAGAGGATAGCATTGTTGAGGCCGCAGGGGTGGAGATAGGAGGTAAGCAATGTAGGATGGTAAAGCAGAGTACTAGTATAAAGATAATGGTGGTGAACTGTAGTATACAACAAGCTGGAGGGCTTCTGGGGAAAAGTTGAAGGATATGGGGTGGATATAGTGGTAGCTGTGGAGACTTGGTTGACTGAGGAAGTACTGGACATTGAATGTAGGCAGGATAAGTTCACCATCTTCAGAAGAGACAGGGATGGGAGAGGAGGAGAAATAATGGTGTGTGTAAGGAAAGGGCTAAAAGGGGCAGTCGAATGGGTTAGTGAGGATGTCGAGCTAATGGAAATTAAATTGAGTGGTAGTAGTAATAGGAGTATTACTTTGCTGGCAGCGTATAGACCACCAGGACAGGGATGACAGGCAATTGAGATGATCAAGGAGAGGGTCGATAGACTAAAGGACAGGCATTGGGTTGTTGTAGCAGGGGATTTGAATATACCAGGGGTGAAATGGGTAGAGGGTGCAGAAGGAATGGGTAGCATGATGCAGAGAATAGCAGCACAGTTAGTCAACAGAGGATTAGTCCAGGTAGTAGAAACACCTACGAGATAGAATGAGGAGGGTGTTGGGTGAGTGCTGGATGTGGCATTGGTCAGACCTAGGAATGCTGTAGTTGGTGCAGTAGTATTGGATGGTATAAGCAACCATCATATCCCGGTTATGGAAATGTGGAGAAATGAAGGGATGATAAGATCTAAAGAAATGATGAAACAAATGGGTAGGGAGCTTGAAAGAAAGATCAAACAGGCAAAGAATGTATTTCTGGGGAACATGGTGGAAGAAGGAAAAGGTAAAGAATGGGGGAAATTGTTTAGGTATGTTAGGAGGTTAAGGGGAGGAGAGGAAGGGATCCCTTTGCTAACAGGAAGGGATGGTAGGCATGCGATAAATGACCCAGAAAAATCGGAGATGCTGCAAGGACAGTACTTGTCAGTGTTTGAGGCAAAGAAAGGTTGGAATTAGGTGGCAAACAGGGTTCGGGGGGGGGGGGGGGATTTAGTGAGTTTAAGATGAGGGAGTAGGAAATAGAAAAGGTAATTAGGGGTTTGGAGAGCAGTAAGGCAGGGGGTCCAGATGGGATAGGAAACGCAGCACTAAAGTTTGGTGGCAGAGAGTTGGTGAAATATTTAGAAGTGCTGTTTAAAAAGTCCTTAGGAGAGGGTAAGTTACCACAAGATTGGCAGGATGCTATGGTGGTACCTATACTCAAGCAGGGAGAGGATAGGGGGAGGCCTGGCAGCTACAGACTGGTGAGTCTCGCATCAAGTACAGGAAAAGTGATGGAGAGGCTGGTGGTGCAGTATGTAGTGGGGGTTATGAACAATAGGAATTGGTTGGAGGAGTCCCCGCATGGTTTCAGGAGGAGATACTCATGTGAGATGCAGCTTGCTGGGTTATTAGAGGATCTGGTGCAGGTAATTGATGAGGGGAAGCAGGTGGATGCCTGCTTCGTAGATTTTGAGAAGGCATTTGATAAGGTGCCCCATGGGACATTGATGAGGAAAGTGGAGGTGCTGATACCAGACAGGAGGGTAGTGGAATGGATAGGGTACTTTCTCAGGGGGTGAAGGCAGAGGGTGAAAGTGGGGGAGGCAATATCGGAGGAAGAGGAGGTTACGTCAGGGGTACCACAGCGAAACGTGCTGGGTCCTTTGTTATTTACCATTATGGTAAATTACGTGGGTTTGGGGATTAAGGGAAAAATCAGATTGTTTGCAGACTATTATGTTGTATATGCTGTGGAGGGAGAGGGGGGGTGGAAATTTGCAGGCAGACATTGATAAGATATGGTTGTAGACCAGGAAAAATAAAATGAAGATTAATGTAAGAAAAACAGGTACTGAGGTTCACATGGAAGAAGATGATAAGCATGGACATGTACAGATGGGAGGGACAAAAGATAGAAGAAGCAGCAGAATATAAGTATCTACGGATTGTATTGCAGGGAGACCTCAGGTGGAAAAAACATGTAGAGAGGTTGGTTGCAAAGGGAAGAAGGGCTCTGGGTATGCTGGGAAGGGTGCTGAATGGAGTCAGCTGTGAGGTGAAGGAGAAGGCGTATGGCACAATGGTACGGCCAGTGTTAGAATATGCTGCAACAGTATGGGACCCGTATGTGGAGGTGGAGGTGCGAGAACTGGAAAAGGTGCAGAGAAAGGCAGTAAGATGGGTGTAGGGTAGGTGGAGAAGGCAGGGGCAAGATGGTGAGGAAGAAGGGAACTATAGGCCATCAGTGATGATGAAAGAAATGGGGTGGAGCTCATTGAAGGACAGGAGGAAAGTTGAACTGTTAGTCAGGATGTACAGGGTGGTGAATGAAGAGGGAGGATGGGGAGGGCTACTTTGCAAGCTAAGTAAGGGGGTGTTTAGAGGAAGAGGAAACAACAGTGAGAAGCTTCAGAGGGTGTGGAGGAGAATGGAGCGAGGTAGGCAGTCCGTGCTTGTTAGGTCTGTGAGGGAATGGAATGTGTTGAGGGAGGAATTGGTATCTGTGAGAGGGGTTAGTAAGTTCAGGAAGGGAGTGTAAACGGAGTTGGTTGAGTGAAGGAGAGGTGAGAGAGCTCGCCACCGGGCGGTAGCCTAATGCGAGTGTATGTATGTATGCATGCACAACAGCCTTCACCGGGCTGGAAAACTGGAAAATAAACATGGCTAGCCATTGACTGGAAACATTTACTGTTAGTATGTGTCGACATACTGTGTCATAAATGCTTACATGTTTTTAAAGTCCCATTACTAATAGCCAAGAAAATTTAATGTTGCTTTAGAAACATAATTTAAATGTTGTTGTAAGTATAATTAAGATTTCAAATTACAGCTTTTAATTCCGAGTACTATTTTATTTCAAAGTAATCATCAAATAGCCAAGCTAACAACATGGATCCCGCAGCAGTTAGTCAACTGATACAATACTGTAGGAGCGAGAGCATTTACTGTGTTCATAATGTGTAGGTTGGTCACATTGTCTGTCAAATTTCAGACCACTTTTATGAAATGGACAATATATGTGTACAAGCCTTACAAAATTTCTTATCACTTCAGTTAGTTGCAACTGGTGCTGAGCCGATACCGATACCCGATGTCGAACTTCGGCCACTCGGAACCAATTTTATTTTTTGCCGATATTTAGACCCAATATTTTCCTTTGAACCAGAGGATGATATGGTTACAATTTGGAGTAACAGGGGCTCTACTGCTGCCATTTTTAGTCAGCAGTTGCCGTTCTTATTCCAAGTATTAAACTGACATATTTTCACTCCAGGTCAGCAAAGGAAGGAAGGGACATACCTCCCTGCTGTGAGAGAATCATCTACAGGAAGAGGAAAGAGCATGGAAGGGAAAGAGAAATGCCGCTCCCACTCCACTGGCCACCTGCTGTGATGGGCATTTTAAGAGATAGTGATCTACAACTTGTTTTCCGGAAGCGCCACAATTCCCTTATCCTTGTCATACTAGTATTTAGAATCCTTTAAAAGCAATGATTTTGACAGTCATGACCCGGAAATGGCAGTGCTTCGATTTTACTCTCAGTAAAATAAGGAAGTGCTGAATTTAAACACTATACATATTAATAATTTTTTATTTTCTGAATATGAACAAAGTTGAATTATGTTGAGAATTGTGAAACACGACCATGTAGATTTAATCTTTTAAATTTTATTTGTTTAGAACATGCTTAAATTGCCATGACCTAAATTTAGAAATAAACTACTAAAGTATATGTTGAGTGCTGCTTTCAATCTCTGATTTTGAAGAACTGATGTCAAATTAATTTTCCTAATTTTTTTATGTTTACTTGAAGCATCTAATATTACATTATGTGATACTGACTGTAACACAGATTTTAATCAGCTTCCAAAAAATACTTTTAGTGCTAGTAGTAGTATTTCCATCCATTACTCATATGTCCATTGTATTGGATATCGGTTGTGTCAGCAGGAAGTATCGTTTTGTACCGGTATCAGTAAAAACCTGTATCGGCTCAGCACTAATCGTTACCGAAATTACAAAAATATGTCATAGATTTTGTAGACAAACAGGTCACATGATCATTTTGTCCACAAATGTGCCAATTGGTACGTGGCCTCATGATAGTGGAAAAGGAATGAGCGAGCTATTATGCAAAATTTAAATTGATGGTTGTGGAATATGTACATGAACATGGAAAAAGGGCAGGTGGTCAACAACAAAAATGTACGGTGCCGGTGCAGGGGAAAATATACGCTGTAAAAATTGCCAAAAAAAAGTGCTTTGCCAGGCAAAATGTGTAAATACCCAGAACTGGAATAATAGCTGTTTCATCATGTGCGCACCACTAGGAATAATGGATTTTTCGTCACCACAGAAATGCTTCCGTTTGAAGTCAGGGAAATTGCAACTAACAAAAACATTCCTGTAACAGAATTTAATCTGGACATTCGCCGGCGACTCAATTGTACAATATGCCAGTGATCAGATTAGCAATTCTTAGCATCTGTTCAGTGCAATAATAGCATGTATAAATAATTTAGTTGTACTCTCAGGTCTATTCCTTGATGATGCAGTGCAGGACCTTAGGTGTAATTTTATTATGGCCAAAAACATTTTTACAATTTACCGATTTTTTTTCCCCCAAAAAGTCTTGTGTGTAGGCAGCATCCTATATTTTCACATGAAAAAATACGGTAATTTCCAGTGATTGATTCAAAGAAGTTTAAGTAAAAACACTAATCCGTAGATAAATTTATATTCAATTTTATTTTAGGGACCGATATTCACGTTGCATTTCACTATTAGCTTTGGCCAATATTTATACTTTCCGCTTTGCGTTTACACAAATACACAGTTGCGAGCGCACAAGCAGCACGCGACGACGTAATACAGTCGAGTGCCGGTGCTGGACTGGACACGCGGCCTCGACAGGCAAGCTGTGCTGTGTTGCCAAGTCTGTGTACAGCCAACTGGCGGCAGCTATGTTACCATGTTTCACGAAGTTTATGCACAAAAATCAAAACCTTTTCTTAATTTTTTACGCAATCATTTCTTCTTGCATTGTTTTTGAAGGAAACTGCTGAATGCAGCTATTTAAGCTATCATTATAGCGAAAATAAGCCCACACTACATTCGTTATTAGCGACTTCTTTTTCCCACTGAGTATATGGGCAATTGATGGTGGCGATAAAAGTTGTCATTATAGCAGACTTTTTGTAATAAAGCATACTCATTACATCGGACTTTCACTGTACTTTTTTGTTAATACTTTGTTGTTTAATTATCTGGGCATGTCATTTTCAACGATGCTACAGAAATTTTTGTTTGATCAATGCGGATTAAATTAAATTTTAAGTTCAGCAAAAAAGGACTTTTTTAGCATTATTAACACAGAGGTGGACAAAATTCCTAGTATGGAAAAATTTTCTGGAAACAAATTTTATGTCAAAATTTGCCCAAAAAAAAAAACGTATTTTTATAACAAATCCTTTACAGTGTTGATGAACATAACACTGTATTACATTACAATTTACAGTAAATAGTAGCACATGCACACTTAACAATTTAGGTAATTTAGAAATGAGATATTTGCATAAATAATTTTATCCCTCGAAACATGTTTAGAAATTTGTTAATATATAGTTCATTTTAATGTTTTACGTTTGTTTCTAAAAAAGTAAAAAAAAAAAAAAAAGTACAAATTAATAGCTTTTCACTCATGCAATAATTTGTATACGTATGTTTGTAAACAAAAGTATTTTGGAAAGCTGATGGAAATCTGTGTTAAAGTCAATGTCACACTATGTACTATTGATGCTTTAAGTAAACATACAAAATAATAGGTAAATTAATTTCACATAAATTCTTCAAAATCGAAGAATAAAAGTAGCACAAAAAAGTACTGTAGTAATATATTTTTAATCTTAAGTCAGGGCAACTTAAACAATTAATATTACGATATATCTACTTAGGGTAATACCCTGAAGAACAAATTTGCTTCCAATACATTAACCCCCCCCCCATCAAAATCATTAAATCCCGAAATATTACGTAATACCCACGAGTCGAAATGAAACTCATAATTTAATAAAGAAACTTCATAATACACAAAAACTGAACTTCAGAAAATTCCTGGATCCTTACGCTTCCACTACTAACAAGTTAAAACCTACTCGCGCCACATTTAACATGGGAATGGCAAATTCTGTAGCAGCGCTGCTGCATGTGAAGGTTCTTATCCCCTGAGCAAATCTGGATTCCAGCCTAGGTTCCAGCTGTAGATGATTATCTCTTAAAGCACCGCCTGTCACGCTTGTCACAACAGGCGGCCACAGTGGGGTGGGAATGGCATCTCACCCTCTCCTTTTCACTTCCTGTAGATGATTATCTCTCAGCAGGGTAGCTTTTTCCACCACCGTTCCTCGTTAAGTGCCAGTCTGTCAGTTTAGTTCGTAGAATAAGAACAGCTGGTATCTGCATTGACCCAGCACTAATGATTTCCCCAGTCTTAAAATATTTCCCATGAACCTGGTTCACGCTTTTAAGCGGGTTCGATGATTCGAGTTTCGACTTTAATAACCCAATTTCACTGTCTATAACCGATACTTATGTATCTGCCCAATACAGATACATCGGAAAAAGCTTAAGTATCGACTGATACAGATACCAAGTATCGGTATCAGAACACCTCTGGTTAATATGCAACAAAAGATCTTCAAAGGTTTAATTTAAAATTTAAAATATCATCTGCATAACTCCTGGCTAGTGATTGACATTGAGGAAGCAGGATTTGTCAAATCTGCCACCGTTCTTCATGACCAAATGGAATCACAAGAAAGCAGTACCATCTGTGGTTGAATAGAAAGGCAGTGTAAGGCTATAACTCAGGATGTTAAGGTAACTGCCTATACCTGTTAACCAAATCAATTAAGGTTAGGTATCTAGCTCTAGTCAACAATCACAAAATGTCGTCTGCAGCTCTAGGGCTCTCCCTGTCTCGAACGATAATGCAATTTAAATAGCATTCTACTAAACCAGGGCTGCCATCAGCCGAGAAGCTGAAATCCTAGTTCCTGTATAGAAAAATCCTGTAAAATCCTGGAATCGTGGGTCAAATCCTGTAAAATCCTTGGAATTAAAAAAATTGCAAATTATAAGAAAAAGTATATATGAAAGACATTTACATATTTAATGTAGTTGTTTTGGTTTGGAATGTACAAACCATGGTAATTCTTTTCTTCGCTCACACTTATATTTTCGTTTATACAATGATTGTATCAACGATAATTTTGATTTCCTCACCATTCTGATATCAATGCCAAATGCAAAACACAGTCATCAAATTTGGATTGGATGTGTAAGAACAGGAATTTGTCGAAAAGGTTATTTTTAATAATGGCCTTGGCATTTGTATGTGATCATACAGCCAGGAACAGAAATGTGTAAATAACTGTATACCCACGCCAGTGAATAATTGAGTTAAATATTTTGGACATTCACTATTGAAGCAATGGGGTATGTCCAAAATATTTTGCTTAATTATTCACCTCCGTTGTAAGAATCTTTCAAACAAATACATCAGTGAAACTGACACACATCACTTTGGGCGCTAGTGTCTTGCGTACGCTGCAGCCGCTTTGAGCAAAAAAATAAAAAAACTAAAGTTTGGGCTTGTATTTTTCTATTATGTTAAAAATCCATAAAAACTTAATAAATCCATTAAAACAGTAGGCGTGTGCTAAACATAAATGCACTGAACCGTCTTCACTTTCATACACATACTATAAGACTACAGAAAGCACTAGCTGACCATTTCACAATTCTCCACTCCCACAGTTTCTCGAGATAATCTTCCACATCCTTGGCAATTGTGGCTGGAATTTTATACGGCTTTTGAAAGAAAGGTTTGCTGGTTGTGGGTGTTGTTTTAACCTCGTAGTGGTTGCATCTCCCTAGCTTGTTACTAAAGGTAGTATGATGATGTAATAAAACATTGAATAACTCTCATTGTTTTTCTGAAATAGTTTCTGCTATTAACATAGCCTGGTAAAAGGGAATTCCTGAGACATCATTATTAGACTGTGAAACGCCGCAGTATAAGGTAAATATATTCTCCTTGCAAGATTTTTTTAGTTAGGGCACTATTACATTGCCATGACACCACTAGATGGCCCATTGCATTCCTCTTTGGTTATGATATGAAAATTACCAAAGTCCAACAAAATTACATATTTAGCAAGGATGTCAATGCCCAATATCAGCAGTGATGTTAGTCCCTTAACTATTAAACATACAGCCACACTCTCTGTTCCCAAGCCATTTATTGTTGACAATGATTTATGATTCACTAGCAGACTCGCTTTAGAGGTGACACAAATTATTTTCAATTGTGGTACTGGCACTACCAGTATAGAGATTCCAGTTTTTTGATAGTAAGATAGAATTATTCTGATATACAGCTTCTCCCTGCCACTGTATACCGTTGACTAAAACATACAGTTCTGGATGAAGAGTTTCAATTGAAGTGTACTTTGTCTTGGAGTTGTCATTAAGGAAAAACTCTTGTTCACCTTCCCATAAGACTACAGTGCCTACTTTGTAATGATTAGTTGGGTGAAAATCACATGGCTCTCTGCACTGCAACAAATCTTGGGTCAGTGTTTGAGTGCTGTCAACACCAACCCCATCTAGTTTGAATGCTTTGTGTTGTTGTGTGGTGAGCTTTAGCGGTGCTGCCACGAACTACAAGATGGATGCATGTGCGGTTGGAACTGCAGAGCACTCGGGTAAAACCCTGCCTCTCCATTCTTTTATGGTGGAGACTGCAGACTGCTACGTCTTCTCCTGGGGCTGCGCCTTTTGGGTGAGCTATCCTCTGCACTGCCACTGGCACCTTTTCGCTGCGAATCATGTTGCTGTTCAGACGTGCTTTCATTAGTGTATTAACATTTACTGCAAGAATGCCTGAGAGATTGATGGTTCTCGACATCTCGCTTAGTTTGCTAATCTTCTTGCTTTTTATTAGATTCATCATATCTGGAACAGTGTCTTTTATGACACCATGATCGCCTATGCTTCTGTTTCAACTCAGGGTCATTAGTATCCTCAATTTGCTAGTAATACTTTTCTGTGTGGAGGAGATTGCTCGGGCAATGTGCAGGTAGTCAGTTTGTTTACAATTGGTTGGTTGTTCACCGAGGACTGACCTCTGTTTGTGATGCATATTGGACAATCTACATGCAATTTCCAGACAGAAGGAAATGAGTAATCTGACCAATATAGTTGGTATCTAAATTGGAACTAAGTTGGCACCAAACTGGTAAACTCCTCTTCCATAGGAGAATTTTAATACCTTGTGCACTCGTATAAGTATGTTATATGGTCCTCAAGTGACTTGTTTTTACTGGAGTAAAACTTTTCGCAATGAAACTGAGCATGAAGTAATCCCTATACTTTTCTGTTGTAGAACTTTTGCTCAAATGGTTGTCTCAAATCAGCATATGAACTGATAATGTCTTTCTGTATTTCCCACCAGTGGGAGGCTCTGTCACAGCGATCAACATCTAAATAAGGTAATGTCTCTCCATCCGCGATTCTTCCTATTTGCATATATTTTTTGAACCACTTCTGAAATAATACCATGTTTTTTTATTCCTTACCTTGGAAAGTTGGTAACTCTTCAGTGAGTAATCTGGATTGATTAGCTATATGCATGAACTGAGATCCGGGCATACTAGTCAAGGCTTCTCATTCAGATCTTAAAGCTTGAATGGGAATTTCCAAGTCTTGAACTTTCTTTTCAAATTCATTTATGACCTCCTGGCTACGATCCACAGCAGGCAGACGGCTGGCAATTGTGCTGTGTATTTGCATGATAAATAGTTCAGTTCCAAATTTTTTTTGATTGTTTCTCATTTCACACACTTCTGCGCTGCTTTTAACTTGACTAGTAACATGCTCGAGTATGGGCAAAATAATATCGTTCATAACTTGGGTGATTACTAACTCATGGCATGTAGATAGTTGAGTTGGAAATTTAATGCACAAGGATTCTATATCAGCGCACGTGTCTGCTAAATTTTACTCTCCTAGTTTCAATTCCCGCTGACTGGACTCAAGCTGGCTCTTGATTTGTTGTTTCCTAATTTGTAACTGGCTAGTCATTTGTTGTGTACTGGCTTCAAATTCGCTAGTTATTAGGCATTGACTTATTCCATATGCTACAGCGTATGAATTATTACCATCAAAGGGTCATTTTGTCATTAGCTGCTGATTCAAGTTACTGACTCAATCAGGCAATATGCTAGCCTCCATTTCATTATTTATTATTGCTGTATTCAAATTATGATTAGTCAAATCTATAGGAGCTATGCCAGAGATGTTACCACTTGCTGTAAAGTGTTCCCAAATCAAGCACAGTCATTCTGAGCAGTATTGAGGGAATAATTACTCGTGGTGGGCTAGGTACTGAATTTTCTGCACTGGAATTAACAGCATTGTTTATATGGTCTTCCATGGCAACTTGGGTATTGTATTATCTATGCTTATCATGCATAAATATTTCCATTATTCTGTAAGTTAGGGCAAATTTTATTTTTCTAATAATGGTCCCACATATAGGTAGTTTAATAATTCGCTACTCATTGCCTCTGTTTGAGCGCCAGATAAATACATCTGTGATGGTACAATACTTTTTGACCTCATGAAGACCCTTTAAATATTACAATTATTAGATTATTACAATATTTGATTCATTAACTTTATTATGGAAGCTTTCAAAGTTCACAACTTGCTCTGAGTTTGTCAATAACAATGCATGAGTAGGAATAAGAAAGCTGGAACCAATATAAGAAGTTAATAAATATTAAAAGTTTCTGTAGGATTTTAGCTTGTTTGAGAAACTTACTTCTGGAGAAATTAGCCAGAAAATTAAATATTAAATAAATTACAATCTTTCATAGTCCATGTTTTGTATGTAACATATAAAACAGATTTCAAGCATAACTTATGAAAATCAAATAACTGAGACAAATCTTTGATTCATTAATATTTTGAAGAGCTAGTTGAATAATAATAGTAAGTAGACAAGCTCATATCGGACCACTATATTTTATTATATATTCTTGTTGCACGGATCATTTGTTAACCATGAAGCAATTATTAGTAGGCAGTCAATGTTTGTTAAACATTGCATCAAAATAAGCATACTAGATGTCAGTTCAGACTGAGGATTGTGCGAGGTGATTCAGGCAAACACCATTAGACACAGCGCTGTGTCACAATAGTAAATATTGTAATGATGCAGTTAATACTAATTTAATTGGGACATTTTAAATTTTCTTTGGTTTTGCAAGGAATTGTATTTACTTATCAGTATTTTATGTTTTGGCCATGTTGAAGGTAAGGTTGTTGCGGTATTCATACTGATTATTTCCTTTTAAGTATGTTCTACAAATTTGATTGTTTAACTTTTACGCAGTCCGACTGGCGTGGGGAAAGTGGTTGCGACAAAATTTGCACGGTATCCGAAGGGATTCTGTCATGCCGTGCCCTAACTTGGTTAGGTTTTTGGCACTTTGGTGTGAAGAGTGGGGATAGAGCATGTAGTGGCATTAGCAGTGAGCGCCTGCCCCCGTTAACAGATAATGACCACCCCTGAGGCACATACGTCAGCTTGAGCATGGCAAATTTTGTTCGCACTTACAAGCACCCGTTACCTTATTTCTTTTTTAACTTCAATATTCGACCACTAGGGTGCCAGCAAGTTTTTAGTGACATGAATAATTAATGAACTCTGCAGCGCTGTTCTGTGCTTGTGCTCTATGGGTCTGTGATTTGCCTGGCTTGTATATCTGACTATTCGTGACTCTACATTTTAAAGAATGTGAGCTCTATAAAATTTGGAGGAAGTTATGCAACACTTAAAATCCTTAATTTTATATTACTATGGCACTTTTACATAAGTCTCATGTATCTGCAGAGTGAGTAATTCAAACTGTGATTTCCTGTCACCAAATGTGACTTTTGCAACATTACAATATCAACAGGTGATATAACAGACTTCCTATGTCAGAACAGTTGAATTGGATGAACACTTTAGCAAAACCACACTGATGCTTATTTAAAGCTATCAAAAAGGGTCTTAATAGGTGAGACGTGTATATTTAGTTTTGGAAAGTATGGGTGTAGTCTATCTCTTTCTGTAACCTTCCAATGCACTCATTAATGTTCATTCAAAGTAACTAATATTTATTTCGCAAGTTACCTCGTTCTGTTCGTAATTTTTAGAAATTTGTAAAGAGACTGAAAAGTGCAATAAATTGTTTGAGAGCTGGGACATCTCATGACTTTGCCAACCATGCTTGTCTCAACCCTTTTAAGGCCTGCACACAGTGTTCATTTTATGAGTTGCATGTGAATAATAATCTCTATTTGTTTTGTGCTCTTCGGAAACTCATGTAGGAATTGCACTATATTTTCATAGAATGAGAACAGAGAAACTGAATGGGAAAAGTACTCCCCATGTGGTAGTTCAGGATTGAATCCATGACTTCCTGAATGTGATTTATGTACACTGCTTCTTGGACAGATACTCATTGGGCTTGTGCCTGCAGTATGCAGTCAAATAGAAAAGAAGTGTTGATATTGTACTTGGTTCCCATTTGGAAGCATTTTCTAGTGACATTTATGGGTTGACAGCTTGACATAGAGATGTCGTTTGTGGACCAAGAAGGTGTGATCTCCCTGATGGAGCAGATGCTCTGGGATGCTTGGCCAGATGACCTTCAGAAAATCTCTGTCCCCTTCCCCAGGATGACATACCAGAAGGCAATGGATCGCTATGGAACTGACAAGCCAGACACTCGCTTCAGCATGGAGGTAAGTGCCAACATTGTGCTGAGTGTAGTGAAATTTTCATATACTGTAAGTTGAATGGTAACTGGAGAGGATTAGTCAAAGAAGCTTTATTATTGTTTATACATTAGTCTCATATGCAAGCTGTGAAGGGTGGCAAGTTGACTAGCAAGAACTAGTTTTAGGTTCTTAAGGCTCTGCTTCACCTCTTTTACAGAAATTCGTCATTTTCGTATCATAATTTCAGTTTCAAAGATATTATTGAAAATGTGGTTATAGAACATTTACAATTTATTAGTTTTTTAGTATGGTAGTATGAGTTTTACTGTGTGTTATTTCCTGCTTTTTAAAAAGGTAAGAACTTATTGATAAAATATAAAATAAATATATCCTTGACTTTTTACAACTAGCAGATCACACAAATTAATATTACGCTCAAAAACTTTTAACATAGTGTAAAATGTAAATTTTTCTATAATCGTACATTTTCAGTAATTACTATTAAACCAAAATTATGATGCAAAAACGAAAAATTTCTACTAAAGGGGTGAAGCCAAGCGTTAAGGGTTTCTGCAGAAAGGTTTAAGCCATTTTACTGACCCCAATGTCAGTTATGAAACCAGCAACCAATCTCACTCAATCCAGCATAAGGTGTATGTGACTATTTTAAAATGCATATGCTAAAAATGCGAGAGTTGCGTTATTGATTTTGCTGTTTATATAGTGGTTTTAAGATCAATAACATGACCGTATTTTGTTATGGTTTTCAGCTCATCCATTTCTCTATACTTTCATACACTATTTTCAATGATGGTATGTAATGAATTACAAGTAATCACATTGGTTTTAACATTTACTTTGAGTACTTTTTACTTGTAATTAGATGCATGTAGGAAAAATTAATTGCTACTCATAATCTACTTATCTTGAAAAAATGTATGATTTACTTATCAGTAATCATTGCTTTCTTCCACTTCATCTATGGAGTTTATTGTAATTTTACTTCCATTAAATGTAATAATTAGATTTACCATCATAAGTGAATGACAGACTCACAAGTCACAGTATCAATACTAATCAATATACCTACATTAGATGATGTATTTGCTATGATTGCTGTTTTAGGTTTTGAAACACAGCTTTTAAATCATGTTTTGGGCTGATTCTGTTGATTTACCCACTGGGTGCAAAGTAGTTATAAATAGGATTAATTTGGAATGCCATGCATTTATATTTCAGTACTATTATGCTAAGTAATCAATTTCACATTCCTCTTTTTATCAGACTAATTACTAACTTAACTGTTCTGATCTTTATGTGCAACATTTGGGCAGCCATTTACTAACTCATTACAATATTTGCAATTACCTATAAAGCAGTTTGTATTTAGCAACGGGATGGTGCTTCTTAACATAACCTACCACATCTATTTCAATGTTTGTCTTAATACAAATAATGTGATCAGCTCTCTATACAAATTATGCTCAAAGTAAATTCATGTTGCATTGTTGTCTTTCATGCCTGTCTGCAACATATTTTGCAATGTGACAAAAAAAATGGTTTGTATTTTACTGTGTTTATTGAAAACCACAAACACTAATAATGGCAATTCATGTAACTTGACTAAGGGAATTTAAATATGAGCATCTATGTATTTTTATTTTGCATACTTTCAAAACTATTTTGAACACTCAAGTACTCTAAATCCTGTGCAAAACTATTTCAGGGCAGCGGGATAGGGTGGGCCTATGACCCACGATGTATACTGCCTGATGAGCACGTGCTAAGTCCTGCTCGTGCTGCAGCCTCTCTCTGTTGTATATGGGACCTTCCTCCTACTCTTTCGTGTCTCACACCGTGGCACGTCCTTCCCTTGTAGCAGCTGTGCAGGAGACACCCCAGACACATCATTGGTGCAATTACATAAACAAAACAGTTCCCAGGGCAAATGTACGTCCCACTGTGTGTGATCTTTGATGCACACCTGCGACTGGGCCTTCACTTCATGGTTCTGGCACTCAGTCAGGTTGCCCTGCAGTTGGTAGACATGGGTGGTGTGGTGCCTTAACGCAACAAGTGCAGTCCGTCTGCCATCTACAACTTGCAAATTGGGTGCCGCTTTCAGTTAGGAGCATCCAGAGGTAACCCCACCAAGGAAAAATTCTCACTCCAGCAAGTGAACAACGGTGCTAACCCAGGTGTAACTGACTGGGAATGCCTCCACCCAGTGGGTGAAGAGGTTGGTTACAACGATGACGAAACGTCTGCCCCTGGTGGTTTTGGGGTAGGAGCCCATAACATCAAGGGCAGCTGTGTTGAATGGCTGGGTTGGCTCTCTGGGGAATTGCTGTTCTGTGCTGTTGCAGTGGCAGATCTTTCATGTCTGGCACAACATGCATTCACATACCAGTGAGTCTCTTTGTCAATCTCAGGTCAGTGGAAGTGGTTACCCTTGGCACACCTCATCTCATCGACTCCAGAATGGCTTACTGAGCTGTCGTCATGGTGTAGTTTGTACATAGTCGCATCTTCCGCCAGAGATTAACCACGCCCGACTATGAGCTACGTCTCTTTGAGCCACCCACTCAGCTTGCCGGCGACACACACCCAGTACTAGCTGCCTACTTAAGCAGACAAGACAGATCAGTCGACCTTGATAATTTGTGGTTTTGGGGAATGCTGTACCGACAGTCTACACGTGCGGCAAACAGCACCTTGCAGACACCAAACAGCCCTTGTGCAGTCACCCACCTGACACAATCTTCAAGGGGAGGTTGTTGTGGAGGATGCTATCAGTCAACCAATAGTGGTCCAGGTGCCCGACTCACTCGCTGCCTGCCTGTTCTACTCAAACTTGTCCGTCGCTCGTGCCCTAAGGACATCGCACCATACTTCATAGGAGGCTCAACCTGTGTTAAATTGTGCCATCACAGATACCGACTCCAGGGGGGGGGGGGTGACTTGGGGGTCCTTCGACTTGCTCACTGCCAGGTACGTGCTTAATGATAAATTTTAGCGATTGTAGCACCAAGACCCACTGGATGAACTTGGACTTCCAGCCTTGCATCCTCTCCAAAAAGAGCAAGCACTGGTTGCCTATCCTTGCAGTAAACTCAGTACCCTCCATGTGGCAGCGGTAGCACTTCAGCTACCACATTACTGTGATGCACTCACGCTCATTCACGTCATAATGTCTCTCAACATTTTCAACCTTCTTGTTTACATAGTCAACAATTAGGCATTCACCCTAATCATCCAGCTGGTACAACACAGCGCCCAAACCCTCCTGGCTCGCGTCTGTCTGCACATAGAAGCAGCAGGATTAGGTAGGGCGGGTGAGTAAGTAGGTGGCATTTGCATAACCTACGTTTCATGTTGTCAAATGCCTCTTGGGCCACGTCAGTCCAGCAGTACTGGTACTTGGGTGACAGTATATCTGTGAGGGGTGCCGCGATCGTGGAGAAGCCTGGGATGTAGTTGTGTAGCCAGTTCACTAGCCCTACAAACTGCTGTAGTTGTTAGCGTATCTAGGGGGGGGGGGGGAATTCCCATCAGTTAGCTGCAACTGTTCCAGAGACATTCTGTTCCCCTGCGCGTTCATGACGTGGTGCCGTAGGTACGGAAGTTTGGTCAACTCAGCATGGCACTTATGGGGGTGCAGGTGAAGCAGTGGGTCTCGAGTCTGTTGATCACTTGTGCAAGGTGATAGGCATGCTCTTCCCACGTTCCATGACTGAGGCCATATCGCTATGTTGTCGAGGTATGTGGCGGTACTCATCCAGCACCCATGTTATGAGTGCTTGGAAGTTCGTGGGGACATCTTGCTGGCAGAAGGGCATGGAGTAGAACTGAAATCATAGATTGCCTGGGTAGTAAACGTGGTCTTGAGCCTGTCCTCTGGTCTTATGGGGTTTGCCAAAAACCGGACTTGAGGTCTAATGTGAAGAAAATCTTGGCCTGCCCCAGTCCCTGCTAGTGTATCTGAGATGTTAAGCTATTGTGGGGGCATGTTCACAGTTAGCTTGTTCACTGGCTTACACAGAACCTCAGTGTACAGGTTTTTTGTCCACCATGAATATTTGACTGTTATAGGAGCTCTCACTAGACTCATTCACACCATCCGTAAGCATATCCATAATCTGTTCCAAGATGACCTGCCACTTGGGGACATCATAGTTAATGGTTATCACAAAAACTGGTGTGTACGACATAGTCGGAATCTTGTGATGAGAGTTGGTGGTCTGCTGCAAGTCAGACACCGTAGACACATCAAGGGGTAGGTTCAGCACAGATTGAAACACTGATACGTGCTCTGGAAAAATTCAGTAACTGAATTTGTTTAGTAGTACAGGACCCCTAAGGGCGGTGGGGAGGAGGTTCTTGATACCATATGCAGTACGTTGGCTGGCAGTGCCAAAATGGAGTACTCCTTGTTTACCTTGATGTTGGCATCTTGTTCGCGCGGCACTGCTGACTCAGGATGACGTCCTCCCACAGCCCTTGTACCACAATGGCAGTGGTAGTAATGGATAGGTCTCATATCCCTCATTGGGTGACCAGAGGCGGTACATGGTTCGACACATGAGTAGCACCACAGCATTACCTGCTCCACTTCTGTGAGGTTTGATCTTAGAGTCTCTCTCTCAGGCCTCATGTCATACCCCTTCTGCAGTGTTAAGTGTAAGAGGGTAAAACAGGTTGAGGCAATCTCTAAATACCAGCCGGAGCTTAGCCCAGTCTCCACTGAACTCTAGCACTTCAGTCCCTGGGAACAAGCGGCAGCCTTCCGCCAGAGATTGCCCACGCCCGACTATGAGCTACGTCTCTTTGAGCCACCCACTCAGCTTGCCGGCGACACACACCCAGTACTAGCTGCCTACTTAAGCAGACAAGACAGATCAGTCGACCGTGATAATTTGTGGTTTTGGGGAATGCTGTACCGACAGTCTACACGTGCGGCAAACAGCACCTTGCAGACACCAAACAGCCCTTGTGCAGTCACCCACCTGACACCAAAGCTCACCCCAGTGTAGCATGGTCAGAAACTTTGCAAGCTCAAACGGTTAAACGTTGCCCAGATATACTAGCCAAAGGAATCCCTGCAAAATGCAAAATCTTCCTGGCCACACCAGGTTTCGTACCTTGCAGAAAGGCCACACTGCCTGTTTTGTATTCTGGACTCACTCCAGTACCTCACTCAGACTAAAGCCCACGCTTACCCCGGATGTGCCTGGCCTAGTTCCAACCAATAAATCTAGGGGTAGTCACATGCCTCCAGTAACCACAGGACGTTGACACGCGTCTCTCTCTCAAGTCAAGTGGTTAGCGCTCTGACTGTCCTTCTGAATTCAGTCGGTGATCCTGCTGCGGCGTGTTTTCTACTTGTTTAGCCCAGTGGGTCGTGGAAGGTTTAGAAGGTGGCCGCTTCGTGGAGGGATCCCGTCTGAGGGGAGGGGGGTCAAACCCCAGAGTGAGTTGGACTGTGATCGCGTCCTGTTCGGGGAGTACGATCTTTTTCACTAAAAGGGTTACCAAAATGCGGGATGCCAACTCTCCCGGGGGTAGGTGTCATGATTCCTAACTAATCGATAGTAATAACTGTGATGGGCAATCCTGTCGAAGGGGTTGGTTCTATCTGCTGTGGTCGGGTCGCCTGTCGAACAGGGATGTAATTTACCTAGGTGGAAGATATGCTGGCTTTAGGGTTGGCTTTAGATGGTAGTCTGATACAGATCACCTTTCCGGAGGCAAGACGTATCATGCACGTATTCGGTAGGTTCTTATCCTTCTCCTTAAGGGGTGCTACAGTTGCGTGAGGTGGGGGTGTTTCCGGCTGGAGGTAACTTAAAGTTCTCAGTCTGGTCACGTCCAACAAGTACCCAAGTAGGCATAGAGTTTGGACTCGTGGTCGAGTGAGATGCTAGGTGAAATGGGTTGTGGTTTAAGTTCCAGGTTCACAGGTGGGAGCATGTCCTCGCGCTTAATTTCTGCTTCCACTTGTGCATTGGCTAGCCTCTGTAGAGCCCGCCGCTCTTTATGCAGATTACGGCTCTGAATACCACTTTTTCTACTGTGCATCTAGTTCAACCTTCTCTCTCTCCTGCAGACGTACAGTCCTGGGGGTGTGTCTTCTTCAGACACACACGAGGCACTGACAGTGAGATGTGCAATTTGGAATTAGGATACCACCGAGGTTAGGTAAGAGAGTCAAAGGAGTGACTGTGGTAAAGGGGTGCACAGCAACTGGACATCGAGGTTTACCTCTGGAGTGATGTGCCGGCTCTTACAGTTGGCTGGTGCACGAGTGATTGAGGCTTCGCAAGCTGCTGCAGAGGTTGAGCCTTCGCAAGCTGCTGGAGAGGTTAAGCCTTCGCAAGCTGCTGTAGAGGAGGGAGGTCTTGGTCAGACCAGGGAGAGCTCGCTTACCTATGCGGCCAGCGAACCGGCAATCTCTGGTTAGAGGTGTGTCCGTACCTCCTTATATAGTCGAAAATCCCTGTGTCAAAGTTCTCCTGGTGGTGCGGGAGATGATAGCCTTTCTCCGCAGGGGTTGGTTATTATAGGGTCGCGGCTGCGCCACGTATTTCTTATCTCCCTTGGTTGTGGCGGCGACATGTTTGCAACCTCTGTTCGAGATTTGGCGAGTGTGACATCATGAGGTAGCGGGGGTGCTGCAATCCTGTGGTGTCAGTTGAAAGTTCCTTCTGCGGTATCTTTGGGTAGTAACTCGTCAGGTAAAACAATGTTGACTCAAGAGGATGGTGACCGCATGTCTGAATCTGGGCAGGCAATACAATTCATAATTAAACACGTTAATTATTTTCATGTCCAAGGCTGTCCAACGTGTGGAGTCAATTCTATCGGCACGTGAAGAGTAGTCTGCCACTGTTGTGACTTGCCCCGAGCTCTTGCTAGCTCATTTGTGGGGCGAAGTCGCCCGTAGGGTGCGCAGGTGCATTGCACAGCAGTTTGGCATGTGTCAACATTATGTGTCGGGCTTAACAGTAGTCGTAAACTGTCGGGAGATATCACTCCTCTTCCGACTCTCTCTCTCGACAACCCCTTCTGGCCAACCTAGCAATACATACTGCGATCAATAATTGTTTTTGTCCTTTTCTACATTCCAGTTAGTGCTTTTCCAGTGTTTCGCTTGAGCAATACACTGGCAAAAAGCCATGTAAAAAAACGAAACTGTACAGCGGCTCAGCGATTTGATGTAGCAGAAACTAATTTCATTGGGCAGCAGATGCAACGGGAAATGTTGATTTTTACATCTGTACTTGGTTGGAAGGAGGGAAGGGCAGCATTACTTTTTCTCTTCTGAGGTAACCAATGAGGTAGTGTAATTTCTTAACATTTGTTGTAGTTGTACTGTTGGCGTAAACAGCTCTACAAACAAGGACCATTCCGCCTGATTCGTATAGAAAACTGGCAAGGGCAAAGGTGGAAAAATTGAACATGTTAAGCCGCTGTGACTTGTTAACTCAGACTGCCTGGCTTTACACTGATTATGCTCGTGATGTAAATGTCAGTATAATCTTTTGAAGTTGTGAAGGATGCTTTTAACGTTTCTGTACCGTGTATCTCTGGTTTTGGTTGGGACATGCACAATGCTAAATAGTTTGCCTGAAATTCTTGTTTATTTTCTGATATTTTTCCGGATGCAATAACAAACTTTTCCAACTTTTCATTGTCACTGCTTGCTTCATTAAAAAAACTTGTAACTTTATTAATCTTCTCAATCACGTAATTGAATATGATTAATCGAAGCTCATTGGTAATGGCAGCCATCACCACACTCTCTGCACATTAATCTATTTTTGTTTATAGATTTCACATCAACTCAGTGGCACACAAACAGTACATTCATAATTTAATGAACACAATAACACAATGGTGCGGTTGTTTACTACGTAAATATGGCTTTGGAGGGTCAAAAAATGTTGAGTTAATACCACATATTTATTCAAACTGCTGTGGCTTGTCCTGAGAGGATCAGGTCATGCAATAAGGGGGAAGGTAGTAGCTAGACAGATAGAACACTCCGATGTACAAAAACACTAAGTTTATTCAACTCACAGCTATGATACAGTTTTTGACATGAATCGCACACCGCGTTACTTTACAGACTTCAATGTTAGCATCTTCGAGACTAGCATTAGAATACTACGGTTGCTCACTGACTCGGATGGAGTCCAAAGTATGTCACGAATATCCCTAATGCGATATGGCCTAGGGCACCCTACTAGAGGTATATTTACCCTGGTGAATAGCGTCAACAACTATGTGTAGACCTCATTGACGGTGGCAGCAGT
Source organism: Dryococelus australis (assembly GCA_029891345.1). Taxonomy (NCBI): domain Eukaryota; kingdom Metazoa; phylum Arthropoda; class Insecta; order Phasmatodea; family Phasmatidae; genus Dryococelus; species Dryococelus australis. Next base: position 150,408,186 of record CM056996.1, read on the forward strand.
CTGGAGTCGAAGGGGAACCACGGGCCTAGTGGTCCTCTCCGGGAGTCTTTCTTCTGGCGTCTGGATTCAAGATGGCCATGAGCCGCCATCGCCCCAGCCTTATATAGGGCCGACCCCTGGCCTCAATACCTTTCCCTGGCAAGGGTGTTTTCAAAACAGTCGGGCTGGCGTGTCGAGATCACGCCAACCTGTGCTCTTGGGCATTGCCTGCCAGCCTTGGCTACTGGTAACCACACCATGGCCCCTCATCTCCACGAAAATCATGCGTCCCCTGAATGAGAGTTTGGGGCAGACCGAAGAATGGGAAAGTACTGAGCGAGGCCGGATCGGTGAAGAGTTGGGCGACTTGGTGGCGAAGTGTTGGCCCAAGTACCATCCGTATAGAGTTGTATTTTGCCACCGGAAGAGGTCTCTCTTGTGTGCAGAAGCCGGAAGGGTTTTATTATAGTGTGTCCATCGCACACTTATTTGGATTGCTCCCTAGGGCGCTGTCAGTCGTGCGATTAGGGATATAGTTTACAATATAGGGAAAAAGATGTTACGACTGAAAATGTGACAGCACATTTAAAATTAAATTTGCAGCTATTGGGCTAGAATAAAAATTATTTACACAGTGGTACGTTATGATGTACTTATAACTTTGAAAACATGAGTAATTAAAAATTTTATCTTTTACATTTAATTGTATGTTGTTGCATATTTGAAAATGTAAAAGAATGTTGTACATTTATGCATTTAGTTGTACAGTATTATGTACTCCTATATTGGAAACATAAAAATATAATCTGCCAAAGAATATGTTACAATTATGCATTTTATATACAGTTAGTCGTACTTTGTGAAGTACTGATATATGGTGACTTTGGAGATATGAAACACGTGGAGAACATTCTACCTTTGTGCTTTTTAGGTACGTCTAATTTTACGTTGTGACGTCCTGATACATGGTATCACCGTTTTAATAAAAAAATGTACACATACAAGTATGATTTCATTTGCGAGTTAGGGTATTTTATCAATTTTATATGGTGTGTGCCGCACAATAGTATTATTCCACCATGGTTTCATGCAATCATGGAATTTAAAAGAGGTGCACTCGACTCCATAAAATATGTAAGTTACCCCATGAAATTGTATTAAGCTAAGAAAATCCACTGGGGGCGCCGACCGCTGAAGATATGTAGGAATTAGGAAAATTACGTCCCCAATTTATAAATTACAAGTCCACCATAGCGCCATGTGAAATGAAACTAATGATTCTAGAGATACAGTATTACGTGAAACTGTAGAATGTAGTTAAATTATACTTTCATACAAACATTCTACCCTAAGAATGAAAAAAATTGGTAGTCTTAGCATGTAGGGTTGACACCGTCGGGTGAGACACAAGACGAACGATGACACAAATACTTACTGGTAATTTGGGCACCAGTGGTGCTTCCAATCACCGTACTATTGAGACTCAGGGTTCTCAGGGATACTGTGGGTTGTGTGTGTCCATCTCACCTGAGCATACCTACAAACACTTTGCCAATACTAAACATTGTCATACTATACTGAGAGGATATAACTGGGCTGGTTACTGATGCTACATAAACACTCACAATCTACACTGGTAAAACGGGGTTTATTGTATCAACATACACTCCATGCCTTTATTATTTAGTGATAACTTCGGGCTTGTATAGCTAGTTCTCGTGAGTGAACCCTCGGCACATAACCTAGTGACACAGCTCCTACAGGATAATTTCCCTGCTGTGTCAGAAGACAGTCTCTTCTAGGTGAGGGGTGTACAGCCACTATGATGGATTGCAGGGTTCACCCAGAGGCAGACACGGGGATGAAATGGACACAACATAATAACAAATGAATACATAACCCTGACAGATTAATGATACACTACAGGCTTTACCTCAACTATTACCACCCGTCAGGACTCGTCTCCTAGGCACGCAAAGTGGGGCTACGGTCTAAATGCAAGGCGCAAACTAGCGTCAATAAATGATCACCATACAAAATACCCTTGACAAATAACACATCACAACTTGCAAGAGATTTCACTGCAGCTAACTGCAACTCATTAGGACAGAGCAGGCTAGTTCAGAACATACACGTTACGAGACAAAACATTTAGGACACTGCGTGAAAGAGATGAAAAGTGGGTATGACATGAAACTGGTAAATAAACACACAACTGTGTGAAGCTACTCTTAAATGGCGCGGTGCCGGATGGTGGTCGGCCAACCACATGGTCAAAACAAAACAAATGATGCAGAACTCTTCATAAATATTCCCATAAAAATACTGGAGAAACAACAGCGTAGCAGAGACGAGCATAAATAGCTCTTAAAACATGGTAATTACAGAGTTACAGGCCTAATGGTACACGACCATGTGGCTGGATATGAAATTGGCGCCAAACACATTAACATAAATAAAATACTTAAAATTTCCATAAATAAATCTTACCCTGAATATTTCACGTCAGAATAAATCCGCAGTTACTTAAATTCACTCATCACATAGCTAGAGGGTATCAGATACAATCTCGTATGCCCTCATTGCCTCGTAGTCAGAACACACATTCTCTCATCGTTTATAATAACAAAAGCCAACAAGGGCTGCAAATAATTAGGTTATGCGGACTAGTGTTATGCTGGTGACAAATTAACAATACGTACGCAGACAAAGGTGAATTGGTACGCTAATGAAAAGTATGGTAACCTACATCAGTGCGATAAAAATTTGAGTGTGTACGGACAGTCTCTTACCTTTACAACACCACTCGGACAACTGTAGCGAAGCAAGCTCGTGCGGCCCTAACATGGCTGCCTACGGGGTTCACACGAGCGGAAATGATATGCACGCCTCATAAAATATTAAATCATTAAATGCAATGGCATGTAATTAGCATTTTTCTGTTAACTTTATAATGTCTTTTAAAGGTGTCTATGTGAATTGCAGTCTTATAATTTTTGACACACATTTCAAATTAAAAACATAAACACATTACATTAAAAAGACGTTTGTACAAAACTTGACCCCTGAAACATAAATAATTTATACAAAACACTAATTATGACTGCACTGGAAGTCGGGGTTGTTTTCTTATTAAACACATTATACCACTACGTCTGTTTAATTGGCGAGCGCCATCATCTGCTTTTTGACTGGTGTCAAGGTTAACAATGTACATAAAAAATTGGCGTAATACATTAACAAAGTAAATTCTGCACTTAGCTGCATATACTTGAAATAGATAAAAAGTATTCAAATACAGTAAAACCCCCCGTAACGACCCCATTTATTATGACCAACTCTATTACGACCCAATCCCGAGGAACCGTGAAAAGTTTGGGTCGAAAAAGTTGAAAATTTGAAGCACGTCTAAAAAGAGATACAGTAATCCCTCACCAACCGCGGTTTCATTTTTGCGCAGATTTGTTTTGTAGATGTTTTCTCCAATGGTGGTACTAGTTTTATTATCCACGGTTTTCAGTCTATGGAAAACTAGAGCTTACTGATGTTAGTGGTCGCGCGTTTCTCAAGCTATAGGCTGTTAATAGTAACGTGAGTACTTTTGACAGCCTGGTTACTTTTTCCTTTCAGCCATTTTTTATCCTTTAAACATCTTTTTAAATAAATATTGCTATTTAAGTAATAAACACAGTGTGTATATTCCACCGTGCTCTGACGTTAACGTCTAAGACTAAAGTAGAGCATACTTATTGACTACTATTCCAAATAAGAGGGCTTTCAAAAGTGCTCACTTTACTGTGAATGGTCTTTACCATCATAGACTTTGACATTGGTTGTCCCAAGCAACGTGAAGCGGTAAATTTCTTGATCAAAGAAGGGGATACTGGTGTATTGTCTGTGGAAGCAGTGGAAGTATTGGGATGGGGGGGGGGGGGGGGGGGGAGTTGCAGTCCGGGTCAGTAAGGATTCTTTGTCCTAGTCACAAGCTGCCGCCTCTGCCTTATCCCTCCTATTTTGCTGTAAAAACAGCGGCACATTACACAGACTAGTTTCTTAATGAGAGTATGTATGATAACTTCAAATTTAGTTCAATGCCCTTTTTTTTTAAATTATTATTTTTAAGTTTATGTGCGCCCATGCCTACATAATATGCAAATTTTTAATGGTGGGCAATTGTTTTTTTTCTTGTGAAGTCAATTTTATGTGTAAAGTGAATAAAGATAAGTGCAAATAAAATGTGTTCTTATGTTACCGGTACCATATTATGGTGAGTGAGGCCATGTGCGTGTATAGTTAACATCAAAAGTTTTTGATTGAAAATTCGGGATGGTTAATAATTTAAGTAGACAGCACTAAATATTTATATTCCCGTAAACATTGCAGCGTCTCATCGTGCCAGTGCAGAGCCCAACACGCCTCCTACATTTAGTATAAATTCAAAACATTGACGTGAATCGCATCTATCAGCATGTTTTCCCAATGCCAGACCGCTGTTAGGAAGTGAACCGGCCCTGTAATGACAGCAGTGTGTGTTCATATCTGTAGTTTTGATGTTGTCCTAGGCTGTAAATATTGATTGACACTTCCCCCTATCATTTGCAGGAAAATAATAGTAATTTCCCTTCCTTCACATGCTGTGTTATACAAATTTTTTAGCTTCTGATTATTTTTATCTATGAAGTTTTTTAGTGACACCTTTGTGGCTATCTAAGCTAAGTATTTTGGTTTCCTAGTATCAAATTGTCAGAAAAGAGCATTAAAAAAAAAAAAAACAAATTGGTATACAATGTTTTATTTGCAATACTACACAAAGTTTTGCCTTGCCTGTTGTCCTAATAACTTTCACATACAAAATACTGTATCTGGATATGAACTCCTACTCTAATAAATCCGTTTGTTCACAGCGTTGTAAAAAAAGAGATAGTCTTTATTTCTCTTTTCGTCATTTTGATGCAGTGTTTTAATTACATATTATGTGATTTCACAAAAGGTGGTCACTCAGCTAAGCAACTCTGGCACATAACTTGAGTAACAGCAGGCCGCAGGTGTACGTGGGCAAACATTTGGCAACCTTGATGGAAGGGGCAGACAGTCATAGCATGTTTTCTATTTTTAGATCTTTCCCTCTTCTAAGTTGCACAGTACTGGTGAAGAGAATTGTTAGTGTCAGTAAGCAAAATAAATGCAACAAACTTATTTTTTAGCCTATTTGCTTCAAATCGGCGAACGACAGCAGAGGCGGCGGCCCGTTCGCCATCTTGTAAGGACTGACGGACAGCTGCCCAGTCTGAGGATCTAGGGCCGAGCTTCAGCAGCACACTGTCACGCATGCGCCTGGCCATGCTGCAAAGGATCTAGGCACTCGCCCAGCTACGTACATGGCCAGACCAAAATGAGAGCATGGCGCACACATGCGTATTGCGCAACGCCACCTAAACTTTTTGATCGCTACGTGTCTCATAGCAATGTATGACCCACGAGACTTGCACGTAATAGATCTTTAATAATAACTTTATATTTTAATAATACATAGTCTAGTCTTTTCACACACTTTCAATGGCCTTCTTTTTTACAACATGGATGGTCCAATATGCCTTTGTTGGGTATCAAATTCATCAGGAAACGTTCAATTTTTAAAATATACATATTTATATTTAATGTTATGTAAAAAGTGTTTTTTTTTTGCGCTATAGACGATTCAACATACTTCATGCCAATAATACCAAGTTTGGGGTTATAGGGGTTAGGGGTGGGTCAAAATTGGCCCAAAATTTTCCAAATTTTTTATACGGCCCCCCCCTTCTATTACGATCCTATTCTCAGGAACTGTGAAGAGTCATAATAGAGAGGTTCTACTTTATGGAAAGGGACCCTGAAATGTATTAAACATATTTAACTTTGGTAATTATGGTGTCCTCGCAGTGCAGTAAATCCCGCCTGGTTTGCTCTCTAGAATGCAATTCTTGAACCAAACTGCCACAGTTCTCACTGCTGGCATACTCTATTGGCAACAAAGCTGACTGTTTCTACACAAATAAGATGAGTTACTTTGTCAGCTGAAGGAATGCGCTGTCGTCACAGCGAGTAAGTTTGCAGCATGCAAATACTTCGTAGCACATGAAAAGTTTTTCATACAGGCCTGATGTGCCAGCTGGGGCACATCATTCTTGTTATGTTAATAATTTTATTTTGAAAAACACACCTATCACTGCCTGTTTAATTGCTTATTGGTACTCTAAGAATAGTTCTTTATTCTGGCTCTGCTGTAAGCAATTTTTATGTACTGACATTATGGCAGGTCTTTCTCTACGTTATCTTGAACAGCCTTCTTCAGCAAAATGTATATTTTGATAATCTTATAATAAAGCAATCCTAGGGCTATCATTAAAGCCACGATAATGGATGAACTAGCATAATTGAAGTGTTCCTGGAACATACTGAGAACACAGAATTATGAATTAGGGTATGTTGACTTGACACATATGTACTCTACAGTAGGCAAGTTGGCTTGTAAAATTTTCCACTTGTTATTTAGCGTATTGTTGATAAAGTTGAAGGAAATGCCTTCTGTTAACGATAATCATGTTGCCTCAAAATGGCCACTCTTAAGCCAAAAGATAGATAATATTTAAACAGAAAGAATTAATAAAGCAACTGCCATTGTTGGCACCACTGTTTATACAATTTTTACCTTGGCCGCCCAGGGCCTCGATCGCCATCCACGTGCTCGTACACTACAGCTGCAACAAAAAAAAAAGGGGGGGAAACATTGCACTTAAATGACACATGAGTTACAGTTCTTTAATTGATACAAATATTGATTATTGGCAATATTGTCGTGTGTTTTCTTCTGACTGTTGCGCTGTTGATTACACCATGTTGCAGTAGAACAAGGCAGTAGCTCTTCTGTCAGAGACTACAGTCATATAGGATGTGGTATGGACACGAACGTCGCTGCCAGAAATGGTGTGCCATGCTGGTTGCAGGGTAGCAGGTCACCTGGTTTATGTGAATAGGACAGCAAATTGGAGCATCGTGTGGGCCGACCAATAACCTGTTCCACATATAGACTACCCTGTAACATAAAGAGGGGTGTCAATGTCCGACATTGGCGATTTTGATGTTTCTTGTGCTTACTGTTTCTATTTTATTTAAACCTCTCTTACGAATTTCCACAGTTATCGTGGAGGGCCCTAATATATCAGGAATTTTTTTTGGTCCTTAGTTTTTGAAAGAGAATGCCTTATGGCGCGTGTGTGTTTTTACCCATACGAATTGGCGTATCTTTAGATCGTTAGGGCAGTATTTTGGTTCAAATATTCTCTTTTGCTGTTGTGATGCAATGAGGTTTACACGTGCTTGCTCACGGACTAGTCGGAGGCATTCACAGTGTAGAGTATGAATGGCTAAAAGATATGGTAGGGTTGTATAGCTTCAACTCCATGGAGAAGTAAGAAAAGGGTGAATTTAGTACTGTGATTAACGATGGTATTGTAATTAACTAAAACATACTATACGTAATCATCCCATTGAGCGGATCGTCGCTGGCACAGGAGGTTAAATGTTGAGAAAGAATTTTGTTGACTTGTTCCATCAATCCATTGCATGCCGGGTTCTATGCTGTTGTCTGTAGTTTTTTATTTTATAATTTATGAAGTAATTCTATCATCATTTCATTGTTGAACGATGTGCCTCTGTCCATAAGGATAGATTTTGGGCAGCCGAACTGTAAAACAATGTCCTTGACGAAATTTGCACAGGTTATTGCGTCTATGGTTTTTACTGGGCGGGTAACAGCATAATGGGTGGCGAATCTGTCATTACAAGTACATATTTGTTGCCGTGCTTTGACATCTGTAATGGACCTTTAGCATCAAGGCCCCACGAGTGGAGAAGAGGTGGGAGTGGTATAATCATCATTTGACCAACTGGTTTTTGATTACACGCTTTAATGTGTTGGCAAACGGAGCAGTTCTTTATATACTCATTTACGTCTTTATTCATAATGTCCCAATAATATTCTGTTTTAATTTTTGCAAGTGTTTTGAATCGACCAAAATGTTCCCCGCCTAGGAGAGTGCCATGGTGCGCTCTAATTATCTCAGGAACGTAATATTTTGGTACTAGAGTAAGTTTTCATTCCCCTGAGGGCGTGTGTTGTTTCATGTAGATTTCACTGTTGCTGGAGATAGCGTATCGTCTGGCGAGCCATCGGTATCTAGGCGGAGCATTGTCCGGATCTGTTAATGTTACTTTTAATTGCTGGATATAGGGGTCGTTAGCGTACTCCGCGAGAAATGGTGACGTTACTTGGTCAATAATGGGTGCTAGGAAAAGATGAGAGTCGTCGTTGACTTTAACATATTCCTATTCATGAATATAAACGGGGAGGTAAGACACTTTTTCATTGTTGTCATAGTTAATTAGAATGCAACATTGTAATTGGGGGGTCAAGGCAAGTGGTATTTATTTTATTTTCATTATTTTGCATAATTATGTCTATATTGATGTTATAAATTGTGGTGACAGTTTTTCCAATGGCCAGAAGAGGCATATATTCCTCGTTAATGATCATTTTAGCCATGCGAGCTTTGTCTGTATGTGATAATAATGTTTGATTAATTGTTTGATCTCGGTCCAGTTATTTGTGATATGTTTTGAGATTGTGTTCTTTATTTAACTATCTTTGGCAGGGTCTTGTAGAAGCGATTCAGCTAATGCGTGGTAGAATGATTGACACCTTAAGAAATTACGTTTTACCGTATAAGTTGTCTTGTTAAGAATGATGGGTGTAGTGTCAGCTACTTCTACTGTGGGTATATGGCTCATTGCATCTGCGAGCGTGTTTAATTTCCCTTTTACTATTTTTGCTTCAAAGTCGTATTCTGTTAGTGTGATGGCCATTTTCTGGATGCACACATAATGTTTTGCCATCAACTTTAAGTATCATAAGCTTGCGTGATCCGTTTTGATGACAAATTTTTGTTCGCACAGGTGCTGTTTAAAATATATAACAAAATACTTAATGGCCGATAGTTCACGTTCCGTTGCCAACCATTTTTCTCATTTAACTACAGTTTTTTTGACGCAAAGGCAACTATGGAGCGTTCTTTGGTGGTGGGGTGCTCTTGCAAAATTACCGCGCCTATTGCTGTTTGGGATGCGTCGCATGCGAGTATGGTTCCCTGTGTTTTGTCGAATTTGGCCAAAATAGGTGGGTTAGTCTATGCCGTTTTAAGTTTTTCAAACGGTAGCTGTTCTTTGTCAGACCATTTAAATGCTATGATGTCTTTCGTTAATTCTGTTAATGGTTCTGCTATTTTTGCATAGTTCAGGATGTACCACCTTAGGTAGGACGTGAGGCCAAGAAACGTTCGAAGCTGTTTAACATATTTAGGCAGGGCAATTTGTTGTATTGTAATTATTTTCTCTGGATCTGTTTGGATACCCTTTGGCGTGATGTAATGTCCGAGAATCTTAATTTCGTGTTGTGCAAAGTTGCATTTTTTTTTTTGTTAATTTTTACATTGTATTTTCGTAAATGGTCCATGAATTTTCTGATGTTGTTTAAGTGTTCCTCTAAAGTATTCCCGATAATGAATATGTCATCGATGTATGCTACTGCGGTGTTCCATCACAAAGGTCTGAGCATTATGTCAACAAAATTTTGGAAATAATTGGGGCTCGTAGCGAGGCTCATAGGCATACGAGCATGCGCGTATAAACCTATTCCATCCACGCTAAATGTGAGTTTTTCTCTATCTTCTTTGCGTACTGGTATCGCATAGAACCTGCTGAACATGTCTATTGACGTGATATATTTACAGTTTTGTAAGGTGGTTATTATATCTTCCGTTCTAGGTATTGGATATTGTGCCTTTTTTAAATGCTGATTCAATAATTTGAAGTCTGTGAGGAATCGGATACCTCCCTGGCATTTAGGTATGACGAAACTCGGTGTGGGCATAGGGTGATGCCGAAGAAGTTATAATCTGGGGGTCTAGCATTTGCTGAATTGTGTTTTAAGACCTCTTCCCACAGTTTTGGGTTAATCCTATGAGGACATGTGTGTATTGGCTTGTCCATAACTAATTCTTGTTTGATTTTGTATGCATTGGTTTCCTTAAGTTCGTGTATAGAACTGGCAAAACTGTCTCTGTATTGTTCTAATACCTGTTGCATTTCCTTTATTTGATGTGGTGGCAATTGAGAATTTATGTTTCCTAGTGATCCCTCGGATGTATTATCTTCCTTAGTAGTTATCTTATTAATGTGATACTCTATGTAGTTAGTGTGATTATATTCAATTAAATTGGTATTAATTGGTATTTCAATATATTTTGTCACTATTTGAAGCAAAGACAAACATTATATCCCTTGTTAGAACTGGGACAATATCATAATGTTTAATAAAGTCGTCCCGCATGCAAAATCACATCACATCAGCTAGATCACCCACCGCCACCCTCATACTCGAATAATCACCAATTTAATTTCATTCATATTCCTGGGACCACTGACGTCCCACATTTTGACAGCCTTAGTCGTGAGGAGAGTGAAACTCCCTGGGAGAGAAATCACATCCTTCCGCCTTACTGTGGGGTTTGATTCCCCTCTCCAATGCCATAACCCAGAGGGCAGTCAGCCTAACAACCTCTTAGTCAGTAAGACCCAAGAGGGGCACGCGTCAACGTTTACAGTTGGTCCTTCCAGAATACAGAGTTCCAGAAGTCTTAAAGAAACTGCATAATGCAGCAGCCAGTGGGCACTTTGGTCTTAATAAGACAGAGTTCGACTGAGATTCTACTGGTTTCATTGTCAGGAGGATGTTGATAAGTGGTGCCGCCTGCACTGCGAGGAAGGGCTTAAGGACCAGGGGACAAGGTCATGTCCAGAAGTGCAATGTTGGAACCCCATTCTAGACGTTGGCAGCAGATATTCTGGGCCCCTTGCCTGTCACAGAGATCTGGTATCTCCTGGTGGCCAAAGACTACTTTACTATGTCATCTGAAGGGTCATTCCCCTTCTAAACGTACTGTAGCTGATGCACTCATAGAGCATGTATTCTCGAGGTTTGGGGTGCCACTAAAACTCCATTCTGATCAGGCAAGAAACTTTGAAACTGTGGAGTTCTAGGAGGTAACAAAGATTCTGGGGATGAAAAAGAATGGGACTACAGCCTTACACCCCTCAGTCAGATGGAATGGTCGAGGCACTCTTGAGTAGTACCTGCCGATCTTTGTGGCAGACAACCAAAATGACTGGTATTCAAAGGTGCCATTGTTTCTTTTTGCTTACTACTCAGCAAAGGTGCCATTGTTTCTTTTTGCTTACTACTCAGCAGTTCACAGGTACATAAGGATACCACCATCAAGGATGCTGTTTGGAAGAGAGCTACGCCTGTGTAGTGACCTGCTGTTTGGCTGACCAACAGAAGAGGAAGCTGCAGAACCTGATTGTCAGCGATTTACATACCAGACTACTTGGCATTCACAATTTTGCTCGGCACACCTCAGAATAAATAGTGACAGGATGAAGACGTAGTATGATAGGAAAACGTCAGGCGAGGTATTTCTAGAAGAACATTTGGTGTGGCTGTACAACTCACAAAGACAAAAATGGTACTGCCGAAGCTACAGAAATGTGGTAGGAAGACTGCCTACACGACTTACCACTCTTGATTTCCACACCAGTGGTGGGGAACTGATTAAGGCACTGAGCTTGTGCCATCAACCACTCTTGGATGTACACTTTGCCAAGGATCTGTCTCAAGTTCATGTCAATCGGAGAGTGTACTTAAGTGACGACCAGTCCTCTATGCCTTTTAGGAAAAGGCACAGCTCCCAGAGGGAGGAGCAAAAGGCAGCCTATACCGCTGCCAGGCGAGTGTGCATATAAGACCCCTCTGCACTTAGCAGATAAATAGAATGGGAGAAAGCTTAAACCGCCCATCAACTGGAGAGGCCTTCCTCTCCAGTGTTCACATTCGTATACTTCCCTGCACGCATTTGCCTAGCCAACAACTGCCACCCCGTGGTACGTGCTCTACTCGTGGGCACAGAGGTTAGGTACGGGGTGGCCAACCCCTGTCTCTGAAGCAGAGAAACAGCAGAGTGGAACTGACAGTACTGTGTTGGTCAGTGTAGTACCAGTGCACACCACCCTTTTCCAATAGTTGCTGGCTCCAGCGAGCCAGTAACAGCTCCTACTGCAGTCACTGGAGAAGCCCCTGGTAAGACAGGTACACCAAAGCGAATAAGCATCCCAACCAGACTTGTTGTCGTTCCAACAGTGGTTAACTTCGTACCTAGTTGCCAATCGACACACCCCGCACGAGTAGCAAGCCAGGAACCTAATTCAAAAGCATAACTGCAGTCCTAGTCTAAGCGTACCTGATCTAGTACACATAAAAAAAACTACATTGACTGTGTCTGTAATTCTATAGGGCCACACGTGTCACGGATTTGTAGTCAAAGCTCTCGGGCAAAACTGAAGGATGTCCACATCGATCAACTGACACTCTACAAAAGAACCGTATATTGCAGAGTCTGTTCGGGATGACCAGATTTGAGGAGGGGAGAGTGGTATGCACTCGCTGCTTTGTCCTGTGCGAGCAAGTAGAAGAGATGGGCAAAGTAGTGATATGATAGCGGGCGGCGAGTCACAAAAGATGTTCGGAAGCTCAGGCAAGCAATAATCCAGTACGCGCATATCTTGTTACGAAAAGATTGCCGCCACGATAAATCTTTTGTGGCTTGTGCACTTGTGACCTTCAGCTGCTTGAAATTCCGCATTTATCTGAATAAACCTTCTGGATTAATGACCTAATTTCTCTCAGTTTGACTTTTGGTGCAGTGAACCTTCCAGGTTGAGGCCAGCAATTGTAAAAGTGCGCTGGACCTCCGAGCCATGAGTTGATGATTGCCTGAAGTTTGCAGGATTGCGTTAGATTGAACGATAGACGGTGAGTTAGAAGACCAACGAGTGGTGAGAGAAGTAACCAGTAGGAGGTAAATTTGAGACTGCGAGCATCGTTGCAGCGAAGGGTGCAACTGGCATGCTGGACTGTTGGACTGGGCGCGTGAGTATAAGACATTACAAATGATGCCCCCAGATAGACTGAACATGTATAAATAATGAATGTGAGTTAATTTACTATACCCAAATAGATACATTGAGTTGGACTTTAATAAGGGTTGAGATGGACTTTTAATACTGCACTCACTGGGGAATAAAAAAAATAATAGTGGAAATAAATAGATTTATGCTGTAAATAACAGCAGTGTGACTTAAAAATAAAATTTACTTATTGTATTTTTATTAAGACTTCCATCCCTCACGAACTTGGATACACCCCTCATGCTTTTTGTAACAGTATTAATTACATGAGTTGATGTCGCCATAGTATAAGATACTCACCAATTTGATAAAATTAATGTTCTGCATGTCCTGGAAAGTAGAATATCAAAATGCTAACTAATTATATTACGTTTTATTACTGCATGCCACTACCATTACAAACTAATTGGAAAGTCCGTACCTTGTTTATTTGCTAAAGTCTGATTCTAGGAGGCGGTTAACAATGGCCAGACATACCCTTTTTCAGGTTTTCTTTGTTCATTCCCCCAATGACGAAAGACCCTGCACCCAGTGTTATTCTGACCTATGTCGGGCATGTTGTTTAATATTTTTGGCACCGTTTACTGGACAGTGAAGGTGGTTTCTGCAACTGACTTTTGCAAGATATTACTGCAATCACGCTCACGGCGTGGTTCAATGTTCAAAGGTGTTATCAGGCAGGCAGTCCAGCTAAGGTCTGATCACTTAATAACAGTATGAGTCATACCTCATATAAGAGTTACACCCCATTTTTTGACACTTAGAATTGGCATAAATGTCCGTTGTATACAGGAGTAAATAAATAAGTTGTATTGGCTATTTTTATGCAGCTGTATTGGATATCAGCAGGGGCTCCGATGCAGCAAAATATAGCCAATATTGGCACTCACCAATCCGGATTGGCACATCTCAACTGATACACCCACCTTAATAAGAGAACTAGCTGATCATGGCTACCTAAAGTTTCATTAATTCTAATTTAATGTGTCAGGAAACGTCTAAATAAAAAATGAAAAACAATCACAATTCAACCTAATAAAAACAATTCAACTGAAATTGAACCATAAACTTCTTTTCCCCAGGGAAAAAGTTTATGGTATTTGATTCTAATTTTTTGTGTGTTAAAAATATAATGTAGTAAAAAATTTTGCAGCTTAGAATTGAGTAAATATAGCTGCTTTTTTAATTTTTTACTCACGTGGAAACAAAGTTCTGAATCACACCGATAATGAAACCCAATGCTATAATGAGAAGTAATGAATGTTGATGTTTGGTTAACATTTCTGAGAATAGCCCTACAATTTTTTGCAGCAGCACATATTGTTAACGGTACAAACATAATTATATTTTTGATGGTTCAGTGGGTACACTCTTAAAGATAGTGGAAAACTAAATGTAAAGTTGTGGATGTTGTTCAGCTAATTAGAATCTAAAATTCAATAGAGAGTGTATAACATATTGGAAACTTTTTATTAGTTTCGCCCTCTATAGTATTATTAATAAAATTTAATGATTCTACCATTTGCTTGATTGTGTTCCAGTTGGAAGATATGACTGATGAGATGCAGGTTTTGCCTGACACTCCACTGAGAGCTTCTATGGACATGACAGATGCCACTGTTAAGGCAATGGTTGTGCCTGGTGGAGCGGTAAGTGAATACAGCAAAACTCTGTCAAGACAATTTGATGCAAATAATTTCTTATTGTTGTTGTAGTTACTATTATTATTAGGGGTGAGATGATACCATGTTTTTAATATTCAATACAGTTTTCAGCTCAATACCCTTGATACTATAGATACTTTTGTTGCTTGACACTCTTGAGTAAAATAATTTAAATAATTCAATCAAAGTTTTGTAATGTACATTTTCATTGTTCTCAACCAAATTCATGCTAAAGTTTAAAATCAAAGAAAAATCACGCAAGATTATTTTACAAATGATAGAAACAAATTCAAAATTTATATAATTTCGCATCTATGGTAGGCATGTCAACTGTTAAAAAATTATAGATATTTATATGATACTAAAAAAACACATCAAGGGTGTCAATTTTCGAACTAAGAAATCTTAAGTCTTTTTATTTAAGAAAACGAGCTTTAAATATTTTTCTGTATTGTCAGATAGAGGAAATGTGGTAGTTGTTTATTGCCGGATAAAAAACAACAATAGCAATTCTTCCGCTACCGGAAGTAAGATGTATTTATTATTTTGTTCGTTGTTTTGATTTGGCCATTTCCACAGATTGTGCACGCACAAAACATGTAAAATAAATATGAAACACTGGTTATAAAACAAATGGAACGTAAAAAAATTGAAATATGTACTTACATTCAGAATACTGAACATAAATTCACTCAATTTTGACAGTTATAGAAACCTAGCACGGCCACAATGTTTCCTTGTGTCACAGCTGCTCTGTCTATAAATGAATCAATGAGTGTAAACAAATGCTATGATCAGTGTAGGTTACCATTCCAACCTACCTTACTTTTGGTATGGCAAAGTTATACTGCTGGGGCTTCGTTAATTTTATTGCCTGTGGATGAGATTGGGAGATACTTTAGTTCAGTGGTTCCCAAACTTTTATAGATCAGTGCCCTCCTGGATCCTCAGACTTATGCCCAGTGCCCCCCTAGTAATTTTTAATGGCCCACTAAAGAAGAAAATAGCCACTGAAATTTAAAATAGCTAAAACTAGCTCAGTACTCATTACATTTCAATTATCACATTTAAATTTATTTAATTATACGGAATGAACTGGATTCAGATATATCATATTCTCGAAGTCTGATAGACATTTTTATAGAACCAATTAGATACCACATTTAGTAACTACAGTAGGTATATCACAGAACTGATTTATGAGCACCTTAATGCAATGGATGTGCTTGATGGAGGGATATACAGCTTCCCAATATCTGGTTTAAGAGTCTTAAATCCCACACTTTGTAAATTGGAGTCGATTTTGTTGCATTGAAAGGAGTATGCTGATCACACTAAAACCACGTTCCACCAAGTAAGATGTTGGAAATGCAACCAGGAGCTTCTTGACCACTCTCCTTAGTGCAGGATAATGATCAGGAATTTCCTTCTGTAACCAAAACTCTTGATACGATTTCTTGAACTTTGGCTTCAGCTCAATTTCATTTTGTAGCTCAATTAATTCTTCTTCCAATACTGCAACCTTCTCAGTGTCTGAAAATGGATTAATCACCCAGTCTGGGATTTCCATCATAAGAAGATCCTTGAATTGCTCTGATATATCTTTGTGCAGCATACTCAAATGGTCACAATAAACCTGCAGATCATCTTCTTGTAACCCAACTGTGTGTTCTAACTCAGACAAGGTTGGAAATTGGTACAACTCGTGATGGCCTATATTGCTCTTGAATAGGGTTAATTGTGCAATAAGCACAAATATGACAGATTTGGTCTTAATGAGAGTGGTGTCATTTCCTTGCTATTGCACATTTATTTAGTTGAACTTCGCAAAAAGTTCTGACAAATTGGCAATAGCATGCTTGATTTCTTTGAGCTCATTACTGAGCAAAACATTTCTGTCTTCAAAAAACTCTACAACACTGCCAAAAAGATTGTAAAATCTTCTTAAACAGTTTCCTTTTGATAGCCAATGCACTTCGGTATGAAGCACCAAATGTTCAAAGTCTTCGTCATTCTCAATACAGAGCTCCCAGAAAAGTCGATCATTGAGAGCATGAGCTTTAATTTTATTCACTGCTGTAATAAGGGTGTGTAATGCATTATGAAGCCGACCACTGATGTTTTTTGCAAACAGATGATGGCGATGAATGACACAGTGAATGGTAAAGATATTTGGCACTAATTTTTTCAAGTAATCAACAAATCCATTGTAACGACCTCTCATTGATGGCGCTCCATCAGTTGCACAAGCAAAAGTATGTTAATGAGTGGAATTTCTTTTTCCAGGAAGAACTCTTAACCACATGAAATATTGACTGTCTTTTAGTATCGGATTTTAATTGCCTTGCCAATAAAAACTCTTGTTTCAAACTGTAATATTTTACAAAACGCACATAATCGAGAAGCAACGATTCATTGCCTGGCAAAGTCGACTTGTCCAGCTGTAAAGCAAATTCTGTTGTCTTTAATGTGCTGCACAGTGTATCTTCCACATTCTCACCCATTTCATCTATGCGTCTTTTCACTGAATTGTTGCTTAGAGGAATCGTCGTGATAATATCATGTTTGGACTTATGCAAAACAGTACTCAGGACCTCACTCACTGCTGGTAGAATGAGTTATTCACCAATTGTATGTGGCTTTCCAAATTTAGCAATCAACAATGAAATGTTGTATGATGCACGCAAACCATCAGTGTTTTGTTGTGAAGCATTGTGAACCATATTCAACAGAGTTGGCCGCTTTTGCAGTTTGTCACAAAGGGATTGGAAAAAAGTTAAGTTCTTGTTTGTTTTGTCAGGATGTGCCTTCTTTAAGTGTTCAATTAGCCTAGAAGGCTTCATTGCCTCTATGGAAAATACCTTTTCACATAACAGGCACATTGGCAGCTGCTGTTTCATTGCTGCAAGTATAAATCCGTACTTAATATATTCCACAATATACTGTTTGCATTTCTTTTTTGATTTTTCTGCATCTACCATTTTTATCTAAAAATAAAAGAAGAAACAATTAAATATTGTTTGGATGATACCAAAATATATGTGTATGCTTAATAAGAACCACCAATGTGTAAATAAATATACAAGATAACTATAGTGGTTGTATTACACCCAATTTTGACATAATTTTCTTTTAAGATGTTTAATTACATAAAATATTAAAACTGAATATCGACATTAGAACATAAGTTTACTTATTCTTTGAGCCAGTTTTTTTTACATACTTATGTTATTTATTCTTGCCACCTAGAAGTGTGAAAAGCAAAAGTAGTCGCTGTAGGTTCTTTGAAACTGTTATTTTCAATTTTAGTTTTACATATTTTAGCAGATTTTACATTACAAAAAATTTTTGCAAGGTTTTGGGGATTGTTTTTCTGTCATTTTAAAGGGAGATAATTTTAACATGTTATGTCACAAATTTTTAGGAAAATTGTACTTTCGTTAAGAGTGTGATACACCTTTCTTGACAGCAAAAATCTTTATCTTTTCCTGCGAAACTTCCACAAATTGAAAAATAATATGTCACGCCGGTGGTATCACAACTACGTTATGGTATCATTCACAGCTCTAAGAGAGCCCAAGCCGTCAATTTCATTGGTATCACGTTTCCTTAATCTTTGCGACATGAAATTATCATTTATGGCTCCGCGTGCTTTACAGTTTCAGAAACCCCCATTATAATTTATTGCCACATTGTCGGGAGCATTATTCCACAACATGCACTAAATGCAGCATACTTTAACTTTGTCTTGGAAGAGCTTGTAGGCTCGTGTTGTATAATTTTTAAGAGCTGTATTCTGCGCATTCTGTACTCACGAAGTCCTCATTCCATACTGCACAACACTGATGTAAGGGTAGTAGTGTGTATCAAATATATTTTGCCAAACGCAGGTTTTAATTTTAAAAATAAACTCATGCCACACGGTATGTTATCTTATGCGAGACCGATAAGGAGCAGTCTCAGTCAAAATGTTGCATATTTTTCATACTTATATTATAACAGCATATTGACATACATTGCTACATATTTATGTGGACAAATTGTAGGTTAACACTTCATAGAAATTCTGCCTCTGGATTACACACATGTTGCTAATGTAACCTGGTCAAATACACTGTGCGTTGTCTATGCATTATTTTGAATTTATGAAAAATAATGATAATTATGTTTAGTGTTATATGGATAACATTAACAGTGTGCATTTAATTACTTGTCAGGATATCATGATTTTGTTACTTGGAAATTTTGGCAAACTGTTTGTTAACATTCCTTTCTCATATTCACTTAGTGGTTAAATGTGTTCAATAATGTTAAATGACACTTTGATGAATGCAAAGATAATTGTTGAGTGTGACTGTATGTACCTTTATTTCGTAAACATAGTCTTATGACTGTGCGCCACAAATGGTAAAATACTATGCGCCCTATGGAAGATTAATTCATAACAGCTAAAAATAGATATCACACATATTACTATATTGTTCAGGACTTAACAGTAAAAATTTGAGAAGCACACAAGGAAACACAAAAACCACCGACAATGTCTGAACATTTGGTGTAGGCTCTAAACTGGTCTGACTGCACTGGGACGTGGCCTCAAGAAGGTAAGGTGACCTTGGAGCAAAAGTGGGAGGATACATGACGTGGTATCAGGAAATGAGGGGAAAAACACAACATAATCATGGGGAGATAGGAAGACACATGTAAGAATGTATTTTGCAGTCCAGCCATAGAGTATAAATAAAATGCTCCAAAAAATTTACATTTCCTCTTAATGCCCCCTTATGGGATCCCACCGCCCCCCTATTGCATCCAAGGTTACTGCGGCCCCCCTAGAGCATTGCAGCGCCCCCTAGGGGGTGGTACCACCCACTTTGGGAACCACTCCTTTAGTTTTCAAGAGACAGCATTTTTTGCACCTCTTCTTATGAAACTGTATCATATTTAATTACATATTGTTTTAGTGGACAATTCAAAAAGTTACTTGTATGAAACAAACATTCAAATTATTGTATAACCTGTCAAGTTTTAACCACACTGAAAGAAAATGTAATAAATATGTAGTTTGTACCAATTTGAATATTAAACACATTCGGGACTTAAATATTTTTGGCGAAGTTGGTTTTCCATACAATAAACGTGTTGTTTCTACACTGCAAAACAGAGTTGAAATTTTGGTTTTCTAGGCCACGTATAGTTCAAACATTCTAATAACCGTTTAAAAATACATTATTTACAATACACACTTTCAAATCACATTATTTACAATACACGCTGTGTTACTGTTCATAATTCCTATTTGCTACTCCTGAATACATGGTGTTCTATTGCATTCGTTACTACACGTTTCTCTACCATTGATACAAAATAAGTAGCGGAATCATTAAATAAATATGACACTTCATGGGCTTTCCGAAACGAGTAAACTGCAGAACGAAAATAAACTGTGCCACTTCGTGATAATAAGGAAAATGACAGACCAAACCATATACATATGTCAATAAAAGTATCGGTGTGCACGTTGCGATACTCAATACTTTTTATACGACCCAGTATCGATGGGTATCGGGGTATCGAAGTATCAAATATCCCATCTCTAATTATTATCATCATTATTATTCAGTGATCAGTGCCATTCAGTGATCAGCGCTCATTCGGTGATCAGTGCTCGTAGGAGTAAAATATGCTTCTCGCCTCTTCCTGTGTGATCTTCATTTTTTTAATAGTAAAAAAGTGTTAGAGTTTACTGAATCTTTGACTTTAATGGCTTTTATATGCCTCCTAGCACGGACATTTGTAAAGTTTGTGGTAAGCCATTTCACTGCAAACAAAAATTTGCTGACGGCTTTATCACGGTGAATCGACGCGGCACAAAGACAGCACCTGAGTCAGCGGGTTCCAAGGCAGCCGGGGGGGGGGGGGGCAAAAGCAAGTACAATTGGGAGTTAGGAATTATGTCAACATAAAGACAGTTCCTAAAGTTGGGAGACCTAAAATGAAAGCAATATTTGTATCCCGTTTCAGGCCTGAAGTTCAAGAAAACGACATAGTGTCATACATAAATCAGGAATTTAAAGTGTCGAACCTGAAGGTAGCTAAACTTAAGACAAGACATAATTCATACTCTTCCTTCTATGTTTCCATGGATGAAGTTAAATGTGACCGTATTTTCAATACAGTCTTCTGGCCAACGGGCTGTCTTATCAGCCCTTTCTACAGTAGACTTTATAATGAACAACTATATGGTGCAGAAAGTGCTTCTGAACCTATTAATGAAGTTGTCCTCTCGGCTATGACAAATTATAATTTACTGACGGCTGGGGGGGCTGTTTATCTTCCTAGTTAATAAGTTAATCGGAGGTGCATAGGCTAAGACTATTCGCTGGCTAACTTCAGTATTTATTATCAGAATGTTAGAGGTTTAAGAACAAAATCCCTAATATTTTCTCAGAACGTAATAAGTTTAGATTATCCAGTAATTTGCCTTACTGAAACTTGGTAAAATAGTTATTATTTAGATTCGCATTATTTTCCTGATAATTATTTTAGTTTTTCGTAAAGACCGTGATCGTTTACTTACTCACCTAAATAGAGGTGGTGGTGTTTTAACAGCAGTAAACTCATCTAAATTTCCTCATACGGTTTTAAAAAATGATTTTACTAAAAAGAATGTTGGTTCTGTATGGGTACAAATAGCCAGTGGCAATAACAAAAAAATTATATTAGGAAATATTTATTGTTCGCCAAATTTGTCTGTTAATGAAATTATTGATTACTACAATTTTTTAGAGCTAATACTAGCTAGTTATTCTGAACAAATTATAATTGTTGGTGACTTGAATACACCGGGTATTGACTGGTATTCAATGCATACCCAGAATATAGTTCATTATTATATCAAACAAAAAGGTCAAATACTTCTTCAACATATGAAATAATTAATCTTTACCAGTTTAATTTTGCAAAACCTTCTTCTGAATTGAATTACTAGATGTAATTTTTTCAAATATTCATATTAATGTAGAAAAATCTATAGATGCCCTTGTTGAAGAAGACTATTATCACCCTGCTTTAATTTGTTATTGTAATGTTGATTTTGAATACTATAAAGGGAAACAAAATTTGTTTTTTATTAGAAATTATAAAAAAGGTGACTATTGCTTGCTGTATTGAGCAATTGATGGTATTGATTGGAGTCCTATTTATCAAATGGAGGATATAGATCAAATTATTGATTATCTCACAAAGCATTCTCAAAAATGTATAAATCAGTTTATGCCTCAGACAAAAAATATAAAAGGTAAATATCCAATAAGGTTTTCTTCTGACTTCATTAAATTACTAAAAATGAAAGAACATTGTTTTAAATTGTATAAAAAAACCAAATCTGATTATAATTATCAGCAATTTTCTGACTATAGGAAAGCTGTAAAAGTAATGATTAAAGCTGATAAGTTACAGTAGCAAAAGAATATCAATGATAAGAAATACCCTTTGATGCCGGCTAACAGCCAGCGGCGCTAGAGCCCATGACGGCGCTCACCATGCACGTGCGCAAAGAGGCAAATAATTTAGAATTTTCATATAAATGTTATCGTCAGTGTAAAATGTGTTATATTGTCTTTGCAGTGTTTCATATGTTTTAAAGGGGTTGTACTAATTTTTAATTGTTTGGTTATAAATATTCAAAGTGCCCATGGCACCGAGATTAAGAATACATAATATTCCGGCTTGAACGCCATCATAAATAGACACTAAAATAATATTGAAATTCATAAGAAAATTATAGAAATGTAAAACAATATTTAATTTAATTTGTGCCATTTTATTTTCAATAATTGAATATTTTACTTGGCGTGAATAGATACTGCAATTGGCGAGAGATTACTGTGTATCTATTTTTAGATATGCCTCAAATTTTTTACTTTTTCAACCCAAACTTTTCATGGTTCCTCGGGATTGGGTCGTAATAGAGAGGTGGTCGTAATAAATGGGGTCATAATGGAGGGATTTTACTGTACTTCAGTAGCTGGGAGGAGCATCTAGTCCATCTGCAACGAGTATTGGAAAGGCTCGAATTACATGGAATGACTTGTAATCTATCGAAAAGCTTCTTCGGCAAGACATCAATTGATTATCTGGGACATGTCACCTCGCCCGAGGGAAACTTCCCCCAACACAATTCAATATGCGTGATTGAAGAACGTAAGGACCTCAGAATAAGCTGCAACTATAATGGTACATGAGTCTGTGTAATTGGTTGCGAGACTTTGTTCCAGACATTGCAGAATACATGGCACCCCTACACCTTCTTCTCGAGAAAGACACACGTTGGCGATGGGGTCTGGAAATACAATGAGAGTTTTCCGAATTGAAGAACAGCTTCAACAATGTTCACCAACTCCATTGACCATAAGGGGACAAACCCCTAATACTGCAAACGGACGCATGTCAGAACGGCCTGGGCGCAGTACTATACCAACAAGACACGGGAGGACAACCCCATGTGATAGCGTATGTGTCAACCTGCTTAAATGAAACCAAGCAGCGCTACCACATTAATGAGCAGGAGTGTCTGGTCGTTATCTGGGCAGTGAAGAAGTATATATATTACCTCGAAGGGCAACACTTCATTCTGTGAACCGACTCAAAAGCCCTCCAATGGCTACATGAGTCCCGGAATTTGAAGGCCAAGCTCGGCCGGTGGGACATGTTCCTTACAGAGTTCAACTTCAAGGTCCAACACTGCACACGTAAACTAAACGATCTACCAGACGCCCTGTCTTGTGCCCCGACATTGGAGGAGAAAGCTGAAGAGGAGGAGGATGAGAAAATGTCTCCCCCCCCCCCCCTAGATTGAAAGAATTCCGGAAGAGCAAATCCGACACCTTCAACTACAGATAACAGATAACCTATCACCAAGTTACTCTAAGCCAACAGGAGGATCCCAATATCCAACGTCTAATACAGGAACAGTCCCAACATTACGTCCTATTGGACGACATCCTATGAATAAGTAGTGGGCCACCCAATACACTATGGAAGATCTGGGTGCCACCGCAACTACGAGCAGATATTTGCAGACACCTTCCCGACCATCCTCAAGCTGGTCACCTGGGTACGAGGGAGACCCTGTTGGACATAAAAACCCGCTACAACTGGGACGGAATAAGCCGCAATGTCCGGCAGTACGTTAGAAACTGCGTCATGTGCTGCCATGGCAAAGCATACCCGGTTCCCTCTCCCACCACAAAACCACGGAGACCCAAGACGGCCTGGACCCACATCGCCGCCGATCTGATGGGTGGACCTATATCCTCGGAGTACTAAGGGAAACTGCTTTCTCCTAGTGGTGACCGACCAATTCTCCCTGTGGGTAGAGGCATTCCCTCTACCCAGCCAAGAAACCACCCCCATCGTGCAGAAAATGGAAGCTGAGATTTTCGCACTATGGGGCTACCCGAAAGCCATATTGACAGACAGTGGCACCCAGTTTACTAGCAGTCAATGGCAAACCGTCTGTCAAGATTGGGGAGTAGAAATCTGGACTCCCCCCCCCCCCCCCACACCTACTATCCACAAGCCAACCCCACTGAACAGAGGCACCAGGAGATCAAGAAGTGCCTCCGTATCAGTGTGGGGAATGACCACAAACACTGGGATAAACACATCTGCACCATACTGTTTGCCCTTCGAAACCATACTAACGAGGCCGTCTACACCAGCCTGAGCGTAAGAGAGTTCAACCTGGGGGTAGCTGTCCTCCTATGAAGTCACCCACTCAGCTAAGCTGGCCACCAATTCAGTGCTGACCTCACTAACAAATGGGATGGACCGTACCTTATAGTAGGCAAACATGATAATGTGTTTTGGGCCGAGGATATACGAGGGCGAATCTGTAATGTCACCATAGGTCAGATACGACCATACCCAGGGTACATGCCAACGCTGAAGGGTACAAGTCTGGCCTGGTCTAGACCTAAGAAGATGAACCTCCACTCAAGCGGATAGAACCTGATACAGAGCCAGGACCTTCAATGAGACCCGAACCAATACCCATCGTGGTTGAACGGACGCCAAGTTACATCGCACCGTGGAAACCCGATTTGGAAAAATGTCAAGGAACATTTTCCGCAAGATCAATGCCCTCGACACCATGCAGCTATGCTGATAAAATAGCAGCCGCAAGATCCAGCTCATTTGAATTATCCTGGTGGAGTCCACGCTACAGAGAACCCAGTCAAACACCCTGTCGATCAAGCTGCATCAGTGAGCAATCGGAAGTACCTTCTGTGAGAGGGCTAGGAATCACCCGGGTGCCTACCTCTCCACCTAGTACAACTACTGAACCGGAAGTCACTGCTGCCCAATTTCAGAGAGGTTGCCCTCTGACAACAAAGTACATGATGCCACTAGACCACCGGAACCTGAAACGTCGAGCTGCCACACTGGAAGTGCTCCGCCTCAAGGACCTGCCACGCAGGATCTTCTGCCTACCACGACGTCGAGCTGCCATGCTGGAAATGCTTCACCTTCAGAACCTGCCATGCAGGATCTCCCGCCAGCTAGGATGTCGAGGTCGGACAATAGTGCTCCGTCCCAGCCTCCTGTTACACAAGAAACTCAGCTACCCAGGGCGTTGAGCTGCAACAGACGTGCTCTGTCCCCAGGTCCTGCGATGCAGGAATACCCGTAGACCCATTCGTCGAGCTGCCATATTGGAAGTGCTCCGCCCCACCATCTTGCTACGTGAGAAGCTGCACCTGTCGAGACTATCGATGCCACCCACTACCCCTCAACAGGCACATTACCCACAGTGGATGGTGACGTAAACTTCCCTTCCACTGCCTTGCCCCAGGACCTGGCTACCAAGACTGTCGATGCAGCCCATGACCTGGAACCACGACAAGCTGTACTGCCCACAGTCTGGGTGGAGACCTTTCTTCCCCACACTGCCCCGTCAGAGAAACATCCTGCCATACGGGTAGAAACCCATGCAGTTGGGGTGGATGGGCTGACTCTCCCCCGCACTGCCTCAACGTCCCTTGAATGAGTGCCCTCTCACTTTGTTGCCGCAGAAGCATAAGCCACGGCACCCCAGGCTGCTCCACAACGCCTGATGCCCCCACGCACCGCCTGGGCTGCCCACACCCCTGGCCGGTGCAGGGAATCGCCATGGAGACTTACGACCAGGTACATGTGGCCTTACCCTCAGCATGCTGTCCTTCGTCCCAAGACCAGTGATAATGAGGAGGAAGACAAAGATTGCCAATAGTGCGCGCACTTTAAAATCAGTGTAGTAGTCGTAAGCCACTATTACGTGCACGTGACAAAAGGACTCGTTATAGACCGGTCATGTGCACTGCATTTAATTTAGCCGCATTACAAGGACAGTGACGTAAGCAGAACAATCACATTTAGGCTAAATTAAAAGAAGCAGTGCAGTTCCAGTATAAAGAACCATTGAGGTAAATGAGAAAGTAATTAAGCACTCGGCTACGTGATAATTCACTTTTTATTTACGACCGTAAAAAGTTGTACAGCAGTAACTTTTGAACAGACATTTTCCCACCGCCCCCTAATTGCATCCAAGATTACTACGGCCCCCCTAGAGCATTGCAGCGCCCCCTAGGGGGTGGTACCACCCACTTTGGGAACCACTCCTTTAGTTTTCAAGAGACAGAAGGGGAGAGAGCACCACGAATATTAGTGATTATTAGTGATAGGTAGGCAGGAGCAGAACAATACTACAATCTACAAAACCCTTAGGCTAATCAACAAAACACAAGACAATTGCAAGGGAATGGCTTTCAAAACAAATTACGTCACAAGTCGGTACCAACCTCAAAGACCTGAATCCAAAATGAAATGAAGTCTTAAAATAATAACCACAAACCAATACAACTAAGTTCTCACTTTTTTCTAAACACTTCTTAAATGGTTTATGACTAAAGTTAAAAATACCTGTAACAAACAAACTGAATTAATCTCTCTCTCTTCTCACTCACCAAAGTCTACTCTCACAACTGCATGACTTTTGGCCTGATGGAAAGCAACTCAACCTCTAGACTCTTAGACTGGATGTGTGCCTCGGCGTATGGTGCCGATTGGAACTCGTAGCTGGCGGCATCTGTATTAGTGACGACTGGGCCAGCAACTGCCGCACGATCAATAGAGATCACGGTGGACAGTACCAGCTGAATGGCGGCCTTGAGAAAGATCCCGTGTGAGCTAGCAGTTCTTGCAGGTGTCTCACTCATGGGAGGCGGCGTGTCTGCGGTGGCTGCGACTACGTCTGGTGCTGCAGTCTTCTCGCTGAGTCTGCTCGCAGGAGCCAGTGGTACAGGCATTGTTCGTCAAGGTGCTGACTTCTGGAGTGCTGTCTGCTCGATGGAACTATTTTCTGGAATTCTCTTGGTGATGGAGCTTGGATGACACTGTCTGAGGCTTGTTTTTCTATCCAGCGGACTTCGCTTTGATAACTCGCTCGTGCTGGGAGTCCACTTCCTGGGTCAGTTGGCGAACTTACTTTTGAAACATGGGGTGGAAGACAGCATCTGTAAAGATTCTTTAGCTGGATGTGTAGGGAATTTCACCCTGTGTAGTCATAGAGTAGGTGGTTCCCTGGCTAGAGTGCTTCTCGTAAGCGCACTCCTTAGGCTACGATGTCCATTCTTCCTCTGGAGTGGTGACGATAGCAGGCTCTTCAACGTTGTCCAGCGTTTCGGAGATAACTGATGCTGGATAGTATACTTAAGAATCCTGGGCGTTTTTGTGGTAGGGCCTCATCTTTGCCCTAGTGGCTTTGTGTATGCGCCTTCGACGATTCTCAGTCCAGTACACGTTTTCTTGGCGTCTGATAACCTCATAGGGGTAAACTCTGGTGTTTGAAGTCAAACTCAGTGATGTTTTGCATTCTGTTCAGCCAGATGCCATGCAACCAAACTCAGTAAAAAATTGTTAACAATGAAATTATTAATCCATTAGGAACTACCCAAAAAATACCACATAGTTACATTTTTAAATTCACATATGGGGTTCCAGCCTATCCATTTCTATGGAAGAGGGTTTGATATCCACACCCCATTCTTTTATGGTGTTCACATCATCATTCAGTAATGCATTATCCAGAAACTTAGAGATTGTTTTTCATTTTGGCTGCGTAACTAGCAATAAAGCTTTAGCTACACTTTCAACACGGTGGTTACACCCTTCTGGAATAGAGTTAAGCTATAGGTCGTACACATATTTTTGACATATTTTTGGGTGAGGAATCAGCTGCCAAAATTTGTTGGTAGACTTCATTTCCATCCCGTAAATGCCACAATTGTGATCATTACAATGGCTATACCCAAGAAGGCTTGTTATTGAAAGATGCTGCAAGATCTGGTGCTTCTGCTCAGTATACTGGACTACGCATGTGCTCACAAGTTAGATTGTCCCATTTTTGGTATCCTCTACACTAATTAAATGTCAGGGACAGTAACAAAATTCAGTAAACAAATGTGTATCTACAACAGAGATTCTGCACACAGGCACACTTATCTTAATCTGTACCAGTGGTTGGTATAGGAAAGTTTTGATTTTGGAGGAAGAACTTTACATTTTAAAAAACTTTAGATGTTAAAAAGCCAGCCAAACAATTATATTTCCAAACTTTCCAGTCGAAACAGACCTTCACTCATCAGTAAAGCCTGCTGCACACTGAACACTTTTCCTTACGATACCGCACGTGTGGATCTTTCTTGATGTTGGAGGTGCTCTTCCACTGGAAATATTTGCTGACAAGTCTACTATCTTTCAGTAATTGGAAGGGTGCTATTTTCTCTACGTGTTTCTTTGCTAGTTTTCAATCTCAGCCAATGAGATCAAGCAAATATGTCACATGACTTTATTTGCATGGCAACATGATTATTTAGGCAATGTTAATAAATGTGTAGAAGAATCATGTTTGTATACAGTTTTGAGGTTCTCTGTGTACTCATCTGATTTCTTCAAAAAGCATTGCCAGTTTTCATTTCTTCGAGCTAACCATTCTCTTGTCCACATTCTTGTATTTTGTCTGCAATTTTTTATTTTCATGTTCTAAACTGTAAGAAGTGTAATTATAACAAACTTTCTTTGCCATACAGAGTTCGTTGTTTATTATTTAAGCCAGCTGTTGAAAATTGTTATGGCTGGCGGTGTTACTAGTTGACAGAATAGCTTGCAATAAAACCCATGCCATGTGCAGCAAAATCAGTGACGGACCCACGAGTAACCAAGTTACACTAGTTCTTTGCCTAACTCTCAAATGATACTGTAGCAAAACTCACAGGAAAAATAGTTCCATGTGCGTTGGGCTTATGACATACCCAATGTGTGGCCACAGAAGCAAGCCTTTCAGACTGAGCCAAGTGTTCCAAGACTTTACAAACAGGTAAACGTGTCAAAGTGTTACTCCTTTTTCCTTGTCTTTTTTGGACAGTAATAGTATACATCTTTTGTCAATGAACATTTGAATTTAGTTGGTCAGACAGAATAATTGCAATGATCAAGTTAATGATATGCAGTCAAATCTCAAAATTATGGCCCTTCGCGGTTCTCAGAAATAAGCTCAATACTTTGAAGTTGTTGTTTAAATTTGAACACATTCTCACCCACCCCTAACCTCTATATCGAAGAATTCCTTTTTGAATGTTTCTTAGGCAATTTTTACATGACTTTATCTGTAAAATTACACATGATATTTGTTATTACATACAGTCAAGTGGTTCCCATGAATTGACTCATAATTTCTATGTGCTTGTGAAATCATTTGACATATTTTGATTGACATTTGACACCAAATAACTCAATAATTTTCTTAATTTTTAATTGTTTTTAGAGTTCTGATACCATGTTTTCCGATACAGATTCCCCCATACCATTTCCGATACCCCGATACCAATGCCCTTCGCACTGAATTTTAGGCTCGTTTATGTAAATAAAAGAATGTCTTAAGAAATGCACATTTTCCCTTTCCAAAGTAAACACAACTACGGGCCCGGGAATAACTACCCTCTCGAAGTTACAACCTTGTTTTGGTTAAGCACACAATTTTTGGTTGAAAAAAGGCAAAAATTTGAAGGAAATAGCCCAAAAAATAAGTTTTTGCATTTACTTGGTCATTAATTATATGTTAGCGTGCAGTAAAATATAGGTGTTATAATTGTTGCCTTTAGATCTAATTGCTATACCAAAATATATATTTAAAAAAAAGGTAAAGTTTGGTTTAAAACTGCAGCTGTGGTAGCCAGAACCCTCTCGCGTCTTCTTTGTCCCCCCTCCCCCCTTTTGTCCTCCTGTCACCCACCCCTTTAACAGTCTACCCTCCACCGGCTGGCTGTCCTCATCCTCCCATTAGGCCACGCCGCCCACACCACTCCACTCCACTCCACTCCACTCCACTCCACTCCACTCCTTTTCTCTCTTCATCAAGCCACACGTACACTGCACCGAGCTTCCTTCCTCCCTCCAACTGTAAAAACATGCAGCCTGGAATTTTCTTTGTCCTACTCTCCCCAAAAAGAGTATAGAAGGAAAAAAAGAGATTTCACTGCCAGGCTGAACTTCTTTGCTTATTACCTCTCTTCTCTTGTGACCAACATAAAAAACAAATCATTTTGTCGTAGCTTTTAATTCTTAACATTAGATTGATAAAATATAATTTTGAAGGACATGGTAAGGATCTTTTTAGCATTAATAATTACCAAACTGATGTAATTTTTTATATATATTCTCTCTCTCCCCCTCCCCCCCCCAGGACAGTACCTTTATCCGAGATTACCAGAAATCAAAAAAGTTAACTTTCAGAAACAATTTTGTTTGTTTTGGCAGTTAACAGTAGCATTTGAATAAAAGAGGCAAATATTTAGGCAAAGTATGGATTATTATAGGAAATAATTGAAAGTTCGTAACCAGATAAACAGGTCAAACCTAGATCCCAGTCAAAACCAACAATATTGCTTTAGAAACATACCTTTCTGGTTGTTGGGAAAGGTGAAGTATTTCACGTATGTGTTTGGCTTCAAATTTTCACAGTAAGGAACCCAAGATCTTGTTACACATTTCTTTTTAATTTCCCCCATTTTTCAATTCAATTCACGTAAGAAGCGTGTAAACAACTTTGTTAAGAACGCCAACTTTATGGAATAATTACAACATAGATAATTGAAAACATTTATTAAATAGTTTACTTAGTACTTAACGTGTGTACGATTAAAGTTGATTTGATCGTAAACGTAAAAAGCGATAACTCTGCTTGATCGCCAATCCAATGAATAAATTATTTTACAATGGATGTTGGTACAAACGGGATTGTTAGTGCTTGATAAGAACAGCGAAACCCCTTTGCAGTGACGTCTCCCTGACTCTCCCAAACTTCAGGCAGTGCGTCGCCTTGTCGCAGCTTTTCACCTCTCCAGCGGGCAGTAGAGGCGACGAAAACTAGTCAACAGGTGTGAAAACTCTGGCGCGATCATATTAAATCCTATTCTTCCATTTGGGGACAAATACACACTTCAAATTATTTATGATTTTGAATTAATCTACTTAGAATTAACTAGGTTTTATTGTATACACACCGAAATACTGTAATTTTTACAAGCTTTTATTTAGCTTGCCTAGTTAGTTTGTTTGTACATTCGGGTGAAATCTTCCAAGTGAATTTTGACCCACTTCTAGGTATTCCATTGAGCTGAAACTTGGTATAAATACAGAAACCCAATGACAATTCAATAATATGGTGACAGCGACGTGGTGACAGCGACGTGGTGCTGCAGCCAGGATCATTTCCTCACGAGGGAACTCCTCAAGGGTTAATAGTGTGGCGAATTGAAAATCGCAACGATAATGTGGTGTTTTTGGTAAAAAAAAAAATTTTGCTTCAATTGTATGTATGTGGGTGGGTGTGTTTAGTTCAAATCTTGCAAGTCAATTTTAAATCATTCACCGTTATCCAATTGAGCTGAAATTATCCATACATTTTTAGTTCCGATGAAAATACAATGTGAAGGTACCGCCGAGCTGATCTGACGATGGAGCCAGAAGTGACAAGCTTTTATGTAACTTAAGCAGTATCCAAGACACTAGGAGTCATGTATTATAAATCAAAATTGGTGAAACTAAAAAGTGAAAAATTAAATTACTGTAAAAAAATTTTAAAACCAAGTTTTTATTTATAAATGCACTAAAAAGAGAAAAATAATTATAGTAGTTACACAATTTGTAGAACTTTTAAGATGTGGTCGAACAGCCGTAATAAACTTTACTACAAATTAATATGTTTGTATCAATTTATATTTAGTATATGAAAGCTTGCCACTAATAGTCAAGAGTCTAATGCAAGATATGTGCATACTACACTTACGCAAACGAGGTATACGTTCTATATTGTGAGAAACTTTTATGTACTAAATGTAAATTGATACAAACGCATAAATTTGTAGTAAAGTTTATTATGGCTGTTAGACCACATCTTACTAAAGTCTACAAATTGTGTATCCACTATAATTTTTTGTGTGCATTTATAAATAAAAGCTTGGTTTTAAAAGTTTTTTTACAGTTATTGTACTATCTCGTAAGAAAGTAATAACCTGCTTAATCGTCTACAACCAATACTAATGTATCGGCCCAATACCATACCCGATACATATATATTGGAAAAAGCGAAGTATCGGAACAACTCTAATTGTTTTTATAATGAACATTTAATGTTGTTTTAGTTAAATATTAATTTATTTTTATATTTTTACATCTGCAAGAGAAATTATAGCCGAAACTAACATAATAGGTCCTCCCCTGTCACCAAACAAAGCCTAAACACCGTGCTCCAAGCTACTTTGTTTAGTGAGTCTGTACCCCATTTTCACTGGCTTCTTGCAAAAAAATCAGAGGATGTATTATTTAAATGTTAACTTATCATCACAGGTCCATTACCAAGTTCTTCACAGGCTTTATGCTCATGCAACATAAGGTGGTAAAAGGTCCTAATTCAGTCACAAATAGTGTGGCTTCTTTTGGGAATGCATAGCGGGAAATCATGTCACATTGCCAATGTGAATGGTGAGGAGAAGGCAGCTAGCATGCCGCCCGCCCCAGCAGCAGGCTGCATGTGCCACACCTGATTGATACTGCTGTTCTGCCAGACTGCCATGTCTATATTCCATTCTCCGCTCCGTATGCACATAAAGAAACTGTGACTAACTACCACAAAGTGGAGCACTGTCTGCTTGCCTTGTAAATATGCTTGTTTATGGTGTAGGAATATTTTGTCAACAGTTATTAATTATTTTTGTATGCATTTACTTTCATTAAATATACGTGTGCCTTTTCAATGCAACTTCATGAGTGAAATGATATTTCAGCTCGTATCAACCTGTTTGTAAAATTGCTTTATCCACCATTTGGCACCATCTTAAGCACCGCAAATATAATTTATTTATCCACCATTTGGCACCATCTTAAGCACCGCAAACATAATTTATTTTCCCGAAGTTGGAATAGGTGAACGATTCTGCAATTAAATTATTTCATATCAGTGTTAGACATGCATGATTTTAGAATGAATTAATCATCCTAAGATATATTGTAATACTTACAATATATTTACGATTAAGTTTGTGTGTTGTACAAATACATACTGTATTTTGAATATTTTATCAGAATAATTTGACACTCGTTTTTGCCAAGGTTAGTCAGTCGACTGAGACCATGGAAGCACTCAGTTTGACTAACCACCTTAGCTTTCTATTTCTATCACACACGTTTCCCTGCTGTGCGACATGTAGGAAGACCACTCGTAGAGGTCCTTTTTATTCTCCGCACCAGGCTGCCACAGCAGAATAGCTAACTAACATGCATTACAAGTGGGACTTTTGGCAACTTTTATTTATTTGATAATAATTGCAATCATTATTTTATTCCTCTCAAGGATTAAATTTATTCCGTGTGCTGTCCACCATGTCTTGCATTCTTTACACAGGTTCAACTCTGTAACATTTTATTGTACCTACTCACCCAAGCCTTAGAGCTTATATTGTAGGACGGCACACTTTAAAATAGAAGACACAGAGATTCATTCACAGTTTGGCACAGCTGTACAGCAAAGTGGAAGACAGAAAACAAGCAGTTTGTCATGCAACAAAGAGAGACAGCTTTGTCTAGACAGCCAACTGCTCTACCCTACCCTTGTCAGCCTAGGAACAGGTTGTCTTCACCTGTCTCACATAGGTTAAAGCTTCCGTAAGCTCCTGCTGAAGTTAGGAGGAATTGCGACACTATCCTGTTCATTTCCATTACAGGAATAAACAGATATTTTAACTAACGTAATGGTGTCTTTCCCATAGCATAATTCCTTTCTGAGTAGACATCAAGACCTCTGATGGATAGCAGATGACCAGAGATTTTACTCACAACCACAATACACCACGATGTACAGAACGGCAGAACCCAGACACTAGGTACCCCTTTTTCCTGATGTCAGCTTATCGGCTCGTTGCTTACCCTCTCCACTGCACATCTTGCACCGGAAGGGTTGAGTTGGGAAGACCGATCCTCCCAAGACACTCACCCCCATGCTGGGACTGTCTGACCTTGAAACCTGACTCCTAATACTTGCGCCAAGTACTGGTATAAGGATACCGCACTCAATTGGCAGAAATGTGGTTATACGCACATATAGGACAACACATCACCTGCTCCCCTTCCGCGAGTGAGATCATATAGTGAATCTGTCCTAGTTCCCTACTCCCGTCGGAGTGGTGTCCGAGAGAGGGTTAAAAAGATACTCGCTGCCTCCAGGCCTCATTAGGAACTTAACCCCGTTCTTGTCACACTCACGCATTTACAACCCAGGGAACAGGCCTGAGTGATCAGGCACCTGCAGCTAAAGTAAAACAGTAAAACCTCTCCATTACGACCCCAATTATTACAACTACCTCTCTATTATGACCCAATCCCAAGGAATCGTAAAAAGTTTGGGTCAAAAAAGTCGAGAATTTGAGGCACGTCTAAAAATAGATACAGTAATCCCTTGCCAACTGCTGTATCTTGAACTGTGGTTTCAGTTATGCGCAGATTTGTTTTGTAGACGTTTTCTCCAACAGCGGTACTAGTTTCTATTATCCACAGTTTTCAGTCTATGGAAAACTAGTCCTTACTGATGTTAGTGGTCGCACATTTCTCAAGCTATAGGCTGTTCATGGTAAAGTGAGCACTTTTGATGGCCTGGTTACTTTTTCCTTTCAGCCATTTTTTTTATCTAAACATCTTTTTTAATTAATATTGCCATGTAAGTAATAAACACGGTGTGTATATTCCACCGCACTCTGAAGTTATTGTCCCAAGCAGCGTGAAGCAATAAATTAGTTAATGCCAGAAGGGGACACTGGGGTATTGTCCATGGAAGCACGTTGATGGTAGGGGAGGGGAGTTGCATGCCGGGTCAGTAAGGATTCTTTATCCTAGTTACATGCAGACACCTCTGCCTTACACTCCCTGTCTTTTTTCACTTCCATTATCCCTCTTCTTTTGCTGTAAAAACCGCGGCACATTACACAGACCAGTTGCTTAATCAGTGTATGTATTATAACATCAAATTTAATTCAATGCCCTTTTTTTAATTATTATTTTTAAGTTTATGTGTGCCCACGCCTATGTAATATGCTAATTTTAATGGTGGGCAATTGTTTTTTCTTGTGAAGTCAATTTTATATGTATAGTGAATAAAGATAAGTGTGTGCAAATAAAATGTGTTCTTATGTTACCAGTACCATATTATGGCGAGTGAGGCCATGTGCGTGTATAGTTGACATCAAAAGTTTTTGATGAAAAATTCGGGATGGTTAATAATTCAAGTAGACCACACTAAATATTTATATTCCCGTAAACATTGCAGCGTCTCATCGTGCCAGTGCAGAGCCCAACACGCCTCCTACATTTAGTATAAATTCAAAACATTGACGTGAATCGCATCTATCAGCATGTTTTCCCAATGCCAGACCGCTGTTAGGAAGTGAACCGGCCCTGTAATGACAGCAGTGTGTGTTCATATCTGTAGTTTTGATGTTGTCCTAGGCTGTAAATATTGATTGACACTTCCCCCTATCATTTGCAGGAAAATAATAGTAATTTCCCTTCCTTCACATGCTGTGTTATACAAATTTTTTAGCTTCTGATTATTTTTATCTATGAAGTTTTTTAGTGACACCTTTGTGGCTATCTAAGCTAAGTATTTTGGTTTCCTAGTATCAAATTGTCAGAAAAGAGCATTAAAAAAAAAAAAACAAATTGGTATACAATGTTTTATTTACAATACTACACAAAGTTTTGCCCTGCCTGTTGTCCTAATAACTTTCACATACAAAATACTGTATCTGGATATGAACTCCTACTCTAATAAATCCGTTTGTTCACAGCGTTGTAAAAAAAGAGATAGTCTTTATT
Source organism: Dryococelus australis (assembly GCA_029891345.1). Taxonomy (NCBI): domain Eukaryota; kingdom Metazoa; phylum Arthropoda; class Insecta; order Phasmatodea; family Phasmatidae; genus Dryococelus; species Dryococelus australis. The sequence goes on from CM056996.1 coordinate 150,444,413, forward strand.
TCTCTTTTCGTCATTTTGATGCAGTGTTTTAATTACATATTATGTGATTTCACAAAAGGTGGTCACTCAGCTAAGCAACTCTGCACATAACTTGAGTAACAGCAGGCCGCAGGTGTACGTGGGCAAACATTTGGCAACCTTGATGGAAGGGGCAGACAGTCATAGCATGTTTTCTATTTTTAGATCTTTCCCTCTTCTAAGTCGCACAGTACTGGTGAAGAGAATTGTTAGTGTCAGTAAGCAAAATAAATGCAACAAACTTATTTTTTAGCCTATTTGCTTCAAATTTTCCAATTTTTTGACCAAATTTTTATGGTTCCGAAAAAAAATTGTTTTTACCTTGAAGGGAATCATTAATACGGTCATTTTGTTTAACTGTTGTTGTAGTGAATTACTTTCCCAGTTTTTTGTTGTTTGTGATGTGTATGTTTCATTATGGTGCAGGCACACTTGTCGGACTTGGTGAGGCAGGAACATAAGGAAATGGCACGGATGCTGTTCCCTCGAGTACGACTGCTCATGGCCCGTGTCACATCAAGCACTGACTGGAAGAAGAGTCTGCAGAAGTTGTTCACCACAGAGAGCTTGGATGCTGTGGCCAGAAAGTTATTGCCAGGTGACCTTCTCTGCCTCGCCGTGGGACCAAGGAATGATGCTGTAAGGGTTCCACTCATACAATTTAGGTTGGGATTAAATGTAGAACCTCTCCCAGAAAGCATGGCATTTCATTGGCGTGAAAAATTCTGCCCATTTCCTGTTAAAAAAATTTTTGATTTGGGTTCTGAAATGCAATGGAAAACATGCAAAATCCAGTTTGTTCTTAAATAATTCTCAAAAATGGAGCATTCTGGGTGGTTAGGAAGAAGGGTTAAGGTTGTCATGTTTGGACATGGGCAAGTTATGAAGGATAATTTGCTTTTTTGAGGATGGAAGGACACTAAATCAGTCGATACCAGGTTGCATATGCCTTGCTGGTTACCCTCTGACTTACGGGAAGTCTTCGTAGGGCTGCCTGCGTAAAAGATATAAGTATCTGTCATGGCTCTGAGGAACTTTAGGCCACAAATCTTGGCTTGCAAAAACTACTCTACCAGGAGTACGTGGTCTGCAGCATTTGTTCAAACTATATGAGGTCTTTAGTAACCTGAACAAGGTAACCACGAAGCTTATGATTGGCTATAGGCAGCCTCGTCCTCGGTGTACAAGAGAAATTCACTTAAGGATTTCCCCCATTTTTACTGTATATCCGTGTAGAGAACCACTAGATAATGCATTGGTAGGGTTTCCAAAACAAATTACATCTGTAAATACAGCAAAATGTTCACCTATTTATTATAACATTAGCTTACTTCCCAGCGACAACTCTACAAGTATATTAGCCCTACTGGTTAAGGGTGAGTCCTAATCTGTACTATTAGGCTAACAGTACACAACTGTGGTGCTTTACTGGCACCTAAGTGCTTAACTGTTTTCCTACCAACTTGCTGGGACTTCAGGAGCTGTAGGAGGGCAGAAAACTCTCTTATCTGTATTTGATTGCTGGCAAAAATCATGGTGGTAGCCAGAGCCATACTTTTGCCTTGGGTATTTTTGAGGACTATGGTGAGAGGTGCAGTAGAGAGTGTATCTGCCACTACCGCGTTTACCACTCAGACCAGGGAAACCCTATAATTTAGGGTGATGCTGTTCATACTCAAAAATGGCCCCATGACTTTCCAGCGACTGATGGCCACCGAGGTACTAAAAGGATACATAGGGAAATTCTGTTTTGCATACCTCGACGACATTATAGTCTATTCCCGGAACTGGGAAGAGCACTGCCACCACTTGAGCAAACATTGCATACTTAGGGCATGTCCTGTCCCCTGATGGCATCTTCCCCCAGGAGGGCTCCATTCAAGCCATCCATGATGACCCGATCCCGAAAACACAGAGAAAACTCCTTAGATTCCTAGGGTTATGTAATTGGCTTCGGGGATTCGTGCCAAATGCTGCACAACTTATGGCCCCACTACACACCCTATTGAGAAAAGACCATCCATGGCGCTGAACCTCTGCGACCTAGAGCGCATTAGAGTCGCTAAAGGAAAGCTTCCGCCACATCACTCAGTTACACCGACCTACCAAAGGGAGGCCTTTGATATTGCGGACGGATGCCAGTCAGGTAAGGCTGAGCACAGTACTCTATCAGGAAAACGACCAAAACCAGCCTCTGGTCATTTCCTATGCAAGCACCTGGCTAAATGATAATGAAACTCGGTACAGCAGTAATGAGTAGGAGTGCCTCGCGGTTATTTGGGCTATGCGCAAATACCATTACCTGTTGGAGGGCTGTTTGTTTACCCTACGTACACATAATCATGCACTGAAATGGTTGCATGAGTCACTCCTTAAGAAGGCCAAACTCGGACGCTGGGAGCTGTCCGGGATGAGTAAACAATCTACCATACGCCCTTTCCCACTGCCCCAACCCAAAAGGAGGTATCAAAGCCAACGAGAACTGGGAAAGGACCGCACCCCCTCACCTTTCCCGATGCTCAGAGACCCCAGGATTACGACTCCAACAAAGCAACCTCACCCAGGATAGGATATGGGAAGAACACCAGAAGGATCCCCAAACCCACCACCTACTAAAGGGGAAACCCCACCGGTTTCGGCAACGGAGGGACGTAGTATGGGTCAAAAATGGCTTCCCAAGTTTCCCCTGGGCTCCCCCCAGCCTCTGCCAGGAAATATGTAACCATTTCCACACTACCCCCATGCCCAACACCCCGGGACCTGAGAAACTATATGAAGCTTAAGAGAAAAGTACATCTAGGATGGGATGAACAGGGACCTCCGGAGATACGTAGCTGAATGTAAGAGCTGGTGTGGGATCAAGAGGTATCCCATGGTCAAAATCCCCTCATACCCCGATGCCCGACAAGGGCGTAGGAACACGTAGCCGCCAACATGATGGGGCCCTACCCCCACGGCAAGAAGGGAAATAGGTACGTGTGTTAGTGCTGATCGACCTCTTTTCACACTGGGTGGAAGCATTCCCCCTCCCAAGCCAGGGAACAAAACAGATCATTGATAAACTCACCTTCGAGGTGATCCCCCGTTGGGACTATCCACAAGCGATACTAACCGACAACGCGACGCCATTCACTAGCTGACCATGGCGAGAAGCATGTGTATCCTGGGGAGCAGAAACCTGGACGACACCGCCATGCCATCCCCAAGCAAATCCTACAGAATGCAGAAATCAGAACTAAAGAAAATGCCTCCAACTGAGCATAGACGACAACTAGGAGGAATGGTATTTGCACTTAGGCATTGGGAGAACAAGGCCACCTAAGCGACGCCAAGTTGCCTCTTCCTAGGGCACACCCTCCAACATCCCGGGGATTGGAAATCGGAGGACCCCTCCAAGCACCTACTGACCCCTGCGAAATATCAGATGCCTCTCAAACCCAGAAAAGACAAGCGAACGAGCACCAAAGGCAGTATATCGTGCAGAAGTACCCCCCCCCCTCGTAAAACATCAAGGGTATATATATCCCCCAGGGACCCACGTGTTGTTCAGAAACCACCCCCCTCAGCAAGGCTACCGATAAGTTCACCGTGAGCTGTGGCCCCTAAGTTGATCAGACCCACTACAGTAGAAGGGCACCACAGAAATGTTTACTGGGTAAGTAACCAGAAAGGATGCATCCACAAGATCCCCTATGCGCTGTTACGTCCATATTACGGCCTGAATAGGAACCAAACAGGGACAGGACCCTATGCAGGAACCAAACCCCGGACACCTCCAAGGCGGGCGAAGCGCCCTCCGCAAGCCAGAACCAGTAGGTCGACGACCCCGGACTCGGGAAGGGCAGACACTCCTCCTCCCCCGTCCTACCGCATGTACCCAAGGGAGAATTTCCGGAGGTGTTTCTCCACCGCAAGATCCCGTCCCAATTTACGCGCAACTCAAGTACCTTTTCATTGTTCAAATCTCACCGTACACCACCCCATGTCAAACCTGAGCAATTGTGTTGTGACCCAGACGATCGAGCGTCAACAGCGAGTCAGCCCGCTAGAAATGTGCTAGTCGAGGTGTATGAGCCTTCAGCCACCCCTGAGAATACGGCAGATAGGCCACAAACTCCCCTCATTTCCCTTCTTGCGCCATCCTTGGCTGTTAATTACCAGGAAACTCGCGAGACGTCACCCTCACATGGTGAACGCATCTCCCCGGCCTTCTCTCCCGCAGTGGAAGAAGCGCCCGACCTGGACGTGGCTGCGTACCCGCTCCCGCCAGGATTGGTCCCAGCAACCCCACCCCCAGAGACGGTGTAACCCCTCCACAATAGGGAAAATAAGTCACACGCCCTGCTGCCTTACCCATCCTACCCCTTTCCTGGCAAGAATAGATAGAGTGGAAGAGTGAAGGAAGAAATCCTACCACAGCCCTCATCAACAACGGTCGACATGGCGACCAATGTCAGTTAAGCACAGTGAAAGGCTGGAGAGGAGAATAGACACGGCGCCTGGGCTGATCAGTCTGTAACCGCGTTTTACCGGAGGCCCATGAGCATTACGGCCACCTGCGCAGTCGCTCCACTGCCGGGAGCGGATAGTATATGCGTAACCCGCACAGCTGCTGTGAGACAATGTCAGTTCACCACCATGAGAGCCACAACAGCTGTTCCTTAAGCAGATGTTCATGAAGCAGATGTTACCTGCACTCATGCCACTGCACCTGAACAGCCACCTACCGCGGTTGCCACGTCACAGGCAATGTCCTTACATGCAAGGCACATGTACCATGTGCCTGGACGCTACAGAGACGCCCTGGAGGGCGCCTATCACATATCGTTGGCCCTGCAAACAAGGACGCCTGCTGAAGCAACACCTCACCAAGCGCCAATGACCAGCACCTCAGTCAGTACCTAGGAGACACCAGTATCAGAAGTATCATACCCCCACCAGAAACCTCTTAGCTAATAAAGTAGTAGGGAGTGATATTGATAGAATTTTGTCGAAACTTAACGTAATGAGAGTGCAGAAGCTCGTTAGACAGCTTAGTAGGGAAGGTTAGGCATCAAAGAAACACACCATACCGAAATCCTAACCTGATGAGTAGGCAGTGCAACGAGAGTACCCGTAAACCCCCCAGAAGTAATTTTTGTGTAATCTTGTTACTTGTTAGTTAAGGTTTTCCCTAAGGTTGAGAATTTAGGAATCACATTGGTAGGAACCGAGGCCCCACACATTAATGAGTGCCATAATTAATGTAGACTACCGCCTATTCACTGGCACCAGTAACGTAAAACTAACGAAATTGTTTTTATACTGTAAGAACTTGGTCCCTAGTTTGCCAGACATGTGCGGATGAAATATAACCTAGACTCAAATCTGAAAGCAGACTGGAAGGTTAATGTTTGCATAGCCCCGAAAATCCCCCAAGTGCTCACGTAACATAAGTATTAAATAAAATTCTAAAAACTTTGGTTTAGAGAACCCTGTACCCTTGAGTAAGAGCATGCGGCCAGAGCTCGCAGCGAGCATGCCGTAACCGTCAACCAGGAAATTCTCAACCTTCGTAAATTAAAAGTGTTAAACTACAATTAGCATCAAAGGGACGCTAACTCAGAGAACTTGCGTAAACTTAGAAAATTGCCAAGTGTATTTTGTATAGAGGTCATGTACCGCACGAACCCCTTGTTAACATAGAGAGAAATGTAAACATAATTATTTACTGACGTGAAAACCCTTGTGAGAACGTAAATTAGTAGCCAGATTGGATCAGTTGTGTTAGTCATAACTTTTCTTAAAGAGTAAACCCCCCTAAGAATTAGATTTAGTTGTGAGTGAAAGAAAATGTAAGCGTAGAGTAAGCCCTATTAAGTTGAGTTGTATGTATTAACTTTGTGAGTTAACAAACGTAGATTTCACGTAGTATGCCATCAGTACGGCAAAAACAAAACTTCCACTAAGATGAGCTATAATCCCTATGTATTTGAAAACAAGAGAAAGTTATTTTCTCTCACTCGTAGACAAAGCCTAGTTAGAGGGTGACCATGTTAACGTAGTTATGCTTACCTAGAATGATAATTGAGGGCGGGCTAATGAGACAGTATACCTATTTAGGAATTGTATATTAGGAAATAAGTTTTGCACCCCACTTAACCTCAAAAGGAAGAAACTTAAAAATATTATAAGTTAGGCCTAGTTAACCCGAGGTAGAGAAAGCCTCTCACCCTGTACGTAACATAAAATTAGAGAGAGAAATGTTTTTGTGTTTGCCTGGTTATTATGTTTTTGCTTGGGAGAAGTAGAGAACTTCTTTCTGAACACATAAATTTTCTCACTAGTGAAAGCCTTTTGTGTGGTAAAGTAATTGAGGCCACTGCCAACAAGATTACGTAATTCTATGTCAGCTCAGAGAGCATGAGTGAAGCAAAATTAACTGTGTATACCCTAGTATGTAAGAAATAGAAAGAAGACATAACCTATGTTAACCTCTATCAAATTTAAAGAAAGAATGATGAAAATATGTAACCTAGACTAAGAGTGTCATGTCCAGCAAATCGCTGAAAACGTAACCTTAAGAATTCTCGTACAAATGGTACGCAAATATTTTAACCATTGAGTGTCTTGTGTTATCAGGTATGTGCCTTTTAAAAGAGTTGCTCCTTGTGTTCCATCTCTTTTCTGTATGGAAACACCCCCAGAGTAGTGTATGATGTAATAAGATTTTCATTTCTTAAAGCTCGCACTTTTTTCACATGCCAAGCGACAGCGCTGGCTGAAAACCAGACTAGTAAATTTTGTCCCGCAGGGGCCACTGTAAACATTAGCTACACTTTTTATTCTCGAGGACAGAAATAAAAACATAACAAACTTTAAAATATCTTGTGCAAGCTACGTATTGTACAACCCGCTGTTTAAAGAAATTTCTTATTCGTTACTTGGTATGTGAACTGCCCTCGAATTAGGAGGGTCTAGGTTTGAATGAAAAACAACAAGAAGGCAGTACTGAGAAGCATACGAGATGGTGCTGCGCGCTGACACCTGAACTGCACTGCAACCAAGAGAGAGGGAGAGGGGCGAAGAGGAAAACAAGAGAGACCGTTACCCCACTGATAGTAAACAGATGTCGCATGACCCAGAGATAGGCGCGCTGAACCCGACCACAAGCTGCGCTAGACACAAAAGAGGCACAAACCTAGAGAAGCAACCGCATTACCGTGACAGGGGCAACTGTTCCTCACCTGAAGCAAAAGTGGTCTCGTTGAAGATGGGTCTTTGTCACTTCAGGGGGTGGCCGATTGATGCATGCCAACATGCTGAACAGTGCGCTTGCACACTGTACGGGCGACTTCGCCCCATCAACGAGCGGACAAGACATTGGGGCAAGTCAAGAACAGTGGTAGAAGTACTTTCACGTACCAATCAAAGGGACTCCATGCATTGGACAGCCTCGGACGTAAAGATGATTAATGTGATTAATTATGAAATGTACAGCCCGCCCAGAATCTGGCATGTAATAGCCACCCTTTTAGATGAATATAATATTTTTGGCGGACTACCCTGAAATATCTGCGGAAGGAAGAAGTTCCCGCAGCAACACTAGATAGCAGCACCTCTGCTGCCCTCTGATATCACATCTCGCCAGCCTCGGACGAGGTGTTTAAATTTGTCATCGCCTCCACGCAAGGAGATAAGAAATGAGCGGCGCCACTGCAACCCTGATAAATCAACCCCTGCGATGAAATCTATGCTACTCCGCACCCCCAGAATATTGCTGATCGCTGGGTTTTCCACTATGTAAGGAAGTCCGAGAGCACCCCCAGGCAGAGACGCCAGGGTCACCAGCCATAAGGTCAGTGAGCACTCTGTGGTCTGCGAAGACTTCTCTCCTCTCCTCAGCATACGAACAGCTCCAACATCCTGCAGCTTAAGAAGGCAGCACCAGCCTAGCAGCTTGAGAAGGCAGCACCTTTCCAGTGGCTTGTAAAGGCTGTGCCATCCCTGCAGCTTGCGAAAGTTCGTCCACACCAGCCGACTGCAAGGACGGCTCAACTCCAGAGGTAACCCAACGCCCTATACCCTGCAACCCTTTTACGCCAGTCAGATTCTTTGACTCCGTGGTGGTAGGTCGTCGCAACGTTATTTTCCTGGACAAACCCCTTAATTGAGGAGATGCTGTAAAGAGCGTCGACTTAAAGACTTAACGTAAATTTAAGTTTTTTAATTTTTCCGGTCTCACCTTTGCCTGTTTCATTTAACTTATTCATTAATCTTTTATCTAGTTTATACTTTAACCAGCATTTTCCCACTTTCCCAATACCGTAATAAATATTACGTGAATTTGAATTTGTTGCTTGCCGTAATTTTAATATTAGATCCATGTTCATATATCTTATTAATTGCTGTGTTTGTGAAACCTGTGCAATACAAAACCTCACTGAGGACTAGTCGTGAGGCGGGCCAAATTCCAGAGGAGTCTGAAAAGACACGCAGCTGTTACTGGGTTTCCGGTGTTCCCTTGTTCGACTCACTCTGGGGTTTGACTCGCCTCTCCTCCGACGGTATGGTGCCACTAAGCAGCCCCGCCCAGGACCTACCACGACCCACTAGGCCAGAACAATATCTAACACGCCATGGTAGGACTACTTTAAGAACTTGGGAGGACTGGCAGCACCTTAACCACTATCACCGAGATAGAGAGCACACGTCACCGAACACTTAGAGGAGTGATACTAAGTGGCAAGAAAGGATTGCAGCTACTGCCTCCAAAGTCAACGGGAGCTGCAACGCAGACAGCCCCAACTGCACTTTGCAGCACAACTCCACGGGAACGTGCTCAAGCCACCAGCCAGCTGGAGAGGTCTCACTTCCCAGCTCTCTCCCACTCCCTGTTTCATTCTACGATCCAGACAGCTGTATGACCACACCCGATAGTGACAGCTTTCTTCCAGGACCTGCACCTACCGCTAGAGATTGCTAATTCCTTGTTCCAGTGCTGCTGGACCAGCAGTCCGCCCTGCGCTCATCACGGCACCGCCAGCCGCAGCATTGCCACCGCACCAATTCGGGGCTTCAGCTCCAGTCAACACTAGCAGCCCCACCGGGCCACCTCCAACAAAGGTAAACCCATAGATGTGTGCCAACCAACATGTCGGACAGTTACACCCTTGTTTGGATTTGTGCTGTGCCGTCAGGCCAAACACCCTGAATTGTGTACCGGCCAGGGTCCCGTCAGCCAGTAATGAAGTCAGCAAGTAATTCACCTGTGTCTCTGACTGACACGTCAAAACTTTGCCCAACTGTGACGTCGCCGTCAGCCACCCGAAGTCACACGTCAGCGTGAAAAATGTGTCTTTTCCGTTGTGTGTGTGTCTGTCAACAAATAGTAGACTGTTTATACTTGAATTTCTGTCCTTTTACGTATTTTTGGTAGCCTAGCTGCCTACTTGTAACCTTTACTCAGATGAAATAAAATAAGTTAAGTCCATTTGATGGTTTTTTTTTTTTTTCAAAGGAAAGTAGAATATTGTATTGAAAATCAATATTTAAAATGTTTTGTTTTAGAAATGTCATCCCAATTACAACAGTGCCAGAGAAACATAAACACTAAAAGTGCAGCACCAGGACAATGTATGTTTTTTTTTAGAAACGAGTGCTTTGTATTAAACAACAAATTCATCAATAGTTTGCCTTCAAGATAATTCATGAGAGAAAACAAAGAGCTGCTCTTGATAGCGACTAGTATTCTTTAGTGTGTGTTTGCATGTGTTCATGTTAAACATCAAAACCTCTTAATCTGTAATTGTGATTTATCTTGTTCTTTTCTGCCACAGCTGCAGCTGCTGGGCAGACTGAGGGTGACCCAGGCAGATGCTGCTGAGGCCCGTGGGGAGAGAGTGCGTGCACCAGATTTCCATTTCTTGTGGGTGGTAAACTTCCCTTATATCTCCCAGGAATCCAGCTCAGGGGCATTGGAGTGTGTGCACCACCCCTTCACCCAGCCTCACCCCCAGGATATTCATTTACTGCCACATCAACCCCTGCAGGTAATGCTATTAGGGTCTCCCAAGTACCCTCACAGACCTGGAAAAAATGAAACAGATACATAAGTTATTTTTGTTTATTCTAGGCTGCTGCAATTTTCATTTATTTACTGTTGCAGGATGACATGTAAAGTGCCTTTATTATAACTTTTAACTTGCCGATTCTTGTTCTTGCATGCTTTTGCTGTAGAAAATTATTAACCGAAAGCAATGCTTTTGAGAAACATCTGTGACAGGTTTTTTTTTGCCATAGTCTTCATTCTATCACTTTTGTTTTGAATTTTTGTTTAGTAATTTTATATTGAATATAATATTATTCACTCCTTATATTTATTATGTTGTGTGGTGTGAAGGTGTGTGCATATGTGTGTGCACGCATGGGCATGTGCATGTGTGTGTGGTTTTTTTCTTATTCTTCTTCTTCTTCCCATTTATATCAAGGGTAGGGTTGATGGGGCAGAGAAATTTTATTTTCAGCAGGCTCGGACAGGTTCTTATGTCTTATTTTCGGTCTCAATCAATTTTGTTTGGGCATGAAAACCAAATGTAGGTGATGAATTTTGAACACAATATTTTTTCACACAGTTTACATTGATAAAAGTATAAAATATTTGTTTAAGAAATTGGTTGCATTGCAACATACTTTCCAACAAGTTTTCATTCAGCGAAAATGAAAACGGACAATTTCTAGCTGCCATTGTGTAAACTGTTTTTATCTCACAAATTAAGTAAACTATCTTGAACAAATATGGTTCAGTTCCGCTGTGTAAAATTAAGCAAATACCTTATACAGTTAAATTTCAGTATAAAGTACTTCAGTTTAAAGTATTTTTCACTTTAAAGTATAAAATTGCAAGTCCCTTTATGTACCTTGCATCAAGATTCTACTGTAAAGTGTTTGTATCAAGGCATCGAAAATGTGAATTACCTTCTATTTAAGTTCACGTTCCCGCATGATGCTTACTGTCAAGAAGATAAACGACTTTGTTTCATCTTTGCACCTCACTCTAAAGTGCATTTAACGGGGTTTGGAATTGTAGAACTTCCACCAGAATGGCTAAGGGATAATCCCTGGTTTTCGGGGATTATTACAGACATGACAGATGTCTTCTGCAAGGTTTAGCAGGGTAGGGCTTCTGGAAGATCTGGCTGTAGACAGTGACGATGCTGAAGAGCTTCTAAGTGATGGAGGCAGTGTTAGTCAATGAACTCTAGCGCACGAGGTGGTAGAGAAAGCTGCCCAAGGCTGATATGGCTCTCAGCAAAGTCTAGCAACAACTGGTGTTTTCGGACGGTACACAGCAATATATTCCTCTTAGCCAAGGGCTCACTTGCTCTGTAGTGGAAGTGCGATGCACGCAAGTCTTTAGGCGGAGCTAAGGGCAGCTGACTGGCAGCCATTGTTGGCAGGTGATGCTATCTCTTGTTGTGCCCTTGAACGCTCTGCTTGTTTGGGGTTGCAGCGGTGGCTCGATTGATCACTGGCTTATCGATTCTTGACATCTTCTCAAGGGGAGGCAAGGCTTTACTTACCTACTGCAGATGTAATATCATTAAATACTTGTATATTACGTGTGTAATTGCAACCCCCATTGCTCATCCACAATTATTCATGCAAAAGGCACCCCGCAACAGAAATTATTTTTATTGTGAATTCTACTACTTGTCTCTGACCCCTGAAAGAAGTTCCTACAATCACAAGAGATGGCAGCACCCCTGTGACCTTGTAACATCACATACACCCCGGCTCAGAGACAGGGGTTTTAATTTGTAGTCGCCTCCACACGGGTTGATACGAAACCTGCAGTGCATCTGCACCCGATAAACCTGCACCCGTGGTGGAAGGCTACACAACCCCCACCCCGAAGAACTGCTGACCAGAGAATTTTTACTATAAATACAACCCCAGCAGCTAGCTAGAGTGTTGCCGGGTTCGGCGAACGTGGAGGATGCAAGCCCAACCTCCAGTCTTCTGAAGACTCTCCTCAGTCCGCAAGGGCTCACCCTCCTCAATCTGTAACAGGACTCTTCCTTCTCAGCTCGCAAGGACTTAGCTCTCCTCCAGTCTGCAAGGATTCTGCAGGTCACTACCCTCCTGCCTATACCCAGCTTGCAGAAAGCTCTCCTTCAGGCTCGACCAAGAGCTACTCTATCTCCTACCACCGACCCTCTCTTCTTGACCCGCACCTTAACCACCCACCTTAATCTAGCCGCTGTAAATTGCATCTCTATATTTTTCATTTATCTAGCCGCTGTAAATTACGTTGCTCTAGATTCCTGTGGACAGCCACGTCAAAATTGCAGAGCTATAATTGGTACCTCAGGCTCGCCTTCGCCTGACCCCCATTTTCTCCATGTAAAACTCGTGAAATTATTTTCATTATTTGTGAAACAATTTATGTATGTTGTGTGTATTTTTGTATTAGTAATTATTCATTGCGTTTACTCCTCAGGGAACGAAACCCCACAATAAACAACTACATAATATATCTGTGTACCGTTACTGTAGTAGTGGATCCCTGCTCCGTCAGTATAATTTGGTTTTGTGTGACTGTTATTACTCATATGTACAGTAAGAAAGGTGGTGTGCCCAGTAAGCAGAGATGTTGGGAAGGTCATGCCCTTGCTCGAGCCAACGCCCAACCTAAACTGTAGATGAGCTAACGCCCAACCTAACCTGTAGACAAGCCGTCGCCTAAACAACCTGATCTAACACCACAGCCATTTCCCCTCTTATTCCGCTAGATATTTCTTCTCCCCTTGATCACCTACTCTGTCGTAACTGGCCAGGATACCCCATTACGGAACAATTGCTGAACTGGGAAAACAGAGCTACTCCCTAGGACAACCCTGCTAGCCAACCAGAGAAAACCGTTAGCAATGTCAAACTGAAATCTGGACAGAGAATCCTAGTCACACATCCCACATGCACAGTCTTACCAAAACACTGTACCATTAAGCTAGCGATGGAGAAGTTAATCCAGGTTCGATTCCCAGCACAACCCAACTCCCGTATCTGTATAGAACGCCTCTCAGATTACATCCCCGCACACAAACCAACCCACCCAGCTAAAGTCTAATCAGCCAGGTTGCGTACCCCCCTCATCACTCTAGAATAATATTCTCTCCCTTTCATCCAGACAGGATTGCTGGTTTCCTGCGTAAATTGGCGGACCTAATAGTGAGACAAATCACACTCCCAGGCCTGGAAGCCACTTGTATTCGACACACTCTGTGATTTGACTCCCCTCTGGCCCATGGCAAACCTGCCCCCAAGCAACCGAATGCTGTAATAAAATGCCTAATGCCTCAGAGGCTTAATTGAAGCTATAGTATTCGTCGTGGTTGGCTAGGCTAGGGCTTGGCAGGGCGGTCAACATACCGTACTACCATCTGAGATAGTCACCCATATAAGACATGCGTCAATATGGGCGCCCAGCATGGGGCCATAACTCCTGGTAGCTAAGACTTAGGAGTTGAACCACGCCAGACACCTCTGCCACCCCACCCTGATTGGTTTACTCCTTTAAGGGGAGTATCGTTCACGACTTTGAGGAGTTGTCATAAACACTCAGTGGTGCCCATAGATACCACAATCTCAGACTCTTGACTCAAGTCAACACTGCCAGGTAGCCGACGACATCGCCGCCGGGGCTAGCAATGCCCCTTGTCACATGACTGGATGCCCTGGAATCTTGTACGCTATACGATACAGTGTACCTACTGTCACCGGACCTACCACTACAGCTGTATCCGGTGGGACAAGACCCCCCGCTATACACATGGCCTCGAGTACCGCTGCACCTAGTGCCGCCAGGACGAGCCACAGCAATGTCAGTGGCCCGAGTGTCAAGGACGGGGACAATACACCATCAGTTGTATTCTCTGCCGATGCAAGTTCCATCACTTGTGTATCGTATCGGGTGGCTGGACGAACGAGTAACTACCCCCGGGATGGTATATCAGTGTGACAATTGCTGGAGAGAGCACACATACCACCCTCGTAACCACACTCTTAGGTGTAGCCCAAGTATACCAACAGAAATGGTCCTGCCTGAGTTTAACGGGAGAAACTTACCGGACCCTGCAAAATTCCTCACTAACTGCGAGAAGGAGTATCGCGATAACCTCATCCCGCAGAGACAATGGGTGAGCCATACTTACCCCCAGCTGACAGGTACCGCCAAACGCTGGTGGGAGCGCTATGGCGAATTTATAAAGAGTTGGCCCCAATTTCTGACCCAACTCACGTCTCACTTTTCAGAAGATAAACTTCTGCGTGAGATAATTACATATATGCAATCCCGAGTACAGTGACCTGACGAGGAAGCTGAACTTTTCATCAGACAGAAAGAACGGTTACACAGATGTGTGTACACAGAACAGAGCGAGGCTGTACGGGTGAGAGCCATTACCCACATCGTACTCCCATTGTTACATAATTTAATAATCACCGCACTACTGCAAATGGTTGAGAGCCTTTTAGAAAAAGCTAGGGAGCTAGACATCAAGGAATGCCCCCCACGAGGATCGAGAGGGGGCGGCTTGTGCCAGGGTTAATGGCCCAACCCCCTTTCCCCGGCAGACAGTAGAGCGCAGCACGATCTTGCGACCCCCCTCCACCCTCTTATCCCACTGCTGGTACTGCCCGGGAAAGCACTTCAACCGGGACTGTCCCCTGCGCCCACTCCAAGCAGCCCACGTCTACCCTCCTCACCCTCCTAGTGCACAGCTGCGCTCTGGAGAACCACGCTACCCTCCGCAAGGATCCCGTAACCCCAAAATGTGTTCCATTAACTCCCAACCCTTGAACCTATGCCGGATGCAAGTACCACTGGTAACACGAACAACTCTCGACCTAAGGTCGTCTTCAACCAATAATGAGCGAGAACACAGGCTCATTAGACACAGAACCTCTGGTGGGAATAGAATCCCTTACACCCATGAGGCGGACAAAGCGTTCCCCTCCTCCTCCATGCAGTAGGTCATCTTCACCAGATGACTGGAGGCCAAACGACCCCCTTTCCCCACCTTACCAACCCCCCTCCCCGGATGCGTTCCTTTCGGGGACGAGATTCTCATCCCCCAGATATCCCCCCCCCCCACCCTGAGTAGAATCTCGTAGAACACCACCTTGCAAATTACCCTGGCGTGAACTCGCAGACTGCCTCACCCTCGACCGTCCTTGCCAGAGCAGAGAGACAATGGAAGGAAACCCTCCTTCCACCCCCTCAACAAGCGTCAGGTCGAGGTCGCGAACCTCCCCAGCCCCCTGCGTGCTCCTCGGGCTACAGAGTGTCAGGCGCCCCCTACCCCCCTTTCATGATGACTCGATCGCACATGTTGTGCGAGCCTCGTCTGCCTTCGGCGAAGGATCCCCCCCCCCCCTGGAAACGAACTGGACGCAGCGGTATACCCCCTCCCACCAGGCTTGGTTCCACTTACACCTCCCCCCAAATCGGCGGAGCGTAACAAGCATAGGGAATACAGAACGTACAGCACATTACCTTACCCATCCTTCCCCTCATTCCTGGACATGCATGGAGAAAACGGGCTTGTGAAGAGTGAAAACCTTGAGCCACCCACGTCAACACCTGAGGACAACATGGTCAACTTGGCGATCGTCCCCACTTGCGTAGAAGAGGAAGTTGAGAGAGAGAGAAGTCGCGACTGCCGCATCGAATGAGAGCATTACCGCAGAGCCTGGCCAATGTGTAATCACGAGTGAACGTGTGGTCTCTCCCACGACGGGAATGGCCAGTAGTCTGTTCCGCGTGCCGGTTACCCATGCTGCTGCCACCCTCAACCAACAGTTAATTGCAGAAGTAGATACCACAACAGACGACAGCACTCACAAGCTGCCTAAAGGGAGTGACAGAAACGAGCCCAGCTGTACAGCTACCCACCAAGAAGCAGATGTAAACAACACCCAGGACGCTGACCCCAAGCTGTCTGCCGCCGCCCGAGAGGCCCCACTATGTGCCAGATGCACGTGCCTGGCCAATGCCGCGAGATAACCTGGCGGGTCCCAACCTCATTCTGCTGGCCAACCTTCTCCACTACTGCGACTCAAAAGCAAGGGCACCCCCTGAAGCGATGAGTGCATAAATGTTCTCGCCCGCCTCCTGCATCCACCGCCAGCTCGAGTAAGTACCTGGCAGTGGCCAGCATATTTGAACTAGCGCCCCAACCTTGTGTAATCCCCTTAGTTAGCCGGTTGTGATCACGTTAGCAGAAGACCGCATCCCGAAGACAATACGAAACAGTGATAGTTCACGTAGTTGGGAGGCTAGATGACATTTAAAAGCACCTACAAATTCCTAGCCTAATAAGGAGTGCTTCAAGGTGCCCCCCACATCAAGAATCCAGTATGTTAACTTCTAAAATTTGTTTGTAAACGTAACTTCATTTTTTTAAGGTGGAGAATTTAACAAACAAAACCTGCATTGTCATGAAATGAGGTCCCACACAGAAAAAGAGAATGTGTCCAAGTAAAGTAAATTTCTGCCTCATAAATAACGGAGACAGTAAAGTAAAGTAGCATGAAATATTAAATTATTTTCAAAACTTGGCATTTATTTCCCCTAGTTTGCTTGCCAGAAAATTGTTTGCAGAGGCTAAGTTAACGTAACTTTAAACCCTGTAAGCAAGCTGAAATTGTATGTTTGCATTTCCTTGCAAACCCACTTAGTGCTCATGTAAAGTCAACATTAAACCAGAATTTAATAACTAACATCTTTGTTGTTTGTATTTGCAAGAATTTAGAATGACACAATTAACGTAGAGTCCACGAATTCCGTGAGCACTGTCAGGAAGTGAACATGGGAAACCGAAGCCCAGCATCGAGCCTGTAAACATAATGTTGATGAAATCCTCTCCATTCCTAACAATGCGACTGGGTGAGATTGCTTCCACTAATTTTGTAAACTTCGTTAAGAGCATGAGGCGAGAACTCACTGAGAGTACGCTGTAACCGGTGCCCAGAAATTCGAAACCTTCATAAAAATTTCTGAGTGTAATTTATGTAAATCACGTACCCTTGTAAACTATGCTAAAATCAAAGTTGTGAACCGAGGTCCTAACCTCTCATATTTTATGTTACATAAAAATTCACACCCCCTTAAGAATCTCCAAGCTAGTGATTTTGATGTATATATATCACATATAATGTTACCCTAGAACGTTTTCCATAGAAGGAAACCCCCTATCTTAATCAAGTGAGTTGACATAGTATTCTGTGTGCCCTAGTAACTTGTAAATGTACCGTCAAAAGTGCGACAAGCGTAATCTCTACTCAGTGCGAGATAGACACGTCCTTACGCTCACAACCACGATAAATGTATCTCTTCCCTAGCCCATTAAGCTGACCCCTTTGTGCATAATTTTGTATCAAACTAAAGTTAATCCTGTCCTGTAACGAGTCAACTCAAAACCCTATATAAAGTAACTTTAAGGCCATTGGAGCATGAAAGCAGTGTGATATATATATATATAATTTGTGTCGTAACTTGTTTCCCAGTGGATTTTTCAAAATTTTTGGCATCTCAAGACGTAAATAACAACATTTAACACCTTACGTTGTTAGATATTCACTGCTGTCATTATTCTCGGAGCACTAATGGAAGAAAAGAAAGAATTTTTGTGTTCTTATATGCAATCAGCGCTCTGATTGCTAGCCCATGGCAAACTTGCCCCCAAGCAACCGAATGCTGTAATAGAATCCCTAACACCTCAGAGCCCTAATTGAAGGTATAGTATTCGTCGTGGTAGGCTAGGCTAGGGCTTGGCAGGGCGTTCAACATACCGTATTACCTTCTGTAATAGTCCACCCATATATGACACACTTCAACGTCTCAGTGCGGTTAACCAGATAGCATCATGTGTCAACATATACACGTGACTTCTAATGCACTCAATGTGGAAAAATGAAGGAAGGTTCCAGGGACACCGCACCCTGTTATAGCTACCTTCAGACGAGGAGATAAGGTGCCCATCAGATTGGCTTGCCCATGGTTTAACATCTGCCTCTATCCCAGCATGCAGAGAGCTACCACCAGCAGCAGCCAATGGGGACTGCAGAGTTTCACCAGTAGCCGCATTCCAGCCAGTTAGCCCACAGCTCCGCCCAGCTGACCAATTGCAGAGTAAGTCATCAACCAGCTCCAAAGTCAGCAATCTGGCCTATAGCCAAACCTGTAATCGACTTTGTGCCTAACAGACAGCTGACACGGCCCACATGGTACATGGTTGTGCACCCATACCAAAGTAAGGCAGTTACAAGTCACCCTAAGTAAGTGCTACTGGCCTCCCTAACAAAGTCACTATTTCTTACGTAACGTCTCATTGCAGTTAACCAGCTAGAATAATTTGTCAACATAAACACACGACTCATAATACACTCAACGTGGAAAAATGAAGGAAGGTGTACAGGCCTAGTATCCCTCTACAGACCAGAGAAACAGAGACTTTTTAACGGGAATTTTACTTTCTTATTAGCGTGGTCCTGCTGTCTGGGTTAGCAGCTCTATAACTTTGCAGCAGACCGCGGCAGGTAGAACCGGGCGGTGGGCTATCCTCGAATGGCTCCTGATGGGGACATTTCTCAGTGGATGCCAGACGAGTGGCGTTTAGCGAGAGTGTCCTTACTATGAGAGCTTCAATAGGCCGTTTGACTGCTGATATGGCCCTTTTCAGCGGTGTAGGCGGAAGAGGCGACAGTGGTCGGGGTACGTTATACCAAGTGTCACTAGATGCTGGGGCAGTGTGCACTGAGTTCCAGGAATTTGCGGGGAACCACGTGGCCTGTCCCAAGATGGCTGCCTTTTCTCAGTCCTGAGTGTACACCATAGGGGCGTACTCTGGTTCACCAGAGTGTGTAGTCTGTGCCCTTGCGATCTTGTCAACCTTTTCCCAGTATGTTTGATGTTGTGGTATTTAGTAAAAATAGCTGTGGGAACACAGCTATCCTCTATCAGTGATGTTACATTATTTTCAGAGAATAAAAATGTAAAGAAGGAAAGTGAATTATCATCATTTAGCTGGTTCAGTTGGTGTCCTAATGGCACAGGCATGACTGCGAAGGTGGTTTAATTCTATGTAGCTGGGTGGGGGAGGACAATTTCTGGCATGGTTTGCCCAGGAATGAATTTACTCTTCCTATGGCAGTTGCCTTGTGGTAAACCTGTGAGTCCCATCAATCTGTCGGCGCAGGAGCGTACACTTCAGGAGGGACGGTGCTTGGGCCTCTAGCAACTTGGGGAGAGGGCCCGCCTGATTCCCCTCGGTAAGAAATTAAGTGACCTGTGTCACCAGCTGCAGAACTCAAATGCTCCTCTGAGTTCACAGTATTCCCTACGTAAGGACTCTACAGCTCTCAGTAGGCAGCTTGACCAGCATGTAGCCTGAGAGTCTTAATGTCTGAATGTGTTTGTTCTCCTTAAGCCTCAGGAGCATCAGAGAAATGTTATCTCTCTCCCCTTGCAACAGTGGCGCTAGAAGAGCAGGGTTACTAACTGCCTACTAGACACCAAACATTGACAAGAGGTGAGAGCACCCTTCAATGTGGTCTTAGGTTTGAAACTCTATAGCTGCAATTGTGCATCCATTGAGAAGTTGATAAGTGGATTTGCACACAGAAGGCCAAGCAGGTAAGGGAGGTGAAAGCGAAATTGAATTGTCTAATACCAAAAAGAGGTTGAAAGTGAAGCATACCATCACTCTTTCACCATTGGTAACCAAATGGGAAAAGCATACTACTGCCTATTTAATAGTAATTCACAGCATTCCCCCCACATTGGGCTCCAAATTGAAACACGACTCTGCCGTTGGGGTTCGAACATAAGCCCGGTGTTTAAGAAATACTTAAGTCCTGTCACTTAAAACTAGAGTGGTTCTGATACCATGTTTTCCGATAACGATACCCCGATACCACTGCCTATACCCTCATACTAAAAACTGATACCAATGCCCTTCACACTGAATTTTAGAAAAAGTATCACTGTTAATAATATATTAAAAACATTTTAGCTATACTCATTTAAATAAATAAATATCTTAAAATACTGTATATAATTTATTGTAATCCAACACAATATGCAAGCTGACCTAAGACTTTCAAATCCTCTGAAAATGCAAATAATATGACACCCAATACAAGCCAAATTTTAAATGTCTCACACGCACTATCAGCTAAGAGTGCACGGAGAAGTTATCGATCGGGCAGTGTTTTGTCTGTTGGTTTAAAGGGCGAGGAGGGGGGGGGGGTGGCAGGATGATGACCTCTCCACACCGCTACCATTTGTCGACACCTTGCACATGTGGCAAATGACAGTCTTGTAAAGTAATTAATCATATTTTACTGCAAAGAAAATTTGTCATTTTGAGACACAAATGAGGCGATTATAATTGATTTCTTCACTGTCTTAAATAATTAATCATTCAAAACCACGCCCTCTGATTTTCCCTGGGATAAGTTAGACTGCACTCTGCTTGGTGCGTACCTACCCATTATTAGACGGCAAAAGGTGTCAAATAGGCACTTTCATATTATCAGTTTATTCAAAGACGCGTGTCTGTTGAAATAAATTGATATAAATCCTCCGATTTCCCCGCAAGAAGTTACTAAAAATGAAAACTTATAATATAAGTCACTCGATGTTCAAACAATTTTTTGCGCAACAAGTGGTGGAGTATATGCTTTTTGCATGTATTTTTATTCGCAAAGATGCTGCTTTTGAGTTTGATAAATGTTAACTTTTAAAGTTATGTTAATTTTACGTCAGATACATTGAAACACCCACCGTACTGGATAAAACAACCTTTAAACACAAAAGAAAACATCTTTACAAATAATATTCCTCGTTAAAATATTTTGCATAACATTTTCAGGTGAAACCATTTGCTTTGTAATGCAAGTGATGTTAGGTTAAACTATTTTGAGCTACACATACCGTATTTACTTGAGTATAGTGCGCACTCGTGTATAGGGAGCCCCATAATTTTTGCAACAAGTTCCAGGGAAAACATTTTTTAAAATAAAATTTCACCAAAAATTTGTAGCACCTGTTAGTAAGTATGGAACAAATTATTCTTTTTTACATTAATCTGTGGTGATTGTGTTATGTTTGGAAAATACTTTAATTAAATAACTTGGGTGCAAACAGCCAAAACAACAAAACATCCAGAACCCTCCTTCTCCTACTACTCAACATTTCCAGTTTCGTTTTTCCTTTTTCTCTTTTCTCCTTTTAGCAGTGACCCCCTCTTTTTTTTGTGCAGTGCTAGAATGTCACAATACTCTTATCTTAAAAAAAGGGTCTCATCCCCCCCACCCCCAATCGTGAACATGGTTCACTAGCCTCTGCCATGGAAACAAAGAGGGATGGTGGAATTATGGACCGGCTACCATCTGGGTGTTATTATAAGGGGGTGGGGCCGTAAACACGTGGCAACTCTGGTTTTGTGGCAAGACAGGATGCCATTAGAGGGGGGAAGGGGCGGGGTTTCGGCCTACACATAACTGAAGGGTCGCTGAGTGAGAAAGAGAGAGAAGGGGGAGTAGTAATTTAAAGAGCGAGAGATGAGACTATAAACAGTTCTGCCACTTTCCTCAACATCCCTGGACATTTTATGGTTACCATTTCTCCTTCCTCTCTCTTTTTTTTTTTCTTCTTCTTCTTCTTCTTCTTCAGAATATTTTTCCCTTTATTTTGGGAAAAAAGGGTGCGCTATTCATGAGTAATAACCTGACTTCATTGTCTACAACCGATACTAAAGTTTTGCCCAGATACCATACCCGATACAGATACATCGGAAAAAGGCAAAGTATCGGAACAACTCTACTTAAATCTCACGGATTTAATCAGATAAATGCCTGGCTAGGATGGGGATTCTCCAAGTTGGGTCTAAAATTACCACATTGAGCTTGTTTACGTTCACCCTGGAACAAAAACTAGGTGCATAAATTTCTATGCGGAATCTCTCGCTGTATGTCTTCTTAGAGGAAGACTTGGTTTTGGTCACGTCATCAATCTTAAAAATTTGCGATGCCAAAATCGCAAGAGGCATTGAGGTCAGACAGGAACCTTATGATTGCTTAGCTGCCCAGTCGTAGTACAGAGTGGGCCGAGTGAGCCTTCTGGTCGGTACAAAATCAGGGACAGTTAACAAAACTCGTAGCCGAGACTGACACAATACTTTGCTGGTAGGAAGAGGTGTACTTCTCCTTGCAGGCTGGCCCACTTGGGCATCAGGTGGTCAGACAGCATTGCCCGTTTCATGGCAGGTCCACAGGAGTGATTGCAGATTTCGCTCTGCTTAAGGACTGCATGTCCGTAACCCTGGCAATTAGCACCCTTTTACGTGTCTTGTGGATTTACCTGTTCGCAAACAACACGGAGGCTCAGGAAGCCGTCAGAGACGACGTGAGAGGCGCACCACAAAAAAAGAGGCCCTCATTAACCAACTATTTCAGGATTCAAATCCTAGTGCACTTGTTCCACGTGAGCCGGACAATAAACCCTTTTTACAGCATAGTTATACCCCCAGATTGTGAGACCCCATTAAAGCATTGGTTAGGTTGGTGCTCCCCAGACGATGACTCTGATCCAGAGGAAACCCCTACCAACCCTATCTCTATATCTGTTGCAAGCTCTAGTTCCGAGAGTCAGAATCAGCCCTTTCACGAGACCCCAGAATGCACTAGTATTGTCAAATTAAAGTCCAGCAAGGTGATTCGGGTTCGACACCAGACAACAGAAGCCTCCCTGGTTCCTGCTTGGTGAAGTTGGCCTCCGGGAAAACAATAATGGTTCGAGTCCCTGGTAAGTCAATTCCCAGGACGGCTGGAGAAAGATCCCCAGATCCCCCGTCAAGTTCGTCCGCGCTCAACAGTCAACGAGGCCGCAGTGAATCAACCCTGTAATCCCTTGCCATATCACCCACCACCACAAACAATCATAGTTCATGAATCCGACTGAGTATTGCATTCCCTCGGGACAGCTGGCGTCCCGACTATTGACGTCCCTAATGGAAAGGAGAACAAAACTGCCTGGAAGGGATAGTCTGACGCTCCAAATCACCCTGGGGTTTGGCTCCCCTCCACCTTGACAGGTTCAAGAGAGCGGTGAGCGCTCTAACCGCTTGCCCATCTGGCAGCAGCTTCAAGTAATACATTTTATTAATACGTATTTAAAAATGGTTGTTCCGCACTCTTCTGCTGTTATACCCATAATTACGGAAGTTAACACTATACTATAATGTGCCAGGTGAAGGCGGCCTGGAACAAAAGCTAACTGTATTATGTAGGTGAATTACTCCAGTAAAAAAAAGATCAATTTAAATGCAGAAGTTAATATTGCCTACTACTTAGGGGTGTTCTGAGGGAATCAGAATGAGGGACAATTACCGGAAGGGCACCTGTAAATGTTGCATGACTGGTAGGTGGGTAATGGGGAGCAATGTCCAGAACGGATATTGTTGTGACCATTACCCCAAGAAGTTCTGGGCATTAACCAGTAAAGGGAGGTCGGTAAGAGAAACGTCAGCAGGACCCTCTGACGTCTCCTTGGACCTGCGGGGCTGCAGACGGGGGCTGCTGGCTGCTGAAGATGTGTTGAGCTCCTGGTTTTATCTTCTGCCACGTAGAGGTCTATTTGTTCAGGCATCCTTATGAACGTCTCCTGTCTTGGCAAGCAGTTGAGAAGGAGGGTTTGTGACCACTTACTTATCCTAGTAGGCGTAAGGAGTTAGCGCTGAGATGCAATAAAATCCCGCCCTACCTTCGGGTCTTAACTTCACATAACACTTAGAATAAGGTAGTTTAGAAAAAAAGACCACCTACCTCGACTGCTACCTCCATCCCTTGCAAGCGGTGGAGGTGCAGCAACTGCCATGAGCCAGGGGATGTTAGCCCTTTTATACTGATTTTTGGAGCTTGTAGGATCTTGGAAGGTGTGGGGTAACTATCCTCAATCCTAGGGGTTGAGAATTCTTGCTTCCGAAGTAGTGCCATTCATTTCTTATCTCCTTGGCTGGAGGCATTGACATTGTTTATCTTCACAGCGAGAGGCTCTGGAGGCTGGAGAAGCTCCAGTAGAATGTGTGCTGCCCTCCAGTGGCACGCTGTAGAACTGGTGTGACCTTCGCTGGAGGATGCCGGCGGCTTGGTAGATAGTACAATCTTCATAAGGGGGTGTTGACGTGATGGCTTCTTGGTGAGTCGAGGCGAACAGTACAATGTAGGCGCCTGTTTCTGTAGTAACTTTTGATGGTGCCAATGTTTGTTTTGCTTGAGCTGCCCCGATATGAGTATTGTGCTTAAAGATGGGGCGAATTCATCATCTAGAGTGAGCATTATAGATGCGCAGGAATGTGTCATACGTCAATCACCCCCACTCCTCTGTTTTACGTAGAACCATTGTGGAGTGCAAAAAAAATTTCAAATTCAGGTGATTTGGGTTAAGGCACCCAGGTCTATATGCAATTTAGCTTCTAGCACAATTTCTGTTCTGTGCAATAGCTGCTCTTGAATTTGGTTTACCGAACGATTATCACTGCCCACTTGGCAGGCGAGCTTCTGGTTACTATCCACAGCATTGTGGGGATTCGCTGTTTCTCTTGAGAAGCCCGCTCAGTTAAAACTTGGCACCTCTAGGGAAGCGGCCAATCAAGGGAAAGTCACGGCCTGTCCTGAGGGCAAAATGCTTCAAAGATATAGTCATCTCGGTTGAGCGCTACCAGCAATAAGGATCCAGGAGACCCTGTGAAAAAGCCATAAGCTCCACCCCCTGGAGGCGGTGCTGGAAACCCCCATACTCTGAGGACCTGCAAACTGCCAAAATTACTATGAAAGACATGACAGAGTAGAGCTCGGCAGTCGATCGCAGGCAGCGTATGCCGCGACACTCTTCCGGCTTTGGCAATCCGAAGACAACCTGTTTAGTGCAGAGTCCCTCAACCGTGCCGGCATTAGTGGTGCAACTGTCGACAACGCCGACCAGCTCTGGAGAATGTAATACCCGGAAGACCCTCGACTCACGTCGGCCGCAGAGGTCTCTGTCGTCAGCCCCTCCTTTACCCCTCTTTGCTACCAGGTAACACAAGGTTGTGTGAGTGACATCCCTTCTTAACCTCCCCTTAAGGCCCTCACCAGGCTGCGTTTCACCACTTAAGTGATGTCCCTTTTTTTGTAAAATCCACCATAGGTCCCTTATGACACCACCCCCAATTAAGGTTATGATAATATTCAGGCTAGTTAGCGAACATTATTTATTTCAGGACTGAAGAAATCCATGTAAATTATTTATGTTATACCAGGTCGCCACCACCTGGATGTGCAAGACTTGCTTCCGTAAAAATTAATAATAGTAATATTTATTTTAGTGTGGGATCCTTAATTATTTGAGTAAAATATACTTTTTTTTTGCTTAAAGTATTCATGTTGTTCTATATTCAAGTTTTCACGTTGTTAAATTCTGAACTGTAGTATTTTATCCAATATGTGAATTATTATTAAAAACCAATTTTTCCAGAATTTACTCTTTCCTTGACTTTGAATCCCTGTTAGATCTTTAAACAGTACAGCAGAGTGATGCCAGTGTTTTAGTAACCCTGAATAACACCGGTCCTCGGGATTAGCCAGTAAAACAGGATTACACACCATCTAAGGACCCTGACTGTCTGAGTGAACCCGAATCCTACCATTCAATCTTGGTTTGAGAAAGCTAGATTCCAATTGTACGGAGGGAATACTGGTGAAGTCGGATCGTAGATTTACACACACCCTAGGCTTGTTTATGCAAACTGGCTATGTTCTGAGAATTATCATTTTTCTAAATTGTTTCTTTAAATTCAATCAAGTTATTTTACTTTTAACCGACCTTATGCCATGCACTCGCTGCAGTGGAAATAGATACAGTTTATTACAAGCACTGAAAACAATTGTACAACAGAAAATCAATACACCCCAAACAAGGTGCACAGAGAAAAACCCCCTATTTGACTCTCCAACGTTGGCATCAAACAGGATATCATTTAAGCATTTGGTGACCCTTTTATTTTGATATTCAAGTAATAGGTATTTCTCCGGAAGACCTTCCTGAATCCTACACCGCTAAACCTCCCCATAACCCGCAAGCTCCTACAACCAGTGGCAGCACCAGCCTGCCGCAACCAAAGTCAGCCATGGTCATATAGCCAGCTGCCCAGCAGAGCCAACCTGAGAAAGGGATGGTACCTACGCCCCTGCATCTAAGGTAAAGAGTTGGCGTGTGGCCGCTCCTAGTATGCCAGACTTCATTCCTATCTGGAAGGTGACACGTCCCACACTTTAAACCGGAGTCCTTCCTGCTATATATTAAGGCCTCACTAATGGAAATGTATAGTGACGCTTGCTTCACCTTTTTTATGGACACTCATCTTCACTGCTAGCCAAAAGGCAGGTGCCCAGCATCGCCGGTCAGTGAAAGTCAGACTGGTGCTAGGGGTTACACTCCCCAAACTCTTATTCATCCAGGACAATTATGAGGGGAAAATCCCTTCTCCCACTCCACAACGTGGGGGACCCACGACACACAATTAGCCCGGGTTAATAAAAATAAGGCTAAATGAGTAGCTGCAATTATTCTGATTTCATTCAATTTGATGATCTCACTCATACACACATCATCCACATTACCGCACAAGCGGTGCATCATTACATACATTAATTTTATATGTGTTCCTATAAAAGAGTAATTCGACTATAGGCTGGCATCAAAATATGACACTTGTGTTTACTAATTCCGACCCATAAAAGGACTAATGGAATAGCTAAGTGATGAGTTATTTACTGTGGTTACTAATGAGAGTGCGAAGTTAGTGGCTTTGCCTAAGCCGGTAATTGTTACAATTTAAATCAAATTTGCGTGTAGTGTAATGACATACGTAGTTGCTATATTGTTCTAAGTCCCTAATATTTAATAAATATGTATTACCAACAAATTATTTAAGTTATTCTTAAAAAATAACTTTATAATACAAAAGGTAAAACAAATTTCTAATATAAAGAGCCCTTACAAATTTTATTGTTACATAGTTCACAAAACATAATAAACCTGGTTACGCATTGAATGTTTTCTTATACTTATGTAATAATCTTAAATCTAGACAAAATCTCTCTCTCCAATCTACTGTGTACATCTCTCCAATATATCGTTAGCTATTCAATTACCTTTTATCTTCTTATCGTTGTGGCCTTTAATGGTGCGCTTCTAAGTTAAGATTCTTTTAAATTCTAACAAATGCAAATTTAAGTATTTCTATGTTTAACTTATTTGTGCAACCCTTCACTGTGTGCGGTAGATGAAACAGTTAAATACTAACAACGTTATGTATGTCACTACTCTTACATATAATACATAATACACTTATTACAGTAAAACCTTTTTAATTCGAAGTGCTCTGGACCTAATTTTGCGACTTTGAATTACATAATTTTAATTATCCAATTTAAAAAAGTTTGTTTATGTGTATTAAGTAAATGAACATTATCCCATTCCAAAGTGAACACAACTACAGTATTGGGAAAAACTACCCTCTCGAAGTTACAACCATGTTTTGGGGAACCATAAGATATTTGGTTTAAAAAAGGCACAAATTTGAAGGAAATAGCCCAAAAATAAGTTAGTTGCCTTTATCTTGGTCATTAATAAATTTTCACGTGCAGTAATATATAGGTGTTGTAATTGTTATCTTTAATTACTATACCAAAATATAAAAACAAAAACAAAAAAAATGGTAAAGTGGTTAAAAACTGCAGCCTTGTGAACCAGTACCCTCTTGATCCCTCTACTATGATTGCACTTCCAGCGAATGTTGTCTCAATCTCATGCTGCCTGGCCGACCAGCCAAGCGCTTTAGCCAAGTGCCATACGGTTTTTGTGCCAAGTAGCACCCCTCGTTTAGCTGGATCTGGCCTCTGAAAAGGTCCCTTCCTTCTTCTATATGTCCCCCCCCCACCCCCCAAACAGTTAACCATCCCTCCCCCTTGTGTTGCAACTGTTACAACAGGCAACCTGGAAGTTTTCTTTTCCTACTCTGCCTAACTTCACGCAGTGCATCGCATTAGCTGTCACATCTTTTCAAGTCTTCAGTGAGTGGAAGAGGCAACGAAAACCAGACAACAGATGTTAAAACTCTGGCACCAGCAATGACATCACTGTTGCAGGCAGTGGCTGCGTCAGGTGATTGCCATGCTGCCACCCATTGCTGGTTTACGTGTGCGCACCCGCAACAGTGTAATTGATGCATATAATTGTTCATAATTATTATGGCTTTGATTAATTAATCTGAACTTCACATACACTTTGGGATGAAATCCAACTTCAAATTACATAAAAGGCGAATTTTGAAGTAACCAAACTTAAAAGCATATAAAACCCTATTTTTCCATTTTGGGGTGAATAAACACTTTGAATTGTATATGATTTTGAGTTAATCGACTTCAAATTAACGAGGTATTACTGTATTTACTTAATAAAACACAATGAGGTAAATGAAAGGTTAGCTTTGTATTATTGCGGCATATACAGCTTGCTTTTAAGTATAATCTTCGTCCCCTAACCAATGTCACATGTTACTATATTCCTAAAGTAGGACACACTGTTAGTGCTTTCAGATTTTTTACTTTGTATTGCAGTCCTCCATAGCACACTGTAAGATAAAATCTATCATGTTCCAACAATGCTCTTAACTCTAATATTCTTTAAATCTTTGAAAAATTGGTTTATTTACACTGAAGGTGTACACTGTTAGATAACTTTCAAATTATTTTTAACTTTACGCATGGCGTATTTTGCACTAGAGAAAGCGCACTACAGAAACATGACGCACTCCCCTCTCACTAACCTATTCGGGGGTATGCAACGTACACCACACACTGGACACAAATTGTCATACTACCCCCTCTTGTCCTAAACAATTAGTGGGGGGCTAATCAAGGTGCATGAGAGTGCTGATTCCCTCTGAGGTGTGACTGGGGTGCCCTTCCGTGGTGTAAGAAGGTCTAGGTGGTGTTTTGCCTGGCGGTAGTAGGTTGAGTAATGAGATGGGATGAACCAATACTACCCTGGGTAGCTCCTTGTTAGTTTCCCTTACACTACTGGGGTGTTTGTAGGGGGCAGGTTTATGCACAGGGACAAAAGCAGTTGAGGCGGTCACTGTCTAATGTGTGCGCACAGGCTTTGGGGGAATGACTACATTAAATATCTTTCCTATGGCAGTCCGTATTTGGCACGTTGTAGGGGGTGGATTAGTTATGGGATACGGTTGTCGCATGTGTTTCGCTTCTGGCCTCGGTTCAGGGGGTGTCAAATAGCTGAGGTGTTCCAGGTCTGTCCTTGGCCAACAAGTGCCTAGGAAAGAATCTAAAAATGAGCTGCAGTCATCTGAAGGTTGTAACAATTGCAGGCTGTTTTAGCTCTCGTTGTAGAGCCCATTGGGCTAGACATCGTAACCAGCTATTGCACCCTCCTCCTTTCGTGTGCATTGGATTAATTAATAAATTATAAAAAGACACAAACACACTAATTGGCTCGTAGCAAAAGTTAGTAATTATGAAGGCGTGCTCGTAACCTAGCAGCAGCACTCAAGCCCTCTTGGGTTCGATCTTACTCAGATGTACCATGGTAATGAGTGTGTAAAGCGACTGGCTAGATAGGAGCATTTCTCGGGCAGGCCCGGGTGCACCAGACATGCCTCAGGAGTTCTAGGTCTTGTTCATACTACAGTATAGCCTTATTCAGGCTCCAGGAATCCCAAGAGGTTCGGCCCACTTGTGGCTGATCTGGAGACATCACTTGGTTTCTATTGAGCCCCAAATTAAAACAACCAAATTCCACGTTCTCTTATAAAACAATAACAGGGGAGATAAATAATTGTCTTTCAAGAATTCAAGTTTGCCACATGTATTTATTGTTATCTACATTGACACACACACACACTCTCTCTCTCTTTCCCTCTCTCTCTCCCTCTCTCTCCCTCCCTCTCTCCCTCCCTCTCTCCCCCTCCTCTCTCCCTCTCTCCCCCCTCCCTCCCTCCCTCCCTCCCTCCCTACCTCCTCTCTCTCTCCCTCTCTCTCCCTCTCTCTCTCTCTTTGCTGGTAGTCCCTAGCGGCTCCATGCCAGTGGTAAAACCCAAGTACCTCCAACGCACCCCTCACGCTCCAATCAAGCGCAACCAGGGCCGAGGGACCAACAATAGCGAAACCGCCCAGGGCCAGACGCACCATACAGCTCATTTGAACTCCGTCCCACACCCTAAGCCTGCACCACGCAGAGTTTTATTGCCCGAGCCGGACTTTGTACCAAACCAGTGGCCTACTAGGCCAGTATTGTATTCCAGTCGGGCACCAAGAGATGACTAGCCACCCAAAAACGTGACTTGCCTGCACAAGTCACCCAGGGACGCGGGCAGCCAATCAGCTAGGTCTATCATGCGTCAGTTTTCTTCCCTGAAAGTTCTTTTTCTACTATATTGGATGTTGTTTAAAATACTGGGGCCTAATAACTTTTGTTCTATGGTTATTATTTGAGCTAAGTGATCTTACAAAGCTGAAAAGAATAACTGCAACACTTTGGTTTCTTGTACATCAGTTGTTGCTGAGTGATTTCAAATAAATGTATACCCTAACTACTTTTCCCAGTATTCGTGATTAATTCTTGTCTTTTTTCCACAGACTCTTTTTATTGGGGACTGAAATTTGCCTGTACATGTTGCATTCGAAGCACCCAATTTCTTGCGTAGCTTGATGTTCTCTTCTCTGAGGTCTTGTAAGTTATTGTGGAGAATTTCTATAATTTTCTGTGATAAATCCATCGTAAGCTTGTCTGCATTAATAATATTTTCCACCTTACTTGCAGGACCATCTATTGTTTTAGTGTGTGGTACAGTTTTAGATTTTTTGTTACACTTGTCACGTATTATTTATCTTCTGAGATCTTCAGTTTTTTTTTTAAGAGGCTCAATAATCACACAGCTTGATTTTTCGGTATCACTTTTTCTTGAGTTTTGTTAGCCGGCTCAATAGAAACTTCTGTTATACTGGGGTTTAAGTTATTCACATACTGATCACGCTGCCATTCTGCCTCTGGAATTGAATTTTCTGTAATTTTGCAGCGCCTATTAAAATAAAACCACATTTTGCATGTTCATATATTATACTATTTCTTACATTCCTGTTGCACTTGCCCCACTTAGTTAGGGGCATCTGCCTTATTAGAAATACCTCGGCAACGGAGTTCGGTGGGTTTGTGTTCAACAATTAGGCAATGAGTAATATGGTAAAGGTGATGCAGGCCTGGGTTGAGGTATGGGTCTAGGAGTTGGGCAAAGTATAGCTGGGACCAAGTATGCATGCAATGGCCGGTGTGGGTGGTCAATCTGGTTGGCTTGGCTGAGGTGGCCTTCTACCCACCACGGGTACCTACTCTTCTGGGCTAGTGCATACGGGGTTGGCAAACAAGTCCCTCGATGTCTCGGGAGTCACAGGATCCTTCAGGTGCCAAGGCTTGGGTCTGTTCCCTGGGGTTAAGTTTGGTGATGGATGCGCCAAGAGCATTGGATAGCTCGTGCAGGCACCCAGAGACAAGTAATGTCTGCTTTACTCACTCTTTCATACCCTCTCGTGTGGAGTAGGTCATCAGAGACACAAACACCCTCCTCATCCGTGAGAAGGAAGGCAGACTCCTTGTATTCCATATAGTGTGTCAGATCACGTGAGGGCCGTAGACTGCGTGGATACCCTATTCCAGCACCTGGCGTGGAAGTGCAGTAGGAAGTTAGGTCGCACCATCTTGGATCACGCACGTGAGTGTTGCCCTAGCCAAGTCTTCCAAACTCAGAGGACACCTGTCATTCCTAGCGCAGAGATGCAGTAGAAAGACAAATGCAGACCGAGCAGACAAGCTGAGCCAGGGTCAGTGTATCTGTGTGGGCTCCTCCGTTCTATCTACACTGTAAACAGAAAGGATGGCTGCTCTAGGTACTTGTTGGTAAAAACTGCGTGTTTTGGCTCATATGAGTAACCTCCCCTGGATCACTTGTATTCCCTTCCCGTGAGGAGTCGACCAGGAACAAGATGCCAAGTCTACAAGAATGCTGGATGACTGAAGACTGGGGCAGTTTAACCCTTCCCTGGTTGCTAGTGTGGTGGGATTAAGAGAACTGGCCGGGAGTCGAAAACTGACTCTCCTTTCATACTCCTTCAGGCTGCTGCCCGATGCTTATTGGCTCTGGCGTCTTGAAGGCAGGGGATAGCAAAGGCATGACTGCTAATGTGACGTCACTGTTTGGCTGGAGGATGGGGAGCAAAGACAAACGAAATTCCTTCTAGTGCTATCTAGAGTGGATAAAAGAACTCGCCTACATGCATGGTTATGATGTTACCTTGTTACCAAATTATCTTGTGCCGGCAATCATTTTCTATCATCATGTATGGTCATTGTTGCTTTCAGTCATGTTCAGGCGAATTGCCAACTAATAGACTGTACGCCAGTTGAGAACCTTGCATGTATAGATGATTAGGCTAGTGGTGAGTGAGCACGAGTAAACCTTAGAGTGCACACTTTTCAATTATTGGCAGCTGCATTTGTGTCACCCAAGTAAATAGGACTTAATGTAGTATCAGATTGAGCGCTGAAGGATACTGGCCTGGAAATAAGTTGTGTGTGTTGGCAGGTGCGTGGGTTGAACTATGACTTGGTACTGAATGGCTGCGAGGTGGCTGGGGGTTCAGTTCGTATACATGACCCGGCTCTCCAGAGGCTGGTGCTGAAGTTACTGAACATCGACCCCACCACTCTGCATCACCTGCTGGATGCTCTGGCCAGCGGCTGTCCCCCTCATGGAGGCATCGCCCTTGGTAACCACCAACTCTGTACCTGCTTTATTCCTCATATAAAATTAGTCTTTCCCTATATATTAAAACATTTGCATGCTGTTTAAAGTTATGCATTTTCCTTAATATAAAATGAAATTCATCTGAATGTACCATGAGTATTTGAATGTCAGATAAATCATGTGCTAAAATACAATATAAGGCATGTATCAAAATTAAAAATTGGTCTCTCCTTATGCCGGCCTTTTCTGACAGATTTTCGTCTTCTGTTATTCCAGAACTGATGAACTATTTTACATGTGCAGTCCTGGGAAACAGAAGTTTATAATTGGCAACAGTTGCTGTAGTCAACAAAGTAAATTTCTTCCTTTTGTTAACATATATATCACATCACATCTATGTTTGTACTCACCATTATGAACAGTTTTCACTTTACTTTTTCTTCAATACTGCAGGTAATTTCACAAACAACAACTAATATTATTTTTTTCAACTTATATATTGATTGATTATGCCCTACACTGTAACCTCACTAATATTTTCCCTTTGGTTACTGGGAATAGGGTGGCAAATTATGAATTAATTTTGACCCACCCCTAACCCCTACATGTACATCAAAATTTGCAATTTTTTGTATGACGTCTATGTTAAATAGTCTCTGGTGCAAAATGACAAGTGAAGAGATATAGACGACTAACTGTGAGGTCTTGAGAGCCGATGAGGGTGATTAAAGTGAGTATGGAGCGGTGCCGGGATGAAGGGGCGGGGGAAACAGATCCATGAGAAAATCCGTCGACCAACGGCATCGTCCAGCACGATTTTCACTTGCGAAAATCCACCGACCCAGCTGGCAATTGAACCCGGTTCAACTTGGTGGGAGGAGAGCATGCTAATCACTCAGTCACCGTGGCCCCTAAAAATGACAAGTTTTATAAATTAAATGAAAATGTCTTTTAATAGGAAGGTGTCTTGTGAAAAAAATTATAACCTAGAAGGCCTATGGACCACCAAAATTTTAACTTATCTATTGTGAGAATTATATAAAATCGGTCTTTCCTAAGCATAAACACGTCCACTCTGGATAGGTGTAGAGAAGGCGGCCAGATTGCTATCTCCCCTCCCCCCACACACACACACTCACCAACCCTCGCCAACAGCTGGGCTGTGTCCACAATTAATACTGCTTGCCGGGTGCTTAGGGCTATGAGAGGAGTCTTTGTGAGACAAGCATTAAAACACAGCATATGACACGTGGCGGCTTTTTCTCTTGAGACATCAAAAAAGACGAGTGGACTAGAAACTGCAGTTTAAACGTGATTTACAAAGTTCCATTCAAAGTAGTACATGGGGTAGCCTGATGTATAGTACCAAAATTAACTTTACACAAATATGTGCCTTTTCTGTACTTTGTTTACTGAACTTCAAAAACATAGTAAATTTCACTGCTTTGACCCCTTTTATCACCATTTCTCTTTTAAAATACATTTTTGAGGAACAGTAAAAAATTCTGTAAAAAAAAAGTAAAAAAAATTATATAATTTTTTGGTTGCTGTTTATTGTGTTTCTCTTTTTTGCAAGTACTGCACTGCAAGCAGTGTATATCTAAAAGAAGATATGAATGCCCTCCCTCCCCTAGACTTCTGGCACTCAATACCCATCAAAAGACTACCCCCTCCCCCCCTTGTCGAGAGTATTTCCATGTGTAATGTGACTGTTGTATGTCATGTGCTTCTCTTGCCATTGTGATCTCACTTGCTTGTGATATTCTACCTTCAATCTTTGCCTATTGCAGTAAAACTTGGCGTGTAACATCTTCCTACATATTATTAAATAAACTTCTACTCATCAGTGCAAATGAACCTGTAGTATTTTCAACTGAGTTTGTTTTGTCGCCATAACCTACAACGAGACATCAGGAATTGTTTTATCTACCCAAGGCAAAGGGCAGACGCTCCATGCCAGATATAATTATTCGCCAGCCAAGCCACCAAAGCCATACATATGAGATGCCCTCTACCCCCAGGGAAGGGGCGGTCAGGAATACCAAATTGCCTCCCTTACTGAACGCAATTTAATTTACACCTACCGCCCCCCACGGGGGAAGAAAAGCGAACTTATCTCATGATTCCCATTGGCTATACCTCGATATCAATAAAATTATTTCTACACTCATATTTAGAAACCTATTAAATACATCTTTAGCAGAGCACTTTTCAAAGATTGTTACGGGTAACATTACCATTCGCAAACACTAGGCCCAGTAGGTTTCATTATTTAATGAACAATTCAAGCAAGCTCAAACTTAATATACCCCACTCACTAAAGTTCAATTTTATGGTTGCCATAAAATATGTGAAAATATAGTTACCAACTTAACACTCAAACTGAATATTAATAACATTATATTTTCCAATAAAAATAATGCCAATCAAAAAGTCTGCATGCTTTAAATATTAACGAAACATAAAAGTTTTCACTCCATATAAAAAAGGCTAGCTTAATGAAATGTTTAATACCATCTACCGTAAATATTTATACAGAGTTTCAGACTGAGAGTTACCGCCGAGTTTCGCACAAGCGATATCACCGTCTTCTCAAAAGTTATGCTACCTCATTAATGTACGTTGCAATTCTTATAACAGGGAACGACGCTTCACGTAGCTTACAGTAAAATACCTTGGCAGTGGCTCTATTACAGGCCCATGGAAATGCAGAGGTTAATAATCTGACTCCAAACGACCTCCAAGAGCTGCTGCGACACTGCATGTGTGCCCCCAGCACAGCGACGATCTGTTGAATGGGCCCGGTATCAGATCAGGGCAAAAGGGCAAAGTCTCACTGCTAATCGCCAACCGAGGTGAAAAATGATTTTCGAAGGGTACACAAACCACTTCGCGAAACACTTATCTTCATTCATTTCCGCACCGCAGTTAATATGTAAGTCTAACATTTTAACTACCACGCAAAATAATTCACGTCACCAATCAAATTCTAAGATGACTGTTTCACAAACGCATGCGACATGGACCGGGATTAAGTCCCCAAGAAACTACGGAATCAACTTTCCCTCAGAATTAACACTCCATCGACTTTTATCGGGCAGTTCAACACCCACTTGTCACTCTCTGGCTTATTCTGTGTCTGCACATGGCGAAAGCCGGGTCTGCCAGCACCACCTGGCAGCTCCTCGGCGTGCGGTCGCCGGGCAAGTTACCCATATTACTATCGGCCTGCCGGGAAGGTACCTCCAACCTAACACATGCATTACGTTCGTATTAAATATGCAACAGCTGCCTGCCCAAGGTATGTCAGGAATGCTCAACACGGAACTCCGTTGACCGGCAACTCTGATTAACATTTGCATACTTCCTCAACGCACTCTTGTCCACACTACAACGGACCCTCGTACACCCGCTCATTTTAAACTCCCGTACGCAACTCTCTCGTGCCACTGTAAGCCACTACTCTTGTCGCCTAGTGCACCAAGTACAGCGCCAATCAGGTGATGTCATCCTCTCTCCATTAGCGCCACATGGCGGCAGCTCCTTACAATGTTTTATAATTGAGCAAACTAATATACAAAGGATTAAATCTAAACTACAACTTATCATATGGCAAGGCATATGAAATATGAAAACTAAATTATATGCACAAAATATGTATTAATATAGTTTAGGACCAGCCACTAATAGCTATTCTGAAATTAGGTAATAAAGTTACTAGAGAGTGCTACCAACCACTGTAGAATCACACTAAAATTGTTAGGGCTGATCGGTTCTCACATTTTTAGTTTGGTCCGGGTTTTTGGTTTAAAATGTAGGTTCTCGATTTGGGTCGGTCATGGCTATACAGTTTTTGAATTTCAACATTTAAAAATCAGATTTTTGAAACTGTATTGCATATTTCGCTGCCTGCTAAAATGAATATTTCTCTGCTAAATGTTTTTAAATTCCGCCAAATTTAGCGGAAAGTCAGCTGAAAGAACTTAAACAAATATATGCTGTAATCAATGCAAACTGTAAAAAGGTGGGTTTACAATTAATGACTGAAGAATTAAAAATTGTACTTAATGACTTGATAAGCACACGGAAAATGAACAGTAAGAAAATTTGCAGTTTATGATTGAATTAGCAATTGTTAAGTTTAAGCAATCAAAATCATAGGTGATGTAAGCACTAAAATAACCTGGGAAAATGAACATTTTACGTATATTTAATTATGTGTTGCCGTTTTAAAAAAAACTCATGAAATCTTATAGAAGAGGAAGCCAATGCCAACATTAGGCATTTACATAAATAATTCTGGAAATGTTTATTAAAGCGAATTGAATAACCTCTTCCACGAAAGAAAATATGACCATGAACTATTCTTTAAATTAAGAGAATACTGTCTCTTGATTAAAATAATTCCTTTCATACGATTTCGCAATATGATATACTTAAATACAAGTTGTAAATACAGTTTCCTGCCAACAACAACTGTCGCTGTGCTCTGATTGGCTACCTCGTCTTGACTTGTACTTAAGATATAAAATATAATGATCTCTTAAGTCACTCCAAGAACGCCCACAACCCATCATGACCCGCACACGACAGTTATAAACTAATACAGTTGAACACATTGAATCATATCTTAAGCACACTGCGAGCTTATTCTGTTAAGTCAATCGTAAACCTACCTTAAGACCTCACTAAAAAAATGCCCGCCTGAAGCAAAAACAAAATTAATGTTCTTTATTATTCTTTTAACTACACTCTTACCATGGCTGGTTTATAATCAGGCTTTTAAAACACATAGTGGTTAAGCTAAATAGATAGGTGCTGCTGAAGAAAATGACAAAGCAGTCAGCAAGCAGAGAAAC
This sequence comes from Dryococelus australis, assembly GCA_029891345.1. NCBI lineage: Eukaryota > Metazoa > Arthropoda > Insecta > Phasmatodea > Phasmatidae > Dryococelus > Dryococelus australis. Next base: position 150,482,193 of record CM056996.1, read on the forward strand.
ATAACAAGAAAAACGATCCTGTACAGTATTGTGTCCATGCAATGAACAAAACTTGAGTTAGTACCCGTTCACTGGAAAGGGAAAACTGCATGAGCGAGTGTGGCAGCACTGGCTACGTAGCCTCATATTGTATTTGCTAAATATTTTCGAGGGAACTGTTTACATGCTTCGTTAATATGAAATTATAATTAAAGTAATTTATGTTACATCTGTGTACACAATTTGAATATATAACCACGTTTAACAGAATGAAATAAAATCAGACACAATAAAATAGTATTCCTGTATTGGCAATGCATGGTTTATTGGGAAACCATCACCTCTTTATGCCGGGGAACTGTTTAGGATGATTTTAACGTTACAACACATAAGTAGTAATATTGTAAATATAATGCCACAGATATACTACATACCGTAATATAAGTGGAAGTGTCATTATTTGGTAAATTGTTAATAATTTGTTAGTTTTAACTTTGATGCAAGAAAAACCCGTCTGGTCGATTTTTTCTAAGAATTTGGGTCGTTTCGGTTTTTGTAAAAATGACCGGACTGAACCGAAAATTTGGTTAACCAATCAGCCTTAAAAAAAGTCAATATCACTGTGGCATTAACCCAATCGCCACACTCACCCCCCTCAATAACAAAGGGGAGAGATACACTCCAAATGAGCATCACCAAGAACTCATGGCATTACTCAAGCCTGACTCATAAAACCAACCACCACCATACAGCTATAAATTTGTTACCAGGATATTCACAAATAGCATTGACAGATATAAAAGCAATTACCACCCCTCCCCCTCCCTCAACAGATAAAAGACATGACAGCGTAAAGTAAGGGAAATAATCACATAACACCTGAGAGGTAAGAACCACATCCACTCAAGAAAGGGAAATATATCCTGGAAAACATTACTTTCAACCAGTTATTAATTTTTTCTACACGTCCTCATCACCTTCTTTATGAGTCACTTTCTACTGTCTCAGTTTTACATTGCCTAGCTAGATGTCCCGGTAACCTACGTTTATAGCATTTTCTATTTTCATCTACCCTCTCACACTGCGCTGTGAAATGCCCTACCATATTTCATTTAAAACATTTAGGTTTTTCTTTTTTCCTAACTTTTTTTCCTTATTTCTCTTCCTTGCTCCCTTCCCATTTTACCCATAGGGCTCTGATTTTGTTTTTCACATAGCTGTGACATATACGCACGGTTTTCTACTTGAATCGCCCACTGGCAAAACTGCTCCAAAATTGCAGGAAAAACCTACTTACACTGTGCACCCGCATGGTCTGAGACAAGTTTTCGATTAAAAGTCCCACCAATTTTGGGTCTCTAAGGAAGATATTCAGTGCCCATGCGTGTTCACTAACAGATTGCAAAAAATGCAAAATCGCTTCCCCCGCCCTTTGAAACCAAAAAACTCTTTTCAACCCATATCATCCCTGATCCTTTTAGGACATTTGCTTTCCCATAATTTCTCCTTCACTTCACGCCATTTTTACCTTTTGTTTATTCCTTGCTTAACCTCAGTTATGACACCAATACTCTTATTTATGACCACTTGCATCAAAAAACATCATTAGCAAACATTTTAAATTTTTGTAAATGGTCAATTTGCAAACAAAAATTTAACAGGATAGTTGGATCACAGTCCTTTATTTTATTTACCATGCCGAAGGAAGAAACCATGGTTTCTCGTGCAACTTCACTGCTGGTAAAACTTTCTTTTTGCTGGATTTTACTAGTGGTGTATATATATCCCTTCTCCCCTGCTTGTACTACTATCGCCATTTCTTTCCTTAACTCATTGATACTTTCACTGTCTTCTACCAAAACATATGTAGCCCTAATTATAAATCAACGAAATCATGTTAAAAAGGAAGTTAATCAAGACCAAAGCGAACTCTTCTCATGATTCACATTGACTATACTCCAATATCAATATAATTATTTCTACACTCATGATTTAGTAACCTATTAAATAAATTCTTAGCAGAGCAGTTTTCAATGTTTATTACAGGTGACACTCAAATAACCTTCACAGACACTAGGCTCAGCATGTTTCATTACTTGATGAATAATTCAACAAGCTCAAACTTAATACACCTTGTTCACTTAAGTTCCAGTTTGTGGTTGGCATAAAATATGCAAAATATAGTTACCATCTTAACACAATATTAATAACACTATATCTTCCAATAAAAATAAAGCCTACCAAAAAGTCTCCACGTTTTCCATATTAAAGTGACATATAAGTTACCATTCCATGTAAAAAAAGGCTAGCTAAATAAAATGTTTCAAACCATCTACCATAAATATTTATACAGAGTTTCAGACTGAGAGTTACCACTGGATTTTGCACAAGCGAGGTCACCATCTTCTCAAAAGTTATGCTACCTCGTTAATGTACGTTGGAATCCTTATACCAGGGAACGATGCTTCGTGTAGCTTACAATAAAAACCTTGGCATTGGCTCTTTTACAGGCCCATGGAAACGCAGCAGTGAACAACCTGACTCCAAACAATCTCCAAGAGCTGCCACAACGCTGCATGCGAGCACCCAGGGCAGTGATGATCCATTGAATTGGCCCAGCATCAGATCAGGGTGACGCCTCGCTGCTAATGGCCAACTGAGGCGAAAAAATATTTCCGACGAGCACACTAACCACTTCGCGAAACACTTATCTTCATTCATTTCCATGTCGCAGTTAATACATAGGTCTAGCATGTTAATCACTACGTAAAATAATTCACGTTACAAATTAAATTCTAAGATGACCTTTCCACAAACGCACGCGACATGGACAGGGATTAAGTCCACAAAGAAATGGCGGAATCATCTTTCCCTCAGAATTAACACTCCATCGACTTTTATTGGGCATTTCAACAGCCACATATCACTCTCTGGCTTATGCCTATTTTTTGTGGGTGCAATTTTTAATGTAACACCACCCAAAGTTTATCGCAAGACATTCGTAAACTGTACACAAGTCCAGCAATAACCTTCTATAAATGTCTTTGTGCCCGTATAACGAAAAACTTACATTTCCCGCTATTCACATATCAGCACATGGTGAAAGCCGGGCCTGCCAGCACTACCCTTGCGGCTCCTCGGCACGTGGTCAAGGGAAAATTGCCCACATTACTATCAGCCTGCTGGTAAGGTACCTCCAATCTTACACATGCTTTACGTTCATATTCAATATGCAACAGTTGCCTGCCCCAGGCGTGTCAGGAATGCTCAACACGGAACTCCTTTGACCGGCAACTCCAATAAACATTTGTGTACTTCCTCAACACACTCTTGGCCACACTACAACGGACCCTCGTAAGTACTCGTTCACGAGCTTTCATACCCAGTCCATTAACTCCCGTACGCAACTCTCTCAGGCCACTCTAAACTACTACTACTCTTGTTGCCTGGCTGTCGCACCAAGCACAGCGCCAATCAGGTGACATCGTCCTCTCGCCAGTAGCGCCACACGGCAGCACCTCCTTACAATGTTTTTTAATCGGGCAAACTAATATACAAAGGATTAAATCTAAACAACAACTGATCATATGGCAAGGCATAAGAAATATGAAAACTAAATTAGATATACAAAATACGTATTAGTATAGTATAAGACCCTCCACTAATAACTATTCTAAAATTAGGTAGTAAAGTTACTAGACAGTGCTATTAAACACTGTAGAAACACACCGAAATAGTAAATATCACCATGGTAATAATTAAATAGCCACACATCGAGGTCAACCGAGTTCAGCAGCACATGGCTAGATGCCACTATTGGTACTATCGCAGAGGCATGAGCCTGGATCCAACGCCTGCCACTGATGTCACTCACCAAGGATCTATGTCATGCTCATAGCAGCTGCTACCCCCTCTCCAGTACAACCCCCTAGGCCAGCCAAGCAAGAGGTATACAGCCGAGGTGTATACATAGAGAGCCGCACCAAGGCTCCTGCCCACTCTTCAAGCACTTGACGTCTGTCCTGTTCTTTCACCGCACCTCTGGTGCCACTGGAATCATCAGCTCTCCTACCTTGGTCTTCAATGCCTCCCAGTAGTGCCAAAGACATTTCCACTCCTTAAGACTTCACCGCACCCTCGGGTGCCGAAGATCCTTCACTTCAAGTCTTGCGCAGTAACAAACATGGAGACATGTACCTGTCCCTTCTGGACAACAGTATCAGCATTGTTTAAGTCAGAGTTGTTTTCACAGCCACTTTTACTGCCTGTCTTCACCTGTATTCACGTAGGGTGTTAAACTTCTGTAAGCTCACTTGGATAGGAAGTAGTACATTCACAATCAATTTCTATTTCCGTTAAAAGAAATAAACACAGTTTAGCTCACTTACGAATATTGCTCCCGTAGATCAGGCCCATACAAGGGACAGCAGGTGACCGGGATTTTATTCTTTCCGTCAAAACACCTGACACACCCCTCTTCTATGCCTGCACGCTTGCGCTACTTACTCTTAGGCCCCACTCTCTGGGCAGACTTATTTGTAACCTATAGAGGATGCAGATATGAGTGCTGATTTCCCTCTGGGATATAATTGAGGTGACCTTTCGGCAGTTAATGATTGTCTGGAAGTGGTTCTTGCCTGGCGGGTAAGGGTTTTGCCCATGTTGGGGTTCCTGATGGGATACCGCCTGACAGAAGGGTTCTGATGAAGTGGAGGGGAATCAAACTCCAGGATGAGCTTGATCGTGATTGACTCCCTCTCAGGGAGTTCGACCTTGCTCACCATGAAGGTTGTCAAGATACAGGATGCAACCTGTTCAAATTAAATAAGAATTAAATGAACATGAAGATGCCAATGATTTTGAAGTGGAGATGAGTGAAATGTAGTCCTCGACAATGTACTACTCAGCCTCTCGTTCGCTTCCTGGGTGACTATACGGGGCCGGCTTAGTAGGCTTATGAACGGGAATGAAGTTGAGGGTGGGGGATGCTAGTCTAGGCCTACCTACCTGTTTGGGACGAATGATAATATCAAGAACCTTCCCGGCAGCGGTCCGTATTCTACATGTGATAGGTGGTGTAACTATACTCAGCTGAATAGGTGGGGGTGGTCTCACTACCGGAGTTGGCATTGGTGGGATTAGATAACTCACTTGGTCGTAATCTGTCCACTGCCAACAAGTCCCTAATAGAGGATCTAAATAACTATGTTGGTGTTCATCAATTGCAGGGACTTCCCTACAGGATGTTGTAGACCTTATCTCGTGTAGGGGTAGGTATAGTACAACCTCACTAGCAGATTCAACTGTGGAAGTAGCCTTGGTCTGTGGTAAATCTCGTTGTAGAGCTCGTTGGGCTAGTCTGCGAATGCACTCTGCTGTCTACCTCCTTTAGGCATCAATACTCTTAATGTCAACGAATTACAGCTGATAAAAGAGTAAAATAATTAATAAAATAATCACTTATTGAAATACTCTTCCCAAGCACCAAGTAGATAGATGGGCTCGCTCCTCTGTTAGCAGTCCAGGTTCAGCCCTCAGGGGAGTGACTTGCTCAGTCACTCTGGTGTCGAACATGATAGTGTGGAGTGCTTCCACAGGTATGTTCGGTTGTACTGGATGCACCTCAGGAGTCCCAGTATGTCTTGTTCAGACTACAATCTTCCTAGGGGACTTGGAGCTGCCAGCGATGTCCTGCCCTCTCTGATAACTGAAGAACAAGAACCTGACCCATGAGGGTGCTTCACTGTGAGGGTTGCCACCACCCTGTGAGTGGCTGTCCAAATTTTCCTTTAGTGATAGGAATAAACCACCCTCATTTCCATTGGACATATCAGGCCGTGCCCACCTCTACCAAACACCTGCTATCACCCCTCTTTAAGCTGTCTCCTGACTACATGAATCATCATCGGGCTGGGTCTCGCCTCTGTTCGGTACGTATATAAAATGCTGCACATCTCCCGAATTTGGTGCAGTCATAGGCCGTTACTTTGGTCGCACCATCCCCTTATGGGGACTTTGAGTGTTGGTCACTGTTAGGACATCGCACCAAAAGATCTCTAAGGTTACTCTCATCCCTTCTAGCAACATGCAAGATGCCATATCCACATACTCCTTAGCTACTTAGGGAATACTCTTTAGACTTATTTGCTTGCCCAATAAATCTAATTGCATCTACCTTGGTGTTTTCCTTACGCTCTGCTCACTATACTTCTACCCTCCTCCTTGCTTTCTCCCCTTTTGTCCACAAATTCTCAACCATACTTCCATGTCTGGGTACTTTGCTTCAAGCCCCTCCTGCCCTTTAGGCTTTGTGGATAGTTCTACAATATTCCGTTGTGTGCTTTTGATAGGTGTATGGCAATAGTCCCACCTTTTCTTTTAACATGGAGAAGGAATGCGTAATCTTTACCCACCTTAACGGCCAAGCAATAATTTCCTTGTCGTTAATGCATAGAGATATATAGTCCATTCTCGTTTCGAAGCGACTTATGAAAATCAACCTTTGAAAAAACACTCTAGGCAAAACATGTCAGCCTGTTTTTTCAATAACCTGTATTCCACAGATATATAACACTGTGGTTAACTTTATAGTACTGTATTATTGAATAAATGTAACTTTACCTTAATATCTTTTATAACTCGTAATATTTATTTATTTTTAAATATGAATTAATAACAGCGAGAACAGCGACGTGTTGGCAACGTCCGGTAAGAAATAGTTCACAGTTAAAATATTTTTTAACCTTGTATATTAGTATACTATTTGTAAATTAAACGGTGCCTATTGAAATATTGAAATATTTAGGCAGCCCCGATGGCAACATAACTCATTTTTACAGTTTAAAATAACAGCGGAAAATATTGTGAGTAGACCGTAATGATACGGTGTTGTTTTATTGAGTGATAGCTACTTTGAAGCAACTGTCTGCTGAGCGAGCTTTGTCGCTCTCTCTCTGTCTTTGTCTCTTTCACACTCAGGAAGTTTAGTACGCGATAAATTGTACACGTTTTCAATTGTACCATATTTCATACTTATTACACCAAAATAATGATTTTTGAATTTGTAATTTACGACTGAAAAGAGATGTTAATGTTTGAATACTTATTTTAATATATTTAGATACGATGGCGGGACAGAAACAAAGTGAAGTTGGCAGATGCAGCAAACCATTACATGGCGTGTTGCTGTTTTACCAAACGAAGCATAAATTATACTTAATCTGAAAAATACTTCAAATTACCGCATCACGTTTGTAGACATGTTTTTTAAGCTTATCTAAGCAAGTTACGATGTTGTGATAAATTTGTGTTTCCGCGGCAGTAATAAGTGTACTGTTACGGTGTGTTTCGCTAACCGCTGCGTGTGAAATAGCGTGGCATGGCTGTGTGGTGATCGTTACGCTGGATATGCGTGTGTGCATGGTTTCAAATATTTGGTGTTAACTGTATTTATGACAAAGTTATTTATTTACATCCACATCTGTTTATGTATCACAACATTGTACCTTTGCCCTGGGTGTTTGAAACACAGTCAGGTGACATGATTTACCACCAATCCCAACAAAATAACCAAACCCAGCCCCAATAAATTTCAACAAACCTAATACACAGGAAGTAGCAATAAAAAATATGAGTGGAATAAAAGATACGGCAGGCTTATTTGTGTACATGTTCACCGCTATATTTTAAGTTTCTATAACAAAAAATGAGCGAAACGAGTTGCGTGCTTGATTTTAATGTTGCTTTTTCGTTGGACTGTCTATTTCTTCGTTATTCAAACTGAGGCCGTCCTTTTAAAGAAATAACCCAACACGTATCAATAACAAAAAGTTAAATACTACAGCTCATTACCCTGCAGTTGTAACAGTGTTTAACACAGTCGCGGCAAAATATTAACATACATTACGTGTAATGTGCTATGTTGTGGAAAACAAATATGTTATTGTAACGTAACCGTAAGAACTATCATTAATTAAGGCATTTTTAAAACGTCATAAAACTGACCTAAATAATGTTATAGGCCTAAACTGTGAATATTCGTACAAAATGGTTTTTGAAATAGACCTAAGACAGAATTCTTTGAAATGCTGTAAACAGTAAACAACACATTTGACAGGTATAAAAGTAGAAGTCACATTTCAATGTATATTTTTAGGTGTGGTGAAAGTATACGAACACATGTACACACACAGTGGCATGTAAACATTGATTTTGACTGATACTACATGGCTGTCATATGGCAATGTTTGTTTACATTTGGTGGAAGGATACGAAATGGGTCTGCATGTAGATATTTAGCAGGGTTCTGAGAAAGTTGCTTCCAATGGGGAATGGACTATAGTTATCTCCTCCTGCCATTAAGACATACTACGAACAGCACTCCATCTCATTGTTGCTGTTAATGGGGTATGGCAGTAGTCCCACCTTGTCTGTCGCCAGGGGGAAAGAGTGTTTGAACCTTCTTCTACTCTAACAGGGAGCAAAAGTCCCACAATGGTAGCCCTGCCAACTGACTGCTTTCTCTCCTGCTAGGAGTTAAAGTGGCCCTCCTAGGGATGTGCACATTGAACCCTTTGAAGCTTGAGGGTGTCAGCGGTAACCCCGCTGAACCTCTTTTCCTAAAAGGGAAACACGGAATGCTCAGACATCGGCACTGAGAGAGGTCACATGTCTCAGAGAGGCATGCCTACTCACCCTGCTACACACACTTTGAACTCTATTGTTGCCACAGAGCCATGCTCATGCCAACAGGACACCTACTTCTCATACTGCTCTTGTCCCCATGCCATGCCACCGAGCTGGGCAGCAGAAGGTAACTAAGCTTGCTTTGGCTCTGACCAGGTAGGCTGCTGAATTGGAAACTAGGGGTGTCAGGGTTTATGCTGGCGTAAGGGAAGAGGCTGTTCACCACTGAGCTCTGACTACGCCTGAGCATCTAGTCATGAATCAGACATCTGTTCGATACGATATAGCTGAGAAACCTCTGCCAGACTGCCAGTCCATTCCACGAGCCATTTCTCCCCTTCCACCTGCCCCACCTAAAGTCAGACCACCTGTCCCTCACCCCACTACTATCCTCACATCGTTATACAACTGTCTTTCCGTCCCATCATATCCACTGCAATAAGCTTTTCCCCAATCCGAGCCTTGATACACATTGCCTGTAAACCAGCACCACCAACCCAGCAATCCCCGTAATCGGAGTACACTGCTTCCTCACTTCGAGGGAGGAACTAGACAACCCCATTGCGACTGAACCCCCAATCAGCTAAGGCATCAAGTTTTACTTTGCGCTCAATATGGGGCCTTCGTGTAAAGAGTTCATTGGATCACAATATTAGGAAGCCTCTGGAAGCATCTCTACACCGAACTAGGGGGGATGCACCATAGTACAACTTTGTAGAGTCGACAAACATCCCGTTGTGCCCTTTCACCATCAAAGATATTGTTGGTTGATGAGAATGAGAACACTATTTCTGAACAGACGCTCACTATCCCAGAATGCCCTGCTACAGGAAGACTCCAGATTAGCTGCACTCATTGCAGACAGGACTTTAATTATGCCCTAAGTTGGACAGACGGACCTCACAACACAGGAGGACTGGAATTCCAGTGTTTAGACTTCTGTGAGCATAGGAAAAGCTGCAACCTTCTGACATGTCCCAGAATTGGGCCACAAGCAGGCCTAGCCTGATGCAGATGTCAATGAGGTGGAGTTTTCCGGAGGTCTTGCGGGGAGGTTAAAAAAAGTTGGTTGGGTAGGCTGCGAGGTGAGGTCTCAACAGGTGTCTTGCGACTTATGCTTGCTCTCTAGAGGAGAAACACCTGAAGGCTGTGGTAGTTAGGTAGGTTCATACTAATTAATCAAGAACGGAAGTTTTTGCACAAAAAACACTGTTTTTGGAGGCCCCCTCTGTGGTTAAACGGAAGGGAGGAGGGTGAAGCCGACCTCCACTCACTGATCCTCCATCCTTCTTCTTTGAAACCCTCACCCCCAAAGTGCCCCCCCCCCCCTTCCACCCCCCTGGGAGGAGTTAGAGGAAAAAGGGGGGTATGTTTTCCATTTAGTGCGGAATCGCGGGTGTGCTTTTCGCCTTCGAATCGGCCTGGAAGGCACATTTTTTGGCAGATTTCCTTCAAATTTGGGGGAGGGGTGCCTTTCCGTGCCCCACCCTCTCCCCCTCCCCATTGAGAGTTAGGCCTTTCGTAAGCCTAATTCTTAAGTTTTAAGTCTTAAATTTTAATTATTAAGTCTTAAGTTTCAAGTATTAAGTCAGGTCATACTTTCATCATAATTGCTACTGCATGTCGAGATGTGCGAGCAAGCGCCGACAGGCGTGAGCGAGCACATGCCGAAATTCCTAGACAACATTACACCATAAATACTAATTTGTATGGTTACCTGCTTCATCTTTGGTGGCCTGACCCCTGGTAGGTAGTGGTTGGTCAAGACTCAGAAACAGTAGCTGTCCTCCACTTCATACACCTTCTGTGGGTGAATGGCATGAACGAGGAGGTTTTAATGTTCGCCTCCGCAATGAAGAGATAGGTGGCAGTTCCCTACCTAAGGTGTACCCAGACGTAATTAGGTCACTCCTTGCCAGGCCTGATGCTCCATCTAGGGGGATATATACGTGGTGGATGGAATTGGTTAACTGACTCTGGCGGCCTAATCGCTTCATCGGATAATCTTGCTAGTTGGGTTGGGAGCTTTACTTTACTGTGCACCAGGTACCTCTCAGTACCCGGTCCACAGTATGGGTGGTCTATTAATGTGCAAATTTTATTGATACGTGGGCTGTCCCCGGTTATGGGATGGTCCGTGGTTCTACTCTAGAGTTGGAAATTCCGTTCAATACTGCAGTCCCTTGCCACATTTTTCACACGGTTGTGCTGGCTAGGCCAGCTTCATCAGGTGGTGAGTTGTAAGACACTGCAGTACAGTGGAAGAGTGCTGTTGCTAGTAAACCTAGCAGCTAAGTGGCAAACCAAGGTATGGCGGGAAAATTTAAATATTATAGCTGATGAATGTAGTTTGGAACTGTGATTTTCTTATGTTGAGGCTTTTGTTGTACATTGATGAGCTAGCATCTGAGCTATTGCTTGAAGGTGGTAGGGTTTTCACAACCACCAGAGTTAAAAATGTGTGCTGTGGGAAAGGTGGTAGGCCTACACAGGTTAATATGGCAACACTGGCAATACAGTTATGGTAATGATCAAAACATGATTTGCAGCCTCTTGCATGAAGATGCTCTTTCATATTGGCCACAGTAACCACAAAAGCTATTTAATGACAAACAGATCTACATGCATTGGACAAAAATTAATTGATTAATTAAAGGAGTAACTGTACTAAAACTGTAGGAACACTTCTCAAAAGCTGCCAGTTTTAAATGTACCAGGCTTCTATCCTAAAGTTTTGTGACTATTGTTTTTCCCCCAAGTTTAATTTACACTGGATGATTCCCAACATGTTTCATTTTCTCAAGGTCTCTGGTCTGGCTAGCACTGTGCCCCTCAGCACTGTTCTGCTGAAGCAGTGTATTATGTAATATTCAGCAGGTGTAGTCTACAATGAAAAGCGTTAAAAGGTTTGTGGTTCAATTAGTAGGTGACTTGGAAAGGTCAAATGTCAGATACATTCACAGCTGACACGTATTTTGTATGTCATACAAAAAGACTACAGTGACGCTAAATAATATGTTTATACTTCAATTAGCAACCATGGATGATAAACATTTTCAACAAAACTGCAATGTTTGGGTAAAATTACAAAATTATGGATTTTATTTTTCCAGATTATTATTTTTATCCTGGTCAATGCCAGCTGCAATTAAGAATAAATTATGAAGGGGAAAAAATGTAATGTTACTTGAGCTGAGGAAAATTATTAGGTAAAAGATATTCTAAGCCATCTTTACAAAACAAGTAATAAGAATTCTGTTAGAAATTAACAGTTTGCTAACAAATTTAATTTGTAAAACTGTCTCATCATAACTCAGTTTTAAATCATGTTCTCCGTGCATCTCTTCTTAACAGTGGTCATAATTAATGAATTTTGACATGTCAAAACACCTGCATAAAACTGTCTACATTTAACAAAATCCATTGAAATTATCTCTTTGGCATGTTTGTGGCTTGTTTAGGTAAAGGAATGAGAAGAAAAACAATGTTACACTTTATTAACGTAACATAAAGGAATTTACGGGGAAAGTGACAATGGCATTATATATTATATTACTTAAACTTCATTTGCTGTGTTGGGTCTATTCATGTGGCTTGGCTCGTCTGGAATGCTAAATCTTGCTTCTTCACGTGTCTTTGGTTTTTGTAAAATCGAACTGAAAATTTAATTAAAACTTGCAGCACTGCATTCGCTTGCTTTCGTACATCTTTAGTCAAAAAAAGAACATCCAAATCTTCTTCTTTTAGGAAATGTATCTGAACCCTATAGTACTTCAAATATTACTTCAGAATTATATATAAAATAAAGAAATGACATTGAAATATCAAACTTTTTAAAACTGTTAACTAACAAAACAAAATCTTACACTATTCTGTTAAATAAACAAATTAATAGTATTTTAGATGCCTGAATTCAGGCTACATTCTCATCTCTAAACTCTGATTACCGTCTTCATTAAATTGAATAAAATTGTACATTGAAAGTGCTTCAAATGATGAAATTATGAAAATTTTCAAAAAATTCAGCATGTGAAAAATAAAATTTGCTTACATTAAAGTCAGTTTATGTTTATATTGTGTATCGCATTTCCACACATAATTGGCATAAGTACCAGTACAAACATATCTAATATGTTATCAGTGTGACATAAACTGGAAATAAAAATAAATGTACTAAGTCTGTAGATATATCACAAGACAGTGTTTCTTAGAGGACACCAGGAATGCCAGTGAATTTTGGAGTGTTCTCTTTCAGGAGTGTTGTTTGTGAACTGGCATTATTGTCATGTTTTGAATGTGTGTATCTCTTATCCCAGGTGTTGACCGGTTGGTGGCGCTCCTGTGTGGGACCAACAGTATCCGAGATGTGATTGCCTTCCCCAAGGGGCTGAATGGGAAAGATCCAATGTCTGGCGCTCCCGTTCCTATTTCTCGCTCAGAGGAGGAGCTCTACCATATACGTTCTGTTGACAAACCCAGCTGATGAGTGTGTGTTCACTGTGTTGTCTTGTAAATAAAACCTTTTGACTTTTTATTTGTATTTTCAATAATGCCTATTTTTACTGTTGTTCTCATTGGCTTTCAAGATGTTGTTAAGAGCCACCCAAATCTCTTCAATTACTTACTCACTCACTCACTCACTCACTCACTGTTGTTCTCCTTTTAAGGCTTGTGTGTTTTGTCATATTTTCTTTAAGTCATCCTGCTTTATGTAGCACAATAAATATAACATCACTCAAAATATCATAAACTTTCTCTTTGCAAAAAATGTTAACATGCATTTTTTTCTAGATCTAAAATAAGAAGTTATTAGTAAAATTTTAATTTTTGTATGTTGACGTGTGATGCATTTCTGCGCTTCTAGGAAGCATACTCTTTGCTTTGAATGCTCCCCATCTTCGAGAGCATTAAACCTTATGGGCCAGTCACGTCATTTTAAAACAGTAATTGGGACGAGACACGTGCCTACAGGTTGCATTGGAGGGCCCCAACTGATAGTACAGACACATGATTCTAGATTTTACTGTTCGCCTCTCGTCCAGAAGCCGTCACGTCAACACCCATCTCTGACGATTGTTCTATCTACTATAATGCCATCTCCTCCAGGACAGTAGCATCAGCTCCACACTGCTCTCATCGACCCTTTTTCCTCCTGGTAAACCTTCCACAAGGTATCCTTAAGGTCATGACGACAACATTCCCCTCTGGGTCCTAGCCACACCCATCTATTCATCGCCCTTGTGGTGTTGAAACCCTGATAGTTAGGGTCCTTCATAGCACCACTTTAATAAAAAGTGGGGAATTGCAATTTAATTGTGGCTTGATTAATTTATCATTGTTCACCAAGTCTTACAAGTTCATATGCTCAACTTCACTTTGCTAACAGGTTGCCTTCACCTGATCTTAACGTCCTTATTTGTACAAGTAATTATTATCATTAAGAGAGTGCGGCCCCACTTGTTTGAATACGTCTATAATAAAGTCAAAATATATGATTAACTTTACTTTTTTGGTTATCATTTTAGAAGTTGCACCTTTCTTTAATTTACTCCCTTAAGACCACACAAAAGTCTTATATTGAGGATTAACAGGCGAATCATGCACTTAGCCACTAAGGCAGTAAACACACATATTAACGGCAAACCAAGATCTGCCAATTGGTAGTTCTCAGAAGTGCCCAGATAGTTAGGAATACAATCCACCATTGGAATTGAGTGACCAAAGTGCGTATCTCCCTACTCCACCCCTGCTGTAGTGGCCGGATGAGAGAGAGAGAAAGGAGTGCCTTGGCCACCTGACCCACTGTTAAGCCTCACCTGGGAACACCTCAATAAAACCACGGCACCGTCTACGCTCTGAATATTCCACACACTCCAGCCGCATACCTTGCTCACCGGGACATTATGAGACCCCGTGGAGGTCCCCACAATGGTTCCGATGGCCATTAATGCTTCCACCAGCAACCAAAGAAGAGGGGCAGACCACAGGCAACGGGGCTGCATAGAAAACACCGCCACCAATAACATCAGTAACAAGTAAGTGCTAATGGACAACAGTGCCTTTACTAATTGGTTCTGTGTGTTCGGCTATACAGTCATAACAACAAACTAACTTTCTCGCAGCGAATTATTGACACCAAGTCAAACCACGTTACGATTGTACAGTAGAAAGGGGAGAACTGTATTCTGGATGCAACCTCCTGTGACCATGTGTAGACCTAGACGCTCCAATGCATTGCCGAACTACATACAAAGTGCGTGGAAAATCGGCGTATTCCACAGCCGACGCACGAATGACAGGACATTCCACATGCCGAAGCCAGCTCTATTCAGACAACTACTTGGTCCAAACGTAGCAATGAACAGTTATGTTTCAACTGAATTGTATAAAATTTTAAAAATCAATAGTTATTAATATTCCAGTAATTAAAAATGTCTTGTCTTGTTTAGCATAAAGAAAGTGCAGTCAACTCTCAATCTATCATTATTCCTGGAACTGCCAAAAAATGTACATACATGCGGGATTTCAGTAGATGCGGATTCTGACATGTACATCAATAAAATACACCTTCTAACCTTATAAAACTTTGTTGAATATAGTAAGAGCTGTACAATGTCTTGAATAAATTTTAGCTAATAAACACAATAAAAATGGGAATTATAGAAGAAGTATTATTGTAAATAATTAATTAAACAAACATTTCACCTAAACTTGTTTAAATAATGAAAATAATGTCTCAAAATAGTGTATATACCTAATTGATTGTAATCCAACACCAAATGCAAGCTGACCTAAAACTTTCAAACCCTCCCAAAATGAAAATAATATGACTCTGAATGCAAGTCAGATTTTAAATTTTCCGCGCACACTATCAGCTAAGAGCACACAGAAAAATTATTAATCGGGCAATGTCACTGCAGATGTTGATCTTTTTGAAGGAGGGGAGGGAGCAGCGGGATGATTACGTAACGCTGTTACTTGTTGGCAACACCTTGCGCCCGTGGCAAATGTCTGTCTTTTAAAGTAGTTAATTATATTTCACTGCAAAGAAAACTTGTAATTTTGAGACTTAAATGAATAAATAAAGTGATTATAATTGATTTCTTTGCTATATGTAATAATTAGTCATTCAAAACCACGTCCTCTGATTTCCCCTTCATGAGTTACACTGCACTCGGCTTGGTGATTACCTACACATTATTAAAAGGGAAATGGTGTCGAATATGCACTTACATTTTATCAGTTTATTCAAAAGACGTGCCTATTAAAATTGATTAATATAAATCCTCAGATTTCCCCACAAGAAGTTACTGATAATGAACTTTATACTTATAATACAAGTCGCTCTATGTACAAACAATTTTTGGTGACAATGGAGGGTCAAGTATATGCTTCTGGACATATAATGACCTTTAATCACAAAAGATAACAGCTTTGCAAGTAATAATGCCTCGTTAAATGTTTTGCTTAACATTTTCAAGTGAAGCCAATTGCTTTGAAATAGAAGTGATAATAGGTGCAACTACTTTGAGAGATGCATAATCTTGATAAAATATCTACGTTCGCCAGGCACACATTTTCTTTAGGCTGGCATATGAAGGCAAGTACGCGCTGTGCAGCCGAGATACTTGGTTTTTTTTTTCCTTTTGCTAGACACCAGCTTCCCCTCTTGTGGCTCGAGACATGTGAGGGGAGGAAGGAAGGTGTGCCGCTGAGAGAGACAAAGAAGGGAGGGGGAGAGGGTGCTAGTTCGCTATGCTCAATGCTATAGGTAACCACTTCCCCTATTGGAGGCATGATGGGGAAGTAGCAAGCCAGACTCGCTCATTGTGCCACGCTGCAGTGTCAAGACAGATGTGTTGGGAAGACACTAGACCAGGGGTTCCCAAACTTAAGTTTTGCACGCCTCCCTTCTGCAAAGAAAAACTACTCCCATCGTGTCACAACTTCATTATTGTAAGGGTAAAACAAAAACGAATAAAAGTCTCAAAGGTTTTATTTAATCATTAAATTTTAATGCATATTAAACACAAATGATGGTGAACAAATCAATGAATGAGACTAATGAGCTTGCATATTTATAACAAGATTCCCAATTCTTGGTTGAATAGAAGAAATTGCACAATGTAAATCACGGGCAATATCGAGTGGGACAAACTTTGCTACGCTAGTGTCCAAGGCATGCCACCTTGTTTTACAAAATTTCTTTTTGCAGGTTAATTGTAAAAAATATATAATTGTTTAAAAGTAAGAAATGCCTTATGCAAGCTTGTAAACTGGCACTTCGACATTTAAGAAGGCCCACGACACCTTACACATAGGTATAAGTGAAACAGAGTTTAAATTCCATGAGCCGTGACTTTGCCTTCCTTTCCTCAACCCCAGTTTTCCCCCTGCGGAGAGAGAGCGCCGGACCCTTCCAGCAGCCAGCTGATGCCAGAGACATTGCTTGCTACTCCAGAATGTGGTCAAGGGGGTGGTGAGGAGAAGCGAAGAAGAGTAAAGAACTTGCAAAGCAGGGAGAGAGAGAGACACACCCGCCAGGCGGCAACATTAACCAGATGCCTCCTTACCATGCGGATGGAGATAACGACCTGCCTCATTGCTCTCCAGGACCGCTAGCACACAGTAGGTGCCATTACAGAAGCTAAACCAGAGAGTGTAGTCTCATGTGCCTGACGCATATCGCCAAGTCTAAAACTGCACCTCTTCAACGTCAAGATAGTTCTCCGTTGAAACCCGGTGGGAAAGTGGGGGGGGGGGGGGGGGGGGGAATTGGCACGTGACACATTTCTACACTTCTAGGAAGCATACTCTATGCTCCGACTGCGTCCCATCTTCGAGAGCATTAATCCTTGTGGGGCAGTCACGTCATTTTAAAACAGTAATTGGGGCAAGACATGTGCCTACAGGGTACATAGCAGGGCCCCAACTGATAGTACAGACATGTGATTCTAGATTTTACTGTTCACTGCCACTCGTCTAGAAGCAGTCACATCAAAACCCATCTCCGAAGATTGTTATATCTATTAGAATGCTGGCTCCTCCAGGACAGTAGTGCCAGTTCCACAGCGCGTCGCTAGAGATCGACATATGGCCTGGTAGAGCATCACAGACTCCATGAGCTTGCGGCAAGCAAAGATATGTGAACTCCTCTGCGCCAAGCAGTTGAGGGATCCAGGCACCCATGTGTGACATCAGAACTTCCAATCCCCTTGAGGCGAGGCCAGTTTGCCGCTTCACCCTTCTAAGGTCCTACAAGCTCGAATTTTCAGTGTAAATAGGGTTTGCAGATCAGGCCTTAGGGCAGTCTGTTGCACCTCTCAGCTGTAATTGACCTGAAGTGTGAGCCAAAGGTAAGTGCTAGTCTGCCTTGTTCCCCGCTGTAATGGCCAGGAATATCCTGACAGGGTATGCTATGCACTAGATGGCTTTGCCTGCATCAGTAGCCAGCATCCTCCAGAGGGTCCTCGACAATCTACAGCCACCAGCAGCTCCAGAGGCTTTTGGACACCGATGCCAACCAGAGGGTCCTGCCAACGCCGCTTTCAGTGACCCTTCTTCCTCCTGGTAAACCTTCCTCAAGGTATCCTTAAGGTCACGACGACAACGTTCCCCTCTGGGTCCTAGCCACACCCATCTCTTCATCACCCTTCTGGTGTTGAAACCTCAATAGTTATGTTACTTCATAACATCACTTTACTAAAAAAGTAGGAAATTATAATGTAATTGTGGCTGGATTAATTTATCATTGTTCGCCGAATCTTGCAAGTCCATACGCTCAACTTCACTTTGCTATCAGGTTGCTTTGTCCTGATCTTAACATCCTTATTTGTGCAAGTTGAGGCCGCTCTCTCTAGTGGAAGATCTAGATGTGGAAGTAGGGGAGTATTATAAGAAGAATTCCACCGTACAAAGGCGCGTTCCACCCGGCTAACACCACCTTGATGTTACTAAGGGTGCTGTTATCACGAGTTGGGCATGGTTTTTGAATCCTAAATTTTCCGTGGATCGACAAGGAGTGAATAATGAAGCTAAGTCCCCACGTTCCTTCTGCCCCTTTTGGGGTATCTGTGTCTCTACCACCTTAGTTACTCAACCAGGTCGGGTCGATGTGATATGGTACCTGTGGTACCCAATCAAATTGCCGGCTAGGTCAAGGGTCCCCCACGTTGACGCGTGACGGGCTATAAACTGTATGCACAGTCAAAGTGGTTTTGATAGCGTTAGATCATACACGCTTGGCTGCTTACAAGTTATTCGTTTTGGCTACATTTGCTACTAACAACTCTTGCTGAATGATTCGGTTGAGTCTGTTGGCCACTGGGAACGTAGTTTCCCACTACAGTAAGTGGCTTATTCAGGACGTAGGCTGATTTTGTAGTATCTGTCTTACCAGGGATTGCTTCAGTCGATGGTAGTGGAGTTGACGTGTACTGGCTTGAACCTACGAAGCCGGTGGAGGCTTGTTGGACGTTGGTACTGTGTTGATCAGCACAGTACCATTGATTCCACTCTGCTGACTCCTGGCTCCAGAACCTGGTGTTGGCTGCGCCATACATTACCTCATTACCGTTTATAAGACCTCATACTACTGGGTGATATTCGCTGGCAATGTGTGTGTGTGTGCAGGGAAATAAATATATTCAAACACTGGAGAGGAAAGCCTCTCCAGAAGATGGGTGAGTGACGCTCTGTCTCGGCTTGACTATTAGGAGTAGGCAGGTGTAATACACACTTTTGCTTGGCGGTGGTATAAGCCGCCTTTTGCTCTGCCCTCTTTGAGCCTTGCCTTCTACCAAAAGGCATAGAGGTTGGATTGATATTTAGGGCCGGTTTCACCAACGAAGATTAATTTTTCAGAATATCAAGATAATTTTATCCAGATGAGAGGTTTAACTTTGATTTTAATCTCGATAATGTTCAGCGTGTTTCACCACGTTTAATCGCAGTAAAGAATATCTCGTTAAAATTATCTCGATATCCTGACTTAATCACGATTTCCTCTTGGTAAACATTGGATATTTTGCTTTGAGCTGGTACAGAGAAATCATTTTGAGAAAGTATGGCAAGTCGGGAAGGCATTGTGGTCATAACGAAACAACAAAACCAAACTTTTTCATCCCACAAAAAAAACACATTTTGTTAGAATTAGTTACAGAACATTTCAATATCATTGAAAATAAACAAACTGATGCTATGACACAACAAAATAAAGCGAAACAGTGGCAAACTATTGCTAATAGTTTCTATTGTACATATTGTGATCGCTACAGGACAGCAGACAACTTGAAAGTGGTGTGGGATAAAGTATAAAACCATACGCGAAAAACTTATGTAGATGAATGTGTCCATGCTAAGGGGTTCAGTGTGTTCTGCCCTCAAAATAGGCACCCAAGATCACTGTATACTCCCACTAGTAAAGCCAGCACAATGTCATTCCAGTAGAGACTCAGTTGTCATAAACACAGCTCAGATGAGTAACCCTGCAAATGCTTCAGATAACTATGCCTCGACTGGGTCCGATGGTTGGAAGACAGTCTCTGCCAGCCATGTGAGGAACTGTATGGCAACATCTTCCTGGTGTAGTAAACGACGTCCAGCAATGCACTCAAACAAAAAAAAAAAAAACTGAAGTAAGTGCCCAGCATATAGCAAAAATTTAATTAACAAAAAGTTTGCAATTAAAGAAAACGAGGCAATGAAAGAGATTCGTCAACTAAAATTGCAACAGGAACAAGAAAGAACTAAACAGGAGAAGCTTAAAACATAGCTCTTAACTTTGTAAATCCTAAAACTAAAGACAGAACTAAGTAACTAATGTGTTTTGGTTTAGTTCACATCATCTGTTTTGAGTATATCCAAATATATTTTCAATTAAAAACAATACTGGTGTTTGTCACATTCTTGATTTGAATTATGCCTACAAAAGTAACATTTATTCTACATTTATACCTAATGTTAATGCAGAATAGTGTACGTAAAGGAAAATAAAACAATATAGTCTGTTTGACAATCGTGTGTTTGACATAAGGCGAAAGTGCATTTTAACCTCTTTAACATAAATTCCAAAATAATTTATTCTTTCATGTAAACATCGCGGATGACAAACAATAAAATCCCCATCACTTTCCTCTTCAAAAATTAAATTGTACATTGCCTGAATAATTTTCTCTTTATTCTTGATGATATAACTTCGCCCTCATGTCACCTTCCCAAAATATTTGTGTATGTTTTACAGTTTAATCCCGTTAATGTAACTTAAACCACCAAAATTGGTGTGTTAATATTTTATTGAGATATTTAGAGAAAATTGAGATTAATGTGTGTGGTGAAACGCAAAATACATATAATTGAGAATTTTTGTCAGTTAATCTTGATAAACTATTATTATTTAGCCTGGTGAAACCGGCTCTTAAAGATATTCACTGATTGTTGTGAACACGAGACAGATACCTGTTGTTATGTATTTCTAATAACAGTTGACGCCATGATTTCGGTGCTTAATCAGTCCCACGCCGTGGTGCGCAGATCTAGAGCGACGAACCATGTTGGCCACCTTCCTACTACAATTTGGTGTAAGTTGCAACAGAGGCAGGCAGTCAGTCTCGAACAAATATTCTGGCCGGCACCATAAGCGCTCTGGTAGGATACAACTAAAGGTGATTGTCTTGCTCCTGTTGGATGTTTCTAGTTGTCAGGGCTCTACTGTTCTATCCCCAGAGGTCTAGAACGGGTGGCCGTTGAATGATGTATGTCTTAGACGTACGGATTCCTGAAGGGACTCCGCAGTGTTACTCTATGGGTTGTACTAGTATCAAAACCCGGTCTCGGTTGACAACGTACAGTAGAAACGTTCCTAGTCGTCAAGGGAAATACCTCTAGAAAAGATAATCGGGAAAGTAATAAACTGTATTTATTAGACGTAATAAATACAAGTGACACGTGCTACCTCCTAATAAGCATCAACGTCTACCTACCCAGGAGAATGGATGTCTCCATCTGACAGGACGAACGAGAGAGAACAACATGTACCGACGAGCACTACTCTGTACCTGTTGGGATAGTGTCCCCTAACCCAGGAAGAGTAGAACCCTCAGAGAGGACTGTACCTCCAACCCTTCAGTTTTCTACCAGAAGTTCGCACACCATCCAGAGAAGTGGATCCTAGCACTACGGAGATATCTTGTAGAAACCCCGTGGACCAGAGAACAAGCCAGCAGCGCCCCTACCCGATCACCGGCATCGGAAGAACTCCATCAGCCAGTATTGTCCGACTGCCAGCGCCATCGGAGCCTGCATCATGACAGATTGCACCTACAACCCCAGTTCATACGAGCACAGCCAACAAGGAACCTTCGACGACAGACGTCATCCAGCCGATCCTGCAGAGCAACTGCCAACCTATATGCGGACAGCAATCCGAGCAATCAGAGTCCATGTGGTCCAGTCGCCTACATTGGATCAGCTTATCTCAGTGTCCACAGTCACCCCTGATTGTGTGGCCACCCTCGCAATGCAGTCAACACTTAACATGGAGGCAGCAATTTTCCAGTACCCGGTGCCTCCTAGCGCAGAGGACAGCTCTCAGGATTACATACAGGATGAACCCGAGGCTAACCCCTCCAGGAATTTTCCTATTGATTCAATTGTAATTAGTCCGTGTGTTAGGCCAGTGAACTGTGTTTTTTTCCTTGTCCGATAGATCTGAGAACGAGACACCGGAGACCCATCATGGACATGAAGAAGAGTCAGCCAGAGGAGATGGCAGACGCAGTTTCCCATTCCGAGATGTTTCACCTTCAGCCAGAAGGAGTGTCCAGAGCACCAGTCGAAGCCGTCAGTCAGTCTTAGAGACCACCAGTTCCAGCCCAGAGAGTTGCCACCCACAACGTCGATGACAACGTGATGTCAGCTGGAGGAACTAAACTGCAACAGCCCACCATCCACTTGTCCCAGCCTACCGCTGTGGGGGACCCAGCAACATCTCTGGACCAGATATCCCAAGCGCTGCCACCTGGAGCAAGCAGCGCGTCCAGTCAGCCAGTAATTGACACTGTCAGTATCCCACAACGAGATGGCAACTCCGAATCCAGCAGAAAACAGCACAGAGTCCAGCCGCCGTGCCTGCCATGCCCAAGTCACACCGGGGCAGTACCGAGAGACTCCATGGTGACCACCTGCCAGGTTTCAGTGGCCGCGTCCCCCGAATGCACCTCCCAAGAAACAGGGGCGCCCAGCAGCTAAGTGTGGACAGATGCCCATGCCAGTCATGTCAGTGTTAGCTAGTTAGCTACATCAGTGCTGCATATTGTTGGACAGTGCTAGCTAGTTAGCTACATCAGTGCTGCATATTGTTGGAAAGTGCCTGTCAGCATAATACCAACCCATTGGATACATAATCAGCAGCTGTTAGAATAGCCAGTGAATTCTTCACGACACACATTGAATTAGTGCTACAATGAATGAATACAAGCTCTCAAACGACAAATTCAATTAACAGTATGGTGTGTTGCGTATCTTTCGACATTAAAATTCAACAGGTCCTAGTTTGTTAAAGTTGTGGAAATCTGGAGATATTTGTTGCCTTTTGTTAAATGTATTAAAGATGTGTAGAAAGTCTTGAAATAGACTGAAGTTGTGAGAGGAGTTCGCAAGAAGAAAGCCACATTTTGAAAGAATGAAATAATTGTTTTTAACGTCATATTTACAGATTATGGTAAAGTAATATATTTTGCTAAAAGATGTGTAACGATGTTAAGCAAGCAACAATGGACTTTAAAAAGCCACAAGAAGATCAGAGAAAGTTGTGAGTTGTATTGATTTTGAAGGATCATATGTGTTTTTCTCTTCTAATTTTATCTCATTTTTTTTGTAGTGGTGAAAGCACTTCACTCTACTGATACCCTAGTAGCAGTGAGACGAGTCAGGAAGCGCTCTGCACACTGAAAACCTCTTTAGTTTGCTAGTAGCAAAGACGTAAATATTGCCTGCTGTGCGACACCAGGTAACTTTGAAACACGCCTGTGTAGCCGGCCACAGCAGTGCCACAGAATTAAGAAAGAGTGACAGAATTTGTTATAGGACAGTCTATCAAATGAACTTTCCTCCCAATCGTATTTTTTGTGTGCAGATCACGTGTTTGCAGTGAGTCATCTAGTAAAAGTAATTTGTGAATGCACACACTAATAAAAGAGACCCGCGAGACACACCCCCGGGTTCCCAACAATAAAAACGAACTCAAAAAAAGAAAACACACACACTAACTTGAGGAGTTAACCAAAAAATCGATAAAGTTCCTTCTGATACCAGATGGATGCTGGGCTATCCCCTTTCTTATTCCTGAAGTGAGAT
The DNA here is from genome assembly GCA_029891345.1 of Dryococelus australis. NCBI lineage: Eukaryota > Metazoa > Arthropoda > Insecta > Phasmatodea > Phasmatidae > Dryococelus > Dryococelus australis. Next base: position 150,506,211 of record CM056996.1, read on the forward strand.
AGGATTATCTACGGGTGTCCGAGTGAGACAGAGAGTGTTCCTGTTTTTTATTCTTGTTTTGTAGCGGGCAGAGTAAGAGAGCATTCAGACGCCACCTATGTTGTGAACGACCTTTGCGCTATCCCCACTGTTAGGAAGAAAGTAAAGTTCAATACGAAGGCAGCGGCACGTCGTGTCACAGCGCATAGTGGTGCTCTTTACAGAATTGCGGGAGGGAAGAAATTTGCTGTTGAGGGGATAACTCTGTACTCCCGCAAATGAATTTTCTTTCTGTGCCCCCCAGCCCTCTGAGAAGATTAGGCAGAGAGGAAGATTGAATTTATCTAGAGGGAACTTACTTCTGTTTCAGGCTACCAGACAGCAAAAGACGAGCAGAATACTATTATTCTGCCCGGCTCACCCGGTCTTCAGCATGTGGAATATATTCCATCTCAAGCTCAAGGATGTCAGTTCGATTGTCTGCAAAGGTAGTGCTAGTAGAGGGAGAAACACACTCTCCACAAGGGCGGACTAGTCCTGTCCCCTGTGCAGAAAGCTATTCGAAAGGAGTGCTGGCAGAAATGGGAAAGCATGGCAGTGCTTGCAGAGTGCCAGACACTTTCCCTGGGCAAAGTCAATCCATTTGTCCCGACGTAAGATAAGAGTGTACTGTCTGCCATGCAGATTGTTTTATTCACTGGCCCACTCTAACTATGCAGCTTAAGCAACAAGTTTTTTTTCCCCCCACCGCCAGATAGCACTAGTCGTTTTTGCTTTAATCCATTCTACCGGCCAGTGAAGTCAGATAGGCAAACCATGCATTTGCTACCCCCTGCTCTGCGACAACCCCTTGCTTTAGTGCCGCCAGCCAATCGGCATTAGGCAGCGGCCCAGTTTAGTATAGAAGGAGAGACAGCCCACGTCTCCATACTAGTCGAGCTAGGCTGTCGTGGGATGAACATCACACTCGTGCTGCTCACTCTCCAGGATCTGCCCGCCCCTTGGGATCTGGGAAGGCGAAGTGCTTCTGCGAGTGCGATGGGACTATGGCAGCTTAGGTGCAGCGACTATTCCGCAACTCTATGCGTCCCCAGGTGACTGATTGGGGATCCCCAAGCTCTGAGGTGTCTGGAAACATTCAAATACCAGACCATGGACCAACTGGTCGGCACCACAGCACCATCGTCGTGGGTGTCAGGAACCTGGGTGGCGCAGTACAAGATGGCGAAGCACATCTGCTGGAGGCAGCCCAATGCAACGTGCAAGGTGGGGAGGGGGATCTTGAGGTGCCAAAGGGCGAAGTGTAGCAAACCCTACTGCTGTATTTTGCGGGCTGTCGACTGCGAATGCATGAGGAATGGATTGGAAGGCATCGGACCTCCGAAACTCCCCGATGTTAGCTTTCACACCTGGGACAGCAGATTCGGCTCCACAGCTGGTAACTCCCGGATGTCGTGCTGAGCATTTCTAAGTGCTCACCCAAGACCGACGGAGATTTTGGAGGATGAGAATGAGGTGGTTCCCCTCTCGCAGGTCCCTTCCTTCACCCACAGCATGAAGACCCTGATGTCGGCGCAGAAGAGTAAAGATGGAGCCGGACCCGTGACTGAGCTGCCTAGTTTTCCGACACTCGGCAAGAAGCAGGGAGGACCTGCATTAAATCACTGCTGCCAATATTGTTGTGCTGGTTTGCCTGTGCAGGAACATTGGCAGTAGTTAAAGTCAAGTGCACCCAATGCCCATAGACCCTGCCCCCTCTGCTTTCAAACACCTATTAAAATAGCATGAATTCCACACCTGCTGTGTCCTAGCAACATTTTCAGTAATTTTTCCCAAGTTTTGAACTCTTTTCTGTTGGGAGTGTTTTTACAGTACAATTCCGGTTTTTCTCTCCCCCTTCTTAATTATAGTTTCAGCTATAGGTACACTAAGGGAGGCAGTCATGGCCTAAAACGGCTGCCATGGCTGCTCAATCCTTCTCCGCCATGATGCTCGTCTCCTTGCATGCAACTTCCTCTCCTTTTAGGTGTAAGGGGTGCAGCCTTGAGACATGTTAGGTCCCTCCTACCACAGACGCACACCCAATACTTACAGAAGCGCACCTAATACTTAGCAATAGGGTAGATTAATGAAAAAATGTATCCAGACCAGTTTTCAGCTGCCCACCACACATGCTGCCAGGGCACTGATCAAACTGCGAACCAGTCTTCAGAACTCCAGCATTCATTGCTCATCAGATCTGACCAGCCTGCGTCCTTTAAGCTTCACTTACACCAGTTTTCGTTCCCAGTACCCGTCACTCAGGATCTGACCGCTCGACCTTTGTTTAAGTTCTGCTTACAAATAGGTTTTGCTTCCAGCGCTAGCCACTCTGAATTTAACTTGCTTTACGATAGTTAGCTTCGTCTACTTCGTACCTCAAAAACCCGAACCACCTTGGAGTACACTGTTGTGTCTGTGGGTAGTCCTATCCTTGAGTCCTTCTCAGGAGTCATCCTGGCACCACCTCACTTAGTATTCCAAGCTACATGTCAGCATCTGTACTTAACATCATTTTACTCTAGTAACACATTCAATAATGCAAGAGAAGATCGCTTAGACGTTCTGCGCATCACACCCTGCATTACCGAGTATATTCATCGGATGCCTCTACCGGCCAGTTTCAGTGTAGTACTGTAGCTTCCCGGCCACGACTCGTGCCAACATCAGGAGTAGGGTGCATTCACCACGTGTGTTTCCATTCGGATATAAACGTGGGTTGACCTGTACTTTGGCGTTTCTGTTGACTTAACACCAAGTCTGTAGTTACCCTCACGTGACAATACCACAGGTGATCCTGGCATTCGTACTTAAACGAGCCAACACACTGAAACTTTTATCCACACACATTCGACCAGGCCGCCCTTCCCATCAACAATAGTTGGTGGAAAGGAGGAGCCATACAGATATTCTATCCCGAACCAGCTTGTCAGCATGGTGTCCGTCGGTCTCTACACTGCTTTCCGAGCCAAGAGAATTAGGTGTTCCCTGAGTTGGGAAGGCTCGGACAGGATCACACACCCATGTGTAACCTTGGACAGGTGAGGCCTGACTTCCGGCGTGAACTGCACTACATGCCAGACGTTAGAATAGGGTGTCCGCCTGTCTCTGGCCCGCACATGGTGCCAAGTGTAATATTGTGCTCAAGCAGCCTGCCATATTGCTAAGTAATAGGAGGATGAGTCCGTAACCTAATGTCCCACTCCCAGAGGAGGGGATGTAGAGAAGGTATGGCAGATTCTCCTGGCTTCTGGTCACCTGCATGAGTTAAAGCCTGCCCTGGTATCACACTTAGCTACACTGGCCCAGCAGAATACTCTTGGTGGGTTGTAGAACACTTGAACCACCCTGAACAGCCTCATATGCCTGTCATCACTTACTTGGTTCCTGCATTACTGCGGCCAGCACCTCGCCCACTGCCACAGTTTACACCTACCTTCTCTGCAGCACCTTTTCAACATATACTACTAACACAGATACAACTTCCGCAGCACGTCACCCAAGTATCATCAAGAAACCAGTGGCACCTAAACGTAAAATTACGCTACCGAATCTGGCGAGGAAAGTGAACCACTGGAAGCTCCACACATTCAAGTAGAGATCAGAGATAAATACCTCTCCCTTCTTGACTCTGCAGCCACAGGCAACTTTGTCCAAAGTGATGTGTTACTGCAGATCAAAAGGGCTCACTACACCCACAGATTCACTTCATTAGGATGGCACAACATAACCATACCCTGAAGGTCAATGGTCGACCGACTTAAACCGTGGGGATTTTCCATCACACATGCGCAACTGAATTCGTGTAACGCCAGATATCACAGACACCGTGATTCTGGGACAGGCATGGTTAAGCCAACAACAGTGTATGATGGACCACTGCAATCAACGAGTGTATATCGGGGATAAAAGCAGAATCTCCATCAACTGGGATTATAGCACCAAAGTGGTTATTCCATTTACCAAAAGTCTCGACATTATACACCACTAACTAAACCAACTTAAATTTGCCAAACTCAGGCAAATACTTACCAAGAGGAGGAAGAGAGGAAGGACGACTTTCCTATGCATACCAGCCCCAGAGATCGAGCCCCTAGTGTCAAAAGCTCATGAACCTCAGGCGAATGATGGAGTGAGAAGCTATCAAACTTCATACCACAGGCATATAGAGAATTTAGATCTGTTCGGGCATTGTCCTCAATACCCAGCTCATATATACAGAAGACGTCGGCCCGACGCAACCAGAGAAGCACCACAGAATTGGAGGTATCTTGGCAAAGTCTTCTGCACAGAGGATCCAGCCAGAGACCTCCATGTCCCAGACTCATCTCGAAGAAAGATAAAACAGACACACCATTAAGGTGGAGGACATCCAAGAGCCTCTGCCTAAAGTCAACACTCTTTCCATGCCAACCCAGGAAAGTAGGCTCACAAACCAAGCAGAGAAGGGAAGAGCACCATCAGAACCGCTCCCTCTGACAGCTACGAAGATTTCTCCATCGGTCGATACAGAGATCTCACTATATGGACCAACCTCCTGTTTAGGAGGATGAACCCAGCCGCAATACCGAGGAGGAGGAGCACCATCAGAACCGCTCCCTCAGATGGCCACCCAGGTGTTGAGATCTACTCTCGGACCCATGAGCCCACATGGAAGGATAAGCTCAGCTGCAATGCCGAGGAGGAGGAGCACTATCAGAACCTCTCCCTAAGATAGCCACCCAGGTGTTGACACCAGCAGGTGTCGAGGTATACTTTCGGACCTATCAGCCCACACGGAAGGATAAGCCCAGCTGCAATGCCGAGGAGGAGGAGCACCATCAGAACCGCTCCCTCTGATGGCCACCCAAGTGTTGACACCAGCAGGTGTCGAGGTATACTTTCGAATCTATCAGCCCACAAGGAAGGATGAGCTCAGCAGCCCCACCGAGGGGGAAGGAGCACCATCAGAACTGCTCCCTCTAATGGCCACCCAGGTCTTGAGACCAGGAGGTGTCGAGGTATACTCTCGGACCCATCGGCCCACATGGAAGGATGAGCCCAGCCGCAATGCCAAGCAGCTGGAAAAGCACCATTAGAACCGCTCCCTCTGATAGCCATCCAGGTCTTGACACTAGGAGGTGTCGAGGTCTTCTCGGACCTATCAGCGCACACGGAAGTATGAGTCCAGCCGCAATGCCGAGGGGGAGGAGCATCATCAGAACCACTCCCTCTGATGGCCAACAAAGTCCTGACTTCGAGGCAGACACTAATGTCCAGCCTCTTGTTTGGGAGGATGAACCCACCAGTTACACTGTCGAGCAGAGGAGTTACAAGAGTCTCTGCCTCCGGCCACCATCCAGACCATGCTAGCTCAGGAGAGCGCAGTCAAACTCTAGTCCAAGATGCTGGATGGTGCCAAGGTCACTGAAGCCTCCCCTCCTGTTCGGAAGGATGTTCTACACCCAGCCTTCAAGGTAGGGGACATCCAAGAGCCTTGACCTCTGATGGCCACTTCAAGACAGCCCCTCCAGGAAGACGGGGCTACAGCTAATCCCCCGTGCCTGGTGGCCCCGAGTTGGCCACTGCCGGGGATGGAACCGAAGAACCAAGCAGCCAGGCTACCAGAGAGATGCCTGCCACAGCACCACTCAACCTGGTCACTATCGCGAGTCGCACTGGCAACCTACTTCTTGCTTCACACGGCCCTACCCCAAGGACACGGTCTTTAGGAAGCGGGTTCGGCCCAGGAAGGTAAAGACTCTCGCCCACCACAGCCGGTGAACATCATATGCGAGTGTGTTCACAGAACAGTGAAAAGACAATTAAACAGCCGATAACTGGTTGTTATTAAAATTAGTGTTATAAACATTGTAAACATTCATAAACTGCTAAACCTAATAACCAGTGTAATCAAAGGACAGACTGTGTAATTATAGTTTCCAGTAACACGTAGTAAACAGTGACACAGTGCTATGTAATAACCAAGACGTAACATTTTGAGTTCTACTTGTGGAGTGCTGAAATTAAAAGAATAAATCAGTGTAGGGACTCCTTAAAGTAAGAAGAAATAAAGACCCCTGCCTGTGATAAGAGACTTTCGAAAGAAAGATAAATAATATTGTTATTAATATTATCCAAAGTAATTTCCAAGTGCTAATGTTGTAAAGACTTTTATATAATCATATTACCAGAGTTTTGCTACATCTTCTTACATATTTGATACTTATATTGCCAGTGTTTATATGTCTATTTATCGTTAAAAGGGAAACATGTGCTTTTTAATATTCTGTAGGTGGCCATGCATAATTTAGTAGGTTAATTAATTTTCATTCATTATTAAAGGGTTCTTGTATTGTTGTAAATAGTAGGATAATTAGGAAGATATAAGCCGTCCTATGTGACGGAAGGCTTAGGTCGACCACTCACTTAGCATAATTATGTCACACATAACACTACCTGGCATTCGATATATAGGAGGTTCTAAGGTGAGGCTGCTTTTCCCGCACCCTTAGCACCACGGCAGGTAATAGCTAATAGACGTGACACACCCCGTGCGAGTAGGGATGTAAATACATCAGTGTCTATATTTTGTGCTTGCATGAAAATTATCACTAGTAAAAATCAATCTGTAACTAATTATATGTACAATAAGTAGGGCTGATCAGTTCTTACATCTTTAGTTCGGTTCATTACAGTTTTTTGTTAAAAAGGTCGGTTCTCTGGTCAGGTCAGTCATAGCTACACATTTTTATGAGTGCAATAAAGATTACAAAATTTACAACAGTTTTTGAGTTTTGACTTGTAAAAATCCTATTTAATGAATATTTCTGTGCTAAATGTTTTAAATTCTGCCAAATCCAGTGGAAATTCAGCTGAAAGAACTTAAACAAATATATGCCGCTAGCAATGTAAGCGGTATACCTCGCTAAAAAAAATGCCCGCCGAAGCAAAAAAAAAGAAATGTTCTTTGTTATTCTTTTAACTACACTCTTGCAGGCAATGAAACACGGCCTCACACAATAGCGTGGCCATAGCTGGTTTATAATCACGCTGTTACAAAACGTGATTAACCTAAATTGATTGGTGTTGCCGAAGAAAATGCCAAAGCGGTCAGCAAGCAGAGAAACATAAAAAGAAAAAACGATCCTTTACAGTATTGTGTCCATGCAATTAACAAAACTTACCCTTTCACTGGAAAGGCAAAACTGCAAGAGCAAGTGTGGCAGCACTGGCTTTGTAGCATGATGTTTATTTGCTGAATATATTGGAGGGAACTGTTTACATGCTTCGTTAATATGCAATTATAAGTAAAGTAATTTACGTTACTAACGTCTGTGTACACAATTTGAATATATAATCACGTTTAACAGAATTAAATAAAATCAGATACAATAAAAGATAAAACAGTATTCCTGTGTTGGCAATGCATGATTTACTGGGAAGCCATAACCTCTTTATCCCGGGGAACTGTTGAGGATGATTTTAACGCTACAACACGTAACTAGTAATATTGTAAATATAATGCCACAGATATGCTACATTCCATAATATAAGTGGAAGTCTCATTATTTGGTAAATTGTTACGTAAACCCTAAGTTCAACAGCCTAATTTTGGGGAGGAATAGTCCGGAAACCAGAATGTCTGGTAAATGGCAAAGTACCAAAATCATGTAAATCTACTTGTTAGAGTGGAATGTATACAACGTATATATTTGTGTGGAATACATAGTCAACGACGTGAGCCGTGTCCGAAATGTCTACGAGACCATTATTTAGGTTACTAAATCTAACACGTGGCCAATTTTAGGTCCTAAATATTTGGAGATTTAGGGTTGAAATTTATTGAGGTGAAGTAGCACACTAAATCCACAAATAGGTCCGTAAAATCGTCTGCTGTTTGTTTGTGTTTTATTTCCCGTGTTGTGGTGGAAATGTTGGTATTTACTGTTTTTTAAACGCTGCACAAAACATGCATGTGGAAAAAGGAAAATCAGGGATCAACATAAAGTTACTTTAAAGTAAAGTTCGTATGTTGTACTAAAATTGCTATTTAAAAAAAGTGATTGGTTGTTATTTGAAGTGGAATATTAATTGCAGGGAGCGAAGAAATAACGAGATGAATAATAAAAACTAGAAATGCTTGGGAGAAAGTTATTTTATTTATTGATGGGATGTGAAATAAAATAACGCTGAAATTCCACAAGCCTATAGTTTCCACCTTCGTCACATGTAGCGCTGTTGCATGCTGTTCGAAACCATCCACTCTAAATTCCTAAACCCTAATTCCTCAAATTTGCCAATTCGAACACAGTTTTAGAGACAAAAAATAATGCAAGGGGATAGTCTACCCGTAACCTGTCAAAGCCATTTTGGTGGTGCTAGGCCGTCCCGCCCCATCTACTCCCAACCTCTGCCCGTTCCCACGTTATTTTTGTTGCCTTCCTCAAGCGTAGATGATTATCTGGGAATGATCCCCATCCCCTTGCCCGGAGTGTGACAGGCGACACGGCAGTTAAATGTTTGGAACAACACGTCTGGCTAGCCGGCGATTGGACTGCTGTTTCACTGCGATGATTACAGATGCATGCAGTGATAAACTTACAAGGAGTCTGGAGGAGAAAGCTGTGGTGTTGAGAAACACAGTAAAGGGGTTGGAGTGATTTTCTAACCAAACTAGTTTTTGTATGAGTTGGAGTCAGCTCTACACATAAAACGGCCCCAAGTAGGACTCTTTAAATATGTTAATATTTTCTGTTAACTATTACTCTCGTTTTTTTCCTTTTGGTTCAACGTCATTTTTCAACACATAATTCTTCAGTTTATCTTTTGCTTTACGAATATCCGAACTAGTTTCTGTTTAACTGTCAAATTCACACACTTTCTCTTTTGTTCTGTGGCAGAAGCCATTTCCGCAAAAAAAAAAAAAAACAAAAAAAAACATGCACGGCGTCACCTTACACCACATCCGACACATCAGTCTAAAAAATAGCTCTCACTCCCTTCGCCGTGTACAGCTGCCAACTTGTGTGTTTGCTAATCACCAAAAAACAATAACCATGTAGGTCCTGGGCCCGATGTATCAATCTCTCAACTCACACATACACACCAAAGAACAATAACCATTTAGGTGCCCACACCGCATATAGTAATTAGACACAGTTGTGAAAATAATTGCACTTCAGATTTTGTCCGTTAAAACGGAAGTCCGCTGAATTGAGGTCCGGTAAAACAAGGGTTTACGTAATTTGTTAATTTTAACTTCGGTGCAAGAAAAACCAGCTAGGTTTTTTTTTGTTTGTTTCAGTTTTTGTAAAAATAACCGAACCAAAAATTTGGTTAACCGATCAGCCCTAATAATAGGTAACGACAGCCCTCAGCTGAGCTTGTGAGTGAGCACCGTAAAACGAAGGAACGCGTGCACTTCAATCAACAGCGGACACTCTCGTACGATACAGTTTCTTGCTGGTAGCACAACACTACACTCCATGCAGCTGCCACTTGGCACCACATCACCGGCAACAGATAAGCGCCCGGCTTGCACCACATCGCAGAGTGCGCACAGAGAAGGTAGCACTACAGAAGCTGAACTCATTCTCTTGAGGGGTAACAGTTCTACATTACCCTGAGAGAGAGAGGAAAAAATTTTCTTGCCCAGATGATTTACGTCGCAACGGAGGGGGCCATTGACACGTGGCATATTTTCTGATATTACTACACGCTCAACTTGGCCTCATCTGAACATGCCTGCATTTCACTAAGGCAAAGTTAGAACAGTAATAGAGGCTAGTCACATTCCTACAGGATAAGCACTTGCAATAAGGAGTGTTATTACAGGCACATCTGTTCATCTTTTGGTGTTCACTCCACACTTTTAAATCAGATGTTATCTCAACCTCACCACCCAAGGTCACGTAGTTCTACGGGGCACCAAGGGATGGCACCACAAGTATAAACACTGATGCATGCCGCCTGAGCAAAAAATCACAGCAGCAGATGCCGCTAGCAAACAGCTTGCAGGGCGGCACTCACTACCTCTGCCCCTGCACCTCAGAGACCAGCGGACAAGGAGTACCATATTTACTCGTGTCTAGTGCGCACCATGATTTTTGCAACAAATTCCAGGGTAAATTCTTTTAAAATAAAATTGCACCAAAGATTTCTAGCGCCCTGTTAGTAAGCATAGAACAAATTATTATTTTTTTATATTATTGTGTGGTGATTATATGTTTGGAAAATACTTTAATAATGAAAAAACTTGGGTGCAATAAGCCAAAATAAAAAAAATTCCGGAATCATGCTTCTACTACTCAACATTTCCAGCTTAGTTTTTCTTTTTCCTTTCTCCTTTTAGCAGTGACCGGCTCACATATTTTGCCATGCTAGAATGTCACACTACCCTTCTCTCAAAAAGAAAGGGCCTCCTCGTCCCTTTTCTTCCTCCCCCCTTTTAGACAAACATGGCTCGCTAGTCTGTGCCATGGAAACAAAGAGGGATGGCAAAATTATCGACCAGCAACATTTGGGTGTTATTACAATGGGGTGGGGGGCCGTAAACACGTGGCAGCTCTGTTTTGCAGCATAACAAGAAGCCATTAGTTGGGGGGGGGGGGGGGCAGCGGTGTTTCGATCTACATGACTGAAGGGTCACTGAGAGAGAAAGAGAGAGAAGGGAGAGAAGTGATATAAGAGCGAGAGATGAGACAACATCCCCGGACAATTTATGGCTACCACTCCCACTTCCTCTTTTTTTCTCTGTGTATAGCATGCACCCCAGAAATGTTTTCCTTTATTTTGGGGAAAAGGGCGCACTATACACAAATAAATATGGTATATAAGTCAGTTCACTGGCCACAAACCTGAACTGTGTCTGAAGAAACCAACTCATCACTTCTTCCACCGCGCTTAACAGTGCCAGAAGAAGTCACCAGGTCCTCATGACCTAACAGAAACTCTCCAGTGACTGCAAAAACACCTTCCAGACCATCTGGTAATGCTTCAGCAACAGCTCCCAAAGACAACCCTCTTGCCTTACCTGCTGATAACTGCAATTGCACAGACACTACCCCTCTGGTAGTTATTGAGGACACCTTACGCTCGCCTTACCTATTGGTAACAGCAACTACTGACCTCTGCCACCTCTGGTAGTAGTCCCTTCTGGACAAGGGTCAAATTTGTTAGGGCCACTTTACCTTAAACTACCTGATCGAATCACCTTTTTCTATATCAGGACCATGTATCCTTCACCTGGATCCACGGGGGATAACTTCCGTTCAACTCTGGAATTGTTAGAAGGTAGTACAGGCCACAGTATATATCCTACTTGAAATACATCCGTATTCGCACTTACTGCTCAGTATTATTTTTTTGAGTTACTGTGTTTCCCTATGTACACACAAGTTCTTCAGGGTGAAGCAGAAGGAGACTACCAATTTCGAACCCCACACACCCATTAGACGGCCATCCTTGTTGTGCCTCCAGGGTATAGCACGGTAGAGCCTCCATCACTAGCAAGACCTCCTTCGGCCGGCCAGCCAGCCCATACTCCATCTAATGCCCTGAACTATGCCAGAGGGAGTAAGAGTTTGGTTCTGGACAACTGACCACTTTTGGAAACCGCACCCAAGTCTCATTAACGAGCAGCTAGAGGAAACCCAATGCTCTGTATCCACAGTGCTTAACAGTGCCAGATGAAGGAGCACAGTGTAAGACACTTGCCTGTTTGGCTTCGACCTAGGTCTTAACCACCACTCGGGACTTCACCACCTGCTTCATTGTGTTGAGGCCAGTAGTATTAGTTCATTTCCCTTATGCCCTATACTCAAAGGAAGGGTATTCGGTGGAAAGAGAGGACAGCAGCTACTAACTCCAAATCTAAGCAGAGTTACAACCCCATCATAATTGCACTTTGCAGCCTAACCCCATGGGAACGAGCTCTTGCCGCCTGCAAGCTAGAGAGGCCTCACCTCCCAGCTCCTCTCCAACTGTTATTTCCTGCACTCAGCAAGACCACCGGACAACCACATCCACAGGTAACAGCCATCCGCCGGGGTGAGGGCATCCCATACAGAATAATCAACCCCTGGCTACCAGGCAACCTACAGCCATAGCCCCTCCCGGGCTACCTCCAGCGTCAGCAGTGCATGACGTCCCGGAGCCAGCAGCAGCAACCACCGCAGCTGGGTCAACAGCCACCCCTGGCCACCATTCCAACTGGTAAACCCATAGCAGTGTGCTGCCCCATCCGCCAGGCCGTGACAGTAGTACCGGATTTCGTGCCTAGTACACAGGCCATGTGACATACGCTCTACATGGGCTGTGTGCCGGTCCACAGGCACTAAGCTTTAATATCACTATTATCATGTGACTGGTGACACCATTAATACTGTAAATTGACCACAGCGACCACCTCACAGCCCAAGGCCATCACATAACCACAGTTTTCATGGCACTTAGTTTAGAGGAAATAGTTTGTATCTCATTAACAAGAAAAACTAATCCAATTGTGTATACATTTTTAGCTTATTATCATGTTATTAACAGAGTTGATTATGTTCATGATCTTGGTGTGATACTTGATTTTAAATTATTTTTTCATTACAATGTGGATAGTCATATTAGTAACTTTACTCGTACTCTAGGTGTAATTGAATTTATTAAATACTTACTAGACTTATACAGCTGACTCACTACTGTTCTGATATTATTCTTTAGTACAATCCAAATTGGAATACTGTTCAGTCATTTGGAATTATATTACTGCCACGGATTCAAGGAAACTGGAAAATGTACAAAGAAAAATTTTAAAACTATTTTATGCAGATTTTCACCATTTTAATTATAAATATAAAACCCAAACTCTGAAAATTAGATGAGATATTACAGATGCATTATTTTTAATAAATGCATTCCTTTCATACTCCTTTTGTCCTGTTGTCAATAACTTGGTGTATTTAATGATTCCGAATTATAATCATAGAATTTTGAATACTTTTTGCACTCTAAATAATAAAAATGATGTAGTCAAAAGAAGTGTTCTAAATTATAACAAACTGTTTTTTGATTCCTTTATGGGAAATAAAATTACATTTTATGAGCTGTTAACATCACAATAGATAAAGCTCTATCTCACAATAATCTTTAAATGTAATTAACTTTTATTGGTTTATATCTAAAATTGCTGTTTGTTTCCTCAATTCTTTTTATTTTAATTTCATTCTGAAATTTGTAGTATAGTTGTGTTGAATGTTTATGTATTTATTTATTTTCTGTTTGTTTGTTAATATGTTATATAATATGTACAGATGGGAATTTTTTAGCATATAAAGTGTCAACATTTAGCATTTTGAATCTTACATTTAGCACTTTGGAGCATTTTAAATTGACAGATGTAGCATTTTATAGCATTTTGCATTTACATACATAAACTTCAACTCAACAAAGTAACTTGCAGTCCATGTAAAAAGTAACATATACTCACTTTTAACATGACACTATCACAAGTCGATATTGTTCCACTTAAATGTCAGCACATAATAATTGAAAAATAAAAAAACCAACAAAAACTGTGTCCCAGCAACATCTTCTATATAAAAAAACACTCACTACATGATATTACAAAGACTGCAATGCAAAATTGTAACTGCGTTTAAACAAATTGTGTTCATATTTATACATTACAAGCAAGCATGAAACACGTTTCTATAGTCTCTTCCGTCATCCTGTTGAAGTTATCTGTTACAATGATGTACTTGCTGAAAAATCTTTCAGCATCTATACTGTTTGTAGGTGCCCACACATTTTGCAGTACTGCATCAGCAAATTTTTAATTTGTTAACTTCAGAGCAAGAAGCATTTGTAGACAGTCAATTTCATTGTTGCTCCTAATGTTTACACCAAGTTGATCATGAAAATTTTCATAGTTTTCTATAAAATATTCTTTTGAGACCTCTGAAAAAAATTGAATTCTTATTCTTCAGTATCTCTAGTGAGTCTACGTTTATCTTCATATTCTGACCTGCAATTGTTGGATCAAATAAGGAGTTCACTGCCATGTAAAATTCATTAGTTTGGTTTCCTTGCATGTGAGTGTCCAATTTTGCAAAACACCTTTGCATGCTTTGCCTTATTTTTTCTTTCAGTTTTTCTTTAGTTTTTACGTTTGTACACAAATTTACCACTTTCTCAGTTTCAGAAGGCAAGACACCATGAGTATACCTTTATAAGGATAAATGTACCATTTTAAGCTCATTCCAAAGTTTGTTTGCAAATGGATACTTGGAGCCTTCAAGGGTGGTTATCAGTGCACTTGGATACAAATGTGATTTGTATCTTCAGTTGTTGCGATAGCTGTTTGTCCTGAAACATTGTTACCACATCAAATGTGCTGCTACTGAGGTTCTTTTGCAACATTGTTAAAAAAAAACTAGCTACAGCATCTAAGTGTTTGTACAGATATTGTATAGCATGAAACCATGAATTCCAGCATGTTATTACCAGTGCAGGAAAAAGAAAAGCAAGAAGAGAGGGATTTCTTTCTTTATGAAAGTTCAAATAACAGCTTTTCAATTTTCGTGAATAAAAACTTCCATTTTTAGTTTTGAAACAAGGAGGTTGAGACTTGAAAATTCCTTGAGAAATATGTCTCCAACCCAGTTGCACTTGTGAGCATAACAGATGATATCCAATAATAGTTTGTAGCACTTGAAAACATTTCTTCATGTATCTTGCAGAATCCGAAACTAAACCCAAAATGTTGTGGTACTTAATGTCATATTCCTTTATGCAGTCAATTATTGCCTGACTGCAGGATGTCCCATCTGCAGTGTCCAGAAATGTACAATTTGCCAAATATACTTCTTACTGAGGTGTTGGTGTCATTGTCCTCAGCAAAATTGCAAAGACACGCCTACCTTTGCTATCAGACACTTCATCAGCAACTATGGCAATAGGTTGATCATTTATGGCAGCTTTCATATTTCATGTTCTCCCCACAGACTGGCACATAATCTTTTCGGAGTGCACTTCCAGAAGGTAAGTCTCCTGAACCTGACACATACCTTTAAAAAAAAGAAGAAGAAAATTGTACATACTTCTGTGCTGTAAACACATCTAGTATAAGTATGCTTCAAAATGTTTACAAATCCAAAGCCATTCTTATTACATAATTTGATGATTTAATAAAAAAAAACTTGTAAGGACAATTTTATTGGCTTTCAAAAACACTTACATTGCAAAATACTCCTGCACAGCTGGATGATCCAGCTTGTGGATATGAATGTTTGATTGCAAACACATTTGTACTGTATCTTGGATAAACTTTTTTTTTTCTCCAGTTTTTGCATCTCAAAGACACTTGGCACTGAGGCTTGACGTTTTACTGCTTTCTTTTCCTAATCTGTTTTTGAAAGGAATATTTTCATGGCGGCCTGGTGGCTATCAGATTTTATGTGCTTTTCACGAACGTCTTTATTTTCCATTCTAGACAGGGATTACACAATTTGCACATCAAGATGTCACTATCACTTTGACTAGGACTATAGCCTTAGACCCTCAGTCGGATGGAATGGTCGAAAGGCTGCACTCTTGAGCAGTACCTGTCAATCTTTGTGGTAGACAACCAAAAGGACTAGGATTCAAAGGTGTCATTGTTTCTTTTTGCTTACCACTCAACAGTTCACGAGTCCACAAGAGTAACACCATCAAGGATGCTGTTTGTAAGAGAGCTATGCCTCCTTATTGACTTGCTGTTTGGCCAACAGACAGAAGAGGAAGCTACAGCCCTGATTATACCAGCGAATTACGTAACAGAACTGCTTCGCATTAATGATTATGCAGCACCTCTGAATAAATAGCGACAGGATGAAATCACAGTATGATGTGAGAATGTTATTTCAAGAATGACAACTGGTATGGCTGTACAACCTAGAGGAGAAAAGGATACTGCTTAAAGTTACAGTAATGTTGGGAAGACCCCTACAGAATTCTGAAGAAGATCAGTGATGTCTTTTGGATTTGTCGTCAAGGCTCTCGGGCGAAGCCGAAGGTTGTCCACATCCACCAACGGGCACTCAACGAAGGACCAAATGTAGCAAATGAACAGATATGAGAAGGGGGCAGTGTTACGCACTCGCTACGTCCCGTGTGAGTGAGTGAAAATGAAGGACAGAGCAGTTGGATTATTTATTGGCATTTGCACACAATCATTTGCAACCTGAGATATAGTACTTTTTCAGAAAGGAATGTTTACAAACCATGCCTGTATGCCTATCAGGGTGTGTGCTGCTCCCTACCTTGGGTATTGGGTGTCTTTGAAATATCTGACAAATACTGTGGATTACTGACCTCGTTGCTCTCAGCTAGACTCGGGATGCTGCAAATTTTGCAGGTCAGGCCAGCAGATTATTAATAGTGCAATGGGCCTCTGGGCTGGCAGTTGTTGAGTGGATGAACGGCTGAGTTTCAGCAATAGACGAGGGGCAGTGAGAGAAGTAACCAGTGAAAGGGAAATCTTTGACTATGAGTATCAAGCAGTGAAGGTGTGTCTGACAGGCTGGATAATTGGACTAGATGTGTTAGCGAAAGACATTACAAGTGATGTCAACAGACAGACTGAATGTGTGTTAATGATGAATATGAGTTAATTGACTATAACGAAACAGCGACATTGAGAAGGACGTTAATTAGAGTTTAAATAGACATTAAATTTTGCACTCACTGAGAAATAAAAAGCGTAAGAGTGGGGATATAGATAATCTAATGCTGTAAATAATAGCTGTGTGGATAAATTATAAATCAAATTTAGTTATTTTATTTATATTGAAGACCTCCATCCCTTACAAATTCAGATATGTCCCTCAGGTGTCTTGTAACAGTATGACAACAATTATCGTATGACTTACCCAAATTTTCTAAACTGTGAAATGTTATTTAGGTTGGATGTGGCAAATGAAATTTGAAATCGAAATTAACTTCTGTATTGCTGTAACAAAATATACTTACTCTGTCTTCTTTGTGATTCTTGCTTTCAATAACAATTGCTATAGAGTAAACATCTTTTAACTAATAATTAGCAACAGTATTTTAACTGTATACATATACAAAATTAGAGAAGTGTAATGAAAATAACAGAAAGCAAAAAGTTTGTAGCGGCAAGCAACTCTCGTATACTGTTGAAATATTTTTGATGTTCTAGACACCGTAACAAGGAAATAACGAGAGGTAATGTTTTAAGAGGCTATAAATCAATTTTGGTGTTTAGTTTTCATTTCATATGCATATCACCACCTATCTCGTAGTCTGGTCAAAACTCATAAAATAACAGTAGTCTATTTAAAATTATACACCTATAATAGAGATACATAAAACATGAGAATCTGACTTCTACTTTTATACCTGTCAAATGTGTTGTTTACTGTTTAAAGCTTTTCAAAGAATTCTATCATATTCCAAAAACCAATCTGTACGAATATTCACAGTTTAGGCCTATAACATTATTTAGGTCAGCTTTATAGCGTTTTAAAAATGCCTGAATTGACGATAGTGCTTAAGGTTATTTTACATTAACATTTGTTTTCCACGACATAGCACATTACATGTAATGCACATTAATATTTTGTTGCGACTGTGTTTAATACTGTTACAACTGCGAGGTAAAGAACTGTAGTATTTATCCTTTTGTTATTGATATGTGTTGGATTATTTCTTTAAATGGACAGCCTCAGTGGGAATAAATATTAAAACAAAGGAACAACCAAACAAAAAAGGTACATCAAATTCAAGCACGCAACTCGTGTTGCTAATTTTTTATCAAACATACTTAAAAGATAGTGGTGAACATGCACACAAATAAGCCTACGGTAACTTTTATTCCGCTCATATTTCTATGTATCGCTACTTACTGTTTATTAAAATTTATCGGGCTGTTGGGGCTGTGGCCAATCATGTTACAAGACTTTGTTTCAAATACTAGGGCAAAGGTACAACGTTGTGATAAATATACAGACGTGGATGTAAATAATTAACTTTGTCATAAAAACCATTCACAGTTAAAACATATAAATAGTGCATATCAAATATTTTAAATCATGCACACACACAGGGCCAGCCAAATGACAACCATGCAGCAATGCCACGCCATTTCACACACATCAGTTAATGAGAAAAACATAACAGTATATTTATTACTGCAGTGGAAACACAGATTTATCACATCGTCACTTGCCTAGGTAGGTTTAATAAACACGTCTACAAACGTGATGTGCTAATTTGAAGTATTTTTCGGAGTAAGAATAATTTCCACTTCGTTTGGCAAAACACAGTACGCCATGTCATGGCTTGCCACGTCTGCCAACTTCCGATGGTATTCGCCCACCATCATATCTAAATATATTAAAATATGTATTCAAATATTAAAATCTCTTTTCAGTTGTAATTTACAAATTAAAAAATCATTATTTTGCTGTAATGAGTATGAAATATGCTATAATCGAAAACATGTATCATTTCTGCTTACTAGAGAAACAAAACATCCCGAGTGTGAGAGAGACAAAGAAAAAGAGAGAGTGACAAGCCACCCTAGCCAACAGTTGCTTCATCGCTCAACAAAACAAACACTGTGCCACTATGGTCTACGCACAATATTTTGCACTGTTATTTCAAACTGTAAAAATGAAATATGTTGCCATCGGGGCTACCTAAATATTTAAATAGTTCAATAGCACAGTTTAATTTACAAATAGCTTACCAAAAAACTAGGTTAAAATATAATTTTAACCGTGAACTATTTCTTACCAGCTGTTGCCAACACATCGCTGTTATAGTTATAGAAGATATTAAGGTGAAGTTTCATTTATTCAATAATAAAGTACTCTAAAGTTAACCACAGTGTTATATAATTGTGGAATAAGGGTTATTGAAAACCTAGGTTGATTTTTCAAAGGTTGGTTTTCATAAGTCTCTTCCAGTCAGGAATGGACTACAGCCGTACATTGAGGAATGCTGTTTTAACATCAATAAGTTTACTACCCCATCCATGCAGCAGAGCTTGAGCTAAACGTATGGTGACTGTCCCAAAACATGTCACATGGCTAAAAGAGTCAAAATAATCAACACCAGGACGCTAGCTATAGCCCTTGGATGCTAATCATACACCCATCAGTTGTCAACCACTCAACAGTTTGGAGGTTTATTCACTACCTGCCATGTTTGATTCTGATAAAGAGAATTTATTTCCTCACCCATTGCTTCCTTCCATTAGAAGCATCGTCACTCTGCGTATAGCTTCCATATAGTTTGAAAGCCTTTCTTTAAGAAGAAAAAGATGTTCACATTTTGAAATCTTTTAGGTTTCTTGATTTGCTTCCTGTCCCTAAAATGGTATCCTTCTTCATTATTTTCTACCATTCCCTCTTCAGGAATCAAATCGTCATCTGATAATTCTTCCAGTCCTTCTTCAGGAATCAGTACATCGGTACCTTCTTCAGAAGTCAATGCATCCTATGGCTCTTTTGTACTTTCAGCAAGATCATCACTGGGAACCTCCACAAAATTCCAAGGTATGGATTCTTGCAAAGTTTCTGGTGATCTAAACTTAACATCTCTGCACACAACTACTTTCTGATTACCCGGAAAATACCCTCTATCATCCATTCAAGGTTACTTCAGGCTTTTCTGAAGCCCTGCTAAAGTTCTACTTCCAAGATATTCCTCCGCCTCATACAAACGAAACTTAACTAGGCCTGGAGAATTACATCAGGGTGATAACGCATCACATTCGTGGGCAATAAGTGTAACAGTATTTTGTATAAGGGCTGTTTCTCACTAGGCATTACCAACATACCTATTTTCTCCCTGTAACTATTATGAACGCAAGTATAAAACGCTTGTGATACAGGGCGTATTTAGGAAACAACTAACCACGTCATACATGGGGAGATTTTTCAAAGGTTTGATTCAAGAAGGCAGAAGAAACTGTGAATGGACTATATAGCCACAATCTGCTTATCCAACCATATAGCCCTTACGAGATTTCGCATCAAATTTTCTTATTTTCTGGTCTGGAATCCAAGCAAAGTATTTGGCTCCAAATATTTTCATATGATCAATCTGTACCTGCCCTTTTAGAAACAACTCGATTGGCACTTTTCCCTTCACTTTGGTTGGTGCAGTTCTTTTCCATGTGTAAGTCGCACAAAGGACTGTTTCACTCCACAAGGTTTTGAGTAAAAGGGGAGCTGAATGTAAACACGATCTTGCCTTCTCACAAATTATCCTGTTCTCTCTCTCAGCCACACCACACTGTTGAAGAGAACAAGGTGCATTCAGAAAATGCTTAAGACCTATCTCTTGTGTATACTTGTGATTATTTTAATTGTAAAATTCTTCCCCTCCATCAGTACAAAGCTCCTTAACAACTTGTCTAGCTTGATACTTCACCATTTCAATGAAAAATGGTAATTTGTCTTTCATTTCCTTCTTTTTTCTAAAAAGGTAAGTGGTCCTAAAACTTGTAAAATCATCCTTAAAAACAAGATAATATCTGTGACCATATATGTCATTCCTCCATTGGACTGCAAACAGCTTACATCAGTTCACCAGGATAGGTTGTCTTATTCCTCTACCCAAAAGACATTTGATGATGTTTTCCCAGAACGCAGCCTTCACAGAACTACCTATCAAGTTGGACTTCAATTACGTGATCCTTCAAAAACATCTGTACATGCTTTATATTCTGGTGTCCCAATTTTTCTTGCCATTCTTGAAGTCAATTTGTTTTCTCAGAGGCCACACAAACTTTCTCGATAGAGGGGGGGAATTGTCTTTACGGCTAAACGATACAGTTGATTTTCTATATTGGAAAAAGCTACGGCTAAGGTCTGTCCATTCTTGGAAAATATCCATCTTTTCCCATCATCTCAAACTGATTTGTCAATTCCTTTTTGACCTGCCTTACAAACTGAAAATAGATTACAAGAACCTTCTGGGCAGTACCAAACATCCTCAAAACATTGTTATATCCATATGTTTCCATCGTAACTTAACTTTTACACCTCCAGTCCCTATAACCTCAACTTGTACATCCCGTCTGGCACATTCCATTTTCTTGGGGGTATCAAAATAACTGAAGCTATCATACCATTCCAGCCTGGTCCTCATGTGGTGTGTGACCCCGCTGTCAACAACTACGTATCGCAATTTAAATTTTCTAGTTCTGCTTGTCACTAGAGGGGCAATTATTAGACTTGTGACCCTTTTCCTTACATTTAAAGCAAACAAGCCCAATTCTGCAGTTTTTAGAAAAGTGACCTACTTTCTCACAAGAAAAACTTTTTTTTTTTTCATCCTGTTTAGTCTTTGTACTACTAACCTTCTTTGAATGGTGTGCAGCCCCTTAATTCTCAACTCATAATTCAACAGTCTTTTCTGGAGTTTGAACCAGGTCTTATCACCATCTGGCAAGTCATGCCACAAAACATAAACATGGTCAAAGTCTTGTAGTAACGTCTGTAAAAGCCTAGCACATATATCATCTTCAGCTATAGGTTTTACCAAAAGTCACATTCTAGTTTGTATCTCATCAAACTTGGCAAGGTGAGCCTGCATGCCCCCAGACCAATCCCACTCTATGTTATGAAATCTGTCCCTTAACATATCTAAATTCTCCTCGGACTGTGTGTCACATATGTCCTTCAACGTAGCTGACACCTCTCTGGCAGTATCACATCCTGCAACTCTCAAGAGGGGTTTCGTTTCTACTGATAGAGTTATTTTCTTTGTTGCCTTACCATTCGCCTCTATCCTTTCTCCAAGCTTGGCTTCATAAGTAACATCTCCAGCCTCCTGTTTCGTTAATGCATCATCCACATCACATAAACCATCACATTCCAAACAAGTCTGCATTATTATACGCCAAGTTGCATAATTTTCCTCACCAGTGAGTTTTTCTATTTTATTTTCTTC
Organism: Dryococelus australis; assembly: GCA_029891345.1. Lineage (NCBI taxonomy): Eukaryota > Metazoa > Arthropoda > Insecta > Phasmatodea > Phasmatidae > Dryococelus > Dryococelus australis. Next base: position 150,528,168 of record CM056996.1, read on the forward strand.
AAATATCTTGTTTTCTTCAGAAAGCCATCCACAAATCTCAAACACATGAAACAAAAACAAATTTAGTGTCTCGTCTATAACTTTCTTTTATCGTCTAAAAGATCTCGGTCTATTTACCATCTATCTTCTAAAAAACCGAAAAAACACCCACTTTGCTACCATGTCAAGTTAAAACTCATAAAATAATGGTAGTCTGTTTTAAATTATATGTAATAGACAGAGAAACATGGATATAATTCATCACAGATTGTGCAACACAAAAACTAACTGTAACCGTCCTCCTTGTTATCTTGATACAATCAATTGAAGTTGAATGAAATGTTCTTCCAATGACATTACTAAATATAGCCTCATTGTGGCCCACTAAATCTCATATTTTCGTGATGGAGGAGGGGTGGGATGAAAACTCTATGTACCCACATGCTGAAAAAAATGTTTTGAAAAAAGAGGTTTGGAGGAGGGGGGATGTTGAAACACTACATCCAAAGCACTGGGTTCATTTCAACTGCCCGCTGCCGCTGATATTGATTTTATTATTATTGTTTGTAATCAAATTTTAGTTTGCCAGTTTTAAGTGTGTTAATCAGATATTGGTGTGCAAAGGAATAAGTGGAAAAGGGCATTGATTTTGTATTTGACTAGACGCAAAAGGTATTGCAGACAGAAAGCTCCAGTTTATTCATGCTTAGCTTAACTGGTTTTCGACTTATCCGTGCGTGCGGCTTTTTGGCATTTTTCCAAAGTCTACTGTAACTTCTGCTGCAAGGCGATGCTGTAACATGCGTCTTTTAATAAGCAACGGTACCATGTACGTCTATCGCTGTACTGCGTAGCTGATGTTTTATCATCCATTTCTGCCCCTTGAAGCACGTATCTGATCGCACTCATTCAGACCATGTCCAAAATGGCAGATTTTGTTGACAAAATGATCACTTGACTTGATTTTGTACACAAAAATGGTGATGTATTTGGTAATTTGGTATTTTGTATCTAGCGGTTGTTAACAAAAATACGAAAAGACAAAATCAGCGCCATGTTGTTTTTTATCTCCAAAACTAATGCGAAAATGCATATATAAAATATTTTTTTAATCAAACAATTGTTCATAAAATACATTATGCATGTTAAAAAAACGCTAGTAAGTGTTGTGCTTTGTTTTTATATTTCACAACTAATTTTTTTAAGTCATTATTGCATAATTTATTATTTATTAACATATTCACAGCATTCAAGTGATTAATGTAGAAATATTACATCCATTTTAAGCATTAAATGTAGATAAAAATATTTTTCACTGTTAATGTAAAAATGTGTGGTCGCGAGTGATAAACAAATGACTGTTGACGATGTCCAAAGTGAATCTTATGAAATGACAATGAATTTTGTCATTTCAGACACTGCCTCAGTTACCATCCCAACACCACGTCTTGCAAGTTTATCGATCGCCCAGGGCACCATTGTTGGTTACTGTAGTGTCGTTTTTGCAACATGTGAACAAAGCGTAAAAGGACAGTTTCAACTATTGCGGAAAAGTTAGAAATAAAAAAATTTCAGCATGGTGTGTTATAAACAAAAGCATCAATCCCGGTGCTTTGAAAACTTGTTCAAAATTGGCATGGTTTACCTTTTGTTACATTTCTTCATATCAAGTGTTTAAATGTTTAAAAAAACTTGACATTTCAGAATTTTTAAACTTTTGTGTGTGTGTGTGTGTGTAAGTCAATAAAATTTTAATAAGCTCCTAGTAATTAAAGATGTAGACATTTCAACCCAGCCTATTGGGACTGAATGAGAAAACAGCCTACACTTATTGATAGAGGTGTGCACTTACATTTTCTTAAATTCATTATGGTTGTCTTGAACTTTGAAATGAATGAATTTATACTCTTTTTAAACGTGTTTTCCTTGTTTTAGCAAAATTTAATGTTATATTGTGCATTTGTATTGTGAGGGTTATTTTTTTAATGAGAAGTGTACTGTATTGTTTAAATGTTGGGTTGCCTCATTTAAGGATTTTCTTTCAACTCACTCTGCCGTCTCAAGGACGGGTCTGTGTGACGCACGGAGGAAGCGACACACAGACACACACTACGCACCGCTTATTGCACCATGCCGCCTGCCTGGTACTGCGCGGGTGCAAGCTATAAGCTGTGTATAGTCGATGCACCATGAATTACTCTACACTCTGTGCAACATAAATATTCGTTAAAGTGTTGTGTACTTTAAATCCTTCACATACAGTGCATGATTTGTGTTTGCTTTAAAATGTATAATAGGTACTGTGTTTTATGACAATTTTAGGAGCCAATATCACTGTTCCATTAATAGTAAAAATTAGAGGTGTGTTCATACCCCATTTTGCAGATATTACCAATACTGATACTATATGGCCAATCCCACAGATAGTGCCGATGCAAATAAGTTTATTTGTAATTTTTTATATGGTGTCAAGAGCAACAAAAGACTTTTACCACATTGAGAAATGTGCGCTTTACACAGTTTGCAAATGACTTTGTGGGGAGTCATCTTAACATTAAAATACTCCCAAATTTCACTTCTTATGTTTCCTTCCACATCAGATTAAAAATTAGCGTACAAATAAGTATGCAGACTTACAGGCTCATTTTTTTTCATATTTGGCCACCAGGTCCAACTCAAGTTCATGCATCCACTATTTTCACTAGACCAGGGCTGCCACCAGCCCTGAAGCTGAAATCCTGGTTTCTGTATATAAAAATCCTGGAAATATAGGACCAAATCCTGTAAAATCCTTGGAATTAAAAAAAATTCAAATTACAGAGAAAAAAAAAGGGATATGAAAGACTTTCATAATATTTAATGTAGTTTTTTTTTGTTTGAAATGTACAAACCATAGTAATTCTTTTCTCCACTCACACTTATACTTTCATTTATATGACTGTATCTGCAATAATTTTCATTTCCTCACCATTGTGATATCAGTGCCAAACACAATGCAAAACACACTCACCAAATTAAAATTGCATGCGAAAAAACTGCAATTCACAGCAAAGGTTCTTTTGAATAATGACCTTGGCCTTTTTGCATGTGATCATACAGACAGGAACAGAAATATATAGATAGCTGTATACCCGCCCCAGTGAATAATAAAGCAAAATATTTTGGACATACACTATTGAAGCAATGGCATTATGTCCAAAATATTTCTCTTAATTATTCACTGCCATTGTAATAATCTTTCAAACAAACACATAAGTGAAACTGACACACATCGCTGTGGGCGCTAGTGTTGGATGTACGCAGCAGCCACCTCAATCAAAGTTTAAAAAAAAATGAATTTGGATTTTTCTAGTGTGTGAAAAAAAAAAAAAAACAGTTAAAATGGCACGCCTGCACTAGAAGCACAGAGAAATTGTGATGTATTCTTTCACAGGTAGTATCACTACTGCAATTATAGAGTTTTTATTTCCATGTTTGCACTTCAACAGTTTTTAAAATAGACACCTTTGTTTTTAGAGTTTTAAGCATTGTAATATTATTATTTATTTATTTATTGTAGAACGAATTGTATGTAACTTTTTTTTGTATTTATTGACATGTTTTTCCACATCCTGGAGCCTTTGATGAATCCAGAAACATGTGAAACAGTACTAATACAATTAAAATACACAATTGACTTACCCGGGATTCAAATTCAGAAAAACTTGTAAAATTAAGCTACCATTTATATGGCCTCCATTTTTTAAATCATTGTCCGACCCCGTTTAAACTATGTAACTTTAGGTGAACTTCTATAGGTGTGTAAAATTTGCTGGAATTTAGGGAGTTTAATTGTTCTGGAAATACGGAAAAATGTTCAATTTACTCACCTGGTAAAAAATCCGGCAGAAGAAGATCTCTGTATGCATAAATGATGCGTCTAGTGAATACTGTTTGCGTACAAAATTCGGTTGAATTGTTATATAAATATATATATATATATATATTAACACCGGCTAAAAGCGAGCGGCGCTAGAGCCTATGACGGCGCTACCCATGCACAGGTCACGTGTCCCGCACGTGCGCAAAGAGAAATAATTTTGAACTATCGCATAAATGTTATTTTTTGTGTAAAATGTGTTATATTGTATTTACAGTGTTTAATATTTCTTTAAATGTTTTAAAGTGTTTGTACTCATTTTAAATTGTTTCGTTATAAAATTCAAAGTGCCCACGGCACAGATATTAAGAACACTTAATATTCTGGCATGAACGCCGTCGCAAAGAGAGACTAAAAGAATATTGAAATTCATAAGAAAATTATAGAAATGTTAAACAATACTTAGTTTAATTTGTGCCATTTTATTTTCAATAATTGAATATTCACTCGGCGTGCATAGCACTTCTACTTATGTGAAACCTGTAGGCGGTCATGGTAGATCCGTGCGACGCTTGTCTCTGGACAGTCTGTCGAGGAGAACTGATGAGGTAAGACACTGTTACATACGCATTACAACTTTTGTTCCCTGATTTAGGTTTCCATAGTTATTTTAGTTTACCCGTTAACATTTGCTTGCGTACGTTTTTGCCAGACATTTTCCCCAGTATTATGCTTCCACTTTATTAATTTCTTGCGCCCTTGTGGCATTTTTAACTTAATCGAGGAGGAGGAGAAAGATGTTGGAGAGGTCACACGACCTGCGCAACTTGAATCAGGCGCCATCCTCTTATGTTTATGATGTTTCATTGTAACTTCTGCATTATTGCTATGCACAATTTTAAGAGCTTTATTTTTATGTATGTATTTTAGGGTATTTTCGTGTTTCAATATTTGACGGCAACATCAAGTATAACCACGTGGCCGACCGACGCCAAGTCTTTGTATACGCCATCGTTGCATTTGAGAGCTTATTTACGTAACAAAGTATGTGCAATATTTATTTCAGGGTTCTATGTCAATTTTATTCAGGTTTCAATGTATTTTTCACGTAAATTGATGCTTTTTGTACTTGACCATGCAGTCACATTAATGTTTGATTTTACAGCCATCGGGCATGTTACAAACCTGTAACCACTGCAATCGTAAAGAGAATAATTTTCTCAGTAAGAATATTTTGTCTGACTTTAGTTTGCTGTTTCCACACAGAAAAATTGTGATTTCACCTGTACCATGTGATCCGCTATGAACTTCATCCAGCGGCATCCATTGTGAGTGAACGAATGGCATCAGTGGGAATAACCATCATAGAAACTGTGCAGCTCCACGCGCCATTGATGTCTGAGGTGAATGTCGACTACGACAGTGCGTGAAGGCCAACCGACAGGCTACAGTGGAACACCTCACCATCCAAATGAACCAGGGGGCATCCAGACACATATCTACTGCAATAGTTCAGCGAACCCTTCTGCGAATGGTTCTCCAGAGTAGACAGAGGGTGACTGCACACATGCTAACACAGGTGCATCAACGAAAATGACCGGAATTTGCTCAGCAGTATGGTGACATAACAGCTACTGATTGGCAACAGGTAGCTTTCTCCGATGAGTCATGTTTTCAGCTGCATAGAATGGATGGACATCAGCGTGTCTGGCGAGAAATGTCAGAGAATCAACATCCTGCATTCATTTCTGGACGAACACAAGGCGGTGGAGGCAGTGTTATGGTCTGAGAAATATTCACGTGGTATTCTGTAGGTCCCATGATCTGTGTGGAAGGCACTCTTGATCAATTTGTTCACAAATCCATCCTTGGCAATCATGTCCACTCATATATGATTTGTCTTTCCTCAGGAGAATGGGATCTTCCAGCACAATAATGCACCTTGCCACACTGCTAGAAGTGTCCGCACATGGCTGGAATAGCACGATTAAGACTTCAAAGTTCTTCGCTGGCCCCCAAACAGCCCCATTCTCAACCTAAGTGAACATGTAGTCTGTCTCCTCCGCCACGCACCCTTCAACAGTTGTGGGAAGCACTACAGCCAGCACGACTCCATATACCCGTGCTACAAAGCGCAGTTACTCTGACATTACTAGGTGGTCAGAATAATGTAATTCGACTGTGTATTTCCATGACTGTATGTCAGTTCAAAAGATTAATTTTAATACTGGTGGCAAAATGCATCCACCTCCTTTATGTCAAAATCCGATCAATAAAGACCTAAAGAAGTATTTTAGAGTGTTAGATGGCTATAGGCGCTTACGAAAAGTCACCCAGTTAACTCAATTAGGTTAAAACATTTACTCTGTGCATTCAAAAAGTGATCTGGTTAAAGTTAACTCGCGTTCGGAAAGTCACCCGGGTTAACTCAACAGCAGGGTAACTTGTCTCTAGCAGACAACACATGTTAAATGGCGCGTGAACATGGAAACATTGCAGCAACGACGAGCTATTATTATCATTAACGATCTGCGTTCAAGGAAAAGGAGAATGGAACCAAATGTTTTATTTCTATTGGATGACCAGACAGGAGGCATGTTTCAAATAGCAATGGTATTGTATTATCACAGCACTGCTTAATGCAATGTCGTTTTTTACATGGTTTGTTCATAACATAATTTAACAAAAATTAATCACCATCATCATCATCATCATCCATCAATCATCACCATCAATCATCATCCACCATCAATCATCTTCATCCATCAATAATCAGATTCATCCATCATCATCAATCAATCATCATCATCCATCATCAATCATCCATCGATCATCACACATCAATCAACCATCACCATCATCATTCATCATCATAATCACTCAATCATCATCAATCAATCATCATTCATCATCAATCACCAATCATCATCTATCATCCATCAATCATCATCATCATCCATCAATCATCCATCAATCATCATCCATCAATCAATATCCATCAATCATCATCCATCATCAATCAATCACCACCACCACCATCTCTCATCAGTTTGTCACACCACAATTAGTGTAAATAAACTAAAAATTCAACCACATAAGGCAGCGAAGTGTGAATCAGGATAAGATTCACTTCTGTTTATTGTCAAAAATCGCTGTGCTGAGGAACTACTTATTTCCTGAAAAACAGGAGGTGTTCCACTAGAAATGTTAATTGATTCTGGAGCAGGAACAAGTGTGAATGATAAAAATACTTGGTCAGAGTTAAAGAAATCAGGTGTTAAATTTTAAAATGTCAATAAATCTTGAAGTCTGCGACTATTTCATAATGGTCAAACTAATTCATAAACAATTTTTGGCTTCATGTGTGTATTGAAATTGGAAATAAATGTGTAGAAAGACTGTACATAGTTAAAAAAAAAACTGCACTCCATTTTTAGACCCAGAGGTAGCAAAGCTATTAGGAGTATTAAAAGTACGTTTAGAATTTGAAATCAATTCACATGAGTTAACATGATTCAGGAAAGTAAAAGTTGTTCAAATCACATCTTTGGAACCTGGAGTTCAGCCAGTACAGAAATCATGTATGCTAGTACATGTTTCGGTATAGCGCTATGGGCATTTTTGAATTGACCTTTGTTTTCACAGCTAGTACATATAGTCAAATCTTACGGGAGATACAAGGATTTGGGTCAATTTTAGATGTTAATGAAGACATTTTAATAGAAAAACATCAAATTCCAACCATGGATGACTTTTTACCTCAGTTATTAGAATGCACCATATTTACATCACAAAATTTGAAAAAGGCATACCATTACATTTAATTAGCTCCAGAATGCAGGAATATTACAACATTTCAAACTTCTAAAGCAGTGGTGGTGCATAAGGCACTGACCAAATTTTGATACATGTTACAGTATATTATATTCAATCAGTTTCAAATATGACGTATTATCGTCTCAAAAACTGATGTTATTTTCCTTTAACAATACCACATTACTTGTTCAGAGCTCAATTTTGTTGCCAGAGATTATTATTTGCAGGTATTTAGCTTTGCGTGCACCACACACTAGTGCTCTACTGCGGCTGAGCACGGCTGTCGCTCCTCCAGCCAGTCCTACGCATTGGCTGGAGCAGCAAGGAAACACGGGAATCTCACTCTTATCTGGGCCTCCTTCGTGCTCCCTCAGCTTCTGCATGTGGGCAGAAAACTCAACAGGTCTACGTGCTCGCTTCATGTCACCAAATAACGTTCAAACTAAACAGTCACTCAAAAACTATCAAATCAAATAATTTCAAAACTTGACTGGCAAATCACATATACTTTATAACCATGATGCAATCATAATCGTTTCTTTACAAAATGGTAAAACAATTGTCTGTTTATTTTTTTGGACGTGCACAGGAAAGAAAATAGCATGCGAGAGACATTTTTGTTTTAAGTGATAGATGAGTGATGTGTCTATTAAATGAAAAATATACACCAAAGTTAATTAAACTATTCCCTTTCATGATTTCCTTGTTATGGTGTGTAGAAATTCAAAAATATTTTAGACGTGTACAAGAGCGGCAGCTATAATCATTCTGCTTTCTGTTAACTTAATTTCACTTCTCTAATATTGTATCTACATAGTGACGCCATCGGATGAGATACGAGACAATTACGATACACTTTATACCTGGTAGATGAGGGCCAGCGGTGGTTCCTACACACCGCACTTTGAGACTCAGGGATGCTGTCGGTTCTATGTGTTTCTCTCACCCATGCATACTTACAAAACAACTTTTATACCAAAACACTTGGTGAAGCTAGGTACTGACGCTACAAGGACTTAAACTTTTACACTGTGAAGATAAGTTATATGGTTAACTACTCGGACGTGACAAGCCAGCTCCGGTGGGTGATTCCCCCAGCACATGATTATTCTCTGCGGTGTCTGATAACACAGCCTCCACAAGGCAAGGGTCCTACAGCCACTATGATGGACTATAAGTTTTGCCCAGAGATAGTACACGGAATATGAACATGAACACAAACATGTGCGCTTATCTTTGCCACTAATACCTGCACATCGGGATTCATCCCCGAACCACATGGTGTGTGGCGATGGTCAATACACATAGCAGGTTAGGACAGAAATAGTGACGCCATACAAAAATTACACAAATATCACTTGATGAATATGGGGCACGATATGAACAGGCACAATAAACAGACAGATGTGTGAAAGTAGTTTTAGATGGCACAGATGCTGCTGGATGAAGTTCTTAGTGGACCACGTGTACGGGCGTAGAACGCATGATTTTACGTTAAAATTGACCAATATTGACCGGCCAAAAATATAACTGCATTTTTAATAAAATGTTCCTTTCAATACACAAGCATGCAAAAGCTCGTAAGATGCCAGATGGCGGGAAAATACAAACATGTGAATTGATCGCGTGGTAATGAACAAAAGCATCAAACATGAAAAATACATGAACCCTGAATGAAATTAATACATATTACCATGAGATACAATAAGGCGCACAAGATGGAACAAATATTAGCCTTCTAAACACAGTGATGGCGCAGATACGGACTCGGTGGTACCTAACCACATGGCAGTGGGCGATGTGGCCATAAAACAATTAAACATGACAAAACCCTCAGAATAATTACACACAAATGTTACCCTTAATATTGCTTGTCGCAATTAAGCAGAAATTACAATAAAAAGCCCTAAACATGGGCGAATGGCACCTGATACACAAATTGTGCAGACCGCGTGGCCTCTCCGACATCTTCTCCTCTCATCTCGTTTAAGTCCAAAAAGCCACAAGGGCGGCAAAATAATTAAGTTAAACAGATTACATTACGCTGGGGATGTCTGGCTAAACGTACGTAAAGCTAAGGTTAACTGGTATACTAAAATGGAACTATGGAAATCTACATCAGTGCAAAAGTATGAAGTGCGTACGTGACAGCATCTTACCTCGCCAGCTCTCCTAGAACGACTGCCCAGAGGCAGGGGTCGCGCGGACCTACCAGGGCTGTCTACAGGGTTCACACAAGCGGAAGTGCTATGCACGCTGTTAAAATATTAATATATTGGATTAAAATGGCACGAAAAGTATTTTAATACATTTTCACAGATAGTCTGTTAATTCTGAATTTCTGTTGTTATTCAAATGTCTTTGAAAGGCGTCTTAGCCTGAATAGTATTGTCCTTCTCTTCGGGGCCGTGCGCACTTTGAATCTGAAATAGTAACATGACATGAGACTCTGAAAATAAACATATTACCCTTTGCAAACATATTTTAACCTTAAAAAGAAAGACATAAGAAACTGAGATCAACTATCCCGTTTTGGGAAAGTCCGTGTTCGTAGCGGACCGCACCCACGTGTTACTGTGAACCGCGAGTGCTGTCATGATCTCACAGTTACTGGCTCTTAGCTGGCATCAAACAACCCTCACTCGAAGACCAAGATGGTGTGTGAAGCCCAATCCTGCTCCTCTTTGCATTGCCCAGGTCTAAACCGGGACCACCGGTCGAGGACTGACAGGGCATGGCCTCGGAGGTACTCATACTCTGCTGCATTTGTAGGGGGGTGGGGTGTTGGCTGGAACCATGTTGCTGGGGCTAGGCGGTGGCTCACTTCTCCTCTTGCGATTGACGTGACCTGTTTTGTTTACATGGAACTTTGTGCTTACTGTTGCACACGCCTCACTACTATTATCCTTGAACCCCCCTAAAACTAGCCTGTTATGAAATGCTTCGCCCTACTGCACACAAAAACCTCTGAACGGTATACTGCTTTCATTTATTACACTGTGAACTATGTTGGACTTCTACGGTAAGCATCATCCCTGCGTGTACTTGCAAACCCTTGAACCTAGCTTACCCTGCAATACTTTGTCCTACTGACACAGGAAAACCTCTAAACGGGGTGTTACTTTCATTCATTGTACTTTGATTGGCATTTTCAATACAACTTTCCTCCTTGTTCGGTGTGGAGTGTACTGGTGGTGTGAAACCCCTGAACGGTATAGCGTTAATCAGACTGTTGTTTATGTCGGGTTGATACAGAGCTACGGGAGTGGTGTTGTTTACATTTGGACTCGTGTTGTCATCGTCACCGTGTGCGTCTTCTGGTATGCTGCGCCGCGATCCCTGTGATACTTGGCTTATCAGTGTCCTTGCCTCTCTTCCCTAACGGTGTGTGGGCGATATGCAGATTGTCGCGGTGTCATTTTGTCACATGTCTCGGTCCCAGTTTTACCAGAAAAGTGGAATTTCCTAATTTCTCCGGCACTCTCACTGGCTCAATCCATCTGGGTGCCAATCCTGCACAATAATTTCTACTCCTGCGGAAAAGGGATTTTCCCTCACATACACATACATTCTGGGCATTAACTCTGGTGGCTGTTTTCTATACTCCGGCACCTACATGGCACAATACCTCCCTGGCCTGCTCATGTATCTGTTGTTGGTGTGTTATAATTTCATTGGGTGGCACTGGCTGGTTTTCGCGGGTCTCCTGGCACACGTAATTCCCAGCATTGTACCATCTCTGCGGGTGTTCTAGACTGTCATGCCCAAACTGTAAAACTAGCTTTCGCGTTTCCTTCGTCACGTACATTCTCCATTTCCCACAATTACCTGGCGGGTGGACCTGTATCTCTCTGTTCACAACCCTCCAGTGTTCTGAAAATCTTTCTGCACAATGTTGTCGACGCCGTGCGGCATCTAGGGAATTTTCCTGTGCCACGTGTATTGTTTTCAAAACATCCTGGACATTCAGCGAGATGAGTTAACTCGGACATTTGGCAACAATGTTCGTTGTCGGGTTAGCGTGGCAAGGTGGCAGTGCCTCTTCCCACTCTGTGTTATCTGTTACCGTAATTTGCAGATAGGGATTCCTCGACAACGCATTTGGTAGCTCGTTTGACTCTCGTGCTACGTGCTGTACGTGGAAGTCAAACTCAGCAGGCGAGCTTACTCTTCCCGTTATGCATTCCCTCCAGCCAAACTAAACAACGGTTATCGGTCTACAATGTGGGTTTACAGCCCAACAAGTACGGTCTGTATTTGTGTAATGTATGCACAATCGCCAAACATTCTTGCTCATTAACAAGCTACTTTCTTTCTACATTGCCAAATTTCGCACTGTGGTAGTTAATTACATGGCCTTGTTCGTTAGTTTGGTAGAGCACTGCTCCAATACACTCCTGACTGGCATCAGTCTGCATGGTAACCAGAAGATCTGGGTTGAATCTGGTTAACGACTTACAGTTTTGAAATGCAATCTTTATTTCTTGAAATGATTATTCAACTTGTGGTGTCCATACAAATTTGCATTTTTCTGACAACAGTTCTGTAAGTGGTGTGGTAATAACAGAAAAATTAGGACTAAATTCCCTCAACCAATTAATCAAACCAAAAAAAATTTTTGTACTTACTTACGCAATCTGGGTGTTGGTTTTTCCTGGATTTGTTGTTTGTGTCCATCCCGAGACATAATGTCCAAGAAATTCCATCTTACACATGCCTACCTTGCACTTGTCGACTCTACACATCAGTTTGTTATGTTTCAACCGTTCAAACACAAGGCTCAGATGATGTAGGTGTTCCAACTATTCGACCACACCAACACATTGTCAAAGTATGCCATCGCAAAGTCTCCTATACATCCGTCTAAGACGTTGACCATAAGATTTAGGAGTCGCTAGATCACATTTGAGCCCGAATGGCATAGAAACAAATTGGAATCTTCTCCCATCAGGTGTAGTGAAACCAGTTTTTTTACGGTCTTGGGGATGGATAGGCACTTGCCAATATACAAACTTCAAATCTAATGATGTAAACACTGCAGCAGGCCCTAATGTTGACAAAGCATCCTTGATGTTTATGACAGGTGGTGGCATATTTACTGTGATTTTACTGAGCAAGTGAAAGTCAACACATAACCTCAATTTGCCATCTTTTATAGGGGCTAGTGTAATGCCTGAGTAATAGAGACTTTGCGTAGATTCAATAACATGGTCGCTCAACATTTCACGTACCTGCTGGTTTATCACGTTTCTGAAGAAGATACCTGGATCCCGTGGCTTTGTGTATACCAGGTCCTCATGCATCGTGATGATGGCATGCTCCGCGTCAGTGCACTGCAGCTTTCCCTCTGTGCGAAACACACCGGCATACTGGTCCAGCAGATGTTGTAGCCTTCCTTGGTACTGCACCGGCATCTCGTGTGAGAACTCCTCCAGTGGCACTGCCATTGTTGTTGGCGGCATGGCTCCCACGGCGTACAGCGTCTATCTGCCATGTTTCCTCAAGTGCAGATGGTAGAGATGCAGCTTGATGACAGCTTAAACGTCAATCAATCACTGTAAACCAAGAATCATCTCTTCGCATAAGTCTGACACATTGTACACTTCGTACGCAAATCCAGTATCCCTACAGTCACATGCATAACACTTGTGGCCTCACCCTGTTGGTGTGTGGTGGCAAATTGCAAGTGATGTGGTGGCACTCGGGTGGTAATGGCCTGAATCAGTCCCTCACGCAAAAAACTGACTCGCAGCAGTGTCTACAACTGCAATCACATTCTTTCCCACCAACTGAATGTTCACACGTAGCATGCGTACAGTAATGTCACTTACTTGGTACACTGTTGCACCCACAGTTGTTGGACTTCTCCAGTCTGGCGGTGAGATTGGTCCTGGTACTGTTTCGCCAACCTCACTACTCAGTTTCCCGACCTATTTCCATGGGTGAATGGCCACTGAAACAAAAGTTGCGCGAGCCGCGTGGCCTCTCCGGCACTTCTCCTCTCATCTCGTTTATGTTCAAAAAGCCACAAGGGCGGCAAAATAATTAAGTTAAGCAGATAGCATTATGCTGAGGATATCTGGCAAAATATACGCAATGCAAAGGTTAACTGGTATATTAAAATGGAAGTATGGAAATCTACATCAGTGCAAAAGTACATCTTACCTTGCCAGCTCTCCTAGAACGACTGCCCAGAGGCAGAGGTCGTGCAGACCTACCATGGCTGTCCATAGGGTTCACACAAGCGGAAGTGCTGTGCACGCTGAGTAAAATATTAATATATTGAATTTAAATGGCACAAAAAGTATTTTAATACATTTTCATATATAGCCTGTTGATTCTAAATATCTGTTGTCTTTGAAAGGCGTCTCAGCCTGAATAGTATTGTCCTTCTCTTCGGTGCCACGCACAATATTTTGCCCTGAAACATAAGAGACTGAGATCAATTATCCCGTTTTGGGAATGTCTGTGTTCATAGCAGGCCACACCCACGTGCTTACCCACGCGTTACTGTGAGCAACGAGTGCCGTCATTGTCTCACCATTGTTGGCTCTTAGCTGGCATCAATAATTATTAGTTAGCAGATGTTTACTCTGAAGTATGTATTATTATTAAAAACAAGAATCACAAAGAATACAGAGTAAGTATATTTTGTTACTGCAATACACAAGGTACTTTCGATTCCAAATTACACTTGCATTACCAAATCAAATTCACAACTTATAGTTTAGAAAGTTCAGGTATATCATAGTTTGCCATAACAATTGTCATTTTACAAACAGATGTTCAATGCATGTATTCCTCATTAATTCTTGCACATAAAATATAGTTAAAAGATTTTTGTTTAGATTTTAAACACTTCAATCCATTACTGATTCTTACAACAATGTTATCCATTTGCATTTAATGAGTGATGAAATAAATGCATGTATTAAGTTTTTGCATACGTCCATGACTTTGATTTATTCAGACCCGGCATCCACAATTGTTTATATAACCAACAGGAAAGTTATTTTTGACCATCACTGTACATTCACAAGGCTCAGTACCCAAGGATCATCTGTTTGCGTAAATTATTCGTAAATTGTGCAGCGGCTACAACCGTAGCTCAACCGTAGCTTATGTTCTTGAATGAAACAAATATCTAATTAGTGGAGCTCTTGTTCAGTATTGAATTATGTGTACAGTGCTTGTAGTTTTACATTATTTACTTTTAAGATACATGGCTACTGCACTTTGTAAAAGAACATTCAGTATAAAGTTGTTTGTATAAAATATTAAATGTTAAATGTAAAATAATAGTAACATAAAATCAATAATCCTAAATACAAATAATTAATAAACCCTTTGAATTACTTACCTGCCAGCAAATTAATTATTCATTGATTACTGCTGCTATATGGGTGTCTTGAGAAAAGGCCAAAGAGTATTGTCAAATTTACAAAAAAAAACATTTTTCTACAGATTTTAGTATTATTAGTTAAAAATAATTATCCAATTCTGATTTGCAATTAAAATTCACTTATTTCCATTGCATATCAATTAATGAACTATTATCCTACATAATTTTACATCTTTGGAAGAAAAACAATGTGGTGTGAGGTCTGATCATTTTCAGTTCCACTACCTTTTTGATGTGTAAAAGAGATTTGAATTTGGTGAGACAGTATGAAAATTGCTCTTATCAGTATTGTCATATACATACTATTCCAAAGATTCTCATAAACCAGTTTGTAACACTGGGCATTATCTCTATATCACTACAGTGCCAGTTTTTGTTTTATCCCTATGGAAGAGAGTATAAATATTGTTACATTTTGTGGGGAAAAAATGTGCCACGAGGTTTTTTTTTTATAACTTTGAATAGTAGTAAATTTGCACAATGAAACTAGTTATAAAATCAGACATACAATAGAAAAAAACTTTTTATCAAGGTAAAACTGTTGGACATACCGTAAATTTAATGAGAATAATTTGAGGGTAATAAGCGTAGTTTAACTAAGAAGCCAGTTGTATGTACAAAAACTGTTCACAAAATATATGTTGATGGCCAGATTTAGCTTACTAAATATCATTTTTTCCAGTGATTGGGGGTGAGGGAGGAGAGTTATCTACTTACCCACACATTCTAGAAAAAAGTTGGTTGAAAAAAAAGGGGACTTATTTCAACTGCCAACCACCATTATTCTAAAGGCTTATATTGATTTGAAGATGTCCTATGGGATAGGACTTGCTCCAGAAAGAAGTATTTCCTAAAGTTGTGGAACAAGAACTAAAGAGAGTGTGAAGGTTTACGTATTCTACTGGATGATTTACGTAAGGACCAGATGAAGAAACACTGCAGGAAAGAATTAAAAAAGTACATGAAGAAAAATACTGAGTTGAATAAAAATAAATTTAAATTCTCATGGAAAAAAAAATTACGCTTTTAATCCATAAACTGACTAAAAACTACATCCAACCAGCAGAAGATAATGGAGGCCATTCACAAAACCAGACAAGCACCAGGTTCCTCACATTCAGGACTTCAACTGGACTCTAGATGGTAAAAACATTTTCTCCAAAATCGATATAGTGCGTGCATTCCATCATATTCCGGTTGACCCTGCGGGCGTGCCGAAGACTGCAATCGTCACACCATTTGGATTGTTTGGATTCTTAAGAATGCCATTCGGCCTACGGAATGCAGCACAATCATTCCAGAGGTTCATCGACTCCATCCTAGATAACCTCTCATTTGTGTTTACTCACACTGATGACATTCCCATTGCCTCAACAAACGAGGAGGAACATCTTCATCACCTTCGCATTATTTTTTAATGCCTCAGTAAGTTTCATACCAACATAAAATTGAACAAATATCTCTTCGGAACAACCAAGGTACATTTCTTAGGATTCACAATCGACGCTAGGGGCATAACTCCACTGCCTGATCGGGTTGAAGCAATCGCCAAGTTTCCATTACCACACACGGTACTTGAGCTATGCCGTTTCCTCTGCATCATTAACTTTTAATGCAGGTGCTTACCAGACTCTGCGAAAACTCAAGCTCTACTATTTGAAATCACAAAAGGCTCTGTAAAAATTACAAGTGAATCATAAACTGGACGTCAGCAGGAAAACAAGCTTTTGAAGATGTCAAAACAAGGTTAACTAATGCAACACTCCTTGCACATCCATCTGCAGATGCCCCATTAGTGCTCATGGTCGATGCTTCTGACTTTGCAAATGGATGCCTCTCTACACCAAGTTTGTAATGGTTTACTTGAACTCTTGGCATTGTTCTCCAAAAAATTGGCTAGAACCCAGAAGAACTATAGCACGTACGACCGAGAACTCCTTGCAGCATACAGCACCCTAAAACACTTCCGCTACATGCTTGAAGCAAGGGAATTTGCTATCTATACAGACCACCAACCGCTGACATATGCCTTTAAACAGCGCTGTTATAAAGCCACACACAGACTACTATGGCATCTAGACTTTATCTGCCAATTTACAACAGATATTAAACATGTTTGTGGTAAAGATAATATTGCGGCAGATGCTTGTTCTAGAATATATTTACTCTCATTCTTGTAGGATATTCCATGGGAAGAGATTGCAGCCACCCAAGCTGTCGATAATGAGCTGCACCACTTCCTCCAATCACAGTTGTATTCACTGCAATGTCAAGACATTCCATTAGCAGGTGACACTCATGTTGTGTGACACAACTGACAGAGTGAAACCTTACATTCCACTTCAGTTTAGAAAAGCAGTATTCAACTCACTTCACAACTTATCCCACCCGGGTGTCAAAGGCTCAATCGACCTTGTCCAGAAACTGTTTGTATGGCTAACACTCAAACGAGACATTGGATTATACATCCTATGTCAACGTTCCAAAGTGTGGAGATACACTACGAGTGCTATTGGCAATTATGAATCGGTCGACTGCCGTTTTTATAAAGTGAACATAGACATCACTGGACCATTACCGCTATTTAGTCACAATGGTAGACCGGTTCTCCTGTTGGCCAGAAGCTGTTCCTGTTGCTGATATCAGTGCAGAATCAATAGCTGAAACCATTGTGTCAGCATGGATTGCACGTTTCGGTGTCCCACTTAATCACCAGACAGAGGTCGCCAGTTTGACTGTGAATTGTTCACTCACATCAACATACTCCCAGGTATTCACGTCAAAACGACATGCCACCCAGTAGCCAACGGAAAAGTGGAACAATAGCCGCATGTAGGCCCATAAAAATGTGCCGCCCCTCCAGTGAAACTGTTTAATTTTTCCTACCTCATATTAATTTATTTTAATATCCACGGAGAGCATATGAGGTGTGAAATTTTAAATTGAACCAACGTGTAAATGTATTGATAATTAATCAAAACATTAAAAAAATGACAACCAGAACTGCAAATATTATCAAAATGATTGCAATGAAAACACTGATATGGTATCATTCAATAGTAAGGACAACATTTAGAAATTTAATTTGCTTTCCATGAAAGAAAAAAAACTTTAACTTAAGCCTAGTCAGATAATTCATCTCTCATCCTAAACTCTTTTTTCTAGCCTTCCTTTGGGCAAAGGAATTGATAATATCCTACAAGTCCAGTTCCTGCAGCATCTGTCCCTAGATATTCAGCAATGCCATGGCCGATAGATAACCTGTCTTCTCCCATGGTCGACCTCATGTAGTTTTTCACACGTCGTAGAGTAGAGAAACAGCATTCGCCTGAACAGTTTGTTAGTGGAGCACTGAGAATCATTCTGAGTGATATGTTTACATTGGTATAGACTTCAATAAACCCTTCTTGGTTTAAAAATTTGCATAATTTTGTTAGGTTGACGTTTTCCTCGTCAGGTGTTTGTGGCTTCACATGCACTCTAAGGTGAAATGACTCTTCTACAATGGATGCTTCAAAATCACTATTGTAGTAAGAGGCCAATTTACGTGCAGCTGAAGAAATCTGTGCTGGTTCATACATGCTGAGATGTTCTAAAAAGCCAACCCTCTCTTGAAGCACATTCTAACGTGTACTTCGCACTTGCAGTTCTGATCTTAGTGTATCCAGAATTACATTATATGTACCAATACGAAAATTATCTGACCCAGCCCTAGTCTCATCAGGCCTCAGGTTCCTTTTCCTTCCCTCGTCAAATTTGTGCATTTCTGTTCGGCTCAACAACTTCGCAAGGCATTCATAGTGGTCGCACATTTCTGTTTCTCTTAAATTTGTTACGAATTGTACATTTTCACAACTTGCCTCAAATTGATGTGTACTGACTGCAGCTCGGCACTAACAGCATTAAACCTATGAAGGATTGCAGTCCAGAAAACTACCATAAATGCAATTTCTAGTATATTTAATTTTTTTCTCAATAAAGATGCCTAATTCCTCGTTTGAGGTTTTTCTGAACTATCATTTTCAAAGTTTGCAACGTCTCAAATAGTCCACACCAATTGCTCTCTAGTGCATAGCATGCATCATTTTGAGTAGACCAACGAGTCTTCGACAGACTTTGTAGTGTCCGACCTCCTCCTTTGCAGTTTCGAGCTAGGAGAACACCCAGTGGTGTGGAAACTGAGAAAAAATTGTACAGTTCTTGTAGCAGTCCAAAAAATATACTGCTTCAGTGCAAGATTCCACAGCACACGAACCCACAAGATTAAGAGAGTGTACTGCACATGGCACATAGTCAGCAAAGGGACAAAGTTCCTTCACCCTTGTCACCCGTATATGCTCCAGACATATTTGAGGCATTGTCATATGACTGGCCCCTGCAGTTTTTTATGTCCAACTCATATTTGCTCAAAACCGTAAAAACAGCATTGGCAATTTCTTCTGACTTATGTCCTTCATTTGATAAAAAACAAATGAACCATTCAACTGGCTCCCCAAACCCATCCTTCTTAACATAAGAGTATAATAAATGTTAGTTGATCAGTTTGTGAAATATCTGGAGTGGAATCGACACTTATACCAAAGTATTTAGCCTCTTTCACTTCTTTCACTATTTCATCCCTTACTTTTTCAGCTATCAAAATATCACTTCTTCATAAATGGTCTTGGAAAGATAAGACGTATGTCCCGAACCTCTGTCGCTATGTTTTCTTAGACGTTCTCCCATGAATGGATCAAACTCTGCAAGAAACTCTAGCGACCCTAGAAAATTGCCATTGCTTTTACTGCAAACGTGTTCATCAGTACCACGAAATGGTAATCCTCTAATAGCAAAATACTCTACTGCTGCGATGATACGTTTCAAAACATTTTTCCAGTAGTTGCATTCTTGCTCAAACTGTGCAACGAGTCTGTTACTGATTCGTGCTTTAGTATTTCCTCTCAGTTTAAGTGTTGCAATGCTATTTTTATGCTGCGGTGATTTCTTGTGGTCTTGGACCCTTTTAGAAGCATTTTTCCAGTCATTAAACCCTGATGTTAACATACCATTTTCCCCACCAAATAGCAAGCAAGTCGCACAAAAAACACATCCCTTTGATGGCGAGTATACTAGCCAAGGCCTAACTTGTCTCTCCCCATTATGCAGTTTCCGAAAAAAGATATGCCTCGAAACACACCTTTCTTTATCAGGGTACTTATGTTTTGAAGCACTGAAGTCTGCATTTAAGTTTTGTTTGATTCCATGAACAGCCACATAGTCTCGTAGCTCCTCATTAATTTCCCACTGGGCTGGATCTGTACTATTGTCAAAAACAAGCTTTTTAGGATTGCTAGTTGCATATCTGGTTCCTTCAAATTCGCACAGGTCGTTTCAGCATGGATATGTAGATGGATACTATCACTGTTCGGTGAATTATTTGTACTTGATGTTGGAATTCGCTGTTCTTGAACAGAAAATAATTTTTCTAGGAATGACGAAACCCATGCATCAGTAGACTAAGTCATGATAGACCAACACACCAAGGAATGCCCATGTTTTTATTCAAGCTCAAGGAAACCATGAGGGCACTATGGCCGGTCCTGCCGGAACATCACTCCCAAAAAATTCTTTGTGCAACCGGAACTGACGTCACTATTTGTATTTGTCAGACATAATGCAGTTTGTAGACCATCGGTCTGTATATGACAGACAAACACTTTCTACTGGAGACTAACCACAGCCCCACAGAATTTTGATCGATGGGCTGAAACCTGCATTTGTTTTACAGGACTCCTCACTGCCTCCTGTGCAACCTCTAGAGCCACCAGAACCACCACCGAGAGTTCCAACCCATCAGTCCGCACCAGCTGTGCCTTTGACAGGTAGGGCACTGCCGTCAGCACACTATCTCCCAGCTCCAACAACGCAGAACTGCACGTTTTGGCTGAGTAGTGCAGATTCCACGGCATCTTCTTAATGCTATTTCTGGAGGGGGAGTATGTGGCGCCACTAGCGCCAAGTCGATATCAACAGGCTAGAAGAGTGAATGTGATCTCTGTTTTGAAACTCATGATTTTTTTTGTCTATATTGAAAAAAACCGGTATTTTTTAAATTTAAGTTCTAGAGTCTTATTACCACGAGGTAATGAGTTATGTTTGTTACTGTTAAATATCATTAAGTAGTGTAATATCACCCAGCATATTTATTTTATTTGTGCGTATCCACAAATGTATGCAGTTACCTCTTTGTAGCGGTATTGCTTCATGTTGAAAAAACTTAATTAAAATTGTTTGGTATGTTGATGCCAAAAAAAAAAAAAACTATAATCTGGAATACATATGATTACTGCAAAGATATTTGATAAACATATTAAATTGTAAGTGGTACTATAGCTGTTCACTGTCAATCTCCACTCACTTATCTCCCCCTTTTTTTACTACCACTTTCACCATAGCCTGAGCCAATTCAATTTCTCCTAAAGCATTTTCAATCATAAGCTTTCTTTAAGCCTCTTCAAAAAGTACATCTGTAGTATTTCCTTTGTTTTGTCCTTCCTTCTCAAGTATTTTTAATTTACTTTTCAACACTGGCATTTTTACCACCCTCCCTTCTTTAAGTATGTCATGTTTTCTTCGACTGTTCTTTTTTTCCCTCTGCTTACAACTTCCTGCAAAGATTTCTATTGTTGCAACTACACATAATACATGGTATGTGCTGTGCGAGCCATTCTTATCACGTACTCTCAGCACAGGAACCAAATATGGCTGCATATAGAAGCTCTATCTTGGGTCAATAAATTCTAAGATACTGACTGCCACTGCAGTCTTATACTTTTTCATACTTAAGCAGCTCCTAAAAAATTAATTCAGAACCAGTTTTTCAATATAGCACACCTGGAACAGCCTCTGCAAAAGAAAAAAATATGCAATATAATTTATTTTAGCTTCGCCCCATTTGATAACGCTCTTGCACAAACTAATGTATGTAATCTTGTCTTCCTACTAAAAAAAAAAACCAAATAGAGATATTTTGTAGTCAAACTCAAAGCACATAAATTCAAAATTTTTTGAAATGACTACACATGGGAACTGCCATATTTTGGTAAATGCACTTACATAGTAATGTACAAAATTCAATTTAATATGAATCATTCTGAAATTAGCTAACATACCTAATTTCAAGTCACAACAGGTAAACTGCTCAAAAAATTTTTTGCATCATACAAAAAGTCATGAATGTTCCAATGTTATTACTCGGAATGCATTTCTAGAATGTTTACAAGTGTTTCTAGCACCTTTATCGCAATGTCTCTCTCACACTGCACTTATGGTGCACTGTCTCTGTGACAGATGAAGGTCAGCTTGTTTTTATTTAGCGATGTGGAAACAGTGAGAGCCCATCTGCAGAAGTGATCGGATTGTGCCACGAGACACAAAGTTGCAACATGCTACATTAATTTCTCTCATACAAAGTGATATTGTACAACATACAATTGCTGAAACTGTGAGCGTGTCACAAAGTGGTGTGTCCAGGACCTGGAGGTGATACATAGACACCGGTAATGTCAATGATAGACCACAATCAGGTCACCAGTGTGTCACAACACCTACTCAGGACCACTATTCGAGATTTAATGTAGCCTTGGGGGCCTAAGCTCAAACTACACTCGTATACGAAATCTTCAAATTGTGACAATAACTCGCAAGATTTTAGACAACGGTAAGATTGAAACCATACGAGAGCCATTGTATACGTCTCGACCGTGCGAATGACCACTCAATCGATCATCGCCGTGCGAGATGTGGAGTCATGGATGAGTAGTGCATCAAAACAAACAAAATATTAGACATAAGATGACTACTGACCTTGTGTGAATTCAATTTACACATAATTTATGCTGTTCCGAATGTATAATCATATGCAAATTAAGAACTAGTTGAATCAACAAGAATTAAAATGTGTTGAGAGTGCAAATGAGGTTATGAGTAAATGTGTAATTTACATAGGCCTACTACTGACGTTCATTATTGTTCAGTGACTCGTAGTTGGTTGGTTAGATGTCAAAGTTATTATTTAGTCAGTTTTTCATATAAAACTCTGTAAATAACAAATATTATTATTATTGCACAAATTTTCAATTTCACAGAAACTTCTCACAACTGGCTGGCATCCTTAGCTGTCCAGTCAGCTGTCAGTTTGCCTTAGGTAAGTTTCTTGTTTCCTACAATTTTTTTTAACAGTGTAAATTAATTAAATTTAATAGCACTTCAGATTACTAGCCAAAAACTACAGCCCACTACCCAAAATAACTGTTACCTTTAATCTACGTCTGCAGTATTATTACACTAAAAGTATCTATGCACTTCACAGTTGCTCTTACTCAAACACAACATCTAGCAAAGTGCCATGTAGCTGCTAATACTCTCCAAACGATGGGCAACTTTCACATTTCAATATTTATAATACAATGTAAACATTATGGCAATGTATGATACACAACTGCGTTCTCTTAATTAAATTGTATGTAATTTCCACAGGGAAGAATTTTACTGATCAAGCCCTGCCACATAAACTATTTGAAAAACAAATATGCTGTTCTGTGTAACGTCTAATATCCATATCATTAGCTGTAAAGTATAAAAAAATTTCATCAAGTCATGCCACTAACAAAGACAATAACCTAATTTCGTTGGTATTTCCAACGTACGTAGAGGTTAAGAACATGATATTTTATTTTCACAATTATCTGTAAACATCATAGATGAATGGCACTCCACCATATATTCAATCATGTAACCACCTACGAATTCGAGAAGAATAAACTTTTACTCATTGGTTATTTAGGTAATTTTAGCCATTTGCTTATTCAACCGTGTACAACGTAAATGAACAAACGTGCACGATACAAGTGACACTTCCGATTGGCTGAGTTCCACTAATATTTGTTCCCATCTCACCGCAGGTTCACCAACATGACAAAATGTCACTCGTATAAGCTTGCCTGCCACTCCGCTCGCACACTGAAAACATTTGCGAGTTTCAGGGGTTGGAGCTTACAACAATTCTCTCATATGCGTTGCAGACTGTGCGAGACGTCTCGTATACTAACTCCACTCGAACGATCTCGAGATTAGGCCTCCCTGGACAAAACCTCAACAGCAAGGGGATAAGAGATTGTCTCTAAGATGCCTCAGAAGTACAAATCTCTGACCAGGCTGCACAATCATCTTCGAGAGGGAAGCCTATGTGCTAGGAGACCCACGAGATGCCCTAATTGCAACAGAAAACTTGGCAGAACAGCTTGCAATGGGGGGCACAGGATCATCAAAAGTGGGCAGCTGAAAAATGGTCCCATGTTTTGTTCACTGATGAGAAGAGGATTTGATTTAGGCCAGATTTCAGAAGGTTAAGGCTGTAAAGAAGACTAGGTGCATAGACAAGGTGACGTACTGTGCAACAAGTCCATGCATACCTAGGTGGAGGAATTCTGGTCTGGGCAGGAATCGCGCTTGGATGTCAAACGCCTTTGATTCACATCGAGGGCACACGGACATCTCTGCAGTTCATCACAAATGTCAGTGGGCAAGCTTACCAACAAGCATTTGGCTAAATGTTTTTGATGGCAGATGATAATGCCCACGCACACCAAGCAAGAGATGTTGATAAATACTGTCAGCAAGCCAGTATTCAAAGAATGAATTGGTCAGCATTAAGTCCAGACATGAACTGCATAGAGCATGTTTGTCATTTAAGCACACCAACTACCCAACAATGTACATACAGGAACTGATATTTTCCACAGACAGAATGGGAAAAATTACCACAAGAGCAACTAGATAACCTCATTCTTAGTATGCCACGTCACGTCAGATCTTGCTAGTTCTTAAGGAGGCCGCACGCAGTGTTGAACCATGTGGTGAGTGACAATAAAAAGAGAGAACAATTGTGTTTCCAAAATTGACAGCTGGTGTATTTTGATTAATGTTATGATACAAAATGAAGCTTTTTGCAATGTGTGTGTTCTATAAAACATGCATTTACAACACGCTTGCGTAAAGAGGAAATTATGTGTTACAGCATTTTTGGTACAATAAATCTCTAATGTAAAACTATGTTTGAGCAGTTTATTTTCCAGATGAAGACAATAAGCACATATCTAGTGGGCACAGAAAATGAAGTCTGCATGGGTTCTACTCGGGTAGCTAAAATTAGAACCGGCACTTTCTCTGGTAAATCATTTATTCAATTGAAATATTTCTTATAAAAGTGAAAACAATAGCAAGTGAGAATGTCCAGTCTGCAGCTCCAACACGATCACAATGCTCGCTGGCTGTCTTCGGTGGGCACGTGCTTGCTTGCGACTAGTACCTGGGAGCGTGCCGAGAGCTGGGCGTCGCTCGCCATCGCTAATGACTGCTTCCCACAATTTTGAAACTGGCTTTAAAATAGAAACTATTTCATGGGGAAAAAAAAAAAAAAAAAGTAGGGAATAAACTCCTGACTTTTTACCATCCACAGCACACCAGAAACCAGACGCAAATAAAATTTTAAGTTGTTAGTTTTTATTACCACTAACAAAATATAACAAGATAAAGTTAACATACTTTATTTCATCTCTTAACATATATTTCAATTAAGCATTGCGGGAAAATTTGATAAGTGTGATGTCGCAAATATTTCCATGTTTACAACTACTTGAGGCAGACACCATAAACTGGTGGATGCTTAAATTTACAAATAAAAATATTAAAAATATACAACTACATTTTACTGAAAAACTATGCAATCTGGCAATTATTACAATAAAGATTTAATTATTATAATTTGAAATTTTAAAAACATGCACACAGGTATAAAATTTTATACTACTTACGCTGTACAAGACAAGGACAAAAATACATAACTTCACGTACCAAAAACAACTACAGCTATAAACCACTACTGCACAGCATTACAGTCTGTCCAAGAACACTGTTTAACTACCAACACTATCACATATCACAAATAAAATACTGAGAATGGAGACATTGTTCAAAAATAAATTGGTTCCAACATTAAGATGCGGAGCCCAAATAAGGAGTTATTTTCACACAGTGCATGCATTAGCTGAAAAGACGACCAGCTGCATACACTAATTAGCAGTTGCCCTTGAGGGAATGCAACTGCTACACTAGAAACTAACACAAGAGACAACTCATGCACACATCAAAACACCAACACAAACTGCCCTTCCGAGGCTATCCAAACTACATGACATAATGGTTCAACAAATCTACATGTTTACAAAGATGACAATTATTTCCATGAGGAGTACAGACACAGAGTTAAACCAGGGTGGCGCATCTTGACAGTACTGTGAACTCTTCCACTAACAAAAAATACAAGAACACTATCTTGTTTATATACATATACTTCACATAACATTCACACCTATCTTGAGATCAAAATACACCAAGACCCACAGCTTTATTTTCTTATAAACTAAAATATACAAACACATCAAGACAAATATATACACAATCAAAATTTACACTTTTCACCTGAAACAAGAAAGTATGAAGACCTAGTATTCTACCAAACAGCAAAGTGCATTAAATCATGTACTCTAATTATTAGTGCTTATTCGAGTTAATGATATATGAAAAAAAAAAAAAAAAAAAGTGTGTTCAAACTAATTCAACAGGACATATAATGTTGCAAGTACTGCCCACTAATAATTGTGTCCTGCAAGCCAATAAACATTATTTTTTACACCATGTCTTGGATTTCAATGGATTTCTTTATAAATGGTACTTGTAATGTACACGCCAAATAACCTATTTTTTTATTTATTTATTTTTTTAGAATTTTAAATTATGGGCAATGCTGTATACACAAATTTAAACAGCTCTACTTCAAATGCTCAAGCTTCAAATAACCACAATGTTAACTAACGTTTTCATACGTATATCCAAAAATATCTACCATTACCACCACCTCACATTTCACCTACTAGGAGCAAAAAATATCCTAATTTGAGTATGTGTATATATATATATATATATATATATATATATATATATATATATATATATATATATATATATATATATATATATATATATATATATATATATATATATATATATATATATATATATATATATATATATATATATATATATATATATATATATATATATATTATAACTTCAACAATAGCAGGACACTTAACTTTAAGCTAAATACCAACAACTAAAACAAGTATAAAACAGTCAATTTTTTTCAGCTACCCATGTTTTAAAAAAAAGTAGGACACTTACTCATACTTTACTATAAATGCATATGGCTCCTCAAGTACTTTGCCAATATAAGCTTCACGATTGTTACAATTTATAGATGTTACTGTGTAAACCACAATACTACTTATAGTCGTTACACAATTTCTCATTCATTCACTGCTGTGTTACTGCCACACTTGAAAGTGGGTCGTTAACATGTTGAATATGCAGGTGGTATACATACTGGTGTCATATACCAAGGTCAACCATTTCATTAGATTCTGATTGTCTTTCATGTGATACAGACAGGTTGAGTGTGGTGAAAGTAGCATTACTATAATAAAAAAAAAACACCACTGTAGTTTAAATTGATAGAAATTTGGCGAGTAAACCTATGGATACTTCCTAGGAAATTTTCAATACATTTAATGATTCCAATTTATTGAGGTGATCATGGCTTGTAAAAACTTGTCTGATGTGCTGCTAACACAGGTAATTACACAATTACGACATATTGAAGTGAAATTGGTTACACTTCATTAACCTATTTTTAACATAAAGGCAAAGCTCAAAATAAAAGAGCTTGGTAGTACTTTGTTTAAAAATTCCAATAAATGAATTAAATGTAAGAGGATGTTCCAAATCAGGTAAACCAGAGAGACATGAGGACTCCCTTGGCAGTCACATGGTACCATGGTGGGATGCCCTCAATTCCAATCGTGGACTGTGCATCAAGTTGGTCAGCCACATCTAACAAGTGATTCTTGATCACAGGGCCAAAGGAGAGGGATGAACAGGTTGGCCTCAACCAGGGAGAAACTCCAACAGGATTGTAGGTTAGTATAAACACCACCTATCATATATTAGGTTAGTATAAACACCACCTGACTATCATATATTAGGTTAGTATAAACACCACCTGACTATCATATATTAGGTTGGAGCCAGTTGTTTTTCATGCATCCATCTCCAAATTTTTGAGTGGGTCAACTTCCCCTACATAACCAATTAAACCATAGAGCAATTCATTCATACCCTCAATACCTCACTGGCGGAGACATACAAGGTGAAGTACACCCACCAGCCAGGAAAGCCCCTTAGACACATTCGCAATCCCATTGAGAAGAGTACAACTTGGACATCAGGAATCCACCAAGACTCACGAGCAACAATAAGAATCTGCAACCTCGAATGATCTGGTGTCAATAGTCAAGGCTACTTCAAAAGTCCAGAGTGAAAGTGGAGACATGAATCTACAATGGTGCAGGTAAACAGCACTGGTGCTACACCAGTCAACTGGAAGGTGAGTATTATAACAATATTCCAGTTAAGTGAAGAACTGTAGTCCACACTCCAAGAAATATGATGAATTATTAGTATTTTGTGGCATTTGAGAAACTAACACTGGAATTCATGTTATTCTTTTGGGATGAAGACAATTCTATTAGTTTAACTGCAGGAACAAACCTGCATATTAAAGGCCCTAATGTACATTATAAGAGACAAAGGTATTCAACTAGCTATATAGTAAACAGTGTGTGGCAGAAGCATTTCCAGACTGAGGCCACTTGAACCTCTGTCCGTCGTTTCTTTGTTGGTCAAAACAAAGGTCCGTGGAAGGGTGTAGCAGTAAGGAATATCACACGTATACAAAATAATCAACAAAATATAATTGGACATTTTCAAGCGCTTGCTGGCTGGAAATAAAGTGTAATTCGCAGATTTTGTTTTGCAAGATTAAAGATGGCATAAAACAAACCGCTGGGAAGTTGTATAGCTTAGGGTTGTGAATGTTATTTTTATGAGGCATTGTGTTAATATCCAACCAGCCTGCATGTTTGAGATTGCAGTGTATAAGCCTATGCATGGAAGCACGCAAGTGATTTATGAATCCATTTAATTGAGTGCTAGGAAATATTAAAGGTGCAATGGGCTGTGGTGTTGCAGCTCGAAACTGCAATGCAAATAATTTATACACTACAGTAGTCTAGCATCAAACCACAAAGGTGGTAGATTGACCTAGTAATCATAATCATTAGTTTTGTGTATTGAGACTGACGTGGAAATTATATTTTGTGGGTGCTCATGGAAAGCAGGTTCCAGTAAATGTAAACATATTGCTTCTGCTAAGAGCGCTGTAATCACTCAGTCACCCTCTCTATGTTTACTATATAGCTCGTTGGTGTTCTTTTACAATTAATGTGTGACGCACAACACAAGGCTCTTCAAAATGCAACTTATCTCCACTCTCAAAGAAAAGAACATTTTCAGATGACATCACTACACACCGTATGAACCATAATATCTACATTTAAAAAACTATGCTTTATAATCAGGATGTTAAGTAGGTATTAAACTATTAATCATTGCTTAATCTTAAAAATAAGTTCTGGAAGTATTTACTATTGCAAAAAATAATATAGTGTTAGTTGTAAAAGTTCTGAACTAATTGTCTATTAGAAAACACATTTTAAAATAATTAGGGCCTACTATAGGAATCCTTCATTTTTAAAAACAATTTTATGACTAATTAATAGGGAAGGATATGTGTAGGTATGCTGTATTGGTACATCTTAGAACAAATAGAATTATTGAAATCCAAGACATCAATGTTCAGCAGCCGGGAATGACCCTCTACCAATTAAAGATCAACTAATTCTGACACTGAAGCGATGGTAATAAGCTTGTAATGTTTAAGAACTGAACAAAATAGTAACTTTGCCTGCTTTCACGTGCATAGTATTGTAAATAGACTACACATAATACGAAGGTATGATATCCTATAAAGCAACAAATTTTTTTGAGGCAGTACAACTATAGTAACATACATTAAGTCCTCACAAGTTAGCACATGGTAATAATACATAAAGCAAAAGTTCATTTCAATGAAGAATGCATAATGAACTAACTGTATGCACAGATACTCTGCCCTTGAGAAATAAAATCAAATGCAAAACCTGAAAACACAAAGTTTTTTTTTCTTTCCAAAAATGACACCGATACAACACTTTACACTCTTCACAGAACAGTTTTATGTTGCTGGTGTGAATAATATTGAACAAACATCAGAAAACCACAATTCTCTCAACAATTACTTCGAAACATGAAACACATCTTTCCACATTTAAAATGCTGGTTTATGTTGTGGTTTATACAGCACCCAGAAATACAGTTAAAACACTTTCATAATCACATCAACAAACTAACATGACTATAATGCCTACTCACTGTTCAGACACACAAAAACTGTACAGTATTTACAATTAAAAAATTGCTCCATACACACAATGTAACTTCTCTTCCCATATAACCAGATGCTAACATCAATGCTAAAAATTCATTATGGTTTGGCATTGTGGCTACATAATTCATTTAATTTCCCCATTAGTGAGAAAAATTCAAAGTGAAATATCTCTAAAAATTGACTTGGCCTCCAGTTTACAACAAAGATACAAGAGGATTCCACATACAGCTGAAGAATAATAATCCCAACTTTGCCAGAAATAACTACACACACAATTTTCTGTGAAACGACTATACACTGTTCACAGGAAACAAAATTTGTAACTGTACATGCTGAAGAAAATAGCATTAACAATTATGCTGTCACAACATTGTGTGGTAGTGACAGCAGGTGATTGTTATACGTAGGCATCAGTACGCAGTAAGTAAATGAGCTGTCAACGTCTAACAGAGCAGATCTCATTAGGAGAATATAATTTCCAGAGGTACATCCTAAACAACAGAAAAACGTAAACAGAACTATTTATGTGGAAAATGTATTATAGACAAAAACAATAATAAACTCTGGAAAAAAAAAAAAAAAAAAAAAAAATTTTATTTACCCAAATACCCTAGGCCTACATGTATTCACAATATCTTTTTTGTATTTTACAGTGGCAACTCTTGAGTTTAAATTACAGTAATATAAAAAGCTACATTACTTACAAAATATTTGCTGCAATATAATAATTATAATTTTTCACAGCATCAATATTGTTATTCGCAAGTTCCTTTGTCTGAAATCTTGTAGATTATGTTATGAACAAAACACTACAAATCAACATTCAACTGACTGAGTACTGTTTGTTCTGTAGGTGGTCCAACACAGCTGGGATTACACTTCTTTGGCAGAATGTGAGAATCTTGCATTGTTCCTGATACAGGCTATGATAGAAATTAATTTAAAAATTGTTTTACTATTTTTACTGTAAAGTTTATATCTGTATGAAGTTTCTGAACTTCTGTCAGCACTTTTACAACCTTTTAACCATCTCTGGGACCATCAGCAACAACATTTTTTGTACAAAATTACTAAGCATAGTTACAGGTTTGTAATTAAAAAAATAAGTAAACATATGTGTAGAAATTCTTACACACGATTTAACAACATACAAAATCAGCACACGTTAACAACATACAGAATCAGTCTTCCATTTTGTCCACTTTCTTTTTTAACACTACAATTAATTACATCAATCATACAGCATGCTACGAGGAGTTCAACTAAAAGAAATGCATCACAAAACAAGAGGCTCCCACCTCTACAATGAAAATAAAAAAAGGTCACAAAACAGCAGAACAATATATAAGCTTCAACAGAGGGCATGCTAAACTGCGCATCTCAAATTGTATGTAGAGTTTGTTAAATGTGTAACCACAATTGCATACATTAAGAAATTCAACATTCATCAGATTTGTGGGCACAATAAGAGTACCTAGGAATAATTTTATGTTAAATGTCTCTAGTTCAACAGACAGACAAAATGTTCATTACTTCATATTAAATATTGAAGGGTTATATACCTACTAAGTTATTGTTTAACTATACATACTTTCAGAAATCTATAAAATGTATGCACACCCCCTTAAAAATCACAGCCATTAACTAGGACGTGCGTTACAAGAAACACAGTCACTTCTCCTACTGTATAACAGAAAGTAATTTTTAGTTGAATTCTACAAGAACTGAACTACGCGATGCACTCTGGGTGAGAATATAATAATTATTTGCAGTACTACACACTGGTGAGCAGTGAGAATTTAAACTGATTATATCACTCGAGTATAATCGCCTACATTTATAATTGTACACTTGTTTGGTCACACATAGCTGCCTTGTTTATGCTAGGCCACATATTCTTCAGGTGTTGCTCATTACAGTGTGTTGCTGTACACAGGAGATTATACAAGTCTACTTACAAAAGTTTGGGCCAGTTCACTCTGGCATATATCCTTGACATTTTAAATATTCAATTAATTTCAAAAACATAACTATGGTACCACTCCAAGATACAATGTTTGTATTATAGTTTCAGCTGTATTAATTCAGTATTCACATGGTAAATAACTATACTTAACAATTCTCCTCCTCACATGCAACAAACTTTCCTACTTATACAAGCACACAAAGACTAGATAAAAGCTGAAGATATGGAACATATACTACTTTCTCCAACTAAGGCTATGTTCAAAGAGAGGAGATGATTCTATTGGTGCTCCAGGGCAACCATGGAGGTAGGAATGCCTAAAAGATTCAAGAAAATTATGATGCCAATGCCAAACCATTATCAACTAACACACCCTGGATTAACATCCATGCTGCAACACACCAACTTAAAAAAAGGCTCGCAAAACAGAATTTTTTAAAACCAATAAATGCAATATCATCAAAACAAGTGTCTTAGTGCTCCTACTCAATACTTAAAGATAACTTTTTATGAATACCAATAAAAATGTGGTGTAGGTCACACAAATGGACATGATTCATAAAAGGTCTACACATTCTCATCAACCGCGGGCAGCCAGAACGCCATATTGGTGCACGCAGACACCAGCATCATGAACTTGGGGTTGAACTGCACACACTGAACAGGCCCTGGGTGGTCGGCACTCAGTGCACACACTTTGTAGCCAGTCTCTGCATTCCAAACATGAACCCTGCCATCTGTCGAGCCACTGAATACAAACTGGGAATCCGGGCTGAACGACGCTTCAATGGGAATGCCTTTATTATTGAGGTGTCCTGTGAATGTCTGCAAAGGCGTCCCATGAAATGCATCGATCAGACGAATTATCGACCCGTTCGTTGAAATCAGGATAGTTTTCCCGTCCCGGCTGAACTTCAAGCCGGTCCAATCGCACTCTTTTTCTTGATTAAGTTTGAAATTTATGAAAGGTCCTTTATCGAAAGAACGCAGATCATACAGCTTGACGCTGTCAGAGTTGACCCCCGCTGCAAATATCAAGCCTTCAGGGTCATACGCTGCCACAGGTCGTCCCGTGAGGTGCATCAGTCCTTGGCAGTTTGGGGACCTCAGGTCCCACAACCTCAAGGTCTTGTCTAGGGAACCCGAAAGAAATGTATCCTCGATGGGCGATATGCATAATGAAACCACTTTTTTTGTGTGTCCGGGAAAATATCTAATGTACTTGTTGTCGTGGAGGGATAAATATCGTATCGTGTCATCAACTTTCGTGGAACTGTGAATAGCAGTGTTTTTTGCATGAGTGAAGTGAATTAGATCCACGCCGTATTTTTTGCTGTTAACGGTCCTAATTTGAGTGCCTTTTTCGCAGTCGTAAATAACGATCTGATCGTCCTCGCTGCAAGAAATCAATGTGTCGCCACTGGGAGAAAAGTCAATGCTGTTGATCTTATCCGTATTCTCTCGGAATACCTTCGCAACTTTAAATGTACGGATTACTTGGTCGATTAATTTCATTTTCATTCTGTCCGTAAACAGTTACGCAACACAAAATATTTGCTAGGAATTGCAAATCCGTAAAATTATAGTTCGCTACTACACACCGAAATTAACAAATGCCGATCAACGTCTTCGTCCCCAAAATGCGTTCACAAAACACACGACAATACTTCTTCAAAGATCGTCTTCACCTTATCACGGTTTATATATGATACACATTTTCACTGTCATCACATATGCGCCGAAACCACATATGTTGAAACTTCTGCAACATTACAGAATATCAAAATATAAATTATTCCATATTCTCTTCGATCATAGGCGAATCTCTCTGTCCACTGTATTCATTTGTTTTCATAGAAATCGTCTTTACGTGGAAGTACTAGCAAAACACTGACAAATATTTAAAAAACCACTCATTCAATAGTGAAACAAAAATTATTGTCTTAAAAACAAAATGTTACATTCTTAATATTAAGAAAAAAAACATGACGAAATAAAAGTAATACAGATTTTAATATAATGCCTGTGTCACAAGTACACCTACTGTACTTTATTTATTTGCTTTCCTTTCGATCCCATGTTCACCAGTAAGGCTTCTGGATATAGAACATTAAAATATACATTATACGTAAAATATGGATACATATTATAAAAAGTATAATCAAAATTCCGAGGAAACATAACGCATTAATAAAGTAATAATAAAAAATTTAGATTCAATAATTAAGAACAAGGCCATGTTCAAGATATGTACAAACTTATTAACAAACAATAGCTAATAGAAGAAGCTTCAACAGTGTCGTAATATATAATATCAAATTGTGATTTACACGCTCAAGAAAGCACAGTTTAAGAGTTAAATCTTATAGCTACATACATTTTAAATGTTACATAAAAGTATACGAAACATAAAGAGCAGTACACAATGAAAGTAACAATGTTTTTAGGTTAGGCACTTTTTCGCCTTAATTTTTTTTAAGAATATTTTAAGTATTATCTGATTTCACTTAATATGTAAAAACAATTTTGAAGGAGTATTTCTTTAATTTTTTTCGAACATTTTTTAAGTTCTACATTTGGGAAATTGAAGACAAAGGAGAGTTAAAAAGGATATAACCTATATAATGGGAACTATTTTAGTCTTGTGTTGTGTTATGTTGGTTTATCCTGACGTTTTCATGAACTCCTTGATTGATAACTATGAATCTTACAATAAATTCTACAATCAATTATTAATACACTCAAACCTCGTACTCAAAAGAGGAAGTCGGTATCATCCAGAAATGCGTAACTACCCAAAAAACAAAAAAAAAATGCCGAGATTAAACCAGTAAACGGCACTGCGAATATTACATTAAAACCTCGGAAGAGCGAAGAAATTCTCTGATCAGTCCGGGACGGGAATTCGTTCACTTTAACAAAACACCTTCCCCGTACTTCGGTCTCGTCGGAGAAGGGTGTCTTGACGAAGAGCTCCGAGGAGAAAAGGTGTTCTCAGTAGTTTTCGGTGCTGAAACACTAACGACTGAAGCAGATAAGTGCCTTTTTTAAAGGGTACTATGAAAGGAATTGCTGTAACACAAATTTTTCCCCTTTCTAGAAAACAGAAATAAAATTTTCTACTTGAGGTAAACTAAGTACTAGTCACCCGCCCCTCCCTAGCCTTGTCTCCGGTAGAAGAAAGAGGCCAGGAGGTGCGGACTTGGGGGAAAATGCACACCAGACAACACATAGCAGTAGGTACACTTCAAGGAAACCCACAATTCGTGACCTCGCAAAATAGCCCTGTCACTAGCGAAAACATCGTAAATAAGGACAAACAGCATATGTAAAATGGCACACAGCAGCAACAAGCTGCTCTTCAAGAATATGCTGCTATTAATGCACAACAACCCACTCTTCAAGCTTCAGTTGCTCTTGAAGCAAACAGCGAGTGTAAGAGACAAAAATGTGGACATGTAAATGAGAACACGCCCTCACATGGCAACAAACAGCCACCAGCTGGTCAAACAAGTACCTCTGGTGCATCGCAGAATGCGGCACAACCAGAGGCCGCCCCGGAAATCCAGATAAAACTGTTCATGATTTATCTTACAAAATAAAATGTGTACCCACAACTGAAAAGACAGCTGGATGCATTCATGACGATGACGTGGAGTGCTGTCTGCACTGGATTAGATAGTATTCGAGTGCACACCAGTACGATCCAGGATTATACAAATGCTGTCCGAATTACCAAACAACTGGGCTATCAGCATAGCCTATTGCATGAGCAATGCAAAATTCCAGTAAAACTGGTTTTCTGCCGCATCCAGGCAGATAATCTAATGGAATTCCTACAAGAGGAATTCGCGCGAATGGGAATGCCAGTACAGAGGGCCTGGTTTATCACAGATTGCAACAGGCGAGCGATTTACAAACTGGCTATTGAATTACTGCACGGTACAAACACCTAACCATACATGAAACTGGTGTCGATGTGTCGGTAATGCAGCGGCCCTCGCTTAACAAAAGACTGCGCAATTGTGGACGGTCGCACACAAGCGAAATGTGTAAACTGCTGCCAAAATCACTGCGCTAATTACCGTGCCTGCCCCTGTTCCAGCCCCAGTCGGGACACAACAAGCACGCCCGCAGCAGCCCCAAATGAAAAACCGCAATGGTAATGTGTTTACGCCCTCGTGGGCGCAACAACAGCAGCCAGAACCTGAACCTGTGTCAACACGTATGCATGGCTACAGGACGAAATGGCTTTTCCGGCCCTAACAAGTCAGCCCATTCCCAGCAACCATAATGTGAGGTGGGGACAGAGACCTAAGTCACACTCAAAGGGAACGTCCCAAAAACAGCGTAAAAATGCTGAAAAGCAAGCTACAGCAGCGGACGAGATCGCTCAGCCCTGAGCGAGCTCCACTGCTCCCCCCTCCATATCTCAGCCGGCCAATGAGAGCACACCAGTACATCAACAAAACTCGCACTCCCAGCCCGAGCTCGCCACAAACACATCACAAGCCATAGATGTCGCATCGGTGCCAGTTGCTTCGACATATCAACCTGGGGCAGCACCCCTCGCAAGGCGATCAAAGTGAACTAAAATAAAATTATGGCTGCAATTAACCAAGCCTTCACTAATGACACACATTTCAGTAAATACTCTGACCTGGCACAAGTGCTGCAGCCCCTCTGTGCCATGATCGCCATCTGGACGACTAATATGTCGATTCAAGACAAAATAACCACGACCATAGGCTTGTCCATTCAGCTGGTCACGAATTTTGATCATGCCAATAAACTCAATTACTGCAGCTAATTTAAATCCACACCTACAACCCATTCTCTTCTGGAATGCATGCAGCCTTAGCTAAAAAAAAAAAAAAAAAAAAAAAGGACGCTTTCATAGACTATTTGTCTCGACATGAAATTAAAATCGCGGCAGCAAACGAGATGCATTTTACACACAAATCTCGCTTTTCTGTTCCAGGCTATGCCGTATATCAAAAGGAAAGGTCTTTGATAAGAGGAATAGGAGGAGGAGAAGCATTTTTAGTACTTACTTCCATCGCACATAACAAAGTAAATCTACCAGACTTTCCTATATTAGAAGTAGTTGGCATTGAATTAAAATTAGGCCAACAACGCACTAAATTACTAACAATTTATGCTCCCACATCCCTCAGAGCGCTCGCTAACACTGGCCGACCTGGATTTATTATGTAATCGAACAGGTAATACTATTCTCGCCCCTGGCGACATAAATGCCAAACATTCAAACTGGAATTCTATAAATAGAACAGCAAATGGGACAAAGGGAACAGGCGTATAGAAATTAACAAGTTATGGCCCCAACTGAGCCCACTTATAATCCACCAAATATTAACCAACATCCTGATATTTTAGATATTGACCTAAGTAAGCAGTTTCCAACTGGATTTGACCTACGAGTCGAACATGACCTTTCTTCCGATCATTACCCAGTTCACATAGATTTTAATAATTCTTCCACAAAAGCAAGTGCCCCGAGAAAAATTAAAGATTATACTAAGGCCGATTGGCCAGGTTTCTTGGCTCTTATTACAGAAAATCTGCCGCAATTAAAAAATTATTCCTTAGCAACTACACAGGATGTTGACGAAGCTATAACCGCACTTACATGTACAATACAGCAAGGTGTCGCTGAGTGTGTTCCAGAGAAGACACACAAGAATAAATTTGTAACTTTTACGCAGTATATATGGGATTTAATAACACAGAAAAACCGGCTAAGACGCCATTAATCCAAACGCCGAGATTGGCAAACTAAGGCGCGAATTAACGAAATACAGGAAGGAAGTAACACTATGGTAGGTCAATGTCTGGGATGCTGAAGTAGCCAAGCTGACACCAAGCGAAAATAATTAATGGGGCTTAACTAAACGCCTTTTAAATAAACCCGATAAAATCCCTCCCTTGCAAACTAACACAGGATTTGTTTTCACCCTTGAAGCAAAGGCAGAAGCCTTTGCAGATGTACTGGAAAATACTTTCCAGCCAAATCATGATCCCTGTGATATAAATTTTAAAACCCACATTTATAGCGAAATTAAAATACAACAAAGAAAACCGACTGAAGACGAACCTGAAATCACGCAGTCGCACGAAATAAAACTGGCAGTTCGCCGCACACATACCAGAAAAGCTACAGGAGCAGACGGAAATTAAGCTATTGTATTAAAGAAAATGTCCGAACTGACCCTTGAGTATCTAGCTACATGTTTTAATGTTATGCTCAAGCTGGAATACTTCCCAAACGAAGGGGGTAAAGGCCAGTGTGAGGGTCTTTTACAAGCCAGAGAAGGATAAGAAACTCCCACAAAATTATAAGCCAATTAGCCTTTTAAATACACTTTCTAAAGTTGCAGAATATATCATCTTAAAACGGATTAATTCTTATATAAGTAAAAATAATTTACTTCCCAAAAACAGTTTGGCTTTAGACAAAAGCACTCCACAAACACACCAATTCGTACGAATCATTGAATATATTAACCATGCCTTTAACTGGAAATACTATGTAGTCGCAGTTTTCTTATATATTGAAAAGGCTTTTGATCGAGTTTTTCATGCTGGATTAATTTATAAATTATATGAATTAAAATTCCTCGATTGCTATATTAAATTATTAGCCAGCTACCTCAATCGCAGGACTTTTTCTGTCCAATGCGAAGGGGCGAAATCAGAAACTAAAACCATATATGCTGGAGTGCCTCAAGGCAGTATACTTGGCCCGGTTTTATTTAATCTTTATATACACGATTTACCGAAACCAGACCACCGACTGGTGCAATTCGGTTACTATGCCGATATCACTGTCAAATTTAGTCGCTCATACGACCTCGGCCTAGCAACACGACGATTACAAACAGTTTTAACAGTCTTTCAAGAATATTACACGAAATGATGGATTAAAATCAATGTCGGGAAAAACGACACGATCGTTTTCACGCGCAGGGCAAAACCCTTAGCTGCGAACTGTCCGCAAATTACTTTATTTGGCGAACCCATGCCCCATAAAGATGTTGTTAAATATCTAGGCGTACTTATGGACAGAAAATTGACCTGGAAAACACATATAGACGCCAATGCGTAAGTGCATATGTCAGACTCTCTGCCCTATACCCTATACTTAATAGGTGAAGTGCCATAACACGAATCACAGCAGCATTGCTATATACCATGGTCATACGGCCTGTTATAACATATGCTACGCTCACATGGGTCCATACAGCTAAAACACATATCAAGACACTGCAGATTGGGCAAAATAAATGCCTGCGAATTGCGGCGGACGCCCCTAGATACTGCCCCATTACAGATCTGCATAACGAACTCAAAATCGAAAAACTATACGAGTACTTGGTCAAAATGGCGGAAAAATTTTACAAAGATTGTGACACACATGCCAACCCGAAAATATCTAGTCTGGGCGATTATGACCCCGACAAGACTCAGAAATATAAGCGGCCTAAAAGCATTTTAGCTCACAGGCCGCCTTAAAACACCGAAACTCGCAATGCAAGCTCTCAGCCATGCACTCGACTACCTAATTAATCCCGGAAACCCATAATACTTCAATACATTTAACTACAAAATACACTCCTTGACAATATAATTATCACAAATTAGCGAAGCACTATGTGATCACAGAACAAGGCGAAGCAGGTTCTGTACAGCCTCTGGCTCGGAGATGGCACTGTGATTTGTATTGCAACACACTGCACTACTCACACACTCATATACTGCAAAGCTTCTCTCATCCGACAGCAGTCTGTATGTATGACCCGTCGCCACTGCCGATTCCAAGGCGGTCACTCGCAGCAATACAGCCGTATAAAGGCTCTGGAAGTTAATCAGCGCTAACTCCAGAGATGGCTTGTGGCTGGTGAGGCTTGTGGAGTGGCGCACCTACACTCTCATGCACTCATCGCCCACCAATACTCATAAACCCACACCTTACTACACACACTACACACAACTGCAAGCGAGGTCACGAGCAAGGTGATGAGCACATTACCCCTACTTAAAGTCTCTCTTTTCCAACTCTTTTCTGTAACATTCTGCACGTTTTTCTGTGTCACAGGGAGACAGCAGAGTTCTATTGGCAGACTTCTATTCTGGCCTCCCACCACCAGTGCCACACAGCATGACCCTGGTTATCAAAACTGCACCGAAATCATTTCATTTCACCCTTCATTAAACTCACAAAGTCTATCTTAGTGAACTAACACTACCCTACATTCTCCAGCTCTAATCCAATAAAAGGAATTTTTGTTCCTCTGTGACTGTCGCATAGTTTTCTCCAGGCCCTTTCCGCTTTGCATGGTTTTCTATGCCCTTTAGTAGACCCTTCTGCTTTCGGGATGTGTCAAAGGCTACAATTGTGGTCATGGCACCAGACAACCATGCTATAGCCGTGATGCATGCACCCATTTTATTAATTAAACCAGACCTAAGGCGTAAAGGGCTTTCCCTGAGACACATCCCTTTCTCCAACCGTCTTAGCTACTAAGATGCATGCCTGAGGGCACACAGAACTGTGAAGGTGCTCACATTGGAATAGTGGGATTCGGGGGCCCGCGAAAAAAAAATCCTGCGCTAGCATCGCGCTTGCCATTCCACATGTACAACCCGACTTTCTCAGATGTTTACATGGTATTACTACCCCTTCGTCGCTCGACACAGTACATTCACTAGCGAAGTATACACAACTATAAGTAAAACCAATCAATTTATTATTACATAATTATTACCTATATTTAGAAAATTCTAATCACCACAAAAACACATGAAATTCACTTCCGCGCAACTTAAATTCATCACATAACTACAATTAATTAATTAAAAACCTATGCCACTACAGTCATTAGAAAAAAAAACTTTTTAACCGTTTTGTGTAAATTCTTTTGGCTTTAAATTCTGTTTATTCTCCCTTTACTTATGCTAGCCCTCCTACAGGGGTTAGAGATAGCCTTTAAAGTCACGAATTTTAAAGTTTCGGGCAGATCAAATTAAATTTTAATTTAAAAGTGGGCTAATTTTGATCCGGATCTATCAGAAAATTCCGGCCAGTTTCAGGGATTAATTTTGATGAATTTTCGCTGTATATAAGCGCTGAAGGCACTTAAATAACATTTTAGAAGTCTTTTTACATATGTTGTTTATGTATCAAACCGCTAAAATTCGAAAGCAGAGCCAGGAAAACGCGTCGCGAGAATGAAGTTGGTCAGTAACTTGGCGAGAGGATTCTGATTGGCCGAGAGAACTTGGACGGGCAGGGCTTACGGAGCTGTCCAAGAGATGGCAGCGCTATCGTCATTTATCGTGAATTACTATTATATATCAACAAGAAGATTAAAGAGAGTTATTTTTGCTGTACATAAAATAATAGCATTAGGTTTAGTATTAAAATGATACCTCAAAACTTTAAATTTCTGCAGCTGGTCATTTAATCCGTTAAGTAAATATTTGAAACTTGACATTTTAAGTGCACTTCTATACTGTTTGCAAGTGAGTTTAATTGAATTTAATCCTTTTTAGCAGTTAATTAATGAAAGTATGGCCAGTAATATTTTTTTTAGGAGCTGAATTTAAAATTGAATATTTATTTCTCTTGCAGAAGGCAGTTACTTGTAGTAAAATTGAGCAGAACTAGGTGGTGTAATCAGTTGAATTAAATATTAAAATTCGCGTGTTTCGCTCGCCAGAGTGTCGTATATGTGAAAATGTTATTCGCAGTCGTTCCAGTACAGTTGTGTGAGTGGGAAGAAATTCTGCAGGTCAGCTAGCTCGATTAGGGCGCTATGTATGACGTCATTGTTTCCAGGATAAGCATGCTCTTTTCTTGCTTGTTGGAAAGATGTTTGGCAGCAGAGATGTAGGGACGAAATTGCGCCAAGATAGGGATTGAAAGTAGCACTCATGCAAAGACTCCATGAGTTCATGGAGTTCATGCAGCTCGTCCTTCATTCCTCCCAGCGAACTTTGTGGGAAGTGGTGAGGTGGTAACGCAGCTTGTGTTATAACAAGAGGTGTGTAAGTTGGTTTGTGCTTGGCCTATTTTAGTGCCTGCGCATAAGAAAAGCCTGGTTGAGTTGTTCTAACAAAGTGGCTGGCCAGGTTCCTGGACGGGGCAGGGCGTGGTTTTGAGAGTTGTTCTTTTTGGAAGGCAGCTTGTCACTTCTGCACCAGGTCGTGGAACCTGGGGAAGTCCAGTGAAGTGGTAGTGTGCGGACCGGCAATATTGCTGCATATTGGTGCTTGTTTTGCAGGATGCATGCACTAGCAATGTGTTTACCGGTGCAGTGTGGGCACACAAACGGCATGGAACAGAAGTTCCGAGTATGGCCGAGGGCTTGACATTTGCCGTATCTAGCCACGTCTGTCACTTTCTTTTGATATAATTTCGGGTGTACCAAGGTCATATTCATTTTCCTGTCTTGTTGCGGGTGGGGCGGGGGAGAAGTGTCTTGCGCTGCTGTAACAGAAAAAGCAGGATGGCTCTATCATGTATGTGATGTGAATCAGTGATTATCTTTTTTAATTGATAGATATGAATTATTTTATACCTGGTGCTTTCCAGATCTACTTTTATGTCGCCAATTTCTGTGGTGGTAGCGAGAGCAAATACCACTTTCTAGGGTTTTTCAGAATTTGTGTAGCAAGTGAATTGCAGAATGAAGTTAGCTGACAGCATTGTTCCTGTGGCCTAGAAATGTACATGGCTTGTGGTAAGGATCTCAATGCCTTGTGATGTGGGGAGGAGAGAGAACCCGTCTCGGCTGATACCTCGCAATTTCTGAGTTAGGTTGTATTTATTTTGCCTTGATGTAATGCGTACACTTAATGAAGCTCACGTCGACTTACGAACTAATAGTGCTAGAACAGGCTAACCCGCTTTCAACATTGCAGTATATGGTAGTTACGGGAATTTTTTAATAATATTAAATAACTGCTTTTTATTTTCATAACCATTCGGCATAAAGAATTGTGATATATTTAGTTGCGTTTGAAGGTGGTCTCGTTTACGATAATGTTTTGCTGGCGCAGTATACTGAGTTCGTAAAAACCTCTGTGTCACATTTTTTCTCGCACCTTGTTTATTGTAATGAAGGTTATGCTCGACAAGTCCAAGTTTATTTTGTTCTGTAATATCGATCATCGTGCCTAGCAGAACAACATTATAGGACATATCAGTAAATATTGTATACAAACAAATTTTAGTATAAAGTAAAAATACAATTATGTACCTAGTACAAATATATACTACTGCATTGTCATCACGTCGGCACATATTACAAAATGTGTTTTAAGTATGCTTAATAACTGTTCAGTAGAAGATACTCAGCAGCGGATGTTTAAGTTTATTGAGGTCATAGAGTCTGGTAGCTTATTGTGTTTATGTATTCCTTTCAACTCAATAGGTACTTTTCTTGTACAAATTTGTCCAGTGATAATATACTTGATAGGTTCTTATTTATATTCC
The DNA here is from genome assembly GCA_029891345.1 of Dryococelus australis. Lineage (NCBI taxonomy): Eukaryota > Metazoa > Arthropoda > Insecta > Phasmatodea > Phasmatidae > Dryococelus > Dryococelus australis. Next base: position 150,572,192 of record CM056996.1, read on the forward strand.
TTGTGTAATAGTGACGGAAATCAAAATTTTTAAGATATTAGTTTTGTTTGAGTGAATAAATTAAAAAGTTCAAAAATTTAGCTTGATGTGAATGATAATTGTAATTTTTTTAATAAATGCATGCAACTTTTTGTTTTTTATTCATTATTTGAGTGTTCCTGAGAGCTTTTGGCTCTGTTTTAGGAACGGTACATATATAAATTACATAATTTTGGCGACATTATACATTGATTAGAACACTTGATATAACAGTGATAATACATAAGAGGAAACACTAGGACTGCAAACATAACACAAGAGAAAAAACCTTATAAACACCACATAATAGTGATGAGAACAAGTGGTAAAATGTAGCAAGCAACAGAAATTTAAATGTGTTGGAACATAGTAAACAGTAAATAAATAAATATCAGATTCACTTAACATTCTGTGAACATCAGTTAAGACCTCATCAATGGGGAATATTGTGGTTCTCTGTTACACTGGTGGCAGCTATTCATAGTAAATATCTAGGGCATATGTTTTTATTCGAGAAGTGAATATGCCAAGTGTTGTAATTTCCTTTATTGATTCTGTCAATGTATTATATACATCTATCAATTTATTTTTTACGCTGTTTTTCTTGAATAGTAAATATGCTTATTTTTTGACCGTGTTTTTTCCATATTACAATTATTCAACTTAGTAAGAATTTGAAAGGCATATACTGCGGTGGAGACTTTCAAAGCTATCTGTAGTAGGAGAATGTGTGTACTGAGATAGAGCTCCTTGATGGGTGTCCAAGGTGGGTATTCGTACATTATTCGAGATTGATCTGTTTTGTATAATCTGCAACTCTTGGATATATTTCTTATTACTGCTAGCCCAGATTACATTCATAAAACTAATATGGGAATTTATCATGGCATGGTATAGCTCTGATTTGATTTTGTGGGAGTTTGTTCTGTACAGGTGCTAATACTCCAAGAATGGGCACTTTTATTTTTGATTTGTTTTGTGTGTGTCTCCCATGTTAGATGTGAGTCCAGATAAAGTCCTAAGTATTTTGCATATTCAACTCTCCTCAACACAACTTGGTTGATAGTGATGATTTTGTCACTGGTGATAATTTTGGAGGGCTTATGTATACATACATATAGTTGGTCTTAGATTCATTGATTGTTAATCAATTATGATGGAACCAGTGGGAGAGATTATTGATGTCGTGCTGCATCAAATCTAACAGGTGGTCTAGGTCATTCCCGGTGTAGAACAGACTGGTATCGTCAACAAAGAGAGTGATATGTCCATTTAATACACACTTTAGAATATCGTTGAGATATATCAAGAATAATATAGGCCCCAGTATTGAGCCTTGAGGAACACCACAGGTTATACTTGCATAACTACTTACACTGTTTCCATACTGGACATACTGCTGTCTGTTGGTGAGGTAGCCTTTAAACCATTCAAGAGGGAGGCCACGGATGCCTGATATTCTAGTTTTTGAAACAGAAACATGTGGTTAACAGTATCAAAGGTCTTTTTCAAATCAATAAATAACCCCAGAGTTACGATACCTATATCTAGCGAGTCCTGTATCCTGGATACGATATCAACCATTGCATTTACTACACTTGATTGTTCCCTAAAGCCATAAATATATATTTATAAATACTTATTAAGGTAGCTTGTTAGCTGGTTCTTAACTGCTGTTTCTTAGACCTTTGATGACTGGGGAGTATCGAAATGGGTCTGTAGTTACTTGGTTTTTTTTTTATCCCTGGGCTTATGTATTCGTATTACTTTCTCTATTTTAAGCTGGCTTGGGATTTTTCCTTTACACAATGAAAGGTCGACAATTTCAGTTATATAAAGTATCAACTCATGTGTACATACTTTTAATATTTTGCTATTTAGATTATCATTAGTGTAGTGCACTTTAGCTTTTAAATCTCTTATATGTTTAATATAATTTTCAGTGACTGGCCTGAAGAGAAATGAGTGCACTGGGTAGTGTTTTTCCCTTAATACTACACCTTGTCAGTTCGTTGTGGAATGGATTCATTCAGCTTACTCGTAATGGTGGAAAAATAATCATTAAAAGCACTGCCTATGTTTGCCTCTCCCGATGTCTCTTTTTTACTCAGTATTATAGTGTCACGCAATGTTAATGGGCTACATTTAGGGATATTACTTAATATTTCCCTTATAACCTTCCAGGTTGCTCTAGGACTGTTTAGATTACTGCTTAGTCTGTGTTTGTAGGAATTGCTTTTAAGCTTTCTTCGCATTTGATTGTATTATATCTATTTACTTTACATTATTCTAATTGCCCTTTTTCTAGCTACAAATATTTTGTTAGCATAGTTACAGATTCCCAAAATAATATACCATATGATAATGCATTGCTCAAGTCTACACTGGTTTAAGGTATTGCGTTTGTAATACTTCTACTAGTATGTGTGATGCATTAACATTTTATTTGGGTGTTGTATCATTATTTTCCATATTTAGGGCAGTGGCAATATTTACAAAATAGTTATTAAATTCATTTGCAACATGTAGTGCTCCCAATATAATTTTATTGTTTCAAGACATGTGTATTTTTTTATTTCTGCTATATTGAATCTTCAAATTATTCGTTTTTTTATTGTTCCGAATGATCCACTTAAAGAGCGAAGTGGCAATCTGTGATACCACAAAATAATTTCGAACTGAAATCTGGACAAGCAGTATGTGAAAAACACTTCTTACCAGAAAATATCATACAAAAAGGTACTTAAAGATAGCAGTGGAGCAGTTATGGCCAAAGTAAATTTGTAATTGAAACATTACAAACTTTTCTTAGTCTCATTTCTGTAAAAAAGTTTTATAAAAATTGTAATGTATAAATGGATATCGCAGGGAAATTGTGGGGTACAAATGTAAAAACATCAGAAAGTCCTGAAAACCAAAGTCAAGCTCCAGAAAACTGATGACATTCAAATCTGCGCCAATTAGCTTGCCGAGAACAGCAAGGTGTGTCGATGTGCGAATGATTGAAGAGAAGAGTGGTTGGGGGGGGGGGGGGGAATTTTTGCTTCAGATGTGCACTCTCTATGCTATCTTCACTTAAGCTCGGGGAATCAGAGTGGTGTAGATTTGTATGTAAACAGTTTCCAGGAGCTACAAATATAACTTTAAAAAAACGTATGTACAGTAGTAGTTATTGAATGTAACATAATTTGTTATGGGTGTGCAAAGAATGGGACATGTACCAAACATACCAATGCACAATGGTAAGCAAATCAAGTTATTCACCATACAGTTAATTAGTAACTTATGGTTCAATAGAACAAATGTGCACATTTACACTGCACACTATTACAGGTTTCTACCAGACAGCTGACGAAAATATTCTCTGCCATTGGCCAATTCAACAGCTCTCATACGAGTCACTCTTCGCCTTACATGAGAAAAAACCTGTAATATAACAAATATTCAAAAATATCTGGCCAGGATTGTACCACCAAATTCATAAATGCATAGCTGATACACAACCAGTGAAGCTCTTGAACTTGTTGCCTCCATTCTACATTCACAAATATCAACACATTAACTGTTAATTCTTTGTGCTGAAATATGTTTTTCAGCTAATTGTTGCTTGTTAGTCCACAACACAGGGAAAATCACAAACATTGTCAAACACGAACAGATATGACCCAGTATGTATTATAATTTCTTGCAGTAAAATAAATTAACAATTTTCACAGCAGGGAACTGTGTAAACCAAGGAAATTTTGTAACTGCGTACACAGAATTTTTGTTGCTAAAGTTAATTAATTAATTTATTTATTTATTTACTATCAAATCTCTTCAGCGATCCTATGATGAGCAAGAGCTCTGGAATAAAACATTAGTCAAAAATGATAAATACAAACATATACATACACAAAATATTTGTAAATATTTCCTATGGCTCTTTTTGGAACCTGAATACTTTAGACAGTTTGAGAATAAGGTACCCACTGAATGATACAAAATAACATAACAACATGAAAATATAAAAAAAAAAAAATTGTTTAAGGGAAGATGTCTTTAAACGATATGATAAATTATGTAAAGTGTAACACGCTGCTCTTAGTTTCGGGAATATGTTATTAATGTGAGTATTCCCATAAAGATGACTGTCAATATGCAAACCTAAATTATTGTAGGATGGTTTTCTCTCAAATCATAGTTTCTATACAGTAGAACCTCTCTATTACGACCCCTCGCAGTTCCCGGGAATAGGGTCGTAATAGAAGGGGGATCGTAATAAAAAATTTGGAAATTTTTGGGCCGATTTTGACCCACCCTTAAGCCACCAAACTTGTCATTTTTTGGAATGAAGTATATTCAATTGTCTCTAGCACATAAAAAAAACTCTTTTTAAATATATGTCTATTTTAATAGCTGGACATCTCCTAATTAATTTGATACCCAAGAAAGGCATATTGGACTACCCCTTGTCGTAAAAAAAGAAGGCAATTGAAAGTGTATGAAAAGATTAGTCTATTTATTATTAAAATATAAAGTTATTATTAAACATCTATTACTCAGGTCTCGTGGGTCATACATAGCTATGAGTCATGTGCTGATCAAAAAGTTAGGTGGCGTTGCGAAATACATGTGAGCATGCCGCGCTCTCACTTTGGTCTGGCCGTTTACATAGCTGGGCGAGTACCTAGATCCTCTGCAGCATAGCCGGGGTGGTTTTCTGTTGAAGCTCGACTCGAGATCCTCAGGCTGGGTAGCTGTCGGTCGGTTGCTATAAGATGGTGGACAGCGGTGGTCGCCTGCCTGCCGACTCCACAGCCATCGTTACTGGGCCGGATAACTTCCTAACAGCGGCCCAGCATTGGTAAAACATGCTGATAGATGCGATTTACGTCAATGTGTTGAATTTATACGAAATGTGGGCAGCGTGTTGGCCTCTGCACTGGCCCTATGAGACGCGGCAATGTTTACGGGAATATAAATATTTAGTGCTGTTTGCTTGAATTAACTGTCCCGAATTTTTCATCAAAAATTTTTTTCACTTTATTCACTTTACACATAAAATTGACTTCACAAGGAAAAAAAAAACAATTGCCCAACATAAAAAATTAGCATATTACATAAGTGTTGGCACACATATACTTAAACATAAAAATAAAGAAGGCCATTGAATTAAATTTGAAGTTATCATATATACAATGATTAAGAACCTAGTCTGTGGTACGTGCCACTGTTTTACAGCAAAAGAAGAGGTATAATGGAAGCAAAAAAGAAAGGGAGGGTAGTCTGTTTATGTTCTGCTGTTTTTACAGCAAAAGAACAGGGGTAATGGAAGCGAAAAAAGACAGGGAGGGTAGTTTGTGTTACGTGCCGATGTTTTTACAGCAAAAGAACAGGGATAATGGAAGCTAAAAAATACATGGAGGGTAAGGCAGTGGCAGCGGCATATGACTAGGACAAAAAAACCTTACTTACTGACCCAGCCCCGGGTTACGAATCCCCACCCCCTTCTCCCGGTCAAATGGACACTACACCTGTGTCTCCTTCTGGCATTAAGTAATTTATTGCTTCACTCTGCTTGGGACAACCAATGTCAAAGTCTATGATGGTAAAGGCCATTCTTCACGGTAAAGTGAGCACTTTTGAAAGCCCTCTCATTTGTAATAATAATCAATAAATATACTTTACTGTAGTCTTAGACGTTATCTTCAGAGTGTGTTTATTATTTACATGGCAATATTTATTTAAAAATATGTTAAAAGGATAAAAATGGCTGAAAGGAAAAAGTATAAAGGCCGTAAGAAGTGCTCACTTTACCGTGAACAGCCTATATATCTAGAAATGTGCGACAACTAACATCAGTAAGGGCTAGCTTCCCAACTGAAAACCATGGTTATAGAAACTAGTACCACCGTTGGAGAAAACGTATACAAAACAAATTCGCGCATAACTGAAACCGCGATTCAAGATAACGGCGGTTGGCGAGGGATAACTGAATCTATTTTTAGACGTGACCCAATTTTTCACTTTTTCGACCCAAACTTTTCAGAGTTTGTAGGGATTGGGTTGTAATTGAGAGGTGGTCGTGATAAATGGGGTCGTAATAAATGGGGTCGTAATGGAAGGGTTTTACTGTATTTTATTAAAAAGTTATAGTTCTGTTGTTTTCATGTGGTGGGTTCCATTAAAACTATTTGATCCCAGTTTAAAGAGAGATTATTGACTGTAAACAATTTATCTAGTTTAATAGTCTCATTTAATGACTCCAAAAGTCCGGTCAGATACTCATCTTTAAGTAAAAATTTAGTAGGTACCATCCACAATGAGTAGAATGTTGGAATACAGATAATTTATATCTAGCATATTAAAAATATATAAAATAGAGGGCAAAGAATGGAACCCTTGGGAACAATGATTGATTAACTAACCCTTTTTTTAAGACTTGTACATATATAAAATCTGTATTTATTGGAACTTGCTTATATCTATGAGACTAATAAGATGTAAACCATGATAAAGTATGTGCCTCCTTGGATGGAATTCAGTGAGTAAAGATTAATTCAGTGGAAAGTGAATCTTTTTATTTCACTGCAGGCTGCTTTACAGCTGTATAACTGTTTTGGGTCTTGTACCCGCTGCTTCACTGCAACCTCCTGACAGTGTCTTAACTTATTGTGTATGTTTGGCATGTGAGATAGCCATTCAACAGTCTCACTCAACATTTAGTGGTATGCAAGAGGGCCAACACTCTCGTTAGATAGGCACAACAGGTTTATTGCACAATTTCAACAGCACCTCATTGCAGAGTGAAAACCCTTAATACAAATTAACACACGTAATTATTCGGCAACACTAACGCAAACTCGTCGGGGCTCGCTCTCCAGCACGTGGTTAGTGTGGTTACAGACTATACATAGAGCCGGTTAGGATGGGAATAATTGCACCGTACACTAATTACAAATTACATAGACATGTTAATGATACATGAAATAAGATGGGGCACGAGATGAATATTCACAATAAACACAGACATGTGTGAAAACAAGCTTAGATTGCGCGGATGCCGCTGGATGAAGTTTGTAGCAGACCACGTGGTGCAGGAGAAATTGCAATATTTCTGTGTGGAAACTGCAAACTAAGTTCAGATAAAATATTATTCGTGTTGAGCAAGTGGTTCTCTTTACGATTAGCATTGTTACAGGCTTGTAACATGCCTGATGGCGGGGAAATCAAACATTACTGTGACAGCGTGATCAAGTACAAAAAGCATCAATTTACGTGAAAAATGCATTGGAACCTGAATAAAACTGACATAGAACACTGAGATAAAAAATTGCATATACTATGTTATATAAATAAGCTCTTAAAATGCAACGATGGTGTATACAATGACTGGGCTTCAGTCGGCCACGTGGTTATATGTGATGTTGCCGTAAAATATTCTAACACGAAATTTACCCTCAAATACATACTTAAATATAAAGCTTTGAATTGTGTGTAGCAATTATGCAGAAGTTACACTTAAATGCCATAAACATAGGCAGATGGCATCTGACTCAAAATTTGCAGGTCGCGTGACCTCTCCGACATCTTTCTCCTCCTGCTCCTCGATTAAGTTAAAAATTCCACAAGGGGTTAAGAATTAGTGAAGCGGAAGCATAATGCTGGGGAAAATGTCTGGCAAAAAGTATGCAAGCAAAGATAAACCGGTAAATTAAATTGACTATAGAAACCTATATCAGTGAACAAAAGTTGTAGTGTGCACGTGACAGTGTCTTACCTCGCCAGCTCTCCTCGACAGACTGTCCAGATACAACCATCGCACAGAAGTGCTATGCACGCCATGTGAAATATTTTATATTGGAAATAAAATGGCACAAATTAAATTCGATTTTGTTTTACATTTCTATAATTTTGTTATGAATTTCAATATTATTATAATGTCTCTTTGTGATGGTGTTCATGCCAGAATATTAAGTGTTCTATAATTCGGCGCCGCTGGCACTTTCAATATTCATAACCAAACAATTAATAGCAGTACAATCACTTAAAAACTTTTTAAGACATATTGAACTCTGCATAGACAACATAACAGATTTTACCCTGACATTAACACTTATAGGAAAGTTCAAAATTATCGACCTCCTTGCCCATGTGCAGGACACGTGACACGTGAGCTCCGTCATGGGTTCAAGCGCTGCTGGTTGTTAGCCGGCTTCGACATAATCAAAACTATTGATGCTGTGGAACAAATATTTGCCTGGCCAATCACTTCATGCGAAAGTTGCATTTTGTCATATGCAGGTATGTTTATACATGTTAGAACTTGCATTGTACAACACTGCCAAATTGTGGTGGATTGACAGTGAATAAATAAATGTTGTTCCTAAGGAGTCGTATTACTTTTTCAAATAAAAATGAAACTTTTACACAGAAATAGTTTTGTTATGCAAAAAAACACCTGTACATATGTAATGTACATGTGCACAACATATGCATATTTACTTTAAAGTATGTAAAAAAATCCTATCAACAACACTAACATGATATGAGGCCTAGAGTAAAAGGATAATTCAGAATTGGAAAGTGACAACTGTCTCTGATCAGTGCCAGAACTGGGTCACAGTGTTGTAGTGGTCAGACTACCTGTCTCCCCTTAAGGTGAACCGGGCTCGATTCCCGGCAGGGTCACTCCAGAATTTTTGTAAGTGGGAACTCTGCTGACTGTGTGGTTTTCTCTGGGATTTCTTATTTCCCCTGCCCTTGCATCCTGGCACTGTTCCATTCTCATCGGTTCTGAAGTCCAACAATGTTAAGAGCTACCCAAATCTCTCTACTACAGTGCATGCAATTTTGTCTTAGGAGGAGCAAATATAGGCCTATAGCCTATGTTCAGAATTTTCTGTTCAGTATCTTGGGTTTTAGAATGAATAACATTTTTTGGAGAATCAGTAAATTTTATATGGGTTTCAGAGAATTTTTAAAGTTCCATTATTGAAGGTTGGCAAATATAAATACTAAAAAAAATATTAATTTCTTTTTGCTTTAAATTTTCTGTATTATTTTGAGTATTTTTATTTCTGAAAAACATTTTGTTACAATGAAGACCTTGCCAGTTGTGGTGTGAGTCAACATAACTCAAGGTAAGTGCTTAGATTACACTGTGCTTTAGGCATTCCTGTAAACAGCAATGCCTCACATGTTGAAAAGCAGCGTCGGCAACTGTGACTGGATGCATCTTATCATGACAAGTGTGAGATCCTAGTCTTTAATTAGGCGGCTGGAAACCCGACTGACCATCTGAATTGCCCCAAGTAGTAGGTACCACAGTCAATTGTGACTCATGAAATACTGGCATGTAACATGGCACGTCGACTGCCAAGTGAGGACATGCAAGAGAGTCATTCACATTAACAATCAACGTATTTTACTTGCGTAACAATCGGCTTGCATCCTATGGTGTATAGTGTTTCCTTGGAGATGTGTGTAAGTAGGTCACCATACATCACACACAACATGAGTAAACATGGGGTCAAATATGTACTGTATATACAACCAGCCATTTAATAAAAAACTGTTTTAGTGTAAGGCAGTTTACAATAAAGTGAGCACATTTGAAATCAACTTCAGAAAAAAGTCACTGTCCCTGCCTGCATATATTATGATGGACACACTGAGTGACATGCGCCCAGTAAATATGGTAATAATAGATGGAAAGTAGTTCCATATTTCCATGTTGCATAAAGTGTCTCAGCTGCTTTTTAGTGAAGGGCTCCCCAACTTCTTCAATTGCTCTGAGAGACAGATTCTGAGGACAGTATCCAGCTTTAGACATGACGTGCCTACAGCATTCAATGTTTAATGGAAGTTCTCCCGAAGTGGCTCTTCGAGTGTTTTGCCATAATTCCATGCAGTTCTAGTCCTTTGTAGATGAGATAGGTGCTCCTCGCAGGTCTTGCAGTAGACAATGATGTCTTCCAAGTCGGCGAAGCAAATTTCTCCAATATATCCTGTCAATACTTCAAAAGACATCAGTGTTTGAAAGGTGGCCGGTGCGATTTTAAACCAAAGTACATGACCCTAAATTGGAGTGTTTCTTCTTCTGGCGAGGTGAAGGCAGTGTAAGTATGGCAATCTGGGTGAATGGTAATCTGCCGGCTTCCCGATTGTATGTCGAGTGTGTTAAATAAACGTGCTTCGAATATGTCACATATAGTGTAGGGGAACTAATACCTGGGAACTAATACCACACATAAGTTGTATGGCGAGTTCGAAGGTTCTACTATGCCATGCCGTTTCATTTTTTCCAATTGTTCCCTAGTCAGTCTGTACAGTTTGGTGGACACCTTATACAGTCGATTTTATATAAGAGTGGAGGAGATATTCAGCCGGACCTCGTCTTACACTGTCCAGGTCTGACGAAGATTTCCTCCAGTTCCGAAGGTAGCTGCATTTTCAACCAGTACCTCCTTAAGCTGTAGGAATAGGATGTCCATCAGATCATGTTGGATCTCTTAAGAGTCGAGGATGGTGTTAGCGTACGGTTCGTTCGGGTACTCCCAATGAAGAGTGTTCCATGGTTTGTCGCTGAGGCATATCTTTCTCTTGCCATTATCCATAATGCATTGTTGTTGGCATAGCAAGGATTGCCTAAGGACAACTTCATGTTCGATGTCCGGAGTGACGACGAAGTCCGTTGGCCTTGTTAAGTTCTGCATCTCAACAGGAAAAGAAATATGCCCATTGACGTCGATTGTATACTCGAGGTTAGACATCATCGCGGCAGTTACTTGCGGCTTCAGGCCTGCAATCTGGCTGCCTTGCAGTAGGTCTCGGCAAATATAATTCCCTGAGGCAGCGAAATCGAGTACCTAGAGCCAAGATGTTTTGGCAGTTAATTCGAATAGCGATGTAGGGAGTTTCGGGCGCCTGTCCTCTTCTTCTAGAAGCTTTACTGCTTGCCCTTGCAGGTGATGGCCGATGGTTCGTCCCCTTCCTTCTGTCGGTGTCGGCATTCTCTTGGGCCTGACCCTGCCTGGGTGGGATCGTGGTGCACAGTTTGTGTTCCCCTTTTCTGTGTGTATGGGCGGCAGTGATGGCTTGTTTTGCGATCAATGTGCTTTCCTTTTTCGGCTGTTTTGGAGGCCTTAGTTTGATCGAGCAAGGTTTGGCCTGGAAGTTATTTTCGGCTTCTCTGGCTTGTTCAATGACTACGTCCAGGGTCGTATGCTTAGGGACAAATAGTATATTAATGAGACGAGGCAGGAGTAAGAATGTGATTTGACATATACAGTTGTCTTCATCTCCGCTCTGAAAGATGCGCAGATACATCTGAGCTTTGCATCTGGCAAATATTCCCAAAATTTCTTTAAAAGTAAAGCAATGTGAATGGCAGGTACTCAGTTGTTTCCAGTCTGCCACAATTTCTTTGTAGATGTTCCACCATTCTAGGGCTTTCCCTCTAAGCTTTGCTTGGATGCAGCTGACCCATTATTTCTCTAGAATGGAGTGAGATCGGAGTTCTCGCGCACATTCTTCTGTGATAGTGATGTGATCTTCATGGAGTCTGTCTGTGATTTCGGGCAGCTGCAATTCTTACATGCATTGTGTATGGCTGTGTTGCACCGAATGGCCTGGATACACTGAAGCATATTTGCATACCTCGCACTGATACAAAGGTTATGGCCTCTTGATTGGTTCATCAGACCAACCAATACAAGTGCGGTGGAATGGGTTACTGCAGAAAATTGACCTGAGTGAGTGGATACCACGGTCAGCACCCAAACCCAGCTGCAGTATGTGTTTTGATGGTTGTGGCATTATTCGTACTGATATTCTAATCCACCAGTATTTCTGGGTTCATCTGCCCATCCACGGCAGGTATAGTGTGGTGCTGCTCATGGTAATAGACGGATTGGATGCAATGAATCCCTGTTCCGTGGCATCCCGTCCTTTGACAGTGGGGGAGTTCGGTTTGGGGCCGAGTTGGACTCTGCGATGGCGAGTATGCCTGAATCTGAGTTAGACAGCTTGTCTGCCTTGCGCACCAAGGTATATTTGTCTTTCCTTTTTGGACTCCCCAAAGTCCTGGGGTTTCTGGTGTAGTGTGTCACATGATGAGAGTGTGGTTGGTCTGTTCAGTTTGCCTTGCTGCCTCGTGCAATTGTCTGCCTGGCCCCACATTGGATGCAAGAAAAACGTGATGATCTACTACTACTCGAGGCACTGGTGGACTGTGCGAGCTTATACTTACTGTGCCAGGAGCAGCCCCATCGCCATCAGCTTTCGGCCAAGAGCTAGACCCAGTACTCCTGTGTGGTCTCTGGGGTCTGGTCCTTCCGGTTTGCTGGAACTTTCCCGTTATAATATAACTGGCCTGGTTGGCTGTCGGCAGGGCACAAAGTCTATGGTCGTTAATACAATTGAGGGCTCAGGTGCCGCCACTCATTTCTGTATACCTGGGCGACAGACCACTCTGAGTGATCGTGCAACAATTGGTAATACAAACTTTGGCTTTGGTATCATAGGTTGAAGTACAGGTACTGGATGGAGGTCGTTGGGAACCTCGTAAGCAACGACAGGAGACTGTGGAGTCAAGGATAGGCAAATCAGTTCAGCAATCCACAGTGGATTCTCGGAAGGACCTGTGCATTTATGGATGCTGAAGTGGCGCATGGGATTCTCTTGTGTTACTGGGTCCTGCAGATACATTATAGCCTGGGTTTGCTCTCTGGGCTGGAGACAAGCGATGGATACAACCTAGGCCAGGGAGTACTCGTGCAGGCATCCAGAAGCAAGCAATGTGAACCTCACTTTCTTTTTAGACCCTGCCTCTTGGATAAGTCATTAGGAGGTAGAGTACACCATCCTCACCGAGGATTGGAAAGCAGGCTCCTTGTGTTTCTCAAATACGTGTCGAGCCACGGGCAGACAAGAACTCAGCAGACACCCTATTCTAGCTCCTGGTGGTGACCGTAGTGTGAACTGGTAGTTGGGCCACACTGGCTAAGGCCAGACATGTAGGTGTTGCTTTGGGTAAGTCTCCCAACCCAATTAACGTCTGTCTCTCTTGGGGGTGACCACTGCAGAAAGGCTAACAGACACCATAAAGCTGACAAGCTGTGTCAAAGACATAGTAATTATGTGGCACCCCTATTCCACAGACAAGTAGATAGAAAAGTTGCCTGAACTAGATGTGTGTGAGTGTAAAATAATATTTTGTGGTTTCGCTTGAGCTACTTCCCCGGGATTTTCTGCTTTCCCTTCCCCTTGACGAGACAACTGGGAGCTAGGTACTAGGTCTACATGAAAGGTGAATCTCAATGTTTTGGTCCAGTTCGTGTTTATTTCCAGCAATGGTAAATAATGTTGTACCGTACTCGCTACTGCACAATGTCACGAGTAAACGGCCGGGAAGCGGTTTGTAAAATGTTGCAGCCAGTAGTGGTACCCAGTGGTTGAGCTGGTGTGAAAGTTGCTCAAAGCATGACGTTACCTGTCTCGAACACTTCTGGATTGAGGAGGGGGTGGGAATTAGCATAGATTTTTGTAGAGAGAGACTCGCCTATCTAATATCGCTGGGTGGTCAGACCAATATGCTAAAACGGTCTAACCAATTCCAAGCAACATGTGCTGGAAGAGAAGCGAGAATGCAGGGGTTGTCTCAGCAGCTAATGCTAGACTGGCGGGAGACTTATTCTGATCTGCAAGTGTTAGAGACAAGATCAGACCATGCTTTCTGGTGCAAGGTCAATGGCCGGCTGGAGGAAGGGGATCAAAGACTAACAATATTACAAAATAGTGCTATCTAACAATGGAGAAATGATCACATCCTGTATGCATAGTTATGGTGGGCTAGTAAATAAAATAAGTTTAGTAATAGACAGTACATTCTAAGCTTATGTGGGGGAAAATAGTAAAATAAATTCCTATTCCAACAATGCTAAACATCAGGACTGAGCTGAGTTCATTTGAATACCAATAATAGGGATGTGTTTTACATCAATTTGCCCCCTCACCGCTGGGACAGAAGGTCATCCTGATGAGAAGAGGGAAATATTTTCCAAAATGACAATATGTTTCTCTCTCTCAACTCGCACAGGAGGCAGAGCAGAAGTTGATTTTCACAAGGGTGCATTGGTCATCTTCCGGGTAGTTGTTGGGATTTGGTTATTTAGTGAGTAGGAGACAGATTCCCACTGAGGGGAGATGCTGTTTCATAACCCGATGTTAATTGCTCACATTATCCCATCGGTTGTAAACTTTCCTCTGATGTTTACCAACTGTGGGACCCTACATTTCTCTACTCGTACACAAAGCTGAGATCAATTCCTGGGGCAGCAGAGCGCAAGACCCTTACACGCTGTTCTATCCCACCGGATGATCGATCTCCCGTTGGACTACCTCACAGAGAATCAAGGTTGGATACCAAGTGTCCCCGAATCAGAATCTCAACCTTGCTCCTCCCTGGCTCGTTGAATCGAGGATGGCTAAGGGTCGAAAATTAAATTCCCTTGAGAGAAAGCCGCACTGTCCTCTCAATGGCAATTTTCTTTCCTCTCTTATGCACTTCTGTTTAGCACGCTACTCTGTGTGTGCAGCTCCTCGAGCCTCTGCCTTGATGACTAACCTTCACCGAGCCGTGAGAATAGCTGAAAAGGGGTGAAGGTGTTGTTTTCCCACATGACTCTGCACCTTTAACAACATACTGCTCCGGTAGCAGACAAACTCTGTTTCTTTCTAGCTCATGGGCTATCCTATATCGCTCTCTACATCCTAAGAAAGGAAGGATAAAAGAGGGTTTGCCGTGTATGCCAGCATGGTGCCAGGTGGTGTTCCATCATCTCTTTTATTTTTACATCTTTCCCATCTCCTCGGAAGACAGTCCGTGTGTATAGTGCTGCGGGCCTCTTTTATTATGGCGAGCATTCACAGCTACGTTAAAAGAAATAAACAAGTGGGACAACAAAATGCAAACACGTTATATGCTCGCTGAAAACACACTGTAGGAATTGTCATACTACAGATTATTCTGTCATGAATCATGTTACAATTTTCCGCTTCACTATTATTTGGTTCCTAATGCTGCATTGTGGGCATTTATATGTATGTGTTACTGTGCTTTGTGTCGAACAGCGAGCATATTTTTTCGTGTTTCGTTAAAGTAATCTACTTGGTCAGTAAAAAAAAATACACTTCTGGACTTATTTCACAATAGAAATGGACTGCTTTAGAGCGTAGTGGTGGGGTTCTTTACCAGATTGCGAGTACATCACCACTACGTCGAGTAGTAGAATAATTTTGTAGAGAAAAACATAAAAATTCCTTTCAACTTGACTCTTTTAAAGTTCATGGCTGCTAGGATTAAAATCTGGTTTGACACAGAATTAGCTAATCTGGTGATGTGGACCATGGCCCTAAGCCATTCACAATGTCGTGCCTGCAGAAACGTCCCCGAGCATGTCACGAGAGAGCACCAGTCTACTCCATTCTGTGTCAACATGTTCATGTGTTTGTGAAGGGCGTAGTGTAAATAAGTATATACTGTGTTTTTAAAGAGCATCTTTTAATTATTAGGGCATCATTGAGTTGTGTGTATGGTTTTATTTTTTTTTTTTTCCTGCAGTGCCATTTTTATTATTATAGTTTCAGTGTATCTCATATGCAACAAAAGTATAATCACGTGCACCAGTGCACCGCAGGTAGTTCATGCAATCAAGTTCATTTGCCAGTGTTATTTTTTATGTTGTTATTTAGAATTATGTCTTATGTATTCCAGCACTTATGTCATTATTTATTTTTGTCCCATGTTCCCTTTTACCTGCTACACATAAGTACTATAGGTCAATGTTCTCGCAGTAGTGTTTTGATGTGTATAATTATTTTAGTAATAGTGATTTGTTTGTTTACATATTTTACATGTTCCAAAAGTCAATGTAGTTGGTGCACAATTTCGATCTGGCAAGAATGACCACATGCAACACTGACAGGAAAATGAGTATGAATATTATTTATTAATTATTACATTAGGTTTACAGGAATTATACACACTTTTAAAATATTACAAATTTAAGGTTACAGTATGACCAGAATCATGTTACTGACCTATGCCAGTAAATTGAACATTCCTGATTTTGAATGAACCGGTGCACAGATATGCAGTTAACCATGTGGTTGGTTAAGTTATAATATATATCAAGTCATTATTATCAGTGTTTATGTGTGTTATGCACAATACTCATGGAATTTGCAAGATTTTAATACATATTGGAATAATAAACTTATCACTGGAAGAATCCTAAAAGTAATTACAGCATTAAAAAAGAATTGGTAAGAGAGATTAGATTGCCACAGCAATCGAGAGTGGTTCAGTTTTATTTTTTTATATTCTTCACATAGGCATGTTTCTTTTATAAGAGAGGTGTTTATTAGATTTCATCTCATCAGTATTGCAACTGTCCATTTATTGCATTTATTGTCATCACTCATGTAATTAATAATGTCTCATGATTTGACGACCGTAGTCTCGACCAACGAGTGAGTTTCATGCCAAGCAGAATGTGATAGTGCCTCTACTCTCGTGAGGTGACCACCGCATCGCAGAGCTCTAGATACATAATCTTTTGAAACTTAATCAATGTTTAATTGTATTGTGTAATGTTAAATTACTGGAACATTTTGTTTTTTTAGCCAGGAGTGTGCGTCACTTCACAACCCTTTCCATTTTATACATAGTCGTAACTTACATTGAAGAATAATGTAGGCCAATGGCCATTTTGCAGTTTAAGAGCCCATCCGGTTTTAACGACGGATAAGTGTTTATCAGTACCCAGTTGGGAACAATGTGTTAATATATAACGTGACTGGAATATCGGTATTTACTTATTGCATTAGCCGTGTCTCGGCTACATAATGCAATAATATAAATGTTTTCTCATAAATCATGCAAGTTGAATCATGGCATTTGGTGGCCAAAACAACCAACCAGGAGTGAGCTGGCATTTGTGGGAGGCCTACAGCCCTCACTAAGCGAGAAATTCTGGATATACTAATGTTAGCGCATTCATCAATACCGGAAATATTGCTGGAGATGGTGGACTAGAGGAACAGCCACATGACCATCAGCGACACGACCCTGTGATCAGCAGCATAATCATCATATTCGTCCTTGTACAATCAGCTGGTGCCCTCACCTGGGAAATCATTGAACAGCACCTATCTTGTCCATATAACCCGTTCCTCCAAGGTCCAGAAACACGTCGGAGTCACTGGATTTAGTTTTTTTCGCTTTAGCACATGTTGTTACACATTGCCAAAATCAATATTCTCTTAAAGCATTTTATAACAATGATATTATTGAGAAAGTAAATAAAACTCTACACATTGGAATTACGTAAAACAGAATTGTTTGCATATATAATAATACTAGGTGTTGTAGGTTTTAAAGTTAAAAAAATTCGGACAACACACCAACCTGTTTACATTTCTGTTCTGTATTTACAATACACTTTCACTAATCTTCATCATTTTGTGTCTACACACTGGACGATCACTGGTCACCAGCAGGTCCCTTCTAGGGGTGTGGCCATCTGCTTCTCAGTTATGGCGTAGCTGTCTGCTTCTCAGATATGGCATATCCATCTTCTTCTCAGATAAGGCATTGCCATCTGCTTCTCAAATATGGTATTGCCATCTGCTTCTCAGATATGGCCAGCAGGTACCACTTTGATATTGGCAAATTATACTGGCTGCTTAGTGCTTCATAGTACTGGAATTTTACTGGTGTGGCAGCTATCTTTGTTTCTGGGGAAGCCCTAGCTTCCTAGGAGGGGTGTCTGATGGTTGTGGCCACTAGTACATGGGAGATGGCCACCACATAGTCTAATGGTACTGGCCAGGCTGGAACTGAGTTCTATAAGTGAGGACAGCTAGACTCTGTGATATGCCCTGCCTATTTCTGTGCTATCGACCTGTTGCAACGTGGTGGACATGTGAATCGATGACAGGCTGATCAGGCTATTTGCCCCTGGATTGGGCACGGGCGGTCCCTGGCCTAAAGTTTTCTGACAGCATTCCACAGCGACTTTCCGGGTCAGCTGGGAAGCTGGTTGCAGCTGAGCCACATAAACTGCCATCAGTGTAGTGTGGCTGCGATGTTCTCATGGTCTGGGTCGGTAGATGCTAGGGCTGGCTGGCCTGGTGCTGATGTCTGGGAATCTCTGACATGTCCCTGGTGGGGATCTGCAGAATCGGGCTCTGTTGTCCCTGCTTCCTCTACTACAGTCAGGACAGGAACAGCCTATGGAGTTCTGGTAAATGCAACCTCACGTTCTGGTTCGGGGACTGAAAACACAGCATCAGTGTCTGTCGACCTGAGGGAAAAGGACAGAGAACATAACATGTAATCGCACACAGGATTATCTGCAGAAAAAGGGTTATTGAAAAATCTGGAGGGGCTGGCATTGGGTGGTTCCTGTACACACTCTTGGCATGGGGCTGGAGCATTGGCCTGGGTGATGGGCGGCACTTCATAGGCGGAGCTTGCAGCTTCTGTATTAACTCGAGACTGTGCAGCCAGGGGTGCCACGCAATCCGCACTGACTGTGGCTACTGGGGCGAGCTGCACTGTGGTCTCGGACACTGCCTTAGTTTGGGTGGCAGCTCTAGGTGTAGCCTCCTATGAAAAAGACTAGTTCTTGGTGTTGATAGCTGCAGCAATGTCCGTCGTAGCAGGTTCACTGCTGAGGCGGTTCGAGGGAGCCATGGAGATCAGGGTAGCTCGTTTGGTAATGGCTCGGAAAGAGCCTCAGATCCGATGATACTTCTTGTTGATGTTTTCTTGGTACCGTGGTAGGTGATGGGTGTTGATGTTTAGAGTCACTCTCATTTGGGCTTCTCTCCCGGAGATCTCTGTTGTGCTCGGAGTCCACATTCCTGGGTACTTGGTGAGCTTCCGGCAGAGCAAAGATGGGGTTGATGGTATGGTCAGTTCCGAAATTCTTGAGCCTCTGGGTGGTGGGAAGTCCACCCTCAGTGGAGGCGAGAAGGCACTCGGTGCTGACTGCGGCCTGTTATCCATCTCTTACTACTGGTGACATCATTCGAGCATCCTGTTTAGTTGCTGGTTTGGTGGTCTCGACCCCGTTGTCCGACAAGTCGGAGTGCAGTGATGCCTGAAGGAATTGGGCCATTGTTTGAGCTGAATTTGGGTATGAGCACATCTGGATTACGGGTGTCTTTCCTTATTTTATCGTGACAATCCTCCGTCCAATAAACATTGTCCTGTCGTCCGATTACTTTGTATTGTCCTTCACACTTCCTTGCTAGCCCCACTTTGAAATGGCTGATTTCACGACTCAAAGGGTGACTTTGGAGTAGGATGGTTTCTCTCATATCAAATGCATGGACTCCTGTACATGGTGAAGGGTACTCCCAGGTAATGTACACCTCCTGCTATTCTCTGGCTTCCTCATTGTGGTCTTCGGCAGCTTGACAGATGGCTTCTGGCTGTGTCATCTCTTTTGGCAATTGTACCCACTGCCAGTCGCCTGGACATCATAAAGTATGCCCTAGCAAGAGTTGGCTGGGGCTGGACTCTATCATCTTGTTGGCTCTTCTGTGCAGAGCGAAGAGGATTCGGGGTAATTGATGATCCCAATGGCATTGATCCAGGTCTAAACTGAGGTATAGACACTTCTTTAGTTCCTGGTTTCATTGTTGAGTTTGGTTGGCCTGCTGATTGTACAACAGCATGATCCAGGTTTCGACTTCCCATACCTGGCATGGGATAGTCATTGCCTGCTAGCAAATTGGGTGCTATTATTAGTGAGTATGCTCTGTAAGTATCCCCAAGGTAGTAACACTTCTTAATTGAACTTGGAGACAGTGAGGCATGTCTCTTGGCTTGGTAGAGGTAATGCCTCAGTCCACCAATAGAATATGTCACTGACCACCAGCAGGTATCTATTTCCCTTTGTGCTTCTATTGCACTTTCGCATTAATTCTGCTGCGACATGGTTGCAAAGCATAGTTGGTCTCCGTGGCTAGGTAGGACCACATATAGCAGTGCAGGTCTTGTGTTGGCAGCTTTTTGGTCAGTTGTTGGCATGTCTTTGTAGATTGCGTCTCAGGCCGTCCCACATATATCTGACGCCAATGTCTGCGAGGGTTTCAAGATTTTCTGAGTGTCCTGCAACTGGAAGGTCGCAGTAGTGCTTCCAAATGTTTTCATGTATGACCCGAGGTATCCAGATTTTCCACTTAGCAATCATTAGTTGGTGGCGGGACCACACAATGCTGCCACACAATTTGTACCATTGCGATAATTTTCGTAGTAACTCCTTAATCTCAGGGTCCTTTTCTTGGGGATGTTAGATTTGCTTTCGGTGTAGCTGCAGGAGTCCTAACTGTTCCTCGGGCTGAAGCTTGGGGGGTTCTGGAGATACCACTCTGTCATGTCCTCGTATGACTTCGCATCTTCAAGTAGGGCGGGTTGGCGTAACAAAGCATCAGGTAAGTTATTCACATTGCCGAGGCAGTATTGGACCACAAAATCGAATTTTGACAGAAGTAAATGCCAATGTCCGAATTTGGTTTTGTGGTTTCGGGATTCTCTTAACCACTCGAGAGTTCGGCTGTCAGTTCTGAGGATGAAGTGCATACCCTCTAAATGTTAAAGAAACTTCTTGACAGCACAAATCTCTGCTAAGCATTCCTGTTCATTTATATGCCATCTCTGCTCTGTGGAGTTTAGATGAGTACTGGCATAGACGATAACTAGGCGAATACCATCGGAGTCTTCCTGGTAAAGCAGTGCTCCTAATCCATTCTGGCTAGCATCAATTTGCAGTACAATGGGTCCTTTCCCTTCGGGTCTATGCAGGAGACTGATGTGCTAGACATTGCTTTTGAGTGCTTAAAAGGCAGCATGGTGATACGTTATCCAAATCCATTGTGCTTCCTTCTGCAGAAGAGGGTGAAGAGGTACCACAAACTCAGCAATGTTTGGGTTGAAATCCTGTAGCCAGTTGCAAAGTCAAAGAAAGTGTTCCTTAGGTGTTTTTTAGTGTGGGGCTCCTCAGCTTCATCAATTGCTCTCAGAGACCGATGCTGAGGACAATTTACTTATTTAGACACAATGTGCCAAAGGTAGTTAATGGAACTTCTCCCGAAGTGGCTCTTCGAGAGTTTAGCCATCAGTCCATGCTGTTCCAGCCGTGTTAGTACCCTTTGTAGATGGGAGAGGTGCTCCTCCCATTTCATGGAGTAGAGAATAATATCATCCTAGTTGGTGAAGCAAAATTCTCCAACGTATCCTATTAATACTTCAGAAAACATATGTCCTTGAAAGGTGGGGGGAGCTTTTTTCAGACTTAAGGGCATGAACCTAAATTTGAGTGTTTCGTCTTCTGGTGACGTGAAGACAGTGTAAAGGTGGCTGTCTGGGTGAATGGGAACCTGCCAGTATCCCGATTACATTTCGAGCGTGGAGAATAAATGTCCTTCGCCTATGTCATGCAGGGTATGCACACGGTCAAGAGCAGGTGGTGCGGTTTGCAAGGTGGTGTCGTTAATGCCTTGTAGTTAACACAGAAATGGAGTTGGCTGTCCTTGAGAACTAATACCACACATAAGTTGTACGGTGAGTTCGAATGTTCCACTATGCTTTTTGTTTCATTTTCTCCAGTTGTTCCATAATTAGTCTATGCAGTTTGGCGGACACTTTAAACAGTTGATTGTATATTGGAGTGCAGGTATTCAGCAGGATCTCATGTTGCTCTCTCTGGGTCTGACGAAGATTTTCTCCAGTTCCGAAGGCAGTGGCATGTTCATCCATTACCTCCTTAAGCTGTAAAAATTGGTCGTTGGTCAGATCATGTTGGATCTCTTGAGTGTCGAGGGTGGTGACGGCTTACAGTTCGCTCGGGTATTCTCAATGTAGAGTTATGCGTGGTTTGTCACTCAGTTATATCTTTCTCTTGCCATGATCCATTAAATATTGTTGTTCTTGTAGCCAGGGTTGCCTAAGGATGACTTAATATTCTATGTCCGGGGTAACAAAAAAGTCTGTTAGCGTTAAGTCTTGGATCCTAACAGGAAGAGAGAGATGCCTATCGAGATTGATATTATACTCGGGTTTAACCATGCTCGCGTCTTTTACTTGCTGCTTCAGGTCCACAATTTGGCTGTCTTGGAGTAGGTCTCGGCAAATAAAATTCCGTAAGTCAGCAGAATCGAGTAGGACCAAGACGTTTTGATTGTTAATTCGAATAGTGATATAAAGTGCTTCGGGGACGGTTCCTCTTCTTCTAGAAGCATTACTGCTTGCCCTTGTGGATGGTGGCCGACGGATTCGTCACCTTCCTTCTGTTGATGTTTCCTACCTGTGGTTTCTTTTGTGGGCCAGATCCTGCCTGTGTGGGTCGTGACACACAGTCTGCGTCCCCTTTCTCCGTGCATTCGGGTGGCGTGATGGCTTCCACCGGACAGTCTTTATTGTATTGGTACCTGGGGCAGAAACAACATCGGGCTAACCAAGGTTCTTGCAAATTAGGTGGTGGTT
This sequence comes from Dryococelus australis, assembly GCA_029891345.1. Taxonomy (NCBI): domain Eukaryota; kingdom Metazoa; phylum Arthropoda; class Insecta; order Phasmatodea; family Phasmatidae; genus Dryococelus; species Dryococelus australis. The sequence continues at coordinate 150,594,753 of CM056996.1, forward strand.
ATAGCTTGCTTTTGCATTCCACGTACTTTCCCTATTCGACCATTTTGGTAGCCTTCAATTGGTCGAGCAAGGCTTTCGCCTGGCAGTTATTTTCGGCTTCCTTGACTCGTTCAAGGACCTCGTCCGTGGTCGTAGGGTTGGGTACCACTAATATATTACGGAGTCGAGGCAGGAGTAGGCGAATGATTTGACATATACAGTTGCCTTTGTCTCTGTCAGGAAAGATGAGCAGATACATCTCAACTTTGCGTCTGGCAAATATTTCCACCTTTCCTACCCGTCCATTGAGTATGTCCATAAAACTCGGTTGTCAGTTACGCCAAAACTTCTTCCCCTGTAAAGCATTTGGCAAGGCAGATGCTCAGTTGTTTCCAGTCTGCACGAATTCCCCATAGAAATGCCATCATTCTTGGGGCTTTCCCTTCAAGCTTTGCTTGGCTGCAGCTGACCCATTGTTTCTCCAGAATGCTGTGAGCTTGGAGTTCTCGCTCATATTATTCTGTGAAAGCTATGGGGTCTTCGTGGGGGTCTGTCTGTGAATTCTGGCAGTTTCAATTCTTCCATGCATTTCTTATGGCTGTGTTGTGCCGAATGGCCTGGATTTGGGGGTCGTTACACTGCAGCGTGCTTACATGCCTTGCACTTGTACACAAGTCCTGGCCCAATGATTAGTTCGCCAGGCCAACCAATGCAAATGTGGTGGAATGGTTACCACAGAGTATGGATGTCGCATACAGCACATTTAATACAGATGCAGTAGGAATTTTTATTGTTGTGACAGTCTTCGCACCGATATTTCAATCCTTCAGTATTTCTGGGCTCATCTGCCCATCCAAGGCAGGTATAATGTCGCCACTCTCTTCTATAGACACATTATATGTGATGAATCCCCATTCTGGGTCATCATGTCAATGAACAGCGGCTCAGTTCGGCGTAGGCCGAGTTGGACTCTGCTATGGCGAGGTCGCCTTATTCGTAGTTAGCCATTTCGTCTGACTTGGGCGCCATGGGGTGTTTTCCTTTCCTTCTAGGACTTCCCGAATGTTTCGGTTGATGCAGGTATGACCTGTCTGTTTGTAGTGCATTGTGCAACTTCGTCAGTCTGGCCCCATTGTGGGTCTCCAGAAAAACTTGATGCAGGACTACTACTCATGCGCTAGTGGAGTGTTTGAGCTTATACTTACTGCACCATAAGTAGCCCCATAAGCTTTTGGCCAGGGGCTAAACCAAGCACTTCTTTGTGAGCTCTGGGGTCTGATCCTTCTGGGCTGCTGGAACCATCCTTTTATAAAGAACCAGCCTTGTTAGTTGTCGGAAGGGCACAAAGTCTGTGGCCATTAACACAATTGAGACCTTAGGAACTGCCACTGGTTTCTGTATACCTGGGCGATACAGACTGTGGTTTTGATATCTTAGGTTGAGGTACAGGTACTGGACGAAGAATGTCGAGAACCTTGGGAGCAAAGACAGGAGGCTGTGAAGTCAAGGATAGGCGACTCAGTTCAGCAAGCCACTGTGGATTCTCTGAAGGACCTGTGTGTTTGGGGTGGCTGAAGTGGTGGGCTTGCTAGCTTGGGCTTGCTATCTGGGCTGGAGACTAGTGATGGATACAAACAAGGCTGGGGAGTACTCTGACAATTGTCCAGAGTTGCATGCTTGAATTTAATGTGCTTTTTGACTTCTCTCCATGTTAGGCTGGACCACCAAGTAGGAAAATAGGTTATGAGGAAAGGATTCAAAAGATACTACCATGCTAGCCTTGAGAAATGGCAAGGAGGGGAGGGCAGTATTCTCAGCAGAGAGCACAAGTTCAATTGGGGTGTGTGACCGATGGCCTGAATGTGGTTCTCCTTGACGTCCGAAGTCTCAGTCTTGAAGTTGCAGAAGTTGTAAAAACTATCCCAGCCTCATTCCCAGTACCAACACCTGCCACTGTGACACGTGATCAAAAATTACATGAAAACACATTAACAAGTGAGATGAAGTTGGGTGAACATGGCCCTAAATGAATATGAAGTAATTCAAACATTACATGATAAGTCACACTTGAATAATAAGAGATAAAAAAATTTATATAAACATAAACATAACCATACCACATAAGGTACCCTAACCTCACTTCGATGCCATACGTTTTTCCCGTGCACACTCCCTGCATGTGCCGGGATTTCTCTGCATTCATATGCACATTAATATTGTAATACGTAAAACATCTCAACTCAACATTTCAAAGGAAATTCAAATTATAAAGGATACATCACCATGTTCATGGTTTGCAGCCAACGTAACATAAAACACCGAATATGTCCAATAATTGTACTGGTTATAAATGTTCCATTTAAGAAAATATTTTTAAACAAGAAAATAAAGCAAGTGCAAGCAATAAAATGACACTGAAAAATATATACAAAGTATTCCACGTGTGTGAGTGTTCACGTGTGTGGTCTTAACACGAGGTTGCGTTGTTTGTTTATGTTTTGTTGTGTTGTGCACGTCAAAATGCATCACTTCAAGAAAACACTACAAATCCCTTTAAAATAAATATTAAACACATAAGCACTAAATCGAACAGGCGATATACACAATACAAAAAATGCAACACGTGGTCACACAAATGTCACACTGGTGCATGCGGTGCGGCATGTTTTGGAGAGCAAATGATATTATGAACATACCCTGGAAAATTACATCAGCACATGTACAAAACTCATTAGCACTGAAAACAACAAAACAATTGAAAACAAACATTGTAGGGCCACAGAAACACATGCCTATTCGAATCATACTTAGGGCGTACCCATCATACTGGCTGTACTTACGTGCGGATAGTGGCGGTCAGCTGGCTGGGCGGGTTTCTCCTCCTTATTTGGTGAACGGTCTTGGGGCCAGAATGTGGCACACACAATTTTTTCCGTTTGATTGGTTGTTCTTTCGTTCTAATATTTATTCCAACTGAGGCTGACCTTTTTAAAAATATAACCCAACAAATATCAATAACAAAAGAATAAAAATTATAGTTCTTTACCTTGCAGTTGTAACAGTGTTAAATACAGTCACGGCAAAATATTGATGTGTTATGTCGTGGGAAACAAATATGTTAATTAAAAATGACCATAAGAACTATCATCATTTCAGGCATTTTTAAAACGTTATGAAGCTGACCTAAATAATGTTAGTGGCATAAAACTGAGAATTTTCGTACGGAATGGTTTTTGAAATAGGCCTATGACAATTTTTTTTTCAGGGAAATTGTGGGGTAAAACGAGTGGAAAATATGCACTTCATAATAACATTTACACTTGGAAAACATGAATTGCCAAAAAGACATAACGTAACCAATACAAACATCTAAATTGATAGTGAAGAACGCAATGAAGATCAGATATATATATATATATATATATATATATATATATATATATATATATATATATATATATATATATATATATATATATATATAAGTGTAAATTTTCATTATAAATATTTACCCCTCAATTTTCATACAGTTCATTTCCCTCCCCATCTGGTGAAATATTGATGTGGCTCATAAAATCTGTGTTCTTTATTAATTTTAGAGTGGATTTATACCATTTTCCGGATTTTTTTCCTTCAAAAAAGCCCCTTTGTTTTACATTACCTTGAAGAAATGTTTACATTTACTGGAACCTGCTTTCTGTGAGCACCCACAAAATATAATTTCCACGTGTCTCTATACATGAAATAAATGATTTTGATTACGGGGTCAATCCACCAACTTTGTGTTTCTATGCCAGACTGCTGTAGTGTATAAATTATTTGCATTGCAGTTTCGAACCGAAACACCACAGCCCATTGAACCTTTAATATTTCCTAGAACACAATTAAATGTATACAAAAATCGCTTACATGCTCCCATGCATAAGCTTATACACTGCAATCTCAAACACGCAGGCTGGTTTGATACTAACACAATTCTTCATAAAATAACATTCACAACACTACACTGTACAACTTCCCAGCGGTTTGTTTTATGCCATTTTTTACCTTGCAAAGTAAAATCGGCGAATTGCATATTATTTCCAACCAGAAAGTGCGTGGAAATGTCCAATTATTTTATCCGTCGATTATTTTGGGTATGCATATGTGATATTCCTTACTGTTACACCCTACCATGGACATTTGTAATGATCAACAAAAAAAAAAAAAGGCCATGAAGTTTCAAGTGGCGCCTGTCTAGAATTATTTTTTCTCTCTTTTGAAAGTTTACTATATAGGCACAGTGCATGCTTCTCTCTCCGAGACTGGGGTAACTAATTGCAGGATGGTAGGGACAAAATCCGTACGGCGCTAGCTGCCACGTCAAAACCATTAGTAGAATGGTTGGCTCAAGAAAGTGGAAAGGCAACACAAATTGCTGTGTCAGCAATCCTCACACAAATCGTGTTGTCTTCGCCTTCGACTAAGGAGGGTGCGTCTCTGCTTCTTCTGGCTGTATACGACTAATAGCTTTGCGGCACACACCCTGTACACTGTGATCGGCCTGGAAACAGGTCATCTTGAGCCTAGCCCCTAGTGGGTCAGCGGTCACAGTGTATAGCACCGATTTAGGTACTTTTCTAACAACAATTTCTCGCAATTTGCAAACACCACATCGCGAGTCGCTCCACACAGAGCCAACCCCTCCCCCACCGCCCTCGCGTGTCATGGGGGCGGGCGGGGAACTGACTGAGCCGTCGTGGATGACGGGAACTGGCCCGTACTCCTTACAGTACCTCCGGGAAAACAAGCGATTCTTAGAACTGGCAAAGAGACGACCTAATCACCAAACCGTTTACGACATTTTTCCTCAAGTCATCCCTGACCACATTGACCTCCTTGCTACACTCTCGGCTCCAACGACGCCAACAATCACCACACCAACTTCCTCCCGACCGACAACACCGGCCGCAGGAAATGAAAAATTAGAAATGGAAACCGACTTCCGGATAGTAAAACGAAAAGGGGACAGAACAACCACGCAGGAAAACAAGCGTCTCCATTCTGTGTCGTTTGAGGCACATACAAACACCATTCCTATAGAAAATAGGTTTTCCCCGCTTAAGGAGGTAACAGAAAAAACCTCAACAGTTAACCATCCCGGCTTTTCAAGCATCTCCACCCACAAAACACAACAGGCTGCACCTCAAACACGACAGAAAAAACAAAACCATTTCAGATTAGTGGTTCCTGACGCCACTAAATACAACTTACTTGTTCAGAAACTGCGAGCTATTAGTAGGGACAGGTTCTCCCTTCTCCCCACAGCTCAGGGAACGCAAATCCTCACTAAAAACTTTGATTTTTTCACAGCTGCTTGCACAATGCTAGAAGCGAACTACATCCATTATTTTACTTTCTGTCAAGCTTCCGAACTCTAACAGAAAGTAGTTTTTGACCTCCACCCCACAATCGACATTGTGGACATCAAGGCAGACCTGGAATGTGCCGGGTACTCAATCCAGCACATTTATCAATTTAAAAAACCTATCACAGACCAATCAGAACCCCCCAAATTCACGTTGGAGCCGCAACATTTTTTCTGTGTCACGGCGGGGCAGAACACTTCTCCCCCTCCTCTGCTCCCTGTCACGAGGATAAATATGACAATAGTTCATCCCCGACAATACCAGAAACGGCCGACAGACGTGGCACAGTGCCGCAACTGTCTCGCTTTAGGACACACCAAAAATCACTGTTCAATGCAGACAAAATGCCCGCACTGCGCCGGCCCTCACCCCGAGAGTGCTTGCAAAAAACACGAAACCAACTCCAAGCCGACATGCAGCAACTGCGCAGGCAAACACACAGCTCTTTGAAAAGCCTGCCCCAAGTTCCTGGACTTGGTGCAGAAAAGAATTACTGCTGCTGCTGCGGAAATCGCGCCAAAAAAAACTGCAAAACAACCTCCTGCCCCGTCCAGGTTCACAGCCAGGACATTACAGCCCGGCAAAACGTATTCGCAGGCACTCTCTGCATCTATTCACAAACCAGCTCCCACTCTTGACACCCCTGCAATGCCAAATACACAACCTCAGGCCCGCCCTCGCCAGCGAAATTCGCCAGGAGAGATGCGAGGCGTTATGCAGGATTTCCATGAACTCATGGAATTCCTTAGAGCATGCGACTTCGCCTCGCTCATGGTTCATTTCCACCCCTACATACTAAAACTCCGCAACATCACAGAGAAACACGAGAGAACCTGGCTACTTCTCCAAGCCATGGCGTCATTTGCGGCCCCCTAGCCCGTCAACTAGACCCGCATATACCAATTTTCCCTACTCTGTACTGGAGCGACTCCGAAACACAGTACATATATATTAATCACTATGACGAGCGAAATAATCGCGTATATATTCTAGTCGTACACAACTGAACATTTTAAGTTTTGCAGCACCAATTATTTATTTAAGACGATTTAATAATTTTAATTAAAACCGCTTTTAATTAATTTAATTTTTTCCATTTCAAATAAAAGCTGTTGATGGTAAATTAACGACCATGCTGTCATCTCTCGAGCAACTTCATAAGCCCCGCCCCACCAAGTTCTCTTGGCCAATCAGAGCCCATTGGCCTATATTACTGCTTAATTTCACTCACGCGACGTGTTTTCATGGCTCTGCTTTCGAATTTTACAAGTCAAAATAATTATCAATACGGAATATAGTTCAAAACAATTTTTAAAATATAAATTCACGCCTTCAGCGCAATTATACCGCCCGATTTCATAGAAATAAGGCCCCGAAACTGGCCGGAATTTTCCGATCGGTCCTGGACAAAAATCGACCACGTTTAACAAAACTAGTTGGCGCTAGCATCGCGCCAGCCGAAGTGCGCCGTGACGTGCAGGGCGTCCTGACCTCTGGGCTATGTGTTCTTTGCGGTCTGTAGAGGGAAACTTCCTCAGCCCGCAGAGAGATACAACTGCTGCAACCGTATGGGTGGTATAAGGGACCGAGCACACCCCCCGCTCTGACCTTCGGCAATGATGAGAGAGAGCGCCAACCATATCGCTCTCGTACTTCCCCGAGTTAACATGTTTTACTTGACTTTTAGTCGCTCATCACGGTACATTCAGACATGCATTTACACACCAATCAGATTATTTAATGGTTTTTTAACAATAACTCATAAGATATTAAGTAATTACTGAAACAACTACACTGATTTAAATTTTCGCGCAACTTAAATTCACCACTTCAATATACATATAATTAATTTAATTATATAAACACTTGCCACTCCAGTCATGGGAAATCTACTTATATCGAAAATTAACCTCCGCTTTTTATACCAAACTGTCGTTAGCTCTCTCACAGGGAGCTCGTGACAGTACTTCACAAGTCCTGAACTTTAAAATTCCGCGCTGATAAATTCAATTAACTTCACCACTCTCTTTTATCCCGTACAGGCAGGGAAAAAGAGAGTAAAATTCAGCTATGGAAACAGCTCCCAGGCGCTACCCTGGGAAGCCTGTAAAAGAATGCTAGCCTTGCAGCATAAAGTAAATTTGCTGGCGTTGGAGGGGGGTGGGGGTTAGCTTCTCCTCGCCTCTGCAAGCTAACTGACAACTAACTGGGTGACCAAGGTCCCTCACAAGGGACCTATCTACCCCTGCGCTGAGGGAGTAGCGTCCCAGTGATGTAAAATGGCGGAATTGCTGTGTTGTTTGGTGCACAAATACTTACGTAAACACAGCTCCCATTGTAGTTTTTTATTCACTTCCGAAACGGAAAACTGAAGAAGAGCGACATAAGTTGTTGATCCAGGCTTTGCATAAACAAAAGTAATTAATGTTACATGGCTCATAATAGTATTATTTCATACATGGCGGAATGTTGGAGAGATTTTCAAAACAATTTTAGGTGACTAAAGTCACGGCCAAAAATTCCTAAAAATGCTCCTATTAAATAATGCGGCTATAAGGAGCCGCTCGCCACTTTACACTTCCTGGTGGAATGTGATTCCCCGTCTTTTGACACTATTTGGAACCACGTCGCAATCCAGATTCGGCCACGGGGCCCGACGTCATCGCACACATCGTGAAGCTGTGGTAATAATCATTCCAGTGTTCCCTACAATGGCTGTTGCATCTAACCGTCGTGACTTCACGGGACACACTCATTTAGGCCACATATACATTCATCACGACAGTTACCTCTTGTGATGAATGTTAAATATTATGACCCATGGCCACGAGGTACAGGGTGGCAATAAAATGGTAAATGTCGTTTTTGCCAACCCTGCACTGATTGAAACTGCGACCTAATACTAATCAGTCGAGTGTTGCTGTGTGGTTAATGCATCTGTTATGGAACAAACGGACACACCTGATTCGTGGAGCTCAGAAACAAGTCACTTTGTACATGGAACTTAAGAGAAACATAAAACATTACAAGAGCTCTGGAACACGTAATACTTTAAATGAGTTACTGGGTTTCCAGGGATATTCTTCAATCAAAGATGAAACAGAACTACGAGATTTAACAGGAAAGACATTTGTGGTTTTCAACCTGTTGTTAACATTGTAACAGTAAAATTAGCAAATAAAATCGTTTGTTCATCTTTTTAATGAAAATGAAAACTGGATTGTCGTATTCTACTCTGATAGTTATGTTCCGGGTTCATTGTAAAACAGTATCACGCATTTTAACACAACTTTAATGTTACTAGCATCTACCATGGCTAAAAATTATGGACAGGAGATTATGAAAATGAAGAGGAAGTGCAGAAAATTACATGCCTAGTAGACAAATGAAGGGATGATAAGATCTAAGGAAAGTATGTAACATGGTTAGGGAGCTTGAAATGAAGATCAAACAGACAAAGTATGTATTTATGAGGTTCAAGGTGGAAGAAGGAAAAGGCAAGGAATGGGGGAAATTGTTTAGATATGTTAGGTGATTAAGGGGAGGAGAGGAAGAGATGGTAGGCATTCGACAAATGACCAAGAAAAATCGGAGCTGCTGCTAGGACAGTACTTGTCAGTGTTTGTGGCAAAGAAGGATTGAAATAGGGAGGGGGAAGGGGGCAAATAGTGTTGGGGAGGTGTTTAGTAAGTTTAGGATGAGGTAGCGGGAGATAGAAAAGGTATTTAGGAGTTTGAAGAGGAGTAAGGCAGGGGATCCAGATGGGATAGGAAACACAGCACTAAAGTTTGGTGGCAGAGAGTTGGTGAAATATTTAGAAGTGCTGTTTAAAAAGTCCTTAGGAGAGGGTAAGTTACCACAAGATTGGAAGGATGCTATGGTGATACCTATACACAAGAAGGGAGAGGATAGGGGGAGGCCTGGTAGCTACAGACAGGTGAGTCTCACATCAAATACAAGGAAAGTAATGGAGAGGCTAGTGGTGCAGTATGTGGTGAAGGTTATGAATAATAAGAATTGGTTGGAGGAGTACCAGCATGGTTTCAGGAGGAGATACTCATGTGAGACTTAGCTCGCTGGGTTATTAGAGGATCTGGTGCGTGTAGTTGATGAGGGGAAGCAGGTGGATGCCTGCTTCATAGATTTTGAGAAGGCATTTGATAAGGTGCCCCATGGGACATTGATGAGGAAAGTGGAGGTGCTGATACCAGACAGCAGGGTAGTGGAATGGATAGGGGACTTCCTCAGGGGGCGAAGGCAGAGGGTGAAAGTGGGGGATGCAATGTCAGGGATACCACAGGGAAGCTTGCTGGGTCCTTTGTTATTCACCATAATGGTAAATGACATGGGATTGGGGATTGGGGGGAAAATAAGATTGTTTGCAGACGATTGTGTTGTGTATGCTGAAGCGGGTGAGGGAGGGGGAAATTTGCAGGTGGACATTGACAAGATATGGTTGTGGACCAGGAAAAATAATATGAAGATAAATGTAAGAAAAACTAAGGTAGTGAGGTTTATAAGGAAGAATGTGATAAGGGACATGTACAGATGGGAGGAACAAGAGATAGAAGAAGCAGCAGAATATAAGTATGTAGGGATTGTACTGCAGGGAGACCTCAGACGGAAAAAACAGGTGGAGAGGATGGTTGCAAAGGGAAGAAGAGCTCTGGGTGTGCTGGGAAGGGTGCTGAAGGGAGTCAGCTGTGAGGTGAAGGAGAAGGTGTATATCATAATGGTACCGCCTATGTTAGTATATGCTGCATCAGTATGGTACCCGTTATGTGGAGGTGGGAGGTGCATTGTTAATGGGGCAAACTGGCAAGTCAGGTTTCTTCTACTTGACACGCTAATTATATCTGTATTGGGTATGAATGCTTGTAAAGTAATGAAGTTGATAGCCAGGTCAAACAGAGTAAACATAAATGTGGTTGAACACAGTAGATCTCCTTGCAAACCAGTGTTTAAGTTGTGTAATGACACTAAGTCTAAGTTTGTTGCAGAGAACAAAAATATCTTTTTGAAGGAGTAGGATGTTATCCAGAACAATATGAAATTATTGTAAAAGAAAATACTGTACCTCCAGAAAATTCCTGTCACAGAGTACCAATTTCTGTTCGAAATAAACTCAAAAATACACTGAAACACATTGAATGCAATCAGATAATTGAGAAAGTTAACAATGTAACTGACTGGGTGAATAATACTACTATTGTTAAAAAGCCAAATGGTTCCTTGAGATTATGCTTAAACCCCTATCATCTTAATAACAGCCTTAAGCCAGAGAAGTATCCCATTCCAACACTTGATGAGTTGAGCTCTAAATTGTCTGAGAAAACGGTCTTTACAGTCTTGGACATGAAGGATGATTTATATCAAGTTAACCAGACTGACAAAAGTAGCAATATCTGTACTTTCATCACATCCTTTGGTAAATATAAGTACAAAAGATTACCATTTGGCTTGTCAACCGCTTCAGAGGTATTCCAGAGATTCAATATGAACTTATTTGGTGACATAGGTGGTATAAGTATTTATTTTGATGACGTGATATCAGGCTGCGATGAGGAGGAACATGATTCCATCTTAGGCAAGTGCTTGAGAGAGCTAGAAAATATTGTGTGCACTTTAATGTAAACAAGTTGCAATATAAGGTTCATAAAGTACGGTACCTAGGACTTCAGTTCAATGAGCAGGGTGCAAGTTCAAACCCAAGTCAGGTTGAAGCGATAAATACACTGGAGGCTCCAACAAACAAAAAAGAGCTTCTAAAGATACTCGGGATGGTTAATTTTTTTGTATAGATTTATACCCAATGGTGCTAAATTAACAGCATTGCTACGACAACTGACTAAAGTATTGGACACCAGAAGTATTGGAATTGGACACCAGATCACAATGCAGCATTTGAAAAGTTGGAAACATTCATTTTCCATTCTCCTGTATTATGTTTGTTTGATATGTCTGCACCTATTACTATACAGGCAGATGCATCTCAGAATGGCTTTGGTGCTTGCTTGTTGGAAGAAGGTCAGCCTGTCTCTTTTGCATCACATAGTTTGACTTACAATGAAAAGAGATACCCGCAAATGGAGAAAGAAATTTTGGCAATTTGTTTTGTATTGGAAAATTTTCACCAGTATGTCTATGGAGTTAACGTTAAAATACTTACGATCATAAATCGAAAGTATCAATTGTACAAAAATACGTGCTTAAAATAACACCCAAGGCTTCAAAGGCTCAAACTAAGGCTTCTCGGGTACAAAGTTGAAGTTGAGTATTTCCCAGGTAAGGAACTGTTCATTGATGATCTGTTGTCATGGTCATACTTACCTGGTGGTCAACCAGAAACAGAGACCCACAATGATATTGTACATGGACCAAGTCTGGATGTTGCAATGAGCAATACTAAAATTAATCAATTTAAAGCTGAAACAAAAAATGATGCAATGTTGAACACTGTCTCTAAATATTTTTTAATGGTTAGCATGCATCTAAAGACAAAATCATCTTATGTCCCCAACCCTTGTGGTCTCTTCGACAAGATATTACTCTTCACAATGGTATGTTGTTTTGGATGACAAAATTATTGTTCCCAATGTCTTAAAAAATGAAATGTTCCTTCTAGCACATGCACCCCATCTAGGCATAGAAGAAACCAAACAAAGAATCAGGCACCTACTTTACTGGCCTGGTATCAATAGGGATGTAAAGAAATTGTTGCAAGCTGTAAAACTCGTGAAAAATTCAGCAGGTCTAAAGTAAAAGAAACTTTAATTCCTCACAACTTGCCAAGTCTACATTTTGAGAAAATAGGTGTAGATGTTTTTGACGTGAGTGGCCACAGCTACTTGGCATTGATGGATTATTACTCTTAAGTGACTTGAGCTAGTTCCAATTCAAAACAAAAATTCTAATGAGATAAAAGATAAGTTAATTTCTGTATTTAGTGTTCATGGTGTACCTCAGTATATTGTTTCTGACAACATGCCATTTTCCCGCTTTGAGTTTTTCCAGTTTGCAAACAAGTGGTCTTTTGAGATAATCACATCTAGTCCTAAATACCCTAAATCAAATGACTTGGCAGAAAAAGCAGAAGGTATTTCCAAAGCAACGATTAAAAAAAAACCACAGAGGAAGGTGTTGACATCACAGCCGCACTGTTGGAATATAGAAGCACTCCAGTATCTGGCATGAATGTGTCACCTGCAGAATTACTCATGTCACGTAAACTACGGTCACCTCTCCCTATTGTCAGGTCTCAAGTAGAACCTCAAACACATTATGTAGAAGGCATTCTCAATGCCAGACAGGTGAGACAAAAGGCATACTATGACAGAGGTGCAAGGGTTCAGACTGACTTTAAGCCTGGAGATAGCGTCGTGATTCAGGAAAAAGGTATCTGAGAACCAGGACGAGTTACCGGAGTGGAAAATACCCCACGATCATACAGGGTTGTGAATTCTAAAGGGAATATTGTGAGACGCAATTCCATACACTTAAAGAAGTTGTGTAATGAACCAGTAACCATGATGGATAATGTAGAGGAAAACTCTGATTAAACACAAAATGAAATGAATCAGGACGTTCCTAACAGTGACATGGTAGAATCTCCCACACACTGTGTATAAGCTTCATATCCTAGTCCATTCACGTATGTGACTAGGTCTGGACTAAGAACACTGATTTTGTTTGTTAACTGCTATGTTCATATATGTATAAGCTAGTAACCTACACTATGTGGTAATTATACCATTTACTAATTTACTAATTATTATTGAAATGAAATGTATAGGTGTTCAGAGTAAATTGCAACAATTGTAATTTTTTTTGGGGGGGAGGGGGGGAAGCAAGTGAATCATAATAATGACTGTTGTGTGAGTTTGTTGTGTATGTGATACGACTTGCTATTCAGCCTAACTGTAGAATACAAGATGCCATTGGAAAAGGGACTGTGACAGATGTTAAGTTGGCTAGACATACTGTTTACAATGTTGTTAGTGTGACATTCATATCATGTGTAATCTAAGGAGATAAAGTGGACTAGTGTGATGTGTGTGAGGTTATTGAAATAAAACAAGAAACACAAAATTTTTTTTGCACTTTGTTAATAAAATACAAAATTGTCCTTTATTAGATATAAATATGTACTAATACCGAGATGGTTGAAAACTGCTTCATAATTTTGAGGCTATATGCTTCTATTTATGCCTGTTACATAGGCCTATATTTAAGATATTTCTTTAATAAAAAGTGTCTCATACTAATTTCATCTCCTAAGGCTTAATCTTATCCTTAGTTTTTGGAGTTTATTAAAAAAAAACTGGGATTTCAAAATGACAGTACTATTTAATATGAGTACAGAATTAGAATATCCATCAAATGTGCCCACAAAAGGCTTTACATTTTTGAGAATTGTGAGGTGTGTGTGTGCTGTACTAAAACTGTGTTTTGAAATGTCGCCTTCATTTCAAAGATTGACAAAGGTGGCGACACTAGAAGCAAAATCATGATAAAAGTATCCGTAAATTTTGCAAGAAACATTAATTTCCAAAAACAATTTCATCCCATTTTCAAAGTTTCTGAGTAATCTATGGTAACCAGCCGAAAATATGCTCCCATGCATGCTGGCATTAAGATGGAAAGACCAAAACATGTATACATGTCAGATGCACGTTAGCCAATAGCAAACCGTTTCGACTGTTTACAAAAGAGTTTAATAACTTTACATCTTGAAAGCATAATAATAATGAAAATAAAGAGTGCATAGGTATAATATTTTACATGGTAGAATTCAGGGGCGTATCCTGAAAATTTTGGCAAGGCATGCAACATAAAACTTAATTTCGCACTTCACTTTGCACAGAGTAATTAAATATTAATAACAACAAAATGAAAATAAAAGGTTACTGGAAATATTTTAGTTTGAGTACTTTTTTCCTCTCACTCTTACCTTCATCTGGATTGCTTTAAAACAAGAGAAAATCACTAATGTTAAAATATGCCCATAAAAAGGTCAAAAGTTTCTCCAGATTTAGATTATACCCTCACAGAGGTGTACGTGAAGTGTAAGAGATTTGTAAACTTTCAATCCTGAAGAAAATTGAAGTATTGAAGTAATACAAAAATACCTGTGTTAATGATAACTTTCAAACATTTTGACTCGTATTACGACACTTCAACATGTAAGTTGTTGAAAAGAACACAACTTAATCCCTAGGGTAACATACAATGTTAGTGCAAGGACCAATTAAAAAAAAAAAAAAAAAAAAAAAACATTGTAGCCAATTTTTAAAGAAAATTATTTTAATGTTCCAAATGAAAGAAAGGAAAAACATAAATCCAGGTGTCAAATAGCGAGATTCACTGGCCAAATCAAATAATTGTACATTTTAAATTGAAATGTGTATAATTCATTTAAACACCCAAAATTCACAAAACACTTAAATTCACTAGTAGTAAATTGCTTCAATTAGGGCTACGGCAAAGTTAAATTTATGCTTATTAGCAAGAATAATTGAAAATGCGGTAAAAACATTATTTGCCTGTCAAAAATGTAATTAAAAATTAAAATTACTTATGGAATTTCAAAAAACATAATTTACATCTAAGTTTTAAGTTTTGAAGAATTATTTCCACTGTAATATTAACCATTTATTTATAAGTAATCATTTATAATTTTTGTAAAGGTCAGAATTAAATGTTTGTACAAAGTTTCTGACTTTGTTCCCTGTCTT
Organism: Dryococelus australis; assembly: GCA_029891345.1. NCBI lineage: Eukaryota > Metazoa > Arthropoda > Insecta > Phasmatodea > Phasmatidae > Dryococelus > Dryococelus australis. The sequence continues at coordinate 150,609,874 of CM056996.1, forward strand.
TAAAATGTTAGCGGGTGTATGTCTCCAATTTTTAACAACTTCTAATTTCTCACTAAACGAGAATAACTGAAACGATTTATTAAATGCACTTGTTAAAATGTCACTTTCACAGTCATCATTTATCTTGCGAAACTACTGCTTAAAATACTAATTAAAATGTAACAGTAGAATATGCAACCCATCAGTCACTAAAAATTGAATAAAGGTATATAAACTAGCTCGCTAGCACGCTAAATGCAATGTCACCAAATACAATAGACACTAATACCGTACAGCTGTATATGAACAACACGGGCAAGTGTGTGATCAGCAGCAGCAGCATCAGCAGCGAACCTAGCGGCTTGAGGTGGCAAACGCTTGCGAACTTTGAATCTGCGTATACGCACAGTGGACATAACGATTGCATTTGTGCACGAAATACAATATTCCTATAAAGCATTTTGTTTGGAACATTTTTCTTTTATATTGTAGTACAAGTGTCTTAATGCATGTATAGTAGTTTGGATTTAAAAAAAAAAAGTGGTATTTAATGCTGAAAATCTCTAACAAGTGAACTCTACAAACTGTAAAATTTATCTTGTAATGTTCGGGATGCATCTGAAGAACTGGAACACACCGTGGTTACACATGATTTGTTTATAACTTTTCAACATACGTGTATGCTACAGAAATACATTCAAAATATATGTTTGCTTTTCTTCATTAGATCTAATACCTAACCTACAACACACATACGTTTTTGACATACTGTTTCGTAACATTTATCATGAATTAATACTATTGTGTTGGTAATTTTTGTATAAGAATTATGATCTAAAAACATTAGTGACCTCCCTCATTGCAAAGATAAAAAGTGACAACCAAATTTGTTGCTTTAGCAAGTTTGAGTATCTCTCTAGCTAAATTCTGATTTAATGCGCATCTAGAGCGTATGAGTATCAAAAATTAAAAATGAAGAAATAGCTTTAGTTCCCACGCAGTAAAACATTTCTGGAAATTAGCTTCTTGAAACTGCTGTTGTGCTGATTGTTTTTGTTATCCACACGACTTTGTATTCCCAAACAGCACGGGAAAATTAATCCTAAATATTTATCACTACCCTTTTTTAAAATCAAGGGCATATTAATGCCATATTTTTTTTTTTACTGGCCAAGTGTTCGATCTAGGCATATTTTTTGTGTGGGGGGGAGGTGGTGTGGTAAATGGACATCTGCCCGTACCCCCTTTATTTTAAATTCTAAAGTAAGGTTTTTTTTTTAAAGTAAAGTTTCATGTGTTGTATGTGCTGGAAATGAGTAAAAAAATTACAAAAATATTTGTTAGTAAAAAAGCAAATCTGAAAATGGAATAGATTTTGCAAAACTAATAGTGTAACAAACAATTATATACAGAGCAAATGCCACCTGCCATGGTAATTCAATGAATATGAGTACTAAAATCATTAAAACTATATAAAACATAAGCAATTCCCTGTCTTAAAACTCCTGACGGTAAATGTAAACAAATGTTTCGCCACCTCAAGCCGGCAGAGCAATCACTTTTTGAACGGAAAATCGCCAGCTGTTCGGTATTAGTCTGTATAGTATTTGATGTCACCTTGTGCATGCATTCACCCACATTTTGTGCTAGCTTGCTGTGACGTCACACCAGCTGAACGAGTGTTGAGAACACGACAGCACAATGCCTCGACGTTTCATGGAACTATTATGATTAATTATCGAAATAAGCACCGCACCGCCACCCTCCAATGCCTTGCCACGACATTTCGAGTAACTAAGAAAAGGGAGGTGTCAAGATGCGTGCATTTCAGTCCCATGTGTAGTGAGGAAAGGAAAATGTATTTTTATTTAGAAGAAAAATGGGATAAATGTGTTTAAGACACATGTTCATTTTTGAATTTTACGAAAGCATGCACTGCATGCATTGCATTAATGGAGAAACGCTGCTGGTATTATATACTGTAATTATATTAATGGTATCAATCAAAGTGTAATTGATTTTACAGGCAAAGTCCATATTAAAACTTTGGGTTTTTTCTCCTGTTAATATTGTTTCACTTTGTGTTGAATGTAATAAACTGTGCACATTTCAGGCATACAAGATCAGTCGCACTGAATCCAATTTTTGAAACAATAAGATTTGATATTCTGTAACAAACAAACACTGAAACTTAAAATTCCAATATAAAAAGAGGAAGGTGACAAAATAAATAAAATTTTGTAGTAAATTTAATTTAATTACATTTTCACATAAATGTACAAAAAGAAAAAAAAAAAATATATGCAAATAAATTAAACAAAATAGTACATTTACTCCTACAATTATGTAAGTGCATGGTCAATTTCACTGAAATAAATTTCTCAACTGTTTCATCAGTGTTTTAATTCTATTTTATTAACACCACACGTAAACATTTCATTATTCCATATTCTGAAGAAGAGAGCTGGAAAACCTCGGTTTCACAACCAAATACATCACATTCAATAATAAAGACTTCCAGGTGGAAATTAATAAAAACACTTATGTAATTACTACAGATGTGTCAAATTTCAACAATGTAAACACAAAGAATGGACTAAACTTCCAAAGGACAGCCTATCGGACACTCCACAATCTGGAGAAAAATCTCTTATCCGCTTTTCAAATGAGTTCAACTTTGTAAAGTACAGGTGCGGCCATCAAGAATACAAAATTTGTATGCACAGTTCAACTTTCCTAGCAGTTTATTTCACAAATAAGTCCACACAATCTACACAAAACCATTATCCTAATGTAAGCATGCTTCCATATTTATAGGAACTAACACCCACACAATGGATAAGCAAATACTATTAACATTATCAATGTAAATGCCTTGAGAGGGCTTTATCAGTCAGTGTATGTGCATGTCAATATGCAGGGTCAATGTCAACTGCACACATCAAATAACCATAATTACAACTTATACACACTATTTGTGTAGCAAATAAGGAAAGCAATACAACACTGGATTTTGTGCAGTGACTAAAATCTATTGGTATAGTAAAATCCTCTTAAGAAGTTTTCCTGCTTAATAAGCTTTAAAAAGTTTGCACTTTGTCTATTACAAATACATACTGTACTTTTACCTTTTTAAGAAGTTTTCCTGCTTAGTAAGAATACATTTTTCAGTATTTTTCTGAAATATCTTAATAGGGTTTCACTATTAATATTAAGGAGTTCCACATACTTATGACAGTACGAGGTTCACAAATATGAACTTTGTACTGAAATCTAAAGTAGTTTTGAAGATGATTTCAAAGTACACTCATCAACAGAATAAAAAGAACCGATACTTCACCAATCAATTTGAATGTGGCCAAAGTATTGTGTTTGACCACAGCACTGCTCCAGATAGCTCACCAGACACAATACAAATTGAAAAAATATGTCGAACACACTCCTACTTTTAGCCACACCATAGAACATGCTGACAACCAACATAATGTAGTTACAGTAATTACTTTTAATGTATATTGGAACAAAGTGCTGCTCAATTGGATTTTAAGAACTAAACGAAGAATGTCGCAAATGCCTTAATCGGCTCACAATGTTCACATTACATAAGAAATTTAACTAAATACATGAAAAGAAAATAGCCATATGGTTTAAAATTTTACCTTGTCGTTTGTACGCTCTAAACCTGCAGAGTAAAAATAACGCACACTGGCAAATGACATAGATGTACAAACTGACCACAATTTGCTTGTCCAAAGTCTACTGTAAAGAAAATGACAACCATGAAATGTAAGCATGCTATTGATTGAACATTCTACAGCATGTAGTACATTTGAGCCCAGATGCAACAATCTAAAGCGATATTAAGTCAAGGTTTTCAGGAACTGTAAAAAAGAAATCCCAAAATTTAATGGGGGAAAAAAAAAAACCCTGCTAAAACTAATAAATTACAATGAAAACAGAATAAAATACATTCCCTGGAAATAAAATGTACGTATTTCTCAGTAGGTACTCTTAAACCATCCGCTTTAAAAAAAAGTTTAAAATTACGGTAGCGGTGAGACGAGTTGGCAGCACATGCACCTAGTGAGTTAGACTTCGTGTGTCACGTTACAAGGATTTCTTTATCCTTCACCCCTGCCTCCCCACCACGACCATCCCTCCTGACGTGCCTAGCTGCCCTCCCTCAGTGTCTAGCATGCTTATGCTATTTTTTTTAATGGAATACAATTTTATTTATGGTTGTGGATACAACACATTATGTCAACTCCCCTTGCTTCTCGGTCGCATAAAACTGGTAGATTTGAATTTAACTAAACAGCAGAATAGCGAAACGATTTTCAATAACTGTGACATTTTGTTAAATTGGATATCTACTGTATTTGATATTTTTATTTGCAATAATAGCAGCAGCAACTACAAAAAGTATTTAATGAAATTTTCACCTAAAAAATTAAATCAACACATTTCCCAATAACCTAAGCAAATGCCATTTTAAGTTTTTACTATCACAATCAATTGCTTGAACCAAGTTTTTACTACTTCAATGTGGATTATAAATAATTATTGTGTGTTTTTGCACAGCGTTTATTTCATGATTACAAATAACTAAAGCAAAATTTTGTGATTTTGTGCCATGCGAAAAAATGTACTCCTATGAATAGTCTTATTATTCTGACAAACTGTCTTTTCTGCCACTGCATCTTGGCTGATTCATGGCCCCATTTTTATGCTAATTTTGATGTAAATCTGTGTCCATTTATTGAGATCCGAGAAATAATTTGAACCAAAACACATCTACTTTTAAAAAAAATTGTTTCATGAATGCATAGGTCTCATTTTTTTTAAGCAAACATTTAACAAACTGTCTCTTCATGCACGGTATCCTAGGCAGATTTGCAGCCCAGTTATGCTAATTTTACTGTTAATCGGTGTCCATATATACATTTATAATTTTACTAAAACGTGCCTTTCTTCTAAATATTTGTGTTTAATTAATAAACAATGATTGGTTTTCTTATGTTAACAGTAAAAAACAGTCTAATAGGCAGCAGACTGAATGACCTGATATTGATATAGGAGCTCAGATTTTTTGAGCTTGAAAAATATTTTCAGCTGAGCTTGGACCACAAGCAGGTATTTGGCTCAAGCTCGATTTTCAAGTACTCTCAGACCTCTATGGCACTTTATGCCATTTCAAAACAATACAATTTTCTAGTCCCTATTTACGGTATTATTTGTATTATAACATTGTAGTGTAATAACTGTTATAATTTTACAGTGAACTATATACTATCATTTCGAGCAACTTCCATACCTCAACAGTAATGCCAGGAATCCAAAAATCATAATATGTAAAGCCACATCCAGATATGCATGCGCTGGCTAGCATGACAGTTTGCAGTCAGTGTGGATGTGCTCGCATGCCTCATACACATAAGTGCACGCTCATGCACGAGTATGCACCTCAATCTATTCCTCTGGCAGTACATGAAAGAAAAAGCTTGCAATCCCTTCATGCACCACAAACCTGTGTAGATGGCTTTTGCTGTAGTGAAGGGCTTGTGGTGTCCATGTTTCCTCCTCCTATCAGTGGTGGATCCAGAAACTATTTTTGGGCGCAAATACAAAAACACTTGCCAATATTTAGGACATAGGAATGATCTGCTATACATGAAAAGCATTTGCGGAAGTACGTACGTGGAAATATCAACCCAATGAATACAGGTTGTCTGAAAAGTCTTTCCCTAATTACAAACTTTATTCGTATCCGCTATATGTAAATAGGGATGTGAAACTGGTGCAAAAATGTTGGCAAACTAACCAAGTTTTTCTGTTGCAGGTTTCAATAACGTGGCTGTAGTGTAGCAGTTACAGTGTCCTTGAAACCAGATATTCACAAATCAGGAAAAAGCTTGGTGTCTCTGGTACCACGAAACCCGGTCACCAATAAGAGTGCAGAGGAACTCAGACAACATATGGAAAGATGCCGCCCAATGTCAAGAATGTTAACTCCTGCTATGACAAGTTCAAGAACACAGGATCTGTTGCTGACTTACCGAGAACTGGCCAACCATCAACCTCAGCTGAAAGGGTGGAAACAGTGAAACTGTCTTTTGTGCGAATTCCCAAGAAGGACCTGATAGGGCCTCACATGAATTACAGATGTAAAAAAGTTTTCTTCATGATATCTTACACAAACTTCTATTGTTTCATGCATACAAAGTGTACATTGTTCTGGTTTGTTGCACAATAACACCTCGCAGTGGTATGGCTTTGCAGTTATTACGTATTGAGGATGATAATGGCACATCTCCAGTGTATCTGGACATGTTGCAATTGTTTGCTGTTCCTCATTTGCTTGAGTATCACCCAGATGTTATTTTTCAAGATGGTGCACAGTCACATTGCAGTTTGGAGGTTGAAGGGCTTGTTATTGTGACTCATATTTTAAGGTTTTGTGATACTCCTACTGCTTGGGTTATATTCACCAGTTCTGGAGTGGATATTGTGCTTAATCCTTTTCATACATGTGATATATCACTGTACTAGATGGCTTAAAACGTTTCAATGCACATGTGTAATTTGACCCTTATAAGAAGTTTTCCTGGCGAAATAAACATTTTTTCAGTCTCTTAAAAATGTCTTAACAGAGTTTTACGTGTTTTGTCCTAGATTGTATGTAACAAATGTTTTAGTAGCTGGATAGATAAAAGTTCATTAATGATTGCTGTAAAACTTGTATGCATTTATGCAGGTGTGTTTCAAGGCACAACCATAAAAAACCAAATTGCATAGCCTATCCTCTAATTTATAGGCATTGTTTTCTTGTTGGGGGAGAGATTGCCCCTGTAACCCCCAACTTAAATCTACTAATGTCTGATATACAGTTAAACATAGATACAACTAATGTGACAGTATTCTTTGGCATTTGATTGAATATAATTTCAGAGGGACATTCTGCAGATGCCAAATTTTTTTTATAAGCATTTGGAAATCACATTAAATAGCTTATAAAGGACATTAAATTCAGTGAGATGAAAAGTAAAACAGTTTTTTTTTATAAAGGATCTTATTTTATGTTGACCAAAGGAGAAGAGAAGATTAAAAATTGGGAGTTAGGGGAAGCTAATTATTTTATGAAACATGGTTTTCCTCAAGTTATTTACAGAACAACAATTTTTTTAGTTACTGCAGAAATGAAAATGCAGCACTGGCTGATAATATCACTTCATATTGCCAAATTTTATTCTGATCTGAGATTGGTATACTAGCCAACGCTTGGCATTTGAGCAGGTTATACAGTATCACATTAATTATTTCATTACTAATGGGTCAAATTTGTCCAAATTAGTTTGTATCTCATTCTTAAACAGTTGCCTTTGTGATTATTCTACACATACAAATGAAAATATTCCGACACTGTGCTCATGATCCACATGTGCCTGCTCATGCACCACACGAACACCATGTGCCCACACACAAGCATGCACATACATATTTGGACACACTTTAACAGCATACCTTCAGCAGCACACTGACATCACCGCATGGATGCCAACATGGCAATAACATGTGACGCATGATGTATATATACTATTTATTTTTGCTACTACTACATATAATCATGTGCACACCACATGATCTAGAAGTGATACAATCTCTGAATGGCAGTTACCCAAGCCAGTATTCTGTCTCCATAAATAAGGTGGCTGCTCTGAGAGCGGAATGCACCTGAAGGAAGAGAATATTATATATTGCCCTGTCTAAACAAAACCCCGTGGGAAGGGAAACCAGTTGGCCATGTGAGCGAAACTACCCCTAAGCTGGCGCACCGAATACCAACTGCACACCAGAAAGACCTGCTTTAGGCCGCCCCTGAGAGATGGCAGCAAGTACGGCTCTGCCTACAAGGGAGGAGCCACCCCCACTGAAGTTACCAGCAGGAACCCAAGACACCCCTAACCCCCAGGAGAATACATGGCCCTGTACCGACGCAGAATGGCAGTTTATACCAGTTACCAATGTCGGACTTCTGAAGTATGCGCTACAACCTCAAAGAGATGCCGTTCCCCCACACTTAACACTTGCCGTCAACCACACACCCCATACTACCCCCTTAAGTCCCTTCAGGACAACACAGCTTCAGTTAGGGTTTAGTTGTTTTGAAGGCTATCTAATACGTTGCTCTCGCTCTTCTAGCTCGCCCTTTAGGCAAGACTCTTCAAGCCAACAGGTCTCTTCACCTGTCTTTTGCTTTTACCTCCTGCAAGTTAATCAGTGCCTTGAATACCGCAGGACAGTATGGGTCACCATGTTCTATTCTGGTCGGAATAAAACACGTTACTAGTCTAACCGCCATCTGCTCCTTCTTTTGTGAATTGTGTTTAGTCCTAAGTGTCACCCCACAAAGGAGAGGCAGGAAACCACTGTTTTAGAACTGGTTTGCTGAATATAGAGTAGAACTGCGGCCTGTCCCTAAAAAAGGACTTCACGTAAGTCACACACAAAACAACCCATTAGAAGACCACCCATACTGTGGACCAGACACGCAAAGGTACCTGGTGTGCACATACGGTAGACCATTACTAGCAAGACACACAACGAAAAGGCTAGATCACTCGTCAGGTAGCCCACTCCATCCACCGTGCATAAATCCACCAGAAGGAGTGGCAGGTCTGACAAGGAGGGATCTAACCCTTCTGTGCTACACACTAGCTAGGGATATTGTTGCCTGCCACCCGAGTGCGGACGTGAACCATAGAACCTTACCCCTGGTAAATGCAGTTCACCCACAGAAGGGAAGTAAGTGGAGTGACAGAAAGGCAGCTGCTATCCTCACTGATCCTCGCACAGAAACAAGCACTGCTTAATCAACCAGCCCCAGTTTTCAGCTACTTGACCCCCCCCCCCCCCTGGAATGAGCTCATGCCGCCCAGCAACTGTTGAGGCCTCTTCTCACAGTTCTCCTCCCCCCTGCAGGTAACATGTTTGACACATTAATAGTAAAAACCCCCGGAACTGCACATCCTATCATAGAGTACCTCAGTCTGGGCCTGCTCCTGGTACTAGGCGTCGAGCCAGCTGACGATGCCAGACCAGCCCAGCCAGCCACCAACAGTGGGCTGAACGCCTCCAGAACCCACCAGCAGACACTGTCACAGTCAGCCCGCCGGGTCAGGAGACCTCACACAGGATCTACACCGACGAGTGCCTGACACATGGCAGTGAGAGGTAATCTCCAGCAGCTCCGCCAAATTCACGCACCCGCATACTTAACCTAGCCCATTTAGACTTTGTGCAGAGCCGGTGGCCTACCCACCTGACTCTGTTCAAAGGCACCATCAAGGCCAAACGCCAGATTCTGCAGAGCCCACCTCAGTAAGGTCTACACCCCTGAGCCTGTGTGACTGATTTAACACAATCTAAAAACCCTAGTAAGATGCAGACACACTCCTGCCTCTAAGAGCGTCACATGTTTAAAACGTTTGTGTGCCAACCACAACACAATATAAATACTCAATTACTGGTAATTACATATTAAAATAGAAAAATGGACTAGAATACATACACTTTTCTAATGACTTATTGCAATACTACAATATGCACACCAGTACATCTAGTCTACATTTATAGAGAAGCTACAAAAGTACACCCACACATTACTTGTAGAACTGAAACTCATAAATACTTTAAAATTTAAAACAAAATCAATATTATTAATTTAAATATAATTTTGAAATTGAAAGCACATAAAAAAATCATTATAATCGAAAAAAATTCTACATAAATGTAGAAGTTATGACAATATTACAGCCCTATACCGATCTTTTATAAAGACACCTATATTTAAGATGTGAAAGTAAATGCACATATGACTTTCACAGACACACAAATTTTATCATGTAAATCAAACGTACTGTGTGACATATCACTATCTACAGTTATCTCTGATCAACACTTGCTTCCACATAATTTTACACAACTTACCTACACAACCCTGCTTTCTTTGCAGGCACAGTAAGACAACTCACAATGCCAACTTACATATAGATATTAGATCATTCTTAAGTATGTAGTGCACAAATTTACCAAATTTCTACTGTTCCCACTTTAAACACCTCCCTCACTACTCTCCAATCAAACTCATCTAGCTTGATAATCCCAAATTAATTATGGTCCTCCTCTAGGTCTTTTGTCGTCTCTAATATTATTCTGGGCAATATAAATTATTTCATCTTACCATCAGTCTTAATCTCAAAATCCTGTTAGCTATGAACCTGAAGATACAAACAACATTCACAATTAAGATAAAATTTTTTGCCCATTTAGGTTGAGATCCTGCAGTTAGTATAATTTGAATTACAGTTGACTCTCATTGTACTGTAAACACATGAACCAATAAACCACATCCACAGTTACTTTTCAGTGGCCCTGGCAAAACTTCTATATAAATAATGATAAAGCTTACCACTAGCATCATTTATTGGATGTTGCGTCGATCAAAGTCTATTTAGGTCCCGTCACCTATGATTTCCCGCAATGATCGTTTTTAAGCTGATTGATTATGCAAATATCTGGTAACTGGATGTGAAATATGTCACGTGCACTGCTGTTTATCACTGCTCTGCAGCACGTCCGTCTTCCCAACACATCTGTGGCATGGTTCAACGTGAGAGTCTGGCTTGCTACCTCCCCTTACATGCCTGATGGGAGGAGAAGTGGCGACCTAGCAACAAATGTAGCGACCTAGCATCAGCTCCATCTCACCCCTCTTTGTCTCTCTTTACGACCACGCACCTTCCTTCCTTTACTTAAATGCCACTGAGAGGGGATGTTACCTTGCAAAAGAAAAAGCTCATCCTTTGTCTCGGCCGTTATCTCTTACATGCTTGGCCGCAGTACAAGTAAAGTGTGACTAGTGATCATAGAAACTTTAACATGAAATTATTATTTGCAAACATGTCTTCTTTTGTGATTGAAGGCTGTTTTTTTCCTGTAAAGTTTGGTGTTTAATTTGTATCTGGCGTAAAAAAATTAATTTAAAAAAAATTAATTTAACTCAATGGACAGCATCTTCGCTAACAAAATTATATGCCTAGAAGCATATACTTGACCTCCCCTTGTCGTCAGAATTGTTTGAATATCGAGTGACTTGTATTATCAAGCGTAAGTTCATTTTCAATATCTATCTGTGGGGAAATCAGATGATTTATAGTACTTTATTTAATTAGACATGCATCTTTTGAATAAACTGATATCCTGTAAGGGTTTAATAGAGACAGTTTGTTGTCTAATAATGGGTAAGCACCGAGCCTGAGCGCAGCGTGACTCGTGACAGGGAAAATCAGAGGAAGTGGTTTTGATGATTAATTATAAAAGATTGTGAAGAAATAAATTTTAATCATGTATTTATTCATTACGGTCTCAAAATTACAGCTTTTGCAGTGAAATAAAATAAATTAATTTTAAAGACAGACATTTGGCATGCGTGCAAAATGTCACCAACAAGGAGGGGAGAGGTACATTCTTTTCCCCCTCCTGGTGCTTCTCCTTCGCCACCTTAAACACACGGGCCGATCGATAATCTCTCCACGCACTCTCAGCTGGTTATGTGAGCATGGGACATTTAAACTTTGACTTGCATTCAGTGTCATATTATTTCCATTTTCAGAAGGTTTTGTAGGTCAGCTTGCATTTTGTGTGGAATACAATCAATTATATACCGTATTTTGAGATGAAATATACCTTATTTAAGTGAATTAGAGGCGAAATGGTTTTTAATTTATTATTTACAGTAATACTTTCCTTAAAAAAATCCCATTTTTATTGTGTTTATTACCTAACCTTTATGCATAGATAATGAACAACTCTCATTATACTCAAAATAAAGTCTTTTAAGGTCAGAAATTGTATTTTATTGATGTACATGTCAGAAACCTCATCTAGTGAAATCCAACAGTCCCCTGAAAAACTGTAGATAGGGAGTCAACTGTACCTTACTACATATTTCTGTATCCATTAAACAAAATGGTGTAAACTTTAATGTGTAAATGGAGTAGTTTCAATAACGTATTTTCCAGACACAACACGTGAGTTTATTGCACAACTGTGTTAAACTTTAAATGTAAAAATAAAATTACATGGAGAAAGTGCTTAAAAATAATGTGTTTATACAATCTTATGGGTTTCAATTTGTACCTGAACGTGAGAGCATTTGGACATTGTTCCATTTACTTGCAAACATTAAAATATTCACATTACAGGCAAAAAGCAACAAATCAATCTGCATTCTTACTGATCAATAAACCTTCCATGTACGTAATTTTTTTTAAAACCAATCCTTGGAACTAAACACCTTTAATGTGCGACATTACAATCCAAGAAAACCAATACACCTATCTTATGTAAACGGGACAGCCACAAAAATACAGCAGGCACCATTCTTAAAATCCACACTTAATACAAAATGGAAACAAACCCCAAATTAATCCTAGCAAGCAACTACCTCCTGACCTTTAAGGAGACAAAAATCACCACATTCTCTAAATATCCTACGTAAATGCAGATACTGAAGATGCACTGCTGATAATGATAGTCGAAAACCTATACCAGTATCTGACAAAGACATTGGAGACAGAGTGCAAAAGGACAAATCAAAAATCTTTTGTTCTTTTAAAAAATCTGGAGGAGTTGTATTGCATTTTGCTTAGAAATAAAATCAGTAATATGCTCTGAATTAGACATGCTTGGGAAGATATTTCATCATTTACATATGACCAGTGAACATCAAATGTTGCAAGGAAATTGAGGAAAAAAGAAAAAAAATTTAAACTATGCTAATATTGTTTAAAAACACTGATATGAAACTCGAAAAAAGATGTACGTTTGCATAAATAAACATAACATCACAGTGATAAAGAAAACTAATTACACTTATAAACAGATAAACATGCTTCACAGCAAAACACTGTAAAAAAAAAAAGTGGACAAGGGATAGCTCTAGTGGTCACACTTGTAACTATAATCAATTTAAATGCCATTTTGTTACACCATACTGTGGGGAGTGGTATAAGACGTTGTTACCAGTTAATCTATGATGATGTTTACAAAGGTTAAGTAAAAAATGTACAAACATAGCAACGATATTATCCACAAGAATATTAGAAATTTAATAAAATAAAATTACATTAAAGAGAATTGGAACATAAAATATGATTATGTAACACATGAAACAAGATGTGAAATAAATTTACATTGCACAAGAATTTGGAAGCTAAATAAAGTTAACTTTACGAGAAACTTTTGTACCAGGAGAAAAGTTTACAAGTCTTAAACTGTCACTGTTGCTGTCATAGGCATGTGCGAAGCTTCAATATAAAAATCAAAGTATAACCTCTTTTAACATTCCACTTTGTAATCAAATTTACTAATAGCGTAATGGGAACATTCAAACACGTGTAAAAAAAATGGATGCATTTCGCATTTACATTATTTCCTACAGTCATTAAATATCAACATTTGCAAATTAATGTTGAAACACGGCACATCTCCAGTATTTAGTATCCAGACGCTCTCAGCTCCATCCTGATGTTAGCATTGTTGGAAATAGGAATTGACTTTACATTGTATGCCCAACATCAGCCGAAATTGTGTTCTTGTCTACTCCTTGGCTTGTTTTCCGACCCATAGTAACTATGAGTGCAGGACGAGTTCCTTTTCTCACCCCTAGATAGCATTAGTTAAATTATAGTTTCTTTTGCTTCCCATCCTCCAGCAGGCCGGTGACATCACAGTTGTAAGCCATGTGTTTGCTAACCACCCTCCCCATGGAGGTACCATGCACACCTCCATAGCAGTCACAATCCAGCACTCATTGCTCAGAATCTGTTCAGCCCTGTTTAGTCATAGTGGTCTGCCTACTCAGCGATGTTAGTCGGGCGACTCTCAGAGAAGTTCCCTGCTAAATGCCACCCCCGTCCTCAGCACGGACATGTTCGAGACAGGGAAACATCTTCTTTCAGTCCTTCTCAGGATGAATCCCTCTTCCCCTTTGCTTAGTCTCCCTGCAATGCATACAGCACCACGTATTGTCATCAGCATAGGGAACTGCGGCAACAATAGGCGAAAAGAATTTGCAAGCCAGGCTATGCTGCACTTTGCTCATTACACACATCAACTTAACATCGGTTGCTTCAACTTGGCCCCAGTATTGTATTCCAGCCGGTGCACATTTGCGAGTATGCCACCACATGCTTTCTATAACTGAAATAAAACCTGAACTGAAATTTAAACTTCAAGACTTACCATTCCTGTAGACGTAGTAACTAGCCCCCAGTTGTCGCCTCTGAAAGAAGGGAATGCAGGTAATCCTGGGGTTTTCTCTAACGCTTTACAGACTACCTTTCTTTTTGCTACCCATATTCACCTAGCTCAGCTAACCTTTCCCTCTGAGTGGAACAGGGGAGTCTCACAGGTACACCGACTTTGATACAGCTTGTCACTCTGTTGTTTGTAAGCCTCTCTACTGCAACCTCGCTAAGAGAGACAGACGTTCATGGAGTAGGGAAGACTGAACCGGAGCAAAATTGCACCAATTGCAGTCTGTACCAGGTGCCTGAAATAGGGTGACCACTTGCAGGATCCAGTGATGCCGGAAATAACAAAGCACCTTCTCAGCAACCCAATACGAACAGGACTATCAGAGCTACCCCACTAGATTGTGAAGCTAATCCAGCCTCTCATCAGCTCCACAGCTGCCTGTTGTAGCCATCATGGTTCCCAACATCCTGCAACATGTCTACACACCTCAACCACCTGAGAACACAAAGCAGCCCACAATACGACCTATTGTTGCTCGGTCATTTCCAGTGGCCCGTCGCCCAGTTATTCAAAAGCCAGTGATAACTCAGAAACCCCCCATCGTGTTGAAAGCTGCGGACTTCGTGCCCTGCCGACAGCCAATCCGGTCTATTCTGTATAACGGGAAAATCCCAGTAGTCCCGACAGAATCTGAACCCACCATCCATCCAGGAGCGCTCGGCTTATCTCTTAAAAAAAAAAGACTCCCTTTTGACACAATAAGTAGGAATCTACTTGGAGATTAGTGTTCTTGCATCAATCAATAAGGGTAGAGAGCTTTTTCTAGCACCCAACGTGGGGCTTTTGACTGTCAAAGTAGCGACTAGACAGCGCAAACAAGCCAACCACACCCATGCCGAACAGCGCAAGGCACCAGAAACTGCTAGGACTTCGGGGAGTCCTAGTATGAACGAAAAACACCCCATGGCACCCAAGAAAGACAGAATGTCGCAATCAGAATCAGGCGACCTCATAATCGCAGAGGCCAACTTAGCCGCACCTGAGCTCAGCCGCTGTCCACGACCTCGATGTCCTGGAACAGGTGTCCAAAGCCTACAGTACGTCCACTGCCACATGTGGCCACATTATTCCTTCCAAGGATGGGCAGATGAACCCAAGAATACGGAAGTGTTAGCATTTAGATGCAAAACCTGCAGGAAGCACCAAGATGCCTACTGTGGCTGAATTGCGTGTGCTGGACGCAAGCTGCACACAGTCAGGTGTATCCTCTGTAGTAATCTGTTCCATCATGTCTGCATTGGCTGGCCAGACGAGCCCATAAACATGCCAGGACTTTTATACCAATGTGAGGTATGGAAGCGTGCTGCCGAGTACCGACCCGCAAACCCAGGCCATTCAGCATCATGTAGCTATAAGTAGAGCCTAGACAAAATGTAACTGCCCAAATTCGCAGGTTGCCCTCAAGACCCCCATAAACTTTATCGAAGAATGTGAGCACGAGCTGCGAGTGCGCGGCATTCCGGAGAAACAATGGGTCAGCCATACCCAAGCCAAGCTTTGAGGAAAAGCTCTAGTGGAGGAGCCTTTACAGGGAATTTGTGGTGGATAGGGAACGTTTGAGTACTTGCCTTGTCCAAAGCTTCATGATAGAGGATGTATTAGCAAACCTGACACTGAATCCTATGGGCAAACGCAACGACCGGGAGATGAAGTAGAGATATTTGCCAGACACAAGCCCTGTTGGAGACGAAGACAGTATACATCAGATTACTCGCCTGCTCCTTCCACGTTTCTGCAATGTATTGTTGGTACCCCGACCTACAACCTTACATGAAGTCAATGAGTGAGCATGTGAAGCCGAGAAAACCTCCAGACGCGAGCCTTGTTCGACCAACCGAAAGCGCCAAAAATGGATAACGAGCACAAGCAAGTGGAACGCAAAACCATACTGTCTCCCCCACCAACTCCGTAAGGACAAAGGCTACCCTGATGCTGGTTCTGGCAGGAATATCATTACAACAAGGACTGCCCGCTGAAGGCAGCTGCGCCTCCCAAACACATGAAAAACGGGGAAGCAAACTGTGCGCCGCGACCCACTCAGGCTGGAGCCAGCCAACAAAAAAGCCCACAGGCGGGAAACGCCGAAGCCGATGGAAAGAAGAGGGCAATCCCGTCGGCCACCAATCGCAAGGGCAAGCAGTAAATATTCTGGATAAAGAAGAACCAATGCACGAAGCTCCCTACATCACCACTGGAGTCAACAATCACAACGTCTTGGTACTTATAGATTCTGCGGCTTCTGGAAATTTTATTCGCAGAGACCTTCTCCAAGATAACCAGCTTGCAGATTTGGAGCCACAAGTGAAAGCAGTGAGGATGGCTAAACCGGAATATAACCTCGCTGTCGACGACTGTATTACACTTCCTATCAACATCCAGAACTTGATCACACCAAAGGACTTAGTGATCTCGCGGGACATTAAAGACATACTTATTCTTGGGAAATCCTGGCTACGCCAACAACCATGTATCCTAGACCACGGCAAGACGAAGATATAACTGGACAACAAGCCACGGATCACTCTCCACTGGGAATACCCTAATCAACCAGAAGCCATCACCATCCTTTTCGACTAAGAGATTCAGTACGAGCTGACCTCCTAACAGTTCCAACAATTGAAGGAAGTGTTAGATGAACACGCTGCCGCCTTCGGTAGAGGACGTAAACTTTGTCAGCGCCGGACAGTGCAACATGAGATTTTGCTGAATACCTCAGTTCCAATTTACAATCGACCCTATATAAAGTGTCCACCAGGAGACACAAGAGTAATAGTGGAACAGTTGGAGGTGATGAAATGCTAAGGCATAGTGGAACCTTCAAACTCACCATACAACTCCTGTGTGGTTCTTGTTCCCAAGAAGGACTGCCAACTCGGTTTTTGGGTCAATTATAAGGTACTTAATGATGCCACTTATGCAACCCTGCCGCCTGCGCTTGACCTTGCACACACACTACCTGACATAGGCGAAGCACGCATATTCAGCACACTCAACATGCAGTCGGGATACTGGCAAATTACCATTCATCCAGACAGTCGTCCATATACTGCCTTCACCTTGCCAGAAGGGGAAACTCCAATTTAGGGCAATGTACATTCTTTTGAAAAATGCTCCCGCCACCTTTCAATGACGGATGTCTTCTGAAGTCTTGACTGGTTATATTGGGGAGTTCTGCTTCGCATATTTGGATGACATCATTGTTTAATCGAAGATGTGGGACGAGCACCTATCCCACTTACAGAGGATGTTAGAAAGACTGGAATTACATGGACTAACCGCCAAACTCTCGAAAAACCACTTCAGTAGGACGTCCAGCCCCTGCGATAGAAGGTTACACTAACCCCCGCCCTCGGAGAATCGCTGGCACAGGGCAATTTTTATATAGTAAATAGAAGTCCAGCACCCTGGTCCAGCAGAGATGCCGGCTGACAAGCTTCGCGAGCTCTCTCCTAGTCTGCAGAAGATTCAATTCCTCTCCTCAGCAGCCCGCACTAGAGCTCGGACCTCTCTCTCACCAGCAGCCTGCACCAGGGCTCAAACTCCTCAACTCAGCAGCCTGTGCCAAGGCTCGAACATTCCTAGCATCTGCTCGAGATACAGCAGCGTTACATCCAGCCCAGCTTACTGGGCTAGGAGCAGCTCTTCACGTTCACGGTAAATCCCACACCTGTGCCCTATACCCTGACCTTAGTCAACTTCCCCAACTCCAGCGGTAACAGGTGCTGCGCAATACTGTCCCCCTAGATAGCACCCTGCTAAAGCTCACACTGAAAATAGCGTACATATTATTAGTTGAGTTAATCTCTAATTACTTAAATTCATTTTTATTTATTTCCCCCAGGTTCGCCTTCACCTGTAGAGTAATTATAATTGAGATTTTCCAATGTACTCTATTCTAGCATTTGCTTTTGCATATTAATAGTGATTTTATTAGCTTCTAGTTTGTTCCTGGGACTTTCCACAATCTTTCTTTATATAATAATAAATATTATATAGTATTCTGAAATAGTGTTGGTCGCCTACATCATTTGTACTGTAGATCCTGTTGTCACTATTTTTATAATTTCAGTGTGGTGTATTAATCTAGTTACTTTGACCAGCAATTAAATTTAAATTACTTGTCTCTTACTCGGCCGTGTAGTGGATTTAATACCTTGGAAGGAGAGGTCTGACAAAGGACCCTTTGCTGAGATTTCAGGACACCCATTGCCAACAAGGGACGCACTGTCTTGTTTAGTGGGTTGCCTGTCTTACGGCAGATCCATGGGGGTGAATGCAAATTTCGCCCCGCTCCGGACTGCTTGACTGTAAATCCTGTAGCCAATCTCTTTTCTTTTTGCATTTAACTTGTGGTTGTTTTCTTATTATCAATGCGCAAGCAGCACGCTGGTTTAGAAAGCCGTCAGAGGTGACATGAGAGAGGTGCTGCTACTAATCAGACATTATTCAACAAATTACTCTAGGACCCTAACCTCAGTATATTTGTCCCACAAGAAACGGATTACGAATCCATAGCTTATAGTATAGTCATACCTCCTACTTGTGAGACCCCATTAAAGCAGTGGTTAGGTTGGTGCCCTCCGGACGAGGACTCCGACCCGGAGGAAACCCCTTCTAACCCCACAGTTACACAACCTACCAGTTCTACTGTCGTGCACCCAGAACAGCCCTCACCTAAAACCTCAGAACGTACCAGCACTGTTCGATTATCATTCGGTAAGGTAATTCGGGTTCGACACCCGAAAACAGAAACACTCCCAGGCTTCTGATTGATGAAATTGGCTTCCAGGAAATCCATAAGGGTCCGAATCACCATTAAACCGAGTCCCAGAATATATGATAAATGTTCCCCAGCCAATTTCGTCCCCACCTGACAGCCGATGAGGCCGTGGCGGATAAACCTGGCAAGCCCTTGCCAGATAACCCACCATCACACCCACTCATAAATTCTGACTCAGATTGAGCATTACATTTCATTGGGACAACTGGCATCTCGGCTAGTGACGACTAGTGGTCAGGAGGACATAGCTGCTATGCAGGGATAGCTTGATACTGCAAATCACCCTGGGGTTGGACTCCCCTCCACCTGGTAAATCCCAAGAGGGCAGTGAACACTCTAACCGCTTGCCTATCAGACAGCAACGGCAACAGAGGATGAAACTCCCACTCCATTCAAAACCCTTTCAGATGCATCAATGTCTAAGTGTTTGAACTGTCGACGGCCGCTGGTTCTTCCTTCAGTAAGGTGCTGGAGAGGATCTTTGGCCCCACGAGGAGAGCGACGAAGCGTAGGAAAGGTTTGAGCCTCGGCACCAAAAGTTGGGGCGATGAGAGCTCAGGAAAGGTGCTCGAGAACTGAGTAGAACTGACCATGGGAGGCCGGGATGCATCTCCTTATATACTCCTTGGCCATCCCTTCTTCCCCTGGCACAGGGCTTCTGGAGAGGGGGAACAGCAGTTGCAGGAGCCCAGTGCCTAGATCCTCTAAGCGTGTGGTGTCGTGGAGCGTGGTGGGATCTAGGTATTTCACAAATGGCGGCATCTAGCAGCACACTCCTGTACTCGCTCTGGACCTCTTGCATGGTCTTGGTGGCTCATCGGGCGAAAGAATAATTAATTATTGAGACGTCTGTCCCAGCCCGATAGGTAAGACAATCTTGCAGATGGCTGCGGCAGCGACGTGACTCACGGACAAGCTGTCAGGAATGCAGTTGCGCTAATGAGTAGCAGTCGTTTAGTATAATTGAACAAGACGTCGTGCGTCAAAAGGTTATGCAAATTTCTTTGCAAATTACACACTTTTATGAGAATACGTATTTATAGGCTGTTCACGGTAAAGTGATCACTTTTTAAAGCCCACTCAACAGGCATTAACCAATAATAAATATATCTTATTGCAGCCTCAGGCATTGAATTGTTTATTGGTCACATTACAAAATTTCTTTTAAAAAGCAGCAGGAAAATGGAAATTGGATTAAAGGAAAAATTTAGAAGGGCCTTAAGTGCTCACTTTACCATGAACAGCCTTTACTGATATGTACTATGAAAGCAAGGTGATACTTTTCTAATTCCTAATTAAGTTACTAATGGAAGCTACCTAGAGTTAAGTGTACAAGATGGCATTCTGCGCAGGAGCTAAACGTGATACTGAAACTGGACTTGGAACAAATTATTTAATGCTTTGACAACGTTGTAGCTTACTTAGGGCATGTTCTGAAGAACTTATTAAAATTACCGTAGTGGTAATTGGAGTGACTCCGAGGTCCAGAAGGGACATCAACATGACCTGCTACCATGCGGGATGCTGGAGAGTTACCAGGTAAGAGCAGGGAGGACGTCTTCGGAAGCCCCTGGTGGCTGTAGTGAAGTGGAAATTTGGACCGTCTTGCGGATAACGGTCGCGGAGATGTCTAGTGGTCCCTATCCGTTCAGATAGGTCTCCGACCTTCGCAGGCTGGGAGAGAAGGGAGGCCTTGCACTTACCTCGGAGACGGTTGACATGCTGAACTTCTTCAGGCTCGCTTGCGAAGTGGCCTAGTGGTTAGTGCCCTTGCCCTTTGAAAGAAGTTCTCCGGCCTTCGCAGGCTGGGAGAGAAGAGTAGACTACCACTTACCTCTACTGTTTGTCCTCGGCCTTATGCAAGCTGGAGGGCGCAGCGACTGCCCTGAGCCAAGGGATGGCACCTCTTTTCATACTAAATCTCCAAGCTAGTTGGCTCTCTGATAGGTGTGGGGGTGGCTAGCCTCTCTCCACAGGTGCAGTTTTCTGAAGGGGTGCCCTTTCTTTTCTAATTGCCTCGCTGAGAGGCTGGATGCTGCTGGAGTAGAATGGGTGCTGCCCTTCAGTGGCAAGCCAAGGCACTAGCTTGATCTTCCTGAAAGGAAGCTATTTCTCAGCCAAAAGTAAAATCCCACATCGGGGGTAGGATAACAGCGTGAAGTCTTATTGGAGTCACGGTGAACAGATAAATTTCTGTCCACGTGTCTGTAATCCCGCTCGACGTACATCAACGTACCCTGTAGGCACGTGTACCATTGTAATGTTGTGGAGTAATAACTTGTCCTGGTATGAGCAGCTTGCTCGAAGATGAGGTGAAGTCGAAAGTAGAGTGAGCATTGCCGATGTGAAAAAAACACATCATGTGTCAATGTCAACAACAGTGTGCACTCATAACAGCATTTGAACAGTTGTCATGGCTCCACACACATTTTCTAATGAAGTAGTGGCTGACATCCATTTCATGTAGGGGCGTGCTAATGGCAATGTACGGGAGGCAGCACGATTGTACTATAAAGTGTTCCATCACAAATGATCAGACCTTGTGAAAATTTTACTGTCTGGGTGTCTTCTGTGAGGGATTGGTGGTACAATTGTGCTGTCCTCCAAGTGTTGCCATTAGCACGTTCATACATGAAATGGTTTTCGGCCATCTCTTTGTTAGAAAATGTGTGTGGAGCCATTACAACTGCTTTAAATGGTGCTACAAGTGCACATCGCTGTTGACATTCAATGTGAGGGCTGATACCTGGAACATAACACATTGATTTGATAACACACACTTTATTACACTTTTTCCAAAGGACCACGTACATTAAGACTTTTACCGGCCCGTCATTTTGTCAAACTGTAATACACTTGGTCGCAGACAGTATACGAGTCTAGTTAACACAATGCCACAAAAAAAATACTAAGAAGTCCTAAACATACCGCCCGCAGAAACTGAATTGAAGTCACAAATATGACCCATATTTACAAGAAACACAAAGAAAAAGAGGTAAAAATTCCAAGCACATTACATCCACACTACTGTTATACTTGTTAGGAAGCCTGTACAGTTTGTACACTGGATGGTGCAGCTCTCCCTTTTGAGTGCCTATGTCGGTCACTCTTACAACACCATCTTTGCCTGGGTTATCCTTAACCACCTAGAGGCACCTACAAAATTGGTCCTACAGTCAGAACACTGGGCAGCACAGTCCATTTTGTGACAAAAAACATAACAGAGAAGCAATGAAGCTATCAGTAGTCAAGTCAGACACAACTTCAATGTGGATAAACTTTGTAACTAAACATAACACAGTCAGTTGGGTTGTCCTGTGACCGGACATGTCTCCATGCTTCAGGGGGTACCCATTCTTGAATTTGTGCCACACAATTAACAACAATGGTTTTCATTTCAATTAATATGGCAGAGTCTTGATCTACGCTAGAGTCACGCTAGAATCAGGCCATGCCATGCTACAACCATATATTTTCAGATACTCAGAATAGAATTCCAAACAATAATGGAGCAGTTTGGCCAAGAGATGCACCCTGCAGAGCACCAGTCTGGGAAGACACACTTGCTTGAGGGGCCACTCTAGACTTAGCCATGACTAGGTGGAGACACACTTCTCTATTACTATCTACATAACTTAAGTACATAGCAATTGCATACACCTTCTCCAAGGCATCTAAAAACCCATGCAGTTCTGCACTGGTGACACTTGGACATATACATTGAGGCAGTTGCAGTGATTTTACAACACCAAAGTTCTCAGTGATGATGTTGCACGTAGTTTCTGCTTGAGGTGGCAGAGGTTCATCCCAATCCGGACCTTGAGTCCAGAGCCACTGTATGAAGATCTTGGCCCACACAACTATGGGAGACTACAAGCCCACAGGATCGTAGATCTTAGCGATTTGTGACAATACAAAACATTTGGTAGCAGCACCACTAGTGACACAAAAATTATATGAAAAGATATCTTTTCCTAGATTCCAGTGTAATCCAAGAACATTTAAAACTGGTCCAGCTGAAACTGAAGCATTTTAAGATGTTCACCATGATCTGGAGGCAGGTTTTCTAAAACCTTAGGGTGGTTACTACACCATTTTCGCAACTCAAATCCACCAAACTGCAAGAGGTTATTAAACTGGTATTTCAACAAGCAAGCCTCTTCCACCGTTGTGGCTCCTGTCACAATGTCAACAACAAAGATGTGGGTTTTTAAGGCATTGGAGGCCAAAGGCCATTATCCGAGACCAGCTGCTGCTAGATGCGAATGGCTAAAAATGGAGATGACAAACCATAAGTTACAGTATTCAGTTGGTACACCGAGAAGTTCTGAGAAGAACTGTCATGCCACAGAATGAACTGACAGGATCTATCTTTTTTATGGACTAGGATTTTCCTGTACATTTGCTTAATGTTGCAAGAAAATGCAACACAATACACCCAAGCAGAGGATGACACACGTGATCTCAATTTGAAGTTTGGGTCCTGGTAGGAAAATGCTATACAGAGACAGACCATTTGAGGTTATGGCACTGCCATCAAACACTACATGTAGCTTTGTGGATGAAAAAGTCTTCACAACACCATGATGGGGTACATAACACTCATTAAGTTCTGACCCAACTGGATGTTCACTCTGCGACATGAAAGGTTCCATGTGGCCTGAATTGACATAAGCCTACATGAAGTCTTAGTACATGGTTGCGAAGGATGGATGGTAAGCAAGTTTTCTTTATACGGAATTAAATCAATGCTCTTTATGCACACGAGTATCTCCAAGCTGCTGCTTTAGGGGTAGTATAGGGAGACTAATATTGTAACGACCTGTTTCTTCACATGAATGGCTTTCACAGTAATCAACACCTGGTGGTTGGGCTTGGGGAGCTCTTCACTCTCCCAAAACCTCTTCATAGTAGATTTAAAGGAATTGTCTATCCCAACAAACATAGATACTTTTTCTTGGTTCAGAGTTTTAGACGACTGTCACTGGACACTCATTAAAAACACTCCAGCCAAGTTTTGATTCTAACCCTATCGGTAACTGCTTACAGAGTTCCAGGTGTCCAGTCATGCAATTGTGCTCGTATACACCTGCACCAAGTAATATATTGATGGATGCTGGCTTGTCAAAGTGAGGATCAGCAAGTGGCAGGAAACCCAGCTGCATGCGAATATCTGAGTCTATGACTGCATGGCAAATTGCTGATTTTTGACACAACGAATATTGAATTAGTAAACTCAAACTGTGGATGTACCAGTGATTATAGCCTGCAATCAACTACTTCTTTGAGATGTACCATGTTTGTAGACAGACCTGATACATTCTACAACCTTGTGACAAGGCAGGCAAAAATCTGAGCTGCGGATTCTGTGATCAAAGATGCTTGAGCTGCATCGTCAAGAAGACACCGCATCACATAAGATTTGCCATCAATTCCATATATTTTGACCAATACAGTTGCTAACAAAACTGTAGTTTGCCAATCACTAGCCGACAAATCCACAAATTCGTCATGTTAAGGATCCTCGTGATGGTGTCTGGGGATTCTTCATTCACTTCAGCATTCTGATAATTATGAAAAGGAGGGTGTAATGTTTTTGTTTGTACTTCATACACATATTCACTGAAGAACACTCAGCCAATTTATGTTAAATTCCCAATTAAAATACATCCTCTAAATTTGAACTATTTTCTGTCTTTCTTCTGTTGATACATCCAGAAACTGGGAGTACCTGTAGATCAAATGGGTTGTTCATCTACACAGTACACATGGCCTAGGTAAGATGGATGACGATGTAAGCACAATCCATCTTAATGACTTCAGTTTGCAGAAACTGCAACAGTTACAACACTTAACAAAGGATTTCTACCTACAGTACGAGAGTTCTCAAATTTGGTATGCAGTATAACATCCATCTTTTTCATTAATACTATCACAAGAATGAGATTGTTAGTAGTGATATTATGACCTAAGACTTCCAAGGTTCAAGCATTTTCATTAAATTAATTTACAAAATGCTCACATAACTTCAGTTTCAAAGAATTAACTGGGGTTAAGAATCCAGTTTATGTACATTGCAGTAAATTTTCTATTGTTCTGGTAGTGTGAAGTCAGTAATTCCCATGCTACAGTATAGTTTTTGCTGGCAACAGGGATGCTCTTGATCAGTTGGAATGCTTCAACCTGAAGGCATTCTGTAAGATATTGAGATTTTTTCACATCTGCCAAGCATGATTTTCGTAAACGGTAGCAATATATAATTGAGGAAATGTGGGCCAGTCTTCCCACTGTCCAGAGAACATTGGCAGGTTTGGTTTGGTATCATATTCAGGTATGATACAACTGCAGTCGGGACCATTTGCTCGACATTGTCTGCAAGGAAGGTGGTTACTAAACTGCTAGTGTTAGACAATAGAGCATTAAAATTACTATGAAGTTCCAGGAAGCTTGCTTCCACATAATCTTGCAGCATGTTTTCTTCTTGCAAAAATTGATTGAACAATAAATTTGGGGCTGTATCTATTTTACCAATCAGATTGGAAAGTGCACGTAGTTCATGTATCATAGCTACTGTCACTTCAGAAACATTGCAAAGAGTTTGCACCTTTTGCATTATGTGCGTAACATTAGAATCTTGCAGCTTAAACTCCAAGGAAAATGTTGTGAATTCAATTTTGCAGAAGATAAAAAACAACAAACTGACGTGACAAGTAGTACTAAAAGAGATTAACTGGTGCCGCTTTACAGCTTATGGAACAAGGTTATATAACACGGAAAAGAAAAAAGCAAGACATTTCCATATGTCCACGGCCACGCTGATAACATATACCGTAACTGGGTCAGCACTGCTACAGCTTGCACCATAACAACGCAAACAAACACAGTCAAGTCAGGTACTACACACATAGTTCAGCACAATTCCATCAGTTCACTTCTGATACGAACCGGAGACACGTAGAGTCCTTTCCTTCATAGGATGTGGGGCAGTATGCATAGAATTTTGTTCCATGTGCGATGAGCCTGAGACAAAAAATCCAGACACTGGCATTGCGAAAGACGTATCTTCAAAACTTCATAATGTTTGAAAAATGAGACACAGATTGACGAACATTAAAATGTGAGATCAAGACATCACAGGTGCTGAATCTGGTTCAAGAGGACCAAAAATAATACAAAAATACACTTCATTATGCTTTTTCCAGTGAACCACACATGTTATGAATTTTATTGGTCTGCTAGCTTGTCAGGCTGACCAACCACACTCGATCGCAACCAGTACACAAGTTCAGTTCTCTCATAACACGACGTTACAAAAATAAATAAATAAAATACTGAATAGTTTTAAACAGACATGAACAATGTTGTAATACTGCAATGGTTGCACATGTGCGTACGTCAGAGCTTGGAAATGATTGGTTTCCGGACATATTTATTAGGAATTTTATTATTTCATTGTTGTCTACATGCCCCTGCAGGTTGTACCTATAATATTGAACCAGCTGGTATATACATGTGTATGTGTATATAGGTATGTGTACACGCACGCAAGCATGCACACACACAAACACAACACACTCATACGCATGCACGAGAGGGCTAATTCAGAAGTCATGTTAACTATTGTTTATCTGCCGAAAATGATCCAACACAAGAAATGTACTACGTACAGTTGAAAGTGTACAACATGTATGTTTTAAAGGTGACACCACATGGGGTATGGATGCAGGAATGTCAGGCAAGGAACAAAGACAAACATGGCTGCATGAAATCACAGTTTATTTGATATATTCTCATACCAACTGTATACACTCTGACGCCCCATCGGGCAAGACACGAGACGAACAATGACACAAATACTTACTGGTAATATGGGCACCAGCGGTGCTTCCCAATCACCTCACTATTGAGACTCAGGGTTCTCAAGGATGCTGTGGGTTCTGTGTGTCTGTCTCATCCCTGCGTACTTACAAACATGTAAGCCATACTAAAATTTTACCAAACATCACTTTGAAAATAAGCTCTTAATAAAATATGTGTGGCTAGGACGCTGTCACTACTGAATAAAAGAGGTAGGTTCATTGTACACTTGCTTATATTATTATTATTGCTTGTATAGATCAACGTGCCAATGAAATTATGATACTCTCGGTCATGATTAGCCAATTCCACTCGGGTGCTCCCCAGCCCGCAATTAATCTAGCACACGTTTAGATGGATGATCTCATCGCGGTGTATGAAAACACATTTTTCACAAGGGAATAGGGCCGATAGCCGCTAGAGTGGACTGACTATTTTTCCCTGAAGACAGGACACTGTGAATTACAAATGAGAACACTTGATGATATTAACACATGTGATTACTTGGTATCACTAACGCAAACTCATCTGGGCTCACCCACCAGTACGTGGGTAGTGTGATGACTGCCTATACACAGAGCCAGCTAAAACGGAAGTAATTGCACCGTGCACAAATAGCAAAATTGCACAAAATACATAAAGACCCTTAAAAGATGATGGGTCGTGAGCTGAGTATTCACAATAAGCACACACACGTGTGGAAACAAGTTTATATGGCACGGATGTCGCTGGATAAAGTTCGTAGCGGACCACATGGTACAGATGAAATTGCAATATTTCTTTGTGAAAACAGCAAATTAAATTCCAACAGAATATTATTCTGATAGAGAAAATTATTCTCTTTAAGATTTAAGTGATTACAGGCTTTTAGCATGCCTGATGGTGGAAAAATCTAATATCAAAGTGACAGCGTGGTCAAATACAAAAACATCCATTTACTTGAAAATTACACGGAACCCTGACAAAATTTAACATAGAACCCTGAATAAAAATACTGCACAGACAATATTACATTAATACGCTCTCAAAACGTAATGATGGAGTAGACATAGACCTGGCGTCTGTTAGCCATGTCGTTGTACGTGATGTTGCCATAAAATATTCAAACACAAAATACACCCTCAAATACATATATGAAAACAATGCCCTTCAAATTGCACGCAGCAATAATACAGAAATTACGATGAAACGCCTTTAGCAGAAGCGGATGGCGCAGGATTCAAGTGTTGCAGGTAGCATGACCTCTCAGACATATTTCTCCTCCTCCTCCTTGATAAAGTTGAAAATGCTACAAGGGGGAAATAAATGAGTTAAGCGGAAGCATAATGCTGGGGAAATGTCTGGCAAAACATATGCAAGCAAAGGTTAACCTGTATACTACAAGTGCTATTGAAATCTACACCAGTGAACAAAAAGTTGTAGTGCATACGTGACAGTGTCTTACCTCATCAGTTCTCCTCGACAGACTGTCCAGAGGCAAGCGTTGCACGGACCTACCATTGCCGTCTACAGGATTCACATAAGCGGAAGTGCTATGCACGCAGAGTAAAATATGTTCTTAATCTCGGTGCAGCGGGCACTTTGAATTTCATAGCCAAACATTTTCAAAATAAAAGAAACACTTTAAAACACTGTAAGACATATCAAACCCAAAAAATAAAAATACAAGACACATTTTACACTGCAAAATAATATTTACGTGAAAGTTCAAAATATTGGCCTCTTTGCGCACGTGACATGTGCATGTTGAGCACCGTCATGGGCTCTAGCGCCACTGGCTGTCAGCCGGTGTCAACTCATGTGAACATGTACGTATTGTACGTATATGAGCTGTTAAAAATCCTTCAAAATTAGTCTCTGATGAGGTTGTCCATGGTTCGTTTCCAGCGATGAGGCAGACATCGTAACAGCACTTCAACAAGAGGTGGCACACACCGATGGATCTTATGTGGCCGATGGTATTTTCCGTCTGCCTCATCACTGGCAGTGAACTATGGACAACCTTGGAGACTACTTTGAAGGATGTTAAACAGCTCATACACGTACAACATGTACAATTTGTACAAGAACATCAATTAAACTGTAATTTAAAGCAGACATGTTTGTCTTTGCTCCTTGCTGGAAATTCCTTTGTTCATACCCAATGTGGAGTCACCTTTAAAATGTACATGTCTTACACTTACAACTGTACATAGTACATTTCCTGTGTTGGGTCATTTTCAGGAGATAAACAATAGTTGACATGACTTCTGAATCAGCCCTCTTGTGTGTGTGTGTGTGTGTGTATGTGGGTGCACGGACATTTTAAACTTTAACAAATAGGAATTTTGCTGGGGCTAGGAAAAGTATACATTTATTCCGGTCAATGCATACTAATTTGGTACAGGTTCAGCCTATTTGGAAAACCGTAAGACCTGTTGCTTAGTAATATTACCTCAAAAATTCATGTGAAGGTGGATGAGAATTTATAACAATTAATTCTTTAATTCTCAATGCTTCAATACTTGTAATAATCGAGGGTATCGACTTTGACATTCCTAGTCAAAATATATTTGCAATGGAAAACATGATATTCACACAGCCCTATCAGAAAGTACATTAGAATTTACAAAAATTGTTTCTCACTGAAGCAAATGAAAGTATTAAAAAATTCACCAAGAAATCCCTGCCATTAATTAATAGTACATAGTTCTCTCAAATAAATGTTTTTGTATACAACATATTCCTATCAAAAACCACAACTATTATCTATTATGGTTAATATCCGAATTTACATTCCCTAAAAATAAAGCTAAATTTTATATATATATATATATATATATATATATATATAGACACACACACATATAAATACATACAAAAAGTATAACCTCCGTATAACAAAATTGAAGGGACCAAAAATTTGTGTTTGCTATAGAGGGGTTCTTTATAGAGAGGTGATTTACAACGGGTTTCATTTTTCAACATGCAGTTAATTTTGAATCGAATTGCTACTGAAACTGAATTTCATAGCTTCTTTTGTATTGATTTATATGATAGTATTAAATGTATTTTCTTTTAAACACTTATTTAGTAAACCATTATGACCACTATTAATAAATTTACACTGTCATAAAAAATATATACCACTAATTTTGTTTCGAACAACATTATGTAAACAAAAAATCTGCAAAGTCTTAAATTTTAAATACGTAACAAAAACCTATGATAAAAAAATATGTGGTACACAAAAACCATATGACAATATAGCTTATACAGCACTTAAAATAACATTATGACTTCTGTAAATTTTATTTTTATCTGAAATATGTGACAAATGGAGGGATTTTTTTTACAGTTCTAAGAAAAATTTTGTATAAAGGGAGAAATATAATTGGCCAGTAAACCTCATATTTTTCAGTCTTTGTTATGACGAAGTTTTGTGGCAAAGAGGGGGGGGATTTGTTATAAAGAGTAAAAAAAGCCTTGCGTGATATACAGTTTTGAATGGACCAAATACATACAAATTTTGTTATAGAGGTTTTTGTTATAAAGACATTCACTATATACAGGTTTTACTCTGTGTGTGTGTCATATATATATATATATATATATATATATATATATATATATATATATATATATATATATATATATATATATATATATAACAAATGGCAAGAGATACCACACTAGACTTCTATAGGCTGATCACTCAGCCTATACCAACGTTATCTTATGAAACAGATGTACAGGTACTCACAAGCTAGTACTTAACATAAGTACATATAAATAGTGGGACGACACATTTTGTGTTCAGATACGTAGACTCAATGTTTCACTGGCTAGGTCAGCTTCCTCTGGTAGCACGTTACAGCGCACTGCAATCCTGTAGGATGAGCTTTGTTACCATACAGTTTAGCAGCCAGATGGCAAATTTAGGGTGTGGCGAGAAAATTTAAATGTGGGTGTACCTACGAGGGTGCAGAGGGTACTATGGAAAGTGTGGGGAAGTGATTTGCACTGGGATTATTTCATATTGTGATCTTAAAGTAGACTAAATTTTGAAATTAATTGTTATGAGCCAGTTCCCAATGTCTGAGTTCTTAAGTATTGCTTGACAATAACAAATCTTTCCATTTTGCTATTATAGCATGAACTGAAGTGCTTGTTATGGAACACTGCAAGTTGATGATGTATGTGCTTGGTGTCTGCTGTGTAGCTATTAGTTCTGAGCCTTCTTTGCGCATGTGTGCATGTATGTGTTTGGGCACATGTGTGAACATGTGTGGTGAGACCTACATATTCTGCATCCTGACGGTTGCAGTGTAAATGGTAGATAACGTTTTCTGTAGCCCAGCTGCAGTTGCCATGTGTTGGGTGAGTATGGCTAATAAGTCTGCTATAAGCTATTCACAATAACGTGAGCACTTTTGAAAGCCCTCTAATTTGGAATAATTGTCAATAAATATGTTTTATTTTAGCCTTAGACTAACTTCCGAGTGTGATGGAGTGCACACATTGTGTTTATTACTTATATGGGAATATTTATTTATAAAGGTGGTAAAAGGATAAAAAAAATGAGTGAAAGGAAAAAAGTAAATAGGGCCACAAAACTGCTCACTTTACCATGAAAAGCCTATATTGAAGGAGGTGAATGTTGTTGAATGGTACAGGACCCACAACACTCACATTGTAGGCATGATTATTTGTACATCTGTTCCCATGGATATACTGTAATAGTTAATAAAACAAATTAATTAAACACCATTACACTATTTCCATTTTCTGGACACCAAGTATATTTAAAAAGAAGACACGTGCCGCTTTCCAGTTTATTTACTGAACAATTACGACTCGTCAGCACCACGTATTTCTACGTAACCTAAGGAAGTCAAACCCAACAACATCTTTCACAAGTGTCCTTAGATCGCCAGTACCTTAACCCGAGGAAGAGTCAAACCCAACAACATCTTTCACACGTGTCCTTAGATCACCAGTACCTTAAAAGGCGATTCTAAACACGTAAATCTAAGGTCGCAACAGACGCAAAAAGCACCCCCCTCCACTGTGAACAAACAAGCCGCCACGTGTGAAGCCACGTCACACACCTCTCGCGTTAGCCTTCCCGATGTGTGACGATTCACCAGGGCAAAACTATCACGAAACGCCCAACACACTGTCATGAGCCACCACATCTGCCAGGAAGCACCCTGCAAACTGTCACGAGGCGCCCGGAATAAAAGAAACAGAACGGGGGTTTTCATCCCCATTCCGACAGACATTAGCCCGAGGCCGAGAGCACTATATAAGACTGAGCACGGTCGGGCTCTGGAGTTATTTCTTTCTACAGTAGCTCGCCTCAACACTTCGTGTGCTGGGGCTCTCTACTGTCTACCAGTCTTCAGCAGCCGCCTCTACTTGTTGGTAGAGGCAATTAAACATTGCTGTTAACGTGGTGGTGCCCTTTATGTAAAGTCTCTTCTAGACGCTCCTTGGCTGTAGTAATTGCCACCAGAGTTATTTTCATAGCTGTCAGTCATTCACCATCTTGGTTAGTCTAGGGGTCGCCTACACTTGTTTACCGTAGGTTACTTCTATATTACACACTGCTTGTTTAGAAGGTAGCACGCGTCACTATTTATTATTCCTAATATATATATATATATATTTTCACAGAGGATGTCTATTCTAGAGGTATTTCTTACAACCACCAGAAATTATATTACAGTACAACTGCAGATTCCCCTCAGGAATCTGTACGCTAGACACACACACCATTCGACAGCCACCCATTCTAGACACTTCAGTTGATAGACCAGTAGAGCCTCAACCACTAGTAACACATCCAACAGGGATGAGACAGTCACCTAAGGTTGTACTCCACCGGAGCGCTTAAGGTGCTGAAAGGAGTATTTGCCAAACGGGACAGAGCTAAGATCGCCCGTCAACTGGAGAGGCCTTCCTCTCCATTGTTCACATCCGTATACTTCCCTGCACACATTCGCCTAGCCAACGACTACTACCCTGTGGTACGTGCTCTACTCGCGGGTGCAAAGGTTAGGTATGGGGCAGCCAACCCCTGGTTCTGGAGCAGAGAAGCAACAGAGTGGAACTGACGGTACTGTGTTGGTTAGTGCAATATTAGTGCACAACACTCTTCTTCAAGAGTCGCCAGTTCCGGTCAGCAAGCAACATCTACTATTGCAGTGACTGAAGAAACCCCTGGTAAGACAGGTACAACTAAGCGAACAAGTGTCCAAGCCAAACCTGTTATTATTCCAACAGTGGTTAACTTCTTAACCAGTTGCCAACCCACCAACCCCACACAAGTAAGCCAGAAACCTAGTTCAAATGCCTAACTCCTGTGCTGTAGCAAGCACACCCAATCTAGCACATCTAAAACCACATTGACCGTGTCTGTAATTCTATAGGGCAACACGCGTCAAAGATAATACAGACAAACATGACAAGAAATAATTCAAGTTCATGCAAAATAATCTTAGCTCTTGCAAAGTAGTCAGGTTATGGGTTAAGACATTATTAATAACCCAAACACCAATGTACTGGAAACTACACACTCTGAGTACACTACATAAACATAAACTACTCAAACTGGCAGTGAAAACAACAACCCGGAGGGTTAACTTTGTTGCTAAAATCATAGAACAGAAGAATTTATTGAACTCCACTCCCCCCTCCACCCAATTCATCAAAAGAAAATAACAGTCAGTGTTTTATAATGTCGTAAATTATTTCTAAAACTGATGCATGAGGCTTGTGATATCCTGTTTGTATTTAGTGCAGTCAATACACATTCTTTTGTGCACTATGTGCACATCATTTACCACAGAGACCAGCAACCCATGCTGAAGAGGACAGGAACAAGAGAAGCAGGAAAGAAGAAATGATATACATATTTATGTAAAAAAGAATAATTTTTTCCATACTAACAGGATGACACAAATTTTTGGTGCAATTTTAATAAAAAAAAATGTTTCCCCCTGGAACTTGTTGCAAAAATCATGGTGTGCACTATACACGAGTAAATACGGTATGTGTAGCTCAAAATAGTTGCACTTAACATCACTTGTATTTCAAAGCAAATGGTTTCACCTGAAAATGTTACACAAAACATTTTAACGAGGAATTATTATTTGTAATGATGTTTTCTTATATGTTTAAAGGTTTTTTTATCTGGTAAGGTTGGTATTTCATTGTATCTGGCGTAAAATTAAGTTGAGTTTAAAACTTAATATTTATTTAACTCAAAGGGCAACATCTTCACTAATAAAATCATACGCCCAAAAGCATATACTTTACCACTTGTTCGCAAAAATTTGTTTGAACATCGAGCAACTTGTATTATAAGTGTTAATTTTCAATAACTTCTTGCAGGGAAATGTGAGGATTTATATTAATTTATGTCAATAGACCCGCGTCTTTGAATAAACTGATAATGATTAATTATTAAAGACAGTGAAGAAATCTATTATAATCGCCTCATTTGCATCTCAAAATTACTAGTTTACTTTGCAGTAAAATATGATTAATTACTTTAAAAGAAGACCGACATTTTCCGTGTGTGCAAGGTGTCGCCAACAGGTAGCGGCGTGGAGAGAACACCCCCCCCCCCCTCCCACCGCCCCTATAAACCAACAGACATGACACTACCCGATCGATAACTTCTCAGTATGCTCTTGGCTGATAGTGCGCACGGGGCATAAAAAATTTGACTTGCATTTGGTGTCATTATTTGCATTTTCAGAGGGTTTGTAAGTTTTAGGTCAGCCTGCATTTTGTGTCGGATTACAATAAAATATACAGTATTTTAAGACATCATTTTCTTTATTTAAACGAGTCTAAGATAAATATATTTAATGCATTATTAACAGTAATACTTTTTCTAAAATTCAGTGTGAAGGGCATTGGTATAGGTTTTTGGTATCGGTATCGAAAACATGGTATCAGAACCACTCTACTTTTCTTTAATGTGAACAATGGTCATATGTGGATAATACAGCTGTCAGATGTACACTGCATTATATTTTATGGGCAACTTGGCAGTTTCTGAGCATGTAACGACATTTAGGAAATGGATGTTGTCAATGGAGTTTACATTAACACTGCACAAATTATACTGTGCTGTAAATTTAGGATGTAAAGGCAATTCTCTACAGTGATAACATATTTTGCCATCAATAGTTGTCATTATAGCACTGTTCCACTGTATTTTTACAGTTCAAGGAAAGAATATTCTTCATCTGTAGCTTTTAATATGCCACTACTAAATACCATTCAGAGAATATTGGCATGAATACTCCAGTTCAGTAACTTCCTTTTCAAACAGCGCACAGACTGCCCATCACAATTAGAACCAATTAAACTTTACTCTGCAATAATCTGCACCTATAGTGCCAATGAAAGTATTTGAGAAAACTTTACAATAAGCTGCAATCACTAGGGCATATAATACAATACATTTTATTAAAATCTTTCATTAAGTCCTAATGTTCACAAAATTAGATATTTCACTCAAAAATACTGATAATACATTAAAATAAAACAAATAATACATGATACCGTACTCACCCCCACACTGCTTGCTTTTGTGTTGGGGTTGCACATATCTTTCCCAGGCTAATATATAATTTGTTCTCTGTAAAAAATACTTTCGCATATGGGTCGCACCAGTATTTCACTGTGGTAAATCTATATTTCCAACTACTCAAAATATATTTCAGGGACTAATCAGTTATCAGGTTCATTTTTAGGCATTTCAACCCTGCAGATAGCAGCTCACGACAAGTGACCACAGATCACAGCAGTTGCCATCTGGCATGACACTCAATGTTCACGTAATTTGCAGAAGACATTTTATGTACTGTAAATGATTCCTGACAGTGTTTTGTTTATTAAAAACTATCACAGGCTCATTATTTATAGCCAATAACTGAACCACACAGCCAAATAAAAATGTTAACGTTCATGATACAGTAGGTTATACTTATATGATTGTAGAACGTACTTGATACTTAGCAAGACTGATAATGGGTAGTTTCAGAATTCACTTTGTCAATGTAACAGAACTGACATTCTTGACTTCCTGAAAAAAAGATTATTTATGGCCTAGATAAGTAAGTTTTGCACTGACACACTTCCTTTTCAGCTTCTTTTCTATCCTAATTATTTTGGTTTTCCCTCTCAGCAAGCCCAAAACAGTGAAATTATTATTAATAAACATAAAATATGCAAAAGAAAAATTTGTATCTGCTCAAAAACGCATTCCTTACAGCCAATATAATTAAGTAGCATGAATGCAGCAGCAAATACAATGTAGCACCAGCACATAGCAAGGAGTCACTATCACCAGTGGTAATAAGGTAGTGTGTGCAGAGTGTACACGAGGGCAAGCTGCAAAGTAATAGTTCTCCTCAATATTTTAAACTGCATTTGCACTCACCAAATCACATCACAAACAAAACTGACACCAATCACACATGAAACATTATTACATTCATAACAATGAGATCTTATACGTTCATGATAACGTAGGACAGTGTATAGTACATGCAATGTGAAACAAAAACAGGCCAGGTAACATATGGTAAATGTCCCACGAGTGACACTATGAGACAGTAATTCTATGAGGTGGGGCTAAAGTGAGAGAGGATGAGGCTACCCAGGTGGCCGGTTCAGCCGGCTAGAGTCCAAAAGCCGTCGTCATCTGGTGGTTGCAGCCTGAGATGGCTTGCCTCCCTGACGTCGCCCCCCATGGCTGCTCTTGCTCCCCCTGCCACCCGGACGCCGCCAGCTACGAGGGCCCTCCATGGATGATGCTCCCGAGTGTTCTGGTGATGGCACTGGAAGGCTGGGGCGGCGCCAACTGCGGGGTCCCTCGCTTCCTGAGAAGTGCTCTGGTGACAGAGGTGGCAGACTGGGCCCAGGTGTTGTCTCCTGTGGATAAATCCCTAACTACGTCAGCATAATTCATACATTATTCCAGTAGATATGATATGAGAGGTGGACCAATGACACCAAATTTTCAAACCTCGCATTTTGCATAGCTTTTACATGATTAAACCATACATTTTAGACAAAACAATACAAAAATATCCAAAACCTAGAATTTCTAAAAACCATCTTTTATCAATAGACTCATGGAAATATACATATAAGAGAAATCATATTATTTGAATAAAACATTTAGTTTAAAGTCAAAACAATAAGTTACTGGTACAACTAAAGAGCCAACTTTCCTGAACATGGGTGCAATCAAATTTTAAGTCAGTTCTTAAAAGCTAAGTTGGTAGAGAGGACTCGACTTTTCTTTGAAAGCAATAACATTACAAATGAAACCAGAAACTGATATAACATTAGTAAGACAATTACCAAATACACACATCCCTTACCCAGGGCTTGAACACAAAAATCTCCCGCAATAAGCTAGCGTGCGATACACTGCATTACAGAGGTTGAATTCAGAGCATCAACTTTGTATTTAATTTTGAGTAATAGGGTTTGGTAACGCAAAATATTTAAATTTTGAAAATAAGTGACTGAGCCGCATAAAACACGTACGTTTACACAGCTTACCGTAGTGCTACTTGTGTGAAAAATTAGGTGGAAATCAGTTGCTTGGTCCCCGAGATATGGCTATTGTACAAAATTGCCAAAGAAATTGGCTCTATATACCATGCTTCTAATGTATACTATCTACATAAAAATTCCGGTTAAATTGTTTAATACATATGGAAAATTTATCTAAATGACTTAATCATGAAAATGTACATCGCCTTCTGTAGAATTTATGGTGTGATCAATTTGGTACAAATTAGTTGAAATTGATGCATGACACTGCTACACAGTACGCCTGCGCATCCCTGCGACCAGTGATGTTATCGCCGCCGAGCCTCGAGAAAAGGCGGTAAACTTGTCATCAGCCTCCACTCAGGGTGATACAAAAAACCTGGCGCTGTCTGCTACCTTGAGATAATCTACCTCTACGCTGGAAAGCTACCAACCCCCGCATCCCTGTGACTGCCATGAAGCAG
This sequence comes from Dryococelus australis, assembly GCA_029891345.1. Lineage (NCBI taxonomy): Eukaryota > Metazoa > Arthropoda > Insecta > Phasmatodea > Phasmatidae > Dryococelus > Dryococelus australis. Next base: position 150,647,902 of record CM056996.1, read on the forward strand.
AGATTTTGACTATGTAAGGAATCCTGAAAAAACCCTCTTGACAGAGTTCATCGGCCTGCCGATCGCACAGGTTGGAGGGCTCTCCTGGGCCTACATAAGGCCTCTATCTCTCCTAGCCTGAAGACCAGCCTTCCTCTCCACCAGTATGTGAACGCTCTCCTCCAACAGCGTGCAAAGGCTCCTCCAGCAACTCCTGCACCTACCCCGCAGAACATGGAGAAAATCCGGAGGGAAGAACCAGAGGTAACATTGTCGACCTCACCCTGCACCCTTTTACCCAAGTCACTCCTTGATTCCGCGGTAGCAAGTCATCGTGGCGTCACTTCTGGACAACCATCACTCAAGTCTAGTTCGTTGAAAATTGTGACAACTAGTTCATTTTGGAGCTAGTTTTTTTTATTCAGGTTCGCTTTCACCTGGCGTAACTTTAAATAATTAATTAATTAAGATTTATACAGAACCGGATGCCCCTTGTTTTCTTGTAAACCATAAACCATAAACCTTGGTGAGGTAATCATTTAGCACCCCTTGATAATTTGTAATTTCAATCATATTCTTTGTAAGCGTAGTTTCATTTACTTGGCTGTCTAAACCAACCTAGCATTACCACGGAATAAGTGCGAGTGGGCCGAACCTCTCGGGTTCCCGGAGCTTGCAAAGGCTAAAGTCTGAATAAAACTGGGACTCCTGGGGTATGTCCAGTTCACCCACACCTATCTGCGGTAGTGCTCCAACCTACACCATCACATCTCTCGGCCAGTGCCGCTGAGTGACTAAGTAAGACACTCCCACGAGGATTGCACCTTGATGGCTAGGAAAAGAGCAAGCCCATTCAACGAGTTGGTATATGGGAAGAGCCTTACCTAGTGAGAAGTTATTATTGGTATTGTACTATCAGATTGGTAAATTAATTAATTCAGATGACTAAAAGGGAAGTAGACAGAATAGCCGAAATAGTCACCAAGCTCAACGAGCCCTACAGAGGGAATTATACCAAATAAAGTAGTGCGCCACAAGTTGACTCTACTCACGAGATTGCAACCCCTCCCCCTGCCCCAGGTTAGTGTTAACGAACCCAGAAAGATAATTCCCTACATAGCCTACAAACACGAGACATATTTGGATCCAGTGCTAGGCATCTGTTGGCCGTGGCCGAACCACGAACACGTTAGTTATTTGCACCCTCCTACACCTAAATCTATTGCAAGACCACCTGCCATCACTATCCAGTGTGCTACTGTACCAACAATGCGTAAAATCCGAACCGTAGCAGGGAAGGTTTTTAATATCGTCATACCCTCCAAAACCACACAAAAACCTCGGATAGCATCTCCCCCTCGCAACTTTGTTCCCCACTCGTAAGCGTACGAGGCCGCCACCCTATAGGCGTCCTGGTAGCTAGTGAGAAGTCAAGTAAGGAACTAATTGGGATGACATCACAATCATCCCCATTCCAGTGTCATTTACATCCCTATTTTCATTGTTTGTTACACCCCTTATGATAGCCGGCATCCCGTATTTTGAAGGCTTTCACTGTGAGCAAGATCACCCAGGCCTCGCACATGAGAGACAACATGAGGCAACATCACACCATCCACCGCAGCCTGGCGTTGCATCTGTCCTGCAGACTATATAAGTTTGTGCACGCCCGGGCTCGGGAGTTATTTCTTTCTGCAGTAGCTCGCTTGTAACACTTTGTGTACTGAGGCCTTCTACTGTCAACAGTCTTTAACAGCCACCAGAGGCTGCTACCATCAATGTTAGAAGAGGCTCCCGCAGCCTCTACCACCCTACCAGAGGCTTCTGCAGCAGTGACCACTAGCCACCAGAGGCTTCATTGTCGACAACAACCACCAGCATCTTCCAGACGCTTTTTCTTCTTCAACACCTGTAGAATTTAACACACCATCCACTGGGGTTCCTAATGGATCAGCAACCGCCTCTGCCTGGTGGTAGAGGTAACTACACCCATTGCTCTTCAAGTAGTGGTAACCCCTTTTTGTATAACGTCAATGCCACTAGCTATCTTGGTTAATTTAGGAGCAGGTCACCTACACCTGTCAAGAGTAGGATACTTCCATATTCACTCTCTGCTGGTTAGGAGGTAACATGCATCACTGTATTTATTACTTCTAATAAATAAGTACAGATTGTTCCTTTCACTAAGGCTATTCATTCCAGAGATACTTTCCTTGACCGCTAGAAATAATATCTACTGTACGTTGTCAATTGAGACCGGTTATTATTGCACTATTATGAACCAGAGAGTAGGACTGCAGAGTCCTATCAGGAATCCGTACATCTGAACACACCATTCGATGGCCACCCGTTCTAAGCCACAGGGGATAGAATGGTAGAGCCCTGACCACTAGCAACTCATCCACCAGGGGCAAGACAGTTATCTCAAGTTGGATCCCACCAGAGTGCTTATGGTGCTGGAGGGATATTTCTTGGGACTGAAGGCCTAACCCCTGTTGCGACGCTCACCCAATAGTGGTAGGAAGGCGGCCCTTATGGCTCAACACTCTAGGTCTGCGCGTCAGTGGCGGGGGACTGAATAGAGAACTGAGCTCGTGCTGGCAACCACTATTGAAGTTCACCCATATAGGGATCTGTCTCGAATTCACGACGAGAGGGAAATAACTTTAAGTGTCAAAGCAACCTATATGCTTTTGGAAAAAAGGTATGGCATACAGAGGGAGGAACAAAAGGCGGCCTATAACGCCACCAAGCGAGCGTGCATATTAGTCCTGTCTTCTCTTAGCAGGCAAACAGAATGGGACAGAGCTCAGCTCACCCACCTTCTGCAGAGACCATCTCCGGTCTTTACATATATCTATTTCCCTGTGCACATTCACATAGTCTGAGAGTACCACCCAGTGGTGTGTGCTCTACTTAACGGTACTAAGGTAAGGTATGGAATAGCCAACCCCCGGTTCTGTAGCCAAGAGTCTGTGGAGTGGAATTGACGGTACTGTGTTGGTGCGCACAGTACCAATACCCACCACAATCCGAGATTCGCCTGTTCTAGTCAGCAATCATCAGCTCCATTTTCTTCAGTGAACTAAGCAACCGCTGGTAAGGCAGGTACCTTCAGACCAATGATCACCCGACCAAGCCTGTTATCATTCCAACAGTGGAGAATTACATACCCAGTTGGCAACCGACACATCCAGCAAGAGTCACTAGTAAAAAGCGTAGCTTTAACATCTAGCCAGTGCCAAAACCAGCATACCTGATCTAACACAGCCAAAACCACTTTGAAAATAACTATATATCTAGTCCGACACGCGTCAAATTATAATAAGATATCCCACTGATCCATTGGTAGTTTCAAGGCCTTCAGTGCTGCCACATTTTCATTCACTGTCGATAGAAGGTTACACATGGATGCTGTAGAGTTCAAGTGCGCAACAGGAACTTACAAGATGGCATCTATGTGGTGAGACATAATCAATCGCTTATTATCATATGACTTCACCAATTAAGTCCAAGCAATCTCAAAATTGTCACCTGTCAAAGGCAGTGACTGTACTAGTGCTAAAGGCTCACCTTCCAGGGCCAACTTTAACTACGTGAATCGTTCCACATTGGAAAGGTCCTGGTTATTTATTATCAATGTCTCAAATAATATATTTGAGAAATTGATTCAAATTGCTAGATTTCCTATGAAATGAGTAAGTTTAATTGATGGTAACGACACTGGCGATGAATGTTGTTGTGACACCCGGGTCTCGAATCCGCGGCAAACCAGTAGGTGTGCTTTACATCGGCCATGATGTTGAGGTCATGGCTCCGAATCCGAAGGCAGGGCGTTTTGCAGAGTGGCAACGTCGTCATATGGGCTACTATAAAGGGACATTCAGTTCTGGGTCAGTACCCATTCTGTACGATAATCAGGCGTGACGGAGGGCAGGGCGTCTGCAAGTCGGTGAGCAGGAGACACCAGGCGACACAGTACGTCAATCAGTCAGCTGCGAGGACAACTGGATCATCCCATGACAAGAGGAGCTTCGTGCATGGTCGATGTATCATTCAGTGGTAGGTGAATTCTGTTCCCAGTGCAGGTCGTCAGTTAGGGAAAGCTAAATGCAGTGTATTACGAGCATTAATATATGAAAGTAATTTAATATCTCAGCTCTAATATTTGTCTTTTGCTTGCGGAATCTCTCTTGAAAGTTTCAATCAAGCACGTTGCCACAAGTCATACTTGTTGTTATTTTGACATTATTGTATTCTATATATAATTGTAAACAAGCTGAGAATAAACGTGTTTCTATATTAACAGATTATCATTTGTAAATTTACCAGCTTGCACGCCAGGCATTTGCATATTTAACTGAGAGTGGTTTAGAGTCTGGTCGAGGGACCAGAACTGTGGTGGCAGCACCGGCCTTTCCACATTTAGCAGCCAGCATAGGATTAATAAGTTTTCTGTTACTTTTTCTCACTATTCAGTTTAGTCATTATTATATTTTGCACATTGTATTGTAGCATTAATTGTATACGATAGTACAGTTTCATCTTAGAATCAAGCATAGGGTAAGTATGTTATCCTGCACAGCGTAGCCTGTAGTCAACAGTTCGCGACTTGATTAGCTTGCACCTCAGCATGCGAGCTAGCGAGCGCATGCCTGTACTGTGTTTTACTGTAGTTGTAGTAGTAGAATATTGCTGTAGTTGGGTTAAATGCATGTATTTCAGTACCACTCTTCGGTGCTTTGTGTAGAGCTAAAAGTCTCTCCTATTTAATTGTAGTAGTCTAGCTAGTGCTGTAGAGGAGCACGTAGTATTGAATATAGTTTTAGGTGACGAAGTGCGGGTACACACAGTATTTTACACAGTGCACACTGACACCACTCAAAAATTACACAAACACTAGGAGTAAAACTGAACCATCTTCTGTTAATAAACTAGTCAGGACACTTTTGTTAGACACCTCCGAAGCGGAGAATATTTTAAAAGAAAGAGAAAGGGCTTCAAAGGCAATCACACACGTTCAGGACGTAGCCGGGACCTCGTTAGCAGAACAGAATGAGGCGCTAGAATACTCATTTAACATTAGCCCAGAATACAACCTGACATGCGAAATTCCGGAACTTGTTCTTAACGAATCCCCTTCACACGTTTACGAGGAAGTACACACAATACCGCATACAGGTTCTTACCTAAAACTGCAAAGTTTACACGAGTTACAGTCTACACAAGCATTCAGCTATTACATACCACCTAACACACACACAAACACAGAACACTTCGACAAAATGGCCAACCCAAACCTTGTGCAAATTATCACTAACTAGCTGGAAAAGTTGCTAACTTTTCAGGCGGCAGGTGACGGGAATGTGGCAGAGTTTTTAGACGATTTTCAGGCGGCCAGCAAATTGAACTGGTGGACAGACGTAGAACGATGCTGATGAATTAAATTTCATTTAAAGGGCACTGCGAAACATGCAATTGAGAACATTACTCATGCGGCAGACGTAGAACTCACGTGGCCAGATATTGTGGCCAAGCTCAAGGACATTTTTACTCCCACAGAGATGGTGGAGAAATACAAACAGTTGCTATACACCAAATGGCAACAACTCGGCAAATATTGCCAAACACACATCGAGACAATGATGCATTATCGCCGCAAGTACAATCCGCAGGTGACAGATTTTGTGGAAATCGTTACTACCTTCCATGGTGGATAAAATTATAGCGCTTAAGAATGACACTATCCCGCAAATGGTACAGAACCTTAAACGAGTGGAATTAGGAATTTTTTGGTATAGCCAGGCAGTAAGCACGCAACCTCATGACTCCGACGTGGAGCAACTTCGGGCGGAGATAGGGAAACTTTAAGAGGAAATCACCAACTTGTCCATTAGAACACAGAATCCACCACCGCAGGAATGAGACCAGATAGATAACACAGAATCCACCACCGCAGGAACAAGACCAGATAGATACGCAGCAAGACAGACAGAGGGGTAGAACTCCATTCTGCCAGAATAATTATCCACGGAGGCAAAATACCATGAACCAGCATTACCGTCAGAGTGGCTATAATCAGTATCGGCAGACACTCCCCATGCCACAACCAATAGTGAGTGTAAAAGAATGTTTCCATACAGATAAGGAACTGAACATTTCACAACAAAGACGTTTTCGATCCACATATCGAAATCAGGTGCAAGGAGGTTGGCGGGACCCGCAAACGTAAAACACCAAGTACAAGGACGCTGAGCCAACCAGTATTGAACTCACATTCGTTTCCAGAGAGAGGCAGAGGAAATTATGTGAGGAGCAGTAACGTAGCCCAGTACTCAAAAAACTAGCTTATGAGGGGGTTGTTTGTATTTCCCCCGTGTAAAAACAAACGATCTAAGGATGTATGCAGGACAATGTATATGAAAGTCGTTCCGACACAGTCGTATGCTAAGCTTGCAAGTTACAATGCATGCATTAATGGAATTGTTACTACGAGCATTCAACCGCCACCCAACACACACGAGGAAGTACCACGCTGCAATTCCGAGTGCAGTGCTCCCAGTACACAGATTAGACTGCAGCGTCGGGAGAAACACAGTCCAGTGAACCGGGAAGTCCAGCCGTGCGCTCAGCACATTGCAACGTTGCGCCGGCTGCCATCTCAGGCGTACGCATGGATTACTGCACCACATATGGAAGTCCCAGTTAAGCCGCGCGGTGATCAGTTCATTGGAACCCTTAGCAAAGCATAAAATACGTGTACCTTGTGCTGTTATGTCGGTCATAAGAAACGCAACTGTACGCTGCTCCCGAATCAGAAGTTTGAATTCTGTACTGATGTAGGCGCATGATTCAAGAATTTAAAAAATACTTTTGGTATAGGACACACCAAACTGCATGTCAGTGCAAATGTCGGATGTCACGTGAACCAGGAATTGAAGTTAGGGGGACATAAGGATGGCAATGATGAAACGCATGCGTGAAATGTGCTGAGCTGTACCGGGTCTCAGATGCCAGGGCAAAGAAGACAGTCGTCGAAGAGTGAGATTGGACTGTCAGCAAGCTTCTGTTCGTACGACCACTCATCGAATTAAAGTGAAAATATGCGGAAAGGATTATTACGCACTTATCGATACTGGCTGTTCTAAATCTTGTATTGCATCAACATTAGTAACAAAACAGAAATTAGAACGTGTCACTGAGTAATTTACGATAGCTGGGGCCACAGATGAAATAGAACCACCCCGATTTAAGACAGATATAAAGTTAAGCATTTCAGGCTACACCTATCCCCAGTAATTTTTAGTAATTGAGAACCTAAAGATGGACATCATTTTAGGGATAGATTTTTATGAAGAAATACTACGTTATACCCTTTCAAAAGCATAACATTTTATTCATTAATGGTAATGACACAGATAAAATTCTCCAAGTGCTCATTTATTCATCTGTTATCGATCAGGAGCAAGTTGACAGTATAGAATATTGTAGCAATAGATTAGAATCTATAGAAACCTGTCAGGTAGAAGATAATTTTCCTACAATAAACTCCAAACTACCTCCAAACCAAATTCAAGCAATTAAGGCACTTATTAACTGAATTTCAAGATAGATTTGCACGTTCTATCCTACAGCTGACTGAAGCAAGGGGTTATCAGGTGAAAATAGATTTAACCTCACCAAAACCTATAGCGTGTAGGTCATATCGCATCAGTGCAAATGTCAGAAAAGAATTATTACAACAAATCAACAACATGCAATCTGCCGGAATTATAAAGCCGTCAGATTCAGCATTTTCGGCGCCATCTTTGGTTATTCATAAGGGATATGGGGGCCTCAGGTTTCTTACTGACTTTCGCAAGCTGAATCAATACGTCACTAGAATCCAGTATCCTCATCCGCGCATGAAAGACATATTAAATGCTTTACAAAATTCAAAGTTCATTACTAGCTTACACCTGTTTTCCAGATTTTATAGTTTGCCTATTAAAAAGGAAGATAGACATAAGCTAGCATTTTCAATTGATGGCGCTGGCCTCTTCGAGTACCTCTGTCTACCAATGGGACACAGTAGTAGCCCACAACACTTCTAGCAGTTTATCGACATGCTATTAGATCAACATTAGCTTATATAGATGATATTTTCATAATTGGTAACTCTCTTGAAGAACATCTAGAAAATATTTGAAAAGAATTTCAAAGGTTACGAGAATTCAAAGTCAAGGTAAATACTAAGAAACGTAATTTTGGGGAATAAGAAATTAAGATATTGGCACATTATATTACAGCTAACGGTGTTTCAACTGACCCAGATAAAGTTAGCATTATCCAACAAATGGCACCACCAAGTAATATATAGCAATTGCGCACATTTCTGGGAAGGACATCTTATCTCCGGCGTTACATACAGAACTATGCCACAATAGCTGAACCAAGCCAACCACACAGTATAAATGGCATCACGAACAGCAACAGGCATGTTCTAAACTCAAACAAGCTATACAGGAGGCACCAATACTACATGCGTTTGACAATAAGCCCACAATTTTGGCACGTAATGCCTCTCAAACGGCTATTGGGGCCGTTCTTATGCAGGAAGACATTATAACAAATACTTGCCAGGTCATTGCTTATGCGTTCAAAAAACTCTCCATACCGGAAACAAATTGGTCTACGATTGAGAGAGAACTTGGTTCAATCAGATACTTCTGCAATTACTTCCGACAGTACCTTTATGGGCGCCATTTTGTTCTAGAAACAGACCATTCCAGCCTTCGTTATTTACGCACCATGGAAGACCACAACTTGTGTATTCAAATAAATGGCAATCGCCTTAGCGGAATATGACTGAGGCAAAAACCATAACAGGTAAACAACATGTTTTAGCTGATGCCATGAGCCGTATACAGACATACCGTCCAGCAGATACACACTCAGTAGTGGTAAATAATGTCCCTTATACAGTTAAAAAGGGCATGTTAAGGTGTACCAGTTTATACAGGGCATTCGCAGAGACTTTGTATCAGAACCCCAATAAGGAAAGTGAGATCAAAAATATTATTTTGAAATATGTTAATCATTGGACCGAGGTCAAACCATATATAAAGCCGGAAATAAGTATCAAAGACAAATCCGTAGTTAGTAAGAGTGAATGAAGAATACATTTTGGCATTTGCCACAGCTAAAATCATATCACTAACTTTCCACGTTAATGTGGATATTATCATGCAAAACCATTCACAGAAAATCCACACTACTTCTAATGATCCACTATTGCACTGTCAAATACTTATAGTCCCAGGAACCGAGGAAATTAACTATTCGCCAGTTTTCCCACATGAACAAGAATATATTAAAACAGCTGATAAGTTATTGCATTTATTTCCTTTGGACAAACACCCCTCCCCATTTATGGAAGAATATGAAAATGATCCCCAAGTTTTTGCAAAACTTAAAATAGCTCTCGTCGACCCGCAGAAGGCGAACCCCGGTATTTAAAATTAGCTAGGAGATATGGAACAGCGGCCAATGGGGAGACTTTTTTTCATCAGCACCCTGGTGGGGGAAAAAGGCTTTCCCTAGTAGCCACATATTATACCCAGGAGATTATTGCAGCGCACCACGACGCTGTGCTCGGCAGAGGTCATTTTGGGGCTTTCAAAACATTAGCCAAAATTAAGAGTGCATATTATTGGGACATAATGTCCAAGGATGTTAAGTACTACGTAAAAAATTGCCCAGTATGCCAACAAAATAAAGGCTTACAACACCAAACCGATGGGTCAATTAATGCCCATTATTCCACCTTCTCTCTTAAAAGCTTGGGTGATGGCTGCCAAAGGGCTGTTGCCAGTAACCAGAAGGGGTAATAAATATATATTAGTGATGACAACTAGGTATATGGTAACCAAGGCGGTGCCTAGCATCGATGCAGCAACTTGTGCGTGTTTTATAAAGGAAGTTATTTTACAATACGGATGTCCAAAGCAGATTTTGACAGACAGAGACACATCATTCAATAATGCCCTAGTAGCTGAACTACTAAAGAGTTAACATTACCTAGCTTCAAACTACGGCATACAACCCCAAATGCAATGGTCTAGTGGAATCTCTGAACCGAGTCCTAGAAACTCAGCTAGCTGCTTTGCACATCACAATCCCATGAATTGGGACCAATATTTATTGTTCATTACTTTTAATTATAATTTTTCTCCCAAGTAAAGTACAAAATTTTCCCCTTTCTATCTCCTTCACGGTACAGAAGCCGTACAACAAAATCAAGTTGTTGCGAATAATTTTTCAGAAAGAGAGCACCAGAGGTGCGCAAATTTGACCAGAGACAGAGAACAAGCTAAAATCAATCTTATGAACGCACAAAAGACTCAAAAAGTTCAATTTGACAGACGGCATAGACCCAACACCCTAAAAGTAGTGGCTGTACAACCATCCGAAACGAAAAGGGCTCATATATAAGTACAAAAGCCCACTTCGTGTTGTTAGTGTTCGTGGCCCATCGACCATACAAATTCAATTAAATAAGACAGGCACACCAAAACTGGACGTTGTCAGTACGCGCAATGTGAAAATTGCATATTGCAAATGAGTGTTTTGTGTGTTTACCAATAATTCCATTTCATGGAATTAAAATTTTCCTAACAATTATGCTTTGTATGTGATTGTGCAACTCTGAACGTGTGACTCCACCTTCATCTTACACGACAACCAATGCCCAGCAGAGCTGTCACGAAGGCGAAGAGGCGGGACCAAGTGCTCACAACAGCCGCTGGGTCGCTTCCCCTCTTCCACTAACCGGTGTGGGCGTGGCCAGCTCAACGCAGCGCAGGGCCATAGCCATTTGCAGCATGCCGGCTGTATCATGCAGGCACAATGCAGCCCACGAGAGATGCAACACTAATCCTTCTGGCGTGATTCCTTCTGGCGTCACCATGTGACCCATCTTCCGCACACATGCGAGAATATACTTGTGTCCCCTTGACGTCAATTTTGTGTACGGTGAAAGTGTTCCTATCTATTACAACATTCCTTTACACAAACCCACTCTTCCAGCCTCTCTCGACATTTGACTCCACTTAAATTGCAAATCTGAAACCTCCTCTATTAGCATCAATGCCAAACACATACATTCTTATGTCAACAGTGTCCAACAAGGGCTGGTCGACGGCTTTTTGAATGAAGTGTCCACACACACACACTTCAGAAGAGAGGCATTGAACTACTCGGTGACATAGGCAGCTGGTGCTGCAATCTCCTTACTAATCGCCATATGCGAGGCCACATTGCCAATGCTCATGCAGTTAAATGAGCTTACAAGTAAAGTTAAAACCTCTAATGAAGATCTGAACTTAACTATTGATGCTGTTGACACAATTAGGTTGCAAGATGAAACAAAAATTAACGGACTGTCTAAAGCAGTAAACTCTATTTTTAAAGTACTCCAGGAACAGAGTGATATGGCTAATGACATGCGAACAGCAACTAAGCAGCACTTGATTACTACTGTTCTTTTACACATAATCAACAATGTCATTATGGAACAACAGCTCTCTACCTACATACAACACTGCCAATCTAATAAGCTGCCTCTTCAAGCAGTGCCTAAGGAACAATTAATTACTGACCTCAAGAGTTTGGAACGTCAATTTGCTTCCCTTCACTTGACAGTCAGTATTCCTACTTCGCAAATTCTTAAATATTGCACTGCAGAAATTACTGAATGTACACTTTCCGCAATGCAAATGTTAATTAAAGTACAAGTACCCCTTACTCAGGATGCAGCAGCTCGGCACATTTTCAGGGTTATCCCTGTTCTATTTCGATTCCAGAATGAATCATGTGTTCTTAAGGTGCCTACACAACTAGTTGTTATCAATGATCATGTAGCTCAAATCAAAGAATTACCAGACTCGCGAGAGCATCACTACAACATCTTTTACATACCTAACAAATCGATTACTAGCCCAGAGCATGTGTGTGGTCATGTCAGCCATTAAATTACATGATTTTGATAACCTTTTAACCAAATTAAAGTATTCATGTTCATCTGATCAGCAGTTGCGTGTAATTCAAATCTTACCCAATCAATATATTATTTCCCACCCGTTGTGTTAATCACTCTCTTGACAGACGTATTGTTGACCATCAATTAGGTAATGTTGAACTTCAGGTACCGTGTGGCTACCAGGTTCTCGTTAACGCCTCCATTATTATTGATGCCAGCCACATCTGTCATGTTCATGCCACACCCACAGTTCACACTGTGGTGCAGATTCATTGACTCAAAGAAAATGCATTTGAATTTCACCAACTTGCAATGACGTCTGGTATACATTTAAAAAATGTATCCAGTGCTTTGGATACGCAATGGCAGGTTAAACATGTGTCCCTTCCTGTCATTTCGCCATTTGTGATGTCACATTATAGTTCCACACTGCCAACCAGTACCGCCTTTTATTTCATTGACCAAGGCACAATCAATTATATTTCAGGTGGTACTTTGATTGTACTTTTGACTGTGATTATAGTATTGTTTATCAAAATGTTACATCTCTCATTGTTAATGAATAACATTGCTAGAGAGAACTGATGTGATTCCAATGTATCCTGTACAATTTAAAGTATAAAGAACCAATGAGGTAAATACACTCGTAATTTGTCACTCGACTATGTGCTAATTAACTTCTATTACAGCCATAAAAAGCTGTACATCAGTAACTTTTAATAGACATTCTACACCTCAGGGTACAAGTGTTTCAGTGGCCGAAAGCCCACTTAAGTAGGTAGCATTACAAATAGACGCTCACCACAGTGACAGTAATGGCTACCATAACTAAATCACATAAAGATGCTCACCACAGTGCCAGTGATTAAGTTGAAGACAGACACTTTTTATATTTTTATTCATTACTTAAATCTGACTTGATGTGTAGGTAAACCCATAAATGTCACCATACGTTTTGAAAGTGTATGTGAAGATTGCTTACAGGAACAATGGCATCGTGTAAAAGTGCATTTTCAGCACGTATAAAAGTGAACATTCCTTAGGAACTTACCTTGAACATTCTAACGAAGATACACAGTGTACATACTAGCTGTTAGACCTACAATATAAGATGGACTCCTGCAAGGGATAGTTAGGTTAATTTTTTTAAGCATTTCAGCATTAAATCTTATTTGATGTGTAGGCACACAAATATTTTGATACATTTTGAAAGTGAATATCGCCTACAAGAAAGAATGCAGTTTTGCAGGATGGTTTTTTTTAGTATGCTTTGTATGCTTATATTTTGTGAGTGCTTTTGTTTGCAATATCTTGTGCACCTACTCAGTATACACCCAAAGAGACTGAGCATCCATGCTCTTCAAACCTGGTGCAAGATATTTTTAACTTCCAATTTGGAGTGTTTATATCTATTGTATTAAGTGACCAATGTGTGCACAACTTACAGTGATAGTCATGCATGTAGTGTACTCACTTTGTACTCGTTTAGCCGATCAACCCAGGTATTGAAGAGCCTTTGGTTGTCCACCTAAAAATCTGTCACACGTAACTATTTAGCTTGCTGACAGACAAAAAGGTTCCCTGGAAAGATTTTCCTTTCTCTTTCATAAACTAACTGCAGCAAGCTCCAGGATAGTAGTGGCATTTCCCCGCCTTCCGTGAGTAAGGCTCGTACATACTCTAATTCTTACTTTAATCCCCTCATTTTGATGTGCCATTGTATCATATAATTTTTCTTTTAGGTTATTATGTACAATTCTGTTGTAATATCCACCATCGATATTCAGGTTTTTGTCAATGGCGCGCATTTGAAATGGGGGACACCAGACACATGCTGCTTACTAACCCCGTAATCTTTGCAACACGGGGAGAATATACACACTCGCCACATCAGCAAAGCCGCATCACCAGGGCGAGGGGCAGAGGATGCCCGCCCGAAAGAGAGAGAGAAAATCAAGGTTGCTGGCTGGCCACCGCCACACCATGTCTCACATGTTTCACATAGCCGGCCGAGCGACTGGAGCGCACAGAACACATGCCGCTACAGCGGCCAAGCATCCCAAACTTAAGGGTCCCACCTACCTGTCTACAAAAAAATCTGCCTCATCACGTCTGCAGACGCCTGCCCAGATCTTATAGACCTTCCAGAGAGGGGGCCTACGCTTTTCTCCGCCACCTTTTCCACAACAAGCCATCGCAACAGAGTGTGGAGGGGGGGGGGGGGTCAAATTTATGCGTAATGCTTATACAGCTAATCTAATAAGATTACGACTCATCACCAAGAATACCTCTTCCACCACTAAAGATGCGAGGGACACATTGCTTACCCTACAGGCAGCAGAAACTTACGAGAGGATTCACCTCACTTGGAGGATAAGCAACCTGGCAGGCACGCCACCCACCCTGCCCGCGCTAAGAGCCTACAAGCTGCCCAGACCTCGGGCAAGGCCGAGCGCCACCGACAAGGCACGAAGCACAAACGCTAACCAGAGTTTTCCCACGACAACCAGGGCAGAAGAACATCACATCTTCCCTGCATCTGCAGCCTACAAGCTTCCACTATATAAGTCAGGATAATGTCGGGCTCGAGGGTCAGTCTTGTTCTTCTCTTGCAACATCCCACAGCACTGCTCAGTTGCGGGGATCTCCAAAGAACTTCGAAGCTTTGAGTAGGCCCCCTGCGGCTACTTCACCGTCGACAATCAGTCAACCAGCGAACACGATCACTAACAGGTTTTAAATTCACATTGTCTACTTAAGACACCTTTCTTACAACAGTTTAGAAGTATTATATATTTTCTTGTTTAGATATTTCTTCCCCACTTTTCCATTAGAACCAGATCGCCTACACCTGGCCAGTGTAGTAACATTCAGCACTCAATTGCCTGGTAGGAGGTAGCACGCATCACATGTTTATTGAACCATCAATAAACATACTTTTGTTTCCTACTTTACAGCTTTTATTTCTTAGAGTATCTGCCTATTTGCCTGCTAGACACAAGCTGCTATGTACACCATTGACAAGAACCGGGTTCTTGATATAACCTAATTAATTTCAACAATGGGCGCCCTTCAGGGGTCCGTCATATTTTCTACACACCCATTAGATGGCCATCTGTTGATTTCCAACTGCCACAGCACTGCACCAGTGCCGGCAGAGAGGAACAGAGGAACCACAACCACTAGCAACACCTTCACCCAGGGAGAAGTGACAGTCTCGAGTTATTACCTTATCCCACAGCATTGTTAGTGCTGGGATATCTTGTAGCTTGAGACCTGCCGTCCATTCCTGTGGGGACGTGCATCCAGTGGCAGCATTGGTGACTAAAACAGCTCCCCATCTCTGATCAGCTTGCATAGCGTGGGGGATCAGTGGAGACTTAACAGAGCCTGGTCGGCAAGCCAAAACAAGACTGACACTGTAAACTGTGTTTAGTTTGTTCGCATCAGGATGTACCTAGCATATTGTGAGCAGAGACTCGATGCTTTACGACATAGACACGACCGTAAATGTAGGGAACAAAACGCAGCGTTCCTTGTCGCCAGACAGTTGAGTGCACTTCCTCAACCCACACTGGAACGACAGGCGGAACAGGACAGCGCTGCCCAACTCCGGCACGAAGTATTGACTGCTCCGGTAACTATTTTATTTGTATCTCCGTGTCTATGAATTCATGCCTACTGCTGTCATCCCGTGGTCAAAGGATTGCTAACCGACGCTGCTACCGGATTCGGCTGGGATAACATCCACTTCTCGACCAACGAAGCTCACCCGTGGGATCGCTAGTTCGGCGTGGGGCAAGCTTGCTACGTCCTCGACCATCGTGCCTAATAGCCTATCCGGGCAAGTGTCCACCTGCACACGTGCAAGCACATGCACACAGACAAATATATATAGCAAACAGAGATGAAACAAACTCATTAACTAACAGATGTTTATAATTATGTGAACTTCAGATAGTAATTTAACTTTATTTTTAAAAGAGGCATACGAGCCAAGATATTTTATTTTTGTTATTGTTCAATGTATTCCTAATCAAATAATTGTTTATTTTGAGAAATAATTTTTTTTTCATTTTTAAATTAATTGAGCCAGACCAATATGCAGTATTTTGGAGTAACAACTCATCATAATCTGGTTCTTGTAATTACATATTTGGATTCAACTCAAATAAACAGTAAAATTTGTTTATTTTATTTATTAATTAACCAGAACTGTAAATTATTTTCTTTATCAAGTCCAATTTTAATTTTTAAAAAAACTTTGTAAGTGTCTATTCTTTGATACAACTTATACCAGATACCTGTTCCTATACAATTTTTTTTTGTTTATTCTACTGTTTTCTTGTTATTCATTGGATTTTAAAGATTCTATTTACTGTTATTGATTACTGCTTTTATTTAATAAATACCTATTGTTTAAATTTAACCAACTTAGTGTTCCATGTAACTGACCCTCTCTCTTGCACCAAAATACATGAGGTGATTGTTTTAGTGTTTACTGTTGGGTTAGGGGAGTTCACCTTAATTTTCTGTACACGTAGGTGTTAGTGACATGGCACACCCTAAACTAACCCCTTAATGGACCCAGATACCACAAATCAGCCCTAGTACTTCCCGCTGCAAGCAAGTTTTAGTTGCAGCTCCATTCCTTCCCTCATACCCCCTTTTCCATTCTTTTTTTTGATTTGGTTTAAATTATCTAAACTATGTTGGCATTTTAAATTTAAATTTTACAAGAAACATGGTATAAACAATTGGCCGAAAGACTTTTGAGTTATTGCCTACTACCTATAGAGAGCTACAGTCTGGCCAAGAGTTGCGTGTGATAGTCCTGTTAAATACAGGTGGTGGGGGCTACCTCTCACTCTCCCAGGTAGAGTGAATTAATTCATTTGTGTTATTTTAAGTTCTAGTAGCAGCTTTATTAGCGTGTTCAGAAACTACACTTTATTTGGCACTAACCGGTTTACTATTTTTTTATTTATAATAATTTGAATTGGAGTCACACAGCATTGTTTTTTTATTTGGCAGTAGGATTATTATTTTTGCCTTTTACCCCTTCCCCCCAGTACCTTTTTGTATGGATTGGCACGTGCCCGATTAGACTGACTTGGCACGTTGGTTGAGGATTTTGTCTGCTAGACCAAAACCGGGGTAGTTTGGTTTAGATAGTCGGCATGAGGCAAGGGGTGTTGGTTAGTTAAAGTTAAACTGCTAAGTAAAAGGTGTCCAGAGGAGACAAAGTGAAGTTGAATACGTATGTTCATGTTCGTTGGTCGTTAAGACGTAATAATATGTAGCCGCTGGGGGCATACTTGAAGTTTCCAAGATCTCCGGAGGTCCCAACACTAAGTTAGTGCGGGATGTTGCGAAAAGGGATGCATAAGAATGACTCCCGAGGCAGGCAGCGTCTGAACTTATGTAGTGGAAGCTTGTAGGCTGCCGGCGCGGGCTGCGGGGAGGGCGTAACGTCCTTCTCCCCTGGTTGGCGTGGGAAAACTTTGGTCAACGTTTCTGCTTCGTGCCTCATTGGTGGCGTTTGGCCTTGCCCGAGGTCTGGACAGCTTGTTGGCTCTCAGCTCGGGGTAGGAGAGGCGGCATGCCTACTGGGTTGCTTATCCTCCAGGTGAAGAGAATTAACTCATAAGCTTAGAGCACATGAAAGCATGAAAATGGCCATGGGATTGCCTAGTATAGCCATGGTAGTCAAATATACAGATTTCTCCTGAGCATAACTGCTGTGTTAAGCGAGCGAGGAGGCGGCATTTCAGGTCGGAAATGCATGCAGCAGCGAAACAAACTCTGGAGCTCACAGGTAGGATAGGCAACATGACACTCACGTCTGTAGTGGTGGAAGAGGTACTCTTGGTGATGAGTTGTAATCGTATTAGATTAGTTTAGATTAGTTGTATCAGCAGCATATTACAATTCTCCCCACCCCCCCTCCCCCATTACAATGAAGATTCATCGTCGAAAAGGTGGCGGAGAAATATGTAGACCCCTCTCTGGAAGGTCTAGAAGGTCAGGGTAGACGATGATGCAGATAGCACACAAAAAAGGTTTGCAGACACGTAGGCGGGACCTTTAAGCTTGAGTGGCTTGACCGCTGTAGCGGCGTGTGTTCTGTGCGCTCTAGTCGCCCGGCCGGCTATGCGAAACATGAGACGTGGTGTGGCGGTGGCTAGCTAGCAACCTTGATTTTCTCTCTCTCTTTCGGGCGGGCATCCTCTGCCCCTCGCCCTGGTGATGCAGCTTTGCTGATGTGGCGAGTGTGTATATTCTCCCCGTGTTGCAGAGATTACGGGGTTAATAAGCAGCATGTGTCTGGTGTCCCCCATTTCAAATGCACGCCATTGACAAAAACCTGAATATCGCTGGTGGATATTACAACAGAATTGTACATAATAACCTGAAAGAAAAATTATATGGTACAATGGCACGTCAAAATGAGGGGATTAAAGTAAGAATTAGAATATGTACAAGCCTTACTCATGGAAGGCGGGGAAATGCCACTACTATCCTGGAGCTTGCTGCAGTTAGTTAAGAAAGAAAAAGGAAAATCTTTCCAGGGAACCTTTGTGTCTGTCAGCAAGCTAAATAGTTACGTGCGACAGATTTTTAGGTGGACAACCACAGGCCCTTCAATACCTGGGTTGATCGGCTAAACGAGTACAAAGCGAGTACACTACATGCATGACTATCGGGGTAAGTTGTGAGCACGTTGGTCACTTAATACAATAGACATAAACACTCCAAATTGGAAATTAAAAATATCTTGCACCAGGTTTGAAGAGCATGGATGCTCAGTCTCTTTGGGTGTATACTGAGTAGGTGCACAAGATATTGCAAACAAAAGCACTCACAAAATATAAGCACACAAAGCATACTAAAAAAAAGCGTACTACAAAATTGGATTCTTTCTTGTACGCGATCTTCACATATTCACTTTCACAACGTATCGAAATATTTAATTGTGTGCCTACATTTTTTATATATAAAAAAAAAAAAAACACACGTGCGCACGCGCACACACACCCCGGTTCAAGATGAGTTCCTAAGGAATGTTCACGTTTGTAAGTGCTGAAAACACTCGCCTACACGACAGCATTATTCAATGTAGGCGATCTTCACAAATACACACTGTAAAAATGTATGTTGTCATTTATAAGTTTACCTACAAATCAAGACAGATTTAAGTGGTGAATGTTGTACAAAAATAAAAAACTAAAATGTTATTATGTTAAAGTCTCCGTCTTCAACTTCATCACAGGCACTGTGGTGAGCGTCTTTACGTGATTAATTTATTTTAGCTGTTACTGTCACTGTGGAGAGCATCTATTTGTAATGCTACCTACTTAAGTGGGCTGTCTGCCACTAAAAAACTGTGGAACCTAGAGGTGTAAAATGTCTATAAAAAGTTACTGAGGTACAGCTTTTTAAGGCTGTATTAAAAAGTTAATTAGCACATAGTCGAGCGACCAATTACAGGTGCATTTACCTCGTTGGTTCTTTATACTTGTATTTGTACTGGATACTTTTAAATTAAAGTTAGCCTAAATATGATTGCTATGCTTACGTAACTGTCTTTGGCTTGCGGCTAAATTAAATGTAGTGCACGTGACCTGTTTATAACGAGTCCTTTTGCCATGTGCACGTAGTAGCGGTTTACGGGTACTGCACTATCTTCAATATTCACGCACTTACTGGAGATCTTTAGTGTCACGTTTAGCAGGCCTCCCCTTCGGACGAAGGGCAACGTGCAGAGGGTACGGCCAATGTACCTAGTTGTGGGTCTCCATGGCAATTCCCGTACCGGCGAGGCGTATGAGCGGCCTTGGCGGTACGTGGGGTCATCACGCATCGTGGAGCAGCCTGGGGCGTTGTGGCATCTGCTTCTTCTGTAACAAATTGGGAGGGCACTCGTTCAAGGAACGTTGAGGCAGTGCGGGGGAGTGACAATCCCTCCACCCTGACTGCACGGGTTCCCACCCGTAGGGCATGATGTTTCTCTGACATGGCAGTGCAAGGGAGAACGATCTCAACCCCGACTGCAGGCAGCACAGCTCGTCGTGGTACCAGGTCTTGGGCGGCATCGACGGTCTTGGGGCGAGGCTGTGAAAGGGAGATTCATCTTGACCTCCACTAAGTGTGATGTGCCTGTTGAGGGGTAGTGAGCGTCATCGACGATGTCGATGAGAGTGGCCTCTTGCATAGCAAGATGGCGGAGTGGAGCACTTCCATTTTGGCAGTTCGACTTCCGGGTCTGTGGGTCTACCTGCGTCACAGGACCTGGGGATGGAGCACATCTGTTGCAGTTCAACACCGCAGGTGGTAGAGTTCCCTGTGTGACAGGCAATTGGAATGGAACACTCTTGTCTGAGCTCGACATCCAGGTTACCAGGAGTTCCTGTGTCACAGGTTCTTGAGGCAGAGCACTTCCAGCGTAGCAGCTCAACATCGCGATGGGCAGATCTTCCTGCGTGGCAGGTGTTGGGGCGGGAGCACTCTCGTCGTAGCTCAACATCTCGGGTTCTGGTGGTCTAGTGGCATCTCGTACTTTATTTTCGGAGCCAGAGGTCAACTTCGTCAAAGTAGGAATGACCTTGTTCTCTGGCTTCAGAGTTGTACCAGGTAGAGAGGTAGGTGCTCGTTCTGGGTCCACGGCGTGCTCGCCTGTTGGCGGCCCAGTGGAAGGTACGGTAGCTTCCCGGCATCAGGAATTTGCTTCTGGAATTCTCGGAAATCCTGGATTTCGTACTTGGAAATTGTACCAGGTGGGAAGGAAGGTGCTCGGATTGCTTCCATCTCCTTCACTGTTGGCGGTTCGGATCTCTCTGCTAATTCGTCTTAACCAGAGGGGTGTTTGTCTGTCTTCCCTATCTCTGGGACTTTGCCAAGACATTTTGGTGCAGCTAAGGGTGGCACTGTCAGGTCTGACAGTGACTCGGTGACCATAGGTGGTAGGCATTGATTCCTTCCGGTCTGCTTACTGTTTGAAAGCAAATGTTTTCTACCTGTTTGTGTTGTGGGTTTCTGCTGCTAGGCTGGCCCGCGAGCCAGACTGATGCTAGAATCACAATAACGCGACAGATGCTATGCAAAGGGCAATTTAATGTGCACACTAGATTTTACCGCCTTACAATCAACAATTTAATATGTTTTTTTTATAAATGATTTCTTTTACGATGGTCAATGTTTCTATTATTTTCTTATTTGGCAATCCTTTAAAAAAAATCTTTCCACGTCCGCTGGTACTTAGTCTGAAAATATGGCTGTAATTATTATTACCTCTAGGCATTAAAATGCATTGCTTTGCATATTAATACGGTCAATAATAGAGAACATAAAACTTTAGCTCCAAAAGTATGAGGGTTAGACAGATTTACAGACCTATCGTGCCCGCGACACAAATAAATTAGAAACATTTTCTATTCGGAAATCTTGTCATGTGGGCCATTTTTGTCATGTTAACGTCACAGAAGTCTCGAACCTGATTTGCTGGAAAATGATTGTTTCCGCATCACGCCCATCGCATCACGTCTGTTACGCTATTGTGATTCCAGCATGAGACACTCTGTTCTGCCTACTAAAATGAGCAGTCTCAGCACTCTGTTTTGCTAGACTTGGATCATTTACTTGAGTTTGCAATATGATAAATTACTACAAATTGTTTTTTACGAAAGTGTACATTGCTCATTTCATTTGAAAGAGATTAGGCATTTTTTTTCTTCAAAATATACAAACACATCCGTGCATACTATCTTATTAACTTTTTTTTTGTAATGGGAGCATAGATTTAGTAAAAGGACTTGCGCAACATTGAGATTTACATCCCCTGGTTACTAAAGGTTAGTTAAAATTGGCAGAACGTGGTGATAGTAATTATTTTAGAACAGACCAAATCACTTTATTGCCAATCATTTGATAAGTCATGAGTCACCCCGGTAGTGGGTTCCCAGCCATCACTGGTTCGGCTTTCTCTAGATGTGAGCTAGCGTGGTCATAAGAAGGACTCCAAAAATTACTGACCCAAGAGAATAATTGAAAAGAAAAGTTAAAACAAATTAGTCCCCAAAAATATTTAGTTTGCAAACATTTACATGTGCAATACATTTTTTAAAATGGTATTTTAATTGCAAAACTAATTATGGTTTCTAGTCATTATCTAGCCTATATTGTAATGAAACTTACGTTTTGATTAAACTAATAACTGTGTGCATTGCAGATATATATTATGTAGTGATTAATATAATACACAAATCTAATCAACATTAATCATAACTCCAAAAAGCAGTGAGGACAACATGAAGACAACATGTTATGCAACAATATTGTACAGAAATACAAAGTATATTCAGCAGAGAAGAACTTATGTGTTGTAATGCAAACCTAGTTTTACAGCTAGACTCACGTATGGGAGTCAATTATGTAGCGTAGTAGGGATCGCTCAAACAGATATATGATAATTTCTATGTAGCGAGTGAATTGTGGTAGACAGTGTGTGGAAATAGGTATTAAATAAGTGTGTGAGCTAGGTAGAGTGAAGGTATGTAGAGCGTAGGTATGTTCTCAGGGTTTTGTAGGCTAAAATTTTAACATTACTTTTGCAATATGAAATAGCCACACACACCATAAGTGCATGGGAGACCTTTCAACTGACACACTTACCATTAAATCACTTGGACTCTACTGGAACCAACTGACAACAAAACACAGGGAGAAAAAATAATCCCTTCAATACAGTACACATTTACTACGATAACTACTTGGGAAGATACTCGCATTAAAAAAATATTGTACATTTATTAACATAAAATCATAACCAGAAAAAAACAAATGACTAAACCACAATATTTAAATTCAGAATGATGCAAAAAAAATCCTGATG
Organism: Dryococelus australis; assembly: GCA_029891345.1. Taxonomy (NCBI): domain Eukaryota; kingdom Metazoa; phylum Arthropoda; class Insecta; order Phasmatodea; family Phasmatidae; genus Dryococelus; species Dryococelus australis. The sequence goes on from CM056996.1 coordinate 150,670,791, forward strand.
AACATATGCAAATTTATACTACATGCTTTAGTAGTGGTCGTAACTTAAGCAAGACACCATGTGATGAAGCCTTAATTTTATGCTGTTCTTATTATAGCCATTTTATAAATAGTTATGTTACTTCTCAGGAATAAAATATTAGCTCACACCGTTTCCGGGAGCAGGGCCTTTTAATTGTACTTTGTTGGGTTAAAATAATATTCAACTGCAAATACTTTTCACGTCAGTTTATTAACTAAGATGGCGTCTGACACTATACTACTGTTAAGTCAAAAGTCGGCCATACTTTAAAAATCGAAGTTGAAGCAGTAGTTAATCAACTCATGCGGGCGAATAAATGGTAGGGAAAAATGATGTCACTCTCTCTCTCTGTAGGGGTAATGCAAGGCCTTGGAACATCAGCAGAAATCTTCTGTAATCAAGGTTCATGGACCTAGGTACTCGTACTACAGTCTAATCATGTACCTTTGATGCATCACGGGCGGCGAACTAACTAAATAAAATTAGTAAGTCAATTAAACTGCAGAGCTCTTCTTCTCCTCTTAAAATGTTCCGCGATAATTAATACGTCTGCTGAAATATCAAATCCTGACACTCGCAACACTTTCCCTACATATCTAATATAAATCCCTACCGGGCACGTTAACTACAGTTACGCACCGCCTAGCGTTCTTCTTCTTCTGCACTAAAAACCTGAACAGAACAGCTAACTTGAAAATGAATCTCCAGCCGAAAACAGCCAATCACATGTCGACTACTTTGTTCAGCAAATCAACAAACATGGATTGTCATGACAACAGCCTTCTCTCGTAAACGTAATCAAGAATTGACTGAAAATTACCATGTACAAATAGAAACAGACATAATTAAAATTAGCATTAAACAATTGCAAAACATAAAAAAACAAATTATTCTGACTATAGGCAAAACTATTACAATAATCACTAACAAATGATATTAATAAAAATAATAAATTATCTTCTGATAAAAATATTGTGTATACTACCAAAATGTCTGACTTCTGCATATAAATTAGGCAGTTATTTTCCAGTCGTTACAGTGTGAAAAGTGAAATAATTTGTTAAATTATATTATTTATTTAAACGTTTGATGCTACTGGACACATCTTTACTAAAGTTATAATTACCTGCTGGAAAATACTGCGCATTCATTATCCTATACGATAGACCCAACAATCCTCATTGTAGTCGTTTAGCTGTCTTTATAAGAAGCCCATTTTGGGTTGCAGAAAAAATAGTTTGTGGTGTAATTCCTAAATCAGCATAGAATAACAGCCCTTATATAAAATAATTGGTACATCAATTGCAAAACTTACGTTGAAATGTAAATATTAGAATTCTATAGAGTCACCAAAAGAATTTATGAATATTCTGAACTAGTCTATATGTGCATATTTGTACCATCACCGTACACCAGCTGAATGATTGTGAATCATTAACTAGTTGAGGAAATAGTAATATGATTTTTTTTACACTGAGAAAACGATTATGTTGAAGATAAGAAAATAGTTTTGTGCAGTAAAATTAATTTTTTCCTATCTGTGCAACCAACTATTTTGTTCCTGAAACATAATATGTTTTGTTCGTTTTTGGCTGTCCCAAACACGTAACATTTAATTGGTGCAAATGAAGATTTTTATGGGTGTCTATAAACTACAGATTTGGTCATTAATTTAAGATCCAACAGGACAGGGTTCCGAACCTATATTCATTGCTGTTTTGAATTCTGTGTGTTGGCAACCACGGCCATCGTAAATTTTTTTTGGCAATTTACTTACTTTAAAAAAAGTTCAACGCATGGCATGTACGTAGATTTGCATAAATGTCAAGTTATGAAGATTTTTTGGTTTAAATAGTTTGATTGGGATTGTTTTGGACACTGCTTTCATCAATAAACACACTAACAAACACTGCAATAGTTCTAATAGTCAGAAAAATTACAAATGATTTCTCGAGCTTTAAATTTGAAGGTCATCAAATGACTCTGTTACAGCCAAATACATGTCAGTACTGCACCAAACTGATTTTGTTGTCGCAAAAACTTCTATAACAATGGACACACAATTGTTAGCTAACCGTACACTTATTAACTTTAAACAAAATATTTGACTACCAGTATATTTATAATTTTGATGGTAATGAAACAAATTACCTGAATTTACATGTAAAATAATTGTGTATGTATCCATAAATGCATTCAAACGATGCTGGGACAGTTATATAATTATTCTGCTCAACAAGTTATGTTTAAGTGTTTTGGTTAGTTAAAGGGAATAAATTCACATGTTTGGAGAAACATCAGATTGTTCGAGAAAATAAAATATTGTTCAGTGTACAATTGTTTTCAAGCAAATTTATTACAAACTGCAGCTAAACCTTCTAATCGGCGGATGCTTGTATTGTATTGTAAAGGGCTTTTTAACATGTCCCCATTTTATGCTTCAAAGCTTAGCAGGGAACGGCTTACAGACTAACTTATAACCTAACTTAAATTAACACCCAAGCCTTACTTGGGATTCGAACCCACAGCCTCCCACACTCCAGGTGATCGGCGGTGCATCAAACGACTGCGCCACGGGAGGTCGGCGCGGATGGTTATATCAATTCATACAGTGTGGCTTTTTTAAAAGATAGAAATTTCATTTCTGTTGTCTTTCTGTGTGTAGAATTGTTTGTTGCAATGTTTTTTTACCATAACAGTTTACTGTGTGATGCCCTCTCATCATCATCCCCCCCACCCCACCATTCACCACTGCTCCGCATACCATTTTCTTTCATCCCTCACCTGGCCTTTCATGACAAAAATTTTAATGATACACTGACTTTAGTTAAGACTTACAGTATGCTGGGGGCTCTGAGGAGCATCCAGCACCAACATTCTCTTGGATTCATCAGCTTCGGGGTCAATGATGCCTCCACGTTGTTTCTGGTGGGAGAACAGTGCTGCCATCTTCTCCTGCAGCAGCCTCAGCTCCTCATTCATTTCAAAATGATGTGCATTCTGCAGTTCCAGGGGCAACGGAGCACCTGCCAGTGTGTCAACATCATAGGAGATCCTCTCTCTGCACACGGGACAGAGAACCTGCAGCAGACACATGCACCCTCCAACAACTGCATGGTGCACCTCCTACCAACTTACCACCTGCCCATTTCCCCCAAGATATGCATAAGGCCAACAAAGGTATAGGTCTCATTAGAAAACTATCGCCTAATGGACTCAAAAATGTTCTGGATCAGTAAAGACTATTCACTGTACAGTGAGAACTTTTGAAATCTACATTCGAAAAATATCACTGCTTCTATCTGCATGTATTTTAACATGCAGACTGACGTGCATGCACCCAGAAAAGTTGCCAAGGACTGAGAGAAAGTAGTACCACTTCTTTGCATTGAATGAAAGGTTTTACGTAAATATTTGAGAATACTGAAATTATTTCTTTTACTTGCTGTGTTTTTTAATGCATATAAGTGTAAGAATCAAATTATCTTTAATAAATTAACTTTGCTAATAATTTATGGTTTCACTGACGGACACATGAACAAAGTGATCAGGCTCATGGCAATGTTAATTGTACATATGGTGGAAGAATACACAATGTACACACACATACATATATCTTAAGTAGAGCTTTCAATGTGCTCACTTTACAGTGAACAGTTTTTACAAATAAATATGTTCTTCAGAAATCTCAAATCTCGTGGACTGTATTTTGAGTGATCAATGAAAACAACATGTAAATAAATAGTCTAACTCCCTCAACAGTTTTATTCAAGTAATGAAGTTCTCAAAGGAATGATAATGTAAGTGTTGATTAAGCAGACGTAATTTTCCATCATATGAAATGATAACTAGTATAGTAGTTATTAATACTATATGCTTTATACTTTCGGATAGGTTGGGTTGATTCTCAGTTCTTTGGTTTTGAGGATATCAACCCAGGAATCATAAATTATTCGGTTACAGTACATCCTAAACAAACTGTATTAGTACTGCTCACTACAGCAGGTTTTCGAAAAATTAATTATTATATATTATTAGAGATATGTTAATTTCATGAACTTTTTGGCAGCAGCCGTAACTTTTCAGTTCTTTAATGTTCGGGTCAAAACAGTTGTTAGTTACTGGTTGCTACCAATTCTTTAAATCCAATTTTGGTTCCATGTGTTATGGTCACAACGTTTATTCCTGTTTATTACTGGCTAAAGAGTCGTTCAGAGCATTTCCAAACAATTGTGGTTCATTCATGAAATGAACACGCAAGTATATGTTCTTTAAGTCTAACTTCTCACTAATAGAATGTGCAAAATACATGGACTTTGACGCATGCTGCTTATTGAGTTATACCAAATGACTACGACTCATACTAACATATTACCAAATCAAGAAGGAACCATACACGGCTACAGGATTGTTTTCTGTTGAGGGACAGTTCAGACACGTGGTATTGCCCACTGGTTCCAGAACCGACTTTGCCTCACTACTCATGTAGTTCTACGTTACCCGAGGAAGGGTCAAACCCAACATGTTATTCACGAGTGCATACAGGATCGCTCCCAGCCTAGTGGGCGGTTCTAGCACGTGAAATTAACGAGGTTTTCAAGCGGCCGCAGAAACACGTCAGCCTCCCTAATGCACCTGGCAGACAAGAGTGTCGCCACACCAGCGAAGCCTTCTGAAGAAGACCGAGCACAGCCAAGCGCTTGAGGCCATATAGCCAATCACACAGGGTCGATTCTGTAACCTCGCTCACTCTGGGCAGACATCACAGTCCTCACTCCAGCCCAGGCATTGGACTGGCCGAACGTTTATCTTCTCCAGTAGCTCGCCTCAACACTTCTGTGCTGGGGCTCTCTAATGCCTACCATGTCTTCTAGATCTTCAGAAACTACACCCACTACCCTTTTGGTAGTGGCCCCACTTTTAAAATCTCTTCTAGGCAACCCCAGGTTACAGAAACTGCATCTGAGTTTTTCAAAGTCATTTTTATCCTGAGTAGTTTAGTAGCAGGTCACCTCCACCTGTAAAGCATAGCTTACTTCCATTCACGCTAGCTTCATAGTGTGAGTACATGTCACCGTATTTATTATTTATAATTAATACACTTTTGTTCCTATCCTGAGTGTGATTTGTGCTCGAGGTAACAACCACTAGGTACTCATTCAAGAGGGTCAGGACAGCCACCCCAGGTTTTATTGCTGCTGGAGCACCGATGGTGCTGGCAGGAGTACTTGCCTGGGACTGAAGGCCGGGCTTTTGTTGGACCACACCCACCACCAGTAGTAGAAAGATGGCCCACACGAACCACTACTCCAGGTTCGTGCGCCAAGGTGCAGAACTGATTGGAGCACAGGGTTTGCACCATGAACTACTGTTGGTTATACACTTACCTAGGGCACCGTCAACTTTTGCACCTACCCAATAGATAGTTAAGTGTCAACTCAGCCTCTATGCCATTTGGGGAAAGGCACGAAGCTCAAAGAAAGGAGCGAAAGACCAAGTTCATTACTGCTAAGCAAGTGTGCACCAGTAACTTCTCTGAACATTGTGCAGACACTCCACAGGGCAGAGCTCAAGCTACCCGACACCTGGCTAGACCTCCCTCTCCAGCCAGCCCCCCTATTTTCTTCCCACACACACTAGGCTGGCGTAGACTACCATCTGGCTGCTCGTGTCCTGGTAACAGGTAAGGATACTAGACCAGGCATAACCAACACCTTCTTCGGCAGCAGCAAAGCCGCAGAATGGAGCAGGAAGTACCGTATCATCCTGTACAGTAACTCGTTGCACAACACTGCGAAGGAGATGACTAACTAGCTGACTCACTGCTTCAGCAGAGCCAAGGAAGCAGGTACCTGAATACCCTGGTAAGTCTGCCCTACCTAAACGGGCTAGTGTAACGGTAAGACATATTGCAGTACCATCCACAACTGATGTAGCAAGTCCCCAACCTACACGACCAGTGTTAACACCTAGCAGAAAACCAACCCAGAGTAAATAAGTTGTTATAGATAGAGCGCGACCTACCTAGTACAAAGCCAAACCACTTTGACTAAGTCTAAGCGACATGAGTCAACTTCTACGTCAGAAAACATGTTTTACACCTCACGTTTTTTATTGTAGCCATTCCTAACTTTACTTCAAAGACAAGTGTCGCAAATTTCATAACAATCAATTATTTGTTGTTTTGTTGTGCAATAAGATAAATAATAATATGACAACAAACAGGCTTGATTGTAAACATAACAAACAATCATACCTTTATTATATCATGCTCATGTCTTGTTTTGTATATTACTAAATGTATTGCCAACATTCCTAAGCCAACATCAAAGAGGACAAAGAACATAAAGATATCAAATTTACCAATGACTGTTGAAGTTTAACCAGATCTTGACACTGTGTTTTGGTATGGAACTAACCGAAATCCAAATCTTGAATAGGGTCTCGAGGGGGATGGAAAAACCCTTCAAAATACTTAAAAGTTGTGAACACCAATTCTAAATGAATGCACACTCTACTAGTAATCAAAATATGTTTCTATTCTATTACTCTTTTCAACTAGAGAATATCTGTGTAGGCCTACATGCCACTTGGGTTATATTATGACATTCACACCTTGCACGCTTGTGGTTTCAAGTCTGCTTTGGTCCGATAATTTGTTGACATTAAGTTTTCATTGTAAATGTGTTGAGCTCTTTGTTTAAATGAAAACAGTAAAATGATTCTTAAAATTAAATTCCCTTCAAAACACTTCAATATTTCAGAAGTTCATGCATTATGACTGATGATGCATGACAGTTGAAATATTAACAGAAGATGGTTTTGTTGTCCCCTATTTCAGTTCATGGTATATTATTGTAAGGATTGTGTACATTCCATGTGCAGCTAAAAATAATACTAAGGTGTGGTGGGAATAATCTGCTAGGTATGCACACGTGCATGCACTTAAGTCTGATGAACACATTTTCAATGCAACTGTGCAGCTACGTAAAAATGTGTTCATCCAGCATGCGCACACGTGTGCATATGCATGCATATGTGTGTCTACCCATTAGTACTGCCCTGCCAGCACTTATGCATTCTGTCTAATTTTTATAATGTAATACTAAGGTATGTGTATAGATCATATGCTTTTTCTGCTACTTCCGTCCTTGAGAGCAGGATAGATTATTCAAGGAGCAATGAAGGAGTGAAAAGAGCAGTTGCTCTTTGTGCTCACCATCCAATTGACAAAGAGCTAATCTGGAGCGTGATTTTTAGAATATGGTACAAAAAGGTTTTGTGGGCAATTCCTGATCAGAAGCTTTATAATCATATTTACATTTAGGTTTGGAATTATGGTCACAGCTATTTTTACGGTGTACTTTTCAAGAAAAATATTACTTAGTTCCTTTAATTTGTAGTAATATATTTACTCATTAAAGGATGTCCAAACATCTTAATAAATTTTCTTCCAAAAAATGGTTTTCCAATCTTTTTGAACAAGCATGTGGTCATCCAACTAATGTTAGGCTTGGTGCCATGGTGATAATGTTATTGAAAGAGCTGAAAGTGCAATGCTCCTCCCACTCCAGTCGAATACCAAATGAGAGTTTCTGGTGACAAGAATGCTGAAGAGCATGAAAAAAGTATTGAAACCACAGAAATAGTATAAAGAGAAAAAACAAGAACACATTTATTAGTGGTCATGTTGAAGTGAAAATAATCTTGTTTTTGAAATAATTTTCATTATAAATTGCCATGTTTAAAAGTGATATTTATAACCATTTTCAGGTATCTGAAACTGAAGCAGAATTTTTTGTATGTAACTATGTATTGCAATGCCATTATATTACACTGCACTTCAAAATCTATGCCCAACATGTGAAAACATTTAAATACTAAATGAGTATTTAGCTTTTATCATAGAATCTAATGTAAATCATATTCCACTAATAAACAATTAACATTAATTTACAGTTTGGCACAAAACCTCAGTCTACTTGATAAAATGTTGATCATATGTTTGAATCCACTGTACTGGAATTGGAATAGTTGTCAAATCATTATCAGGAACCAGGAATTAAAATAATGAACCAGAATCACATTGGAGCCAATTGAATTTTGGAAAAACCAATTTCTAATACTTACAATTTTCTTAAATAATGCTACCTTCTAAAATTGCAAACAGCTAAAATTACTGCTTAATGAACGAGTGCACAACGTAGGTACGTATTTTAGAACACCACTTTGGTTTAACTTTGTCAATTTGTTCCAAAGATAGAGAATAATCACTAAAAAAGACTAAGACCGATATTTTCAAAATAAGGGACTACTGTAGTTGCCCTTCCATAATATTTCCTACATGCCAAATGTGGCGAAACTCAGGTGAGAAGTAACAGTGTAACCTCTCTGAATCATTGCTGATTCTAGGATTTTGCATGTTCCTAGAAATTTCTCAACATCCTATCAGAATAATGTTTTTAAAGACTGCAATAGTCTGCACAGTTTGTTGCGATTTATCCACTTCTATAATTGTTCTAAATCCGAGCTTGTCTATTTATACGTAGCTAACCAGCCTGCATTAATCACCTGTCACAATCATACAGCATGTCCATAAATTATCACTACAACTTCAAACATTAATAAAAAATTACCTAAAGGTGATAAAGGTATGCAATTTTTTTACGTGTAAAATAGTATTTCCCTAAGTTTTTAAACAAAATTTAGTAGACATCTACATGTGCACCCTTTGTTGCCCAAAGCAAATCAAAATGATACTCCAGCTCCTGCTATGTCCGCACTAGCATTCTCTCGTCGACAGTATCAATCTGCTACAATCCTTTGCTTCAGTTCATCCAAATTGTTAACAGATGATTTGTACACAATGTCGTAACATAACTCCATAAGAAGAAGTTTAGATGCGTGATATCCAGCGAGTGAGGTGGCGAAGGAATTGGACCATATCTGCCAATCCATCATCCAGGAAACCACAGATTCAAGGATTCCTGCACAACCAAACCCCAGTGTGGGGGTGTTCCATTATGTTGAAAGATGACATTAGGTTTACATGCCTTTCAACTGGTGGATTACGAATTCGGTTAACATGTCCAAGTACACATTGACTGTGATAGTCCTTTCAATGAAGAAGAATGGGCCAATTATGTGATCACACATGACACCACACATTCACCTTCGTGCTGTCACGCACAAGCCCATGTGATTCGTGAGGGTGTTCTGATCCCCAGATACTAACATTATGCCGGTTCAGTACACCTGAAACATGAAATGTTGCTTTATCACTGAAGAAAACTCACTTCAGAAAGTTGTCATCTTCGTCAATGCATTGCAACATGTCACCAGTAAATTTGGTGCATAGTCAGGTTGCAGAGCTTGAATCAGCTGCACTTTGTATGCATAGTCATGATTGCTTGTGTATAACTTTGTGAACCGTTGATTGGGGTAACAGCAGTTGTCTTGCAGCAGTGTGAACCGACTTACCAGAGCTACACACACATGCAGCATGCACACAGTCAATGTCTTCAGCACTTGTGCGTGGCCAGCCGACACTCTTCTGATGCAGAACGCTGCCAGTTTCAGGGAGGGAGGGAGGGAGGGAGGGAGGGAGGGAGGGAGGGAGGAAGGGAGGGAGTAAGTAAGTTTGTATTGATAAAAAGGACAAATATGGCCATCATTTTATATGGTTAAAATAACAGATTTTGAAACCTTGGTGGTGTTTCGTAATGTAGGCCTAACCCCAAACTTTGTTCCAGTGTAGTTATTAATCTCAAGTTTAAGTACTGTCATAAGTTTGACTATTCTTAGCATAGTATCAGGTACAGTTCTATTCTATACTAAATGAAATAATGGTTATTGCAAAAACAAATAGTTTGAAGCCATTGACAATAAGAACTGTTTGTACGATGAGTTTTGTTGCATAGTTAAGTACATTATTTGTAGTGATTCAGTTAATATATTTGTTTCAGGAATAAAAGTAATCTATGGACTAATTCACTGATGATGGAGGTTTTTCAAGAATTAAAGACACAAACATTACTAACATTAATCATTATTACTTACAAATCCACGTTTAAGTATGTATAATCACCTTTTTTAAGCACACAGTTGCAGCAGCTATCTCCTCCGTTTGCAGAAACTGAATTCTGGAACATTACCATTTAATGTTAAAATTTTCCTCTCACTAGTATCTAAGTCCATTTTTCCCTACTTAAAAATCCAACATGACCTACTACAGACAAATATTAATACAAACTATTAATTTCAAACCATTTGAATAGTTTTCTCTTCCAAATAACACTGCAGATGGACTAATATTAATAACTGCTTGGCCATCATCAGCACTGCAACCAACACTGAAACACTTGTAAGCAAGAATATTTGCAGGTTCAATATTTCCTATTGTTTCAATTTTTTTTGTAATCCATATATCTAGTTTGCCAAAATAAAATATCTTTAAGTAACGTTGATCCAGCAAGTGTTTCTTTTGTTCAAGACCAAAGCTACACTTCAAATTAACTAAGGTCATACGCTCAGGTAGTTTGAATTCCTCTACGAGTTTAAGAGAGTTATTAGAAGAGTCTGCACCTAGAGTGTTTGTAGATGATGAGACTGAGCCTTCTATTATGCCTTGCCCCTTGGCTTCCCCTATAGCTACTGCCAGTCCAAGTGATGAGGTTTCTGAAAGATTGTTTAAAATAATTTTTGATGGCCAAGCAGTTATTAATATAAGGCCATGTGTAGTATTGTTTGGAGAAAAAAAAAAAAAAAAAAAAAAAGGCCATTCAAAACTTGCATTTTTAATAGTAGGCCTCATTTTGCATTTCCGGAACGGCTGATTGGCTTCTACAACAGTAACACTATTAAGAAACCAATCCCTGTCCAGTGGAGGGTCATTTGAGACAAACCAAATAGGTTTTTTCCACAACAATACAGTCCCCAAACCATCTTTAACTGGAAGCTGAACTAATATTCCTTCACACAAAGGCTTTATGAAACTGTCGCAATGGTACTCATGTTTATACTCTTCAAAAACAATGACATCATAATAGCAATTGTCTAAATTCTGGAAGGCGAATTTCCAACATTGGGATAAAAAATTTGCGCCCCCTGTAAGGTCCTGTTGCAGCAACTAGCCTTGCCCACCCTAGAGATTAGGTTAAGTTTAGGTCACTTTGGTAACACAACCGTAAACAGTGGTGGTGGTCATTGGCAACTTTAGGCACCACTCATAAACAAAACAACAAACTAAGCAAATGAAAAAGTAAGAGTTAGTAAAACTAAGTGCTTTTGTAATAGATACTTTCATAGTGTTCAGTATGGCTGCTTAGTTTGCAAATCAAAAATTAAAGAATTCCAATTCCGCACTTTTGTGTCCTTTTGTAGAATGTGCAGAATTCAGTGCCAACAAACGGGCCGCAGCACTAATCTTACTTGTGGCTCCCGCGTTTACTCATACATGAGACTGTAATCTGTATAATTAACAGTGACGAGCTAGCTAGGAATCTGAGTTTAAGTCAGTTTGCATCTGCACCAGGAGCAGTGTGTTCATACTACTTGTCGGGCGATTATGTCACTCCCTGGCTTGGCGTCAGCCCAGTCCAGTTTGTTCCCGGACCTGGTCTGCAGATGGTGTGTGCAAGGTATTGCATCAGCCAGTGCAGCTTGCAACTCTGACATTTCAAGTGAGTTATCACGTTAATAAAAGAATGACTCCTGTTAACTAACCCAAAATGGGTACTGTTGTTAAAATACTTGCAATTAACAATTTTGCACATGAATTGGTGCTTTGAACTGGACTACGGGGCCAACAAAAATAACAAGCCTAGTAATCAGTGTAAAATACACAGGTCGTTGCAGTGTTTCCTGTGCCATACTCAGCGTTGTGAGAGAGTTGGTGTAAAATGCACACGTAACTGTCATCATAGACCAGAGTGTTTAAAATTATCATTATGACAATGTAGAGAATGTTCTCATTGAGTGGTTTATTACTGTTTGGATTGTAAGATTCAGAGTTTGTCGACAAAGGTTTTTACCCTGGCTGTATATTATCTTTTGTGGAAAAATGAATTATTATGAGAAAATGGTTCTCGTCACTTTTTTATGCATAATGGATTTGGGCCATAGTTGTTGCACACTACTTTACTAGTTTGCAATAAAGTTTACAGGAATATTTAATTACAGTGGTTTGAAATTAATAATTTGTATCTACACTTATCTGTAGTAGGTCATGTTGGATTTTTAAGAAGGGAAAAACTGAATTACTATGATATTGGTGAGAGGAAAAATTAAACATTAATTGGTAATGTTCCAGAATTCAGTTTCGGCAAACAGAGGAGATAGCTGCTGCAACTGTGTGCTTGAAAAAGGTGTTTATACTTACTTAAACATGGATTGGTAAGAAATAATTAATATTAATAATGTTTGTCTCATATCCTTTAAATTCTTATAATATGAAATATTTCAAAAATCATAAATTGACGTTATCCAGAAAAAAAACTAAATTAACTGTTAACAGGAGATAAATAATTAAAACCAAAGTATTATTTGTATTGCTAACTTATCTAACTTAAATTTTAATTATCAGCTGCACCACTGGATCCATAGAACCAGGTGGTTAGTTTGTTAGATCCATTTGTTGTGAAGCATACGCAATTTCATAAGTACATCCATTCTGCCGATATTGAATATATTCGCTCTACAGATGTTGGCTGTTTAAGCTTAGCTGATATCACATTAATATGTTGGTATAACTCTGTAATCGAATGGCATAACGATTGGAAGCAGGCTGGACATATTCATAAGAAAAAGCAGCTATATTTGTGGGGCCCCTCTACTGTAGGCAAGACTAGTTGCTGCAACAGAATCTTACGGGGGGCGTGAATTATTTATCCTGGTTTTGGGAAATTCGCCTTCCAGGATTTAGACAATAGCTATTACGATGTCATTATTTTCTAAGAGTACAAACATGAGTACCATTACGATAGTTTCATAAAGCGATTGTGTAAAGGAATGTCAGTTTGGCTCCCAGTTAAACGTAATTTGGGGACTATAGTGTCATGGAAAAAACTATTTGGTTTGTCTCAAAGGACCCTTCATCAGACAGGAATTGGTTTCTTAATCGTGTTACTGTTGTAGAAACCAATCGCCCATTCTGGGAATGCGAAAGGAGGCCTACTATTAAAAGTGAACATTTTAATGAATCAGAAATTATAAGTATTTCGCCAGGTAGTTCGAATTTATGAGTTTAACAGAGTTATTAGAGCGGTCTGCACCTACAGTGTTTGTGGATGATGAGGCTGGGCCTTCTAGTAGGCCTTGCCCCTTGGCTTCCCAAATTCTCACACAACGCCCAGTAAGGCACAGGAAACACTGCAATGACCTGTGTATTTTACACTGATTAGTATGCTTGTTTTCCTTGTTGGCCCCATAGTCCAGTTCAAAGAACCAATTCCTGTGCAAAATTGATAATTATAAGTATTTTAACAACAGTACCGATTTTGGGTTAGTTAACTGGAATCATTTTTTTAATAATGTGACAACTCTCTTATTTAATTCAAGCAGAAATAATAATAATTTTTTTTTTTTTTTACAGCACAAAGATTAATTTGGTTTTAATTATTTATCTCCTGTTAACAGTTAACATAAATTTTTCTAGATAACATCAATTTATGATTTTTGAAATATTTCAAATTATAAGAATTTCAAGAATTTAAGACACAAACATTATTAATATTAATTTCTTCTTACCAATCCATATTTAAGTATGTATAATCACCTCTTTTAAGCACACAGTTGCAGCAGCTATTCCCTCCACTTGCCGAAACTGAATTCTGGAACATTACCATGGGAATGGTGCACACAAACCATATTTTTATATAATTTTTGTCATAACTTGTTGTAAAGCGGATTTTTCGAAAATTTTGGCTTGACAAGACGTAAATAATAACTTTGAGTACCTTCTTACATTGTTACAAATTCACTGTGTTAGTTATTCTCGGAGCAGTGATTGAAGAAAAATAAACAAAAATTCTTTCTTTCCTTCCATCACTGCTCCGAGAATGACAGCAGTGAATATCTAACGTAAAAAGGCATTGAAAAATATTATTTGTATCTTGCCAAGCCAACATTTTTGACAAATCCTTTGGAAAACGAGTTATATTGAAAATTGGGTAAATATACTGCGTTTATGAACCATTCCCCTTAATGTTAAAATTTTCCTTTCGCTAATATCATAATAAGTCCATTCTCATAGTCAATGGCTTCATACTATTTGTCTTTGCAATAACCATTATTTTATCTGATTCCTCCATTCAAATTGTTTTTTTTTTTTCCAAACAACATTGCACATAGACTAATATTAATAACTACTTGGCCATCATCAGCAATGCAACCAGCATAGAAACACTTGCAAGCAAGAATATGCACAGGTTCCATATTTCATATTGTTTCAATTTTTTTTTCTGTAATTCACATATCTGGTTTGCCAAACTTAAATAAATCCAAGTAACATTGATCCTGCAAGTGTTTTCTTTTGGCAAAATGATAACTACACTTCAAATTAACTAATGTTAACCTAATTGAAAAAAAATTCATATAGAGGCATTAGATAAAATAATGGTTATTGCAAAGACAAATAGTTTGAAGCCATTGATTATGAGAACTGTGTGTGAGATGACTTTTGTTGTATACATATGTAGGTTATTTGTAGTGATCCAGTCAATATATTTGTTTCAGGAATAAAAGTAGCCCATGGACTGAATTAATTGATAAAGTTGGAGGTTTCCATAAAATTCCTTATTTCATTACGCAAATTATCATTTGTGGAAAAATTAATTATCATCAGAGAATGGTCCTTGTAATGTATTTTATAGGTAATGGATTTGGGCCACAGGTGTTGCACACTATTTTACTGTTTTGCACTAAAGTTCACAGATATAATAAATTACAGTGGTTTGAAATTAATAGTTTGTATTAACATTTGCCTGTATTAGGTCATATTGGATTTTTAAGAAGGGGGAAAAAAACTTATTATGATATTAGAGGAAAATTTTAACATTAAATGGTAACGTTCCAGAATTCCGTTTCGGCAAATGGGAGATAGTTGCTGCAAATGTGTGCTTAAAAAAAGTGGTTATACATACTTAAACATGGATTGGTAAGAAATAATTAATATTACATAAATATATAGATAAATAAATAGATGGATAAATAAATATATGCCATTGTCGTAAATTACTTGCACTACAAAAGTCTTAGTACTTTCAAATCACATGCTGGAGAAATAAAATAAAAAACAATTTACGAAATATCAACAGAAAGAAAAATTATGAGGCTATGGGATGTTAGGTATATAAGCATAATAGCTGAACAAAGCACAGTAGAAATCATCAGCACCCACACACCCATATTTTCCAGGCGAGTGTTGCCAACCTCACTGGAATATAGGTTAAATGAAGATGGAAATACTCAATGCAATCTTTAATCTATCAGGTTCATAATTATTGTTTATGAATGTAAAGAATATTTGAAGCATTTTTATCAAGTAATCCAGTAATTTGTAATGTCACGAACGTCAGAATTGGCTACAAGAAATTACAGCTTAGTTTTCCTCACTCGGTAGATGTGAAACTTAAATTAAGGTTTCATATTAAAAATAAAGAATTCAAGTCTCTGATTATTTCCTCCGTATTTTTATTTCAAAATCAAAATAAACAGTTCACAATCTTCCATTAATGCAGAGTCATGAAGAGTCAGCTTAATGATACAAACATGCGAAGAAGAGTGCCCCAGTAGTTAATTTATTATTCAGGTCACTCAAAACTCGCATCATGAGAGAAAATTATGAAGGCAGGAGGGACGTCAGTTCTCTCCTGGCACCCAAGCAGTATTAATTTAGTAGAAAAAGGTTGTGCAAAAATTGACGTTAAAAAAAAATTGTAAAGATCGTGGGTGGTTGTCAAGAGTGGGCAAAATTTGCCATGCTCAATTTGCCTTCTTCGAGGGCTTGATGTCTACTGTTAGCGGGCAGCAGGTGCTTGGGGCTTAAATCGCACCAGGGTGCCAAAAATCTGACCAAATAAGGGCATGGCATGGTACAGAATCCCTTCGGAAACCTGTTGCGACTCATGTCGTAGCCGCTTCCCCACACCATGCCAAACCAAGTTGTAGTAAAAATAATTGAAATACTAAGACATTCTCAAAGGAAAAGATGTCAACAAAAGTGGTAAAAGCTTTTATTTCAGATTGCTGATGCAACCTAAACTGTGTTTCAGAAAAAAAAAAAACACATAACACAAACATTCAAACATTACAACATTCCAACACTGCCAAAATTTCAAATACTGATAAGCAATTACAATTCCTCGTAAAACAAAAGAAAATTAACCAAATGTCCCATTTTAATTTTTACAAATTGCATCATTACATTAACCTCCCTTCGTTTGGGAGAGAAACCTTTTCCAAATCGAAACCTACCTGGTATGTGGCTACTCTGTAGACTACTGCAACTCTGTTTTATACATACAATTTAAGTTTACAATTTGGTAACCAAACTCAATCACATAATGAAAAATATTCACTTCACATGTTAAAGAAGAGCGACTCAAGATATCTACTGGGATGCTACAAGAAAATTACACATACTAATGCATTATCATTACAGTCAAATGTTTTTTAAGTTGTGGTTAAGGGTGTATACACTATGTAAGCCAATGATGATTCCTTATAGGTAGACTATACTCATACTCTGGTTTCTCACGGGGATCAGCATACAACACTTAGAAAGGGGACCCAGGTCTAGCCAAAACTATAAAAAGCCACTGCTTTATTCATTAGGCCTCAGACGTGTCCCAACCAACCACTCACTCTTTATACTAATGATCCAAGACACCATAAAAATTAGAGCAAATTCTTACCCTTGCATACCTACATTATTCAAATCCAATACGCTATAACACCTCAACCTTTGTATTGCTAGACCAAATTTTTATTCTTCATTACTCAGATTTGTCAACATTACTGCAAGATAGCAGTAAAATTGTATTCATTAATTTTAATTCTTAATCGACTTACATTTAAAACAGATTTTCAAAATGGTCTTCCCCTAAAAATAAAAAATTGCATACTGTATCACTCAGTATTGCTAAACAAACAAACAAACAAACAAACAAACAAACAAACACACACTTATTAATTTGCATTGCTACTATATAGCGCTTCTTGTTCAGTTCTCTGCTTAAAGCACAAGAACTAAATTCTAAATTCAAACAGAAAAAAAATTTATTTATTTATTTTATGTAAACTATTTACGTCTCTTCAATTGACATTCAGTATCATTTACAATTATATAGTTAGATTTTGCTATACCACAGTTAATGAACAGTGATTTTCAGCTAAACCAAAACTTTCTTTTTGATTATACTATACCAATATTTAACAATGAGAAAAAGGAATGTATTAGAACTGTTTCCTTAATGACATTTTCTCCAAAATTCATTAGTAAATAATACTACTGCTAACAAAGTTTAAAAAATACCACTGGAGATATATTATAATTATGACATATCCATTTGCTGAAGTGAAATATAACTTACATTTCATATAAATATGTAATATAGCGTGTAGGGAGCTGTGAAGAATACACACAAGGCCTCCTCATTGCGACAGCCAATATGATATATAATCATACTATATTCAAATAGATATGTGCTGTGTATGGTGTAGAATTAGCATACGCAACAATGGGACAACACATATAACACTTTAGTGACCAGTCTGCACAGCTGACTTGCAATAAATCAGTGGGAAAATATGTGATCTTACCTAGGTTGCCTCTGTATAATTGCCCGGTGCAGTCCTGGGCCGGTAAGGGAACAAGTTTATTACCATTAGCACCCTCTAGAAACTAGCATTTGGCACGTACACCATTTATATACGTACGTCAAAATAAAGCATAAACATTTCCTTTCCTATTGTAATTGTTTAAACCAGAAATAATTAAAAACCCTGATGGCAATATGAAAAACTATAAAGACAACACACTATCCTAACAACGCTAAAAGTGATCATGCCTAACCTACTTGAACCCTTTCACGGTCACGTAACATAGCTTGCCAGAGTCTGAATATACTGGTTTCAAAATCAAATTAATTAAACCGTTCTCTGTAGTAAATATTACGTTAAAACAGATTGTGTTCTCACTAAACAGTCTAGCTCTGGTAGAAACTACTCTTATCACAGGTTTTGCAGTGGGCATGTGTGTGCTGGAAATGTACGTACTTATAAAGTAACGATGGCGTCGCTTATGTACTGATGCTAACAGACATCGAGCTGAATCAAACTGTAAATACAATTAGGTCCAGATGAAAATGTCAGATCTTTTGGTACGACTTATCTTTCAATCACCAAGCAGATTGAAGGTAAGATGCTCTTGCAGGATTTGGCATAGCAAGATTAAGGTGGAGATACGTGGAGCTCCGCTCTACACGTACACAGACAGCATGTTTAACTATCTAGCTCCAGAACACTTAACCTCGCGAATGGGCAACCATTGACACAAGCTACATTGCTGGTTACAAGTTTACTTAAAAGTTGGTTCAGGGACACGTCTACACACCCTAAAACTAATTTAAAGTCCTACCTCTCCGTCCACTTCAGACGGGAGGTCCTATCCTACGTCTCACTTCGTTGGAGGCTGCTAGCAAAGAGAGTGTTAGTCTCTGCAGGCTGACCCTAGCTTAAGGGGGCTTATAGCACCAACCAATCAACAATCAGGATTCAAACCTGCGGGCCAATGGAGATCAAAACTTTTCAAACCACCCACATGAACCACTTCTAACGACCTAAATGAAGAAAAACAAAAGAATACGTGATCTCGGAACTGAGATATAATACAATAAAAAGTAAAGAGACTTATAAAATTGCGAGCTCACCAAAAATTAATATTAATTTTATAAAAATTAATACACAATGAAAAATGAACTAGCCTATCAAAATTACACATAATTATTATTGCCACCATACATCCAAGTTTTAAAAATCTCACGTGTTAAGAAAAATAAAATTAATAAAAATTAATCAAATTTATATAGGCAGTTGAAATCATATAAGTGACATGTGTGAAAAATATTACATTAGCTCTTGCATGACAATGCGTGTAGCAATAAGAACAGGAAAAATAATATAAGTTGATTGTATGCATAAAAACACTATTTTCATGGGTGTTACAGAAGTTATCCTTTTTGTACTAAATCAATGGTTTACAAAAAAATATATATATAAAAAAAACTACAGCTAAGTTAACAAATTGCAATTCATTCAGCACTGAAAAAAAAAAAAAAAAAAAAAAAAAAAAAAAAAAAAAAAAAAAAAAAAAAAAAACCCAGATTAAATATGTATGTTGATACTATTACAGTTCTTTACATCTTCAAATTATTTGTAATGTTCTTTATAACTCTGTATTTTTTTTGTGTAATTGAACTTTTATCTGTTTAAAACCTTCTTTACACTATACTGCTGTACTTGCTTCATCCCTCTTTATTCTTTTCCTTTCACCTCCTAACTACTCAAACACCATCAAATGATCATGAACAAACCTGTGCATTATGATAGACAATATTGATTCACAAAGAATCACTCCACCCATTTGCCTACTTGTTCCGTGTTCTTCTTTACCACACCTTTGCTTCTTCCTGGCACTACTACTCATTTATAGGCTGTTCACGGTAAAGTGAACACTTTTGAAAACCCTCTCATTTGGAATAATATTCAATAAATGTATTTTATTTTAGCATTAGACGTTAACTTCCGAGTGCGGTGTAATATACACACTGTGTTGATTACTTACATGGCAATAGTTATTTAAACATGTGGTTAAAGGATAAAAATATTGTTAAAATAAAAAAGTAACTACAGTCTCAAAAGTGCTCACTTTACCGTAAACAGCCTGTAAACACTAGTATCATAGTATCATACATTAATACATTGACAATTTATTGTAAATTTATCTTTAAACCACATTAAAATAACCACTCTTTGTTTAAAGATAATAATTTCTTACAAAATAACCATTTTCAGGTAGTAAATTTCAAAACTTTCACTAACCACAATAATGTAATATATCATTCACTGTTGCCTATCCCAGGGCTTGAGAAGGAAAATATGGTAATTTACCCCATTTATCCAGTACACATCATTACCGACTTTCTCCTCTATCTCGTATGACCATATATCAAAAGAATTTTTCTTCAAAATAAACAAATTAACTTATCTTTATTACTGTACAATAAAAAAAAAAAAAATACTGTACGAGGAAAAACGTTAAAAAATTAAGTACGTACCTATTTTATTAACCTAAATTGCAGTCTGTCTACCTTTATTATATGTTTTCTTCCTTTTCCTTCTTGGCATTATCACATTGTGTCTCCTTTTCCTCCCCTTTTTCCTCATGACCTTCCTCACACTGTACTTCACTCATTTCCTTTTCTCTACCGTCTTAAATCTACCCCTCTTTAGTCTTTTATTCTTCCTCACAACTTCTCTGACCTTATGATTCAATCTTTTCGTTCTCCTTGCAAAATTTTCCCGAATATATCATGGACAGTAATAAAGAAGTCTGTGACTGTCTTACCATTGTGTGTATTTGTTTTATCTGGAACATCATGTTGTTTCACTCTAGGGTACCCCCCACTCTCACAGTAACCTTGTACTGTTTGCACTGTACTCTCTACAAACCTTGCCTGGTGTAACACAACAGCTGTTCCTAGCTGCAGCTTTAATTCATCATAAGCATGGTGTTTTACCCCACAAACATGAGGTCTCCCTTCCTTTACCACATTTCTCATTGATGCATTTAATTCTGAACAGTAAGGTAGGTTGTGGGACCTAGTTACTTTTGGGATGTCTGAATTTTAAAATTTGATTGACATGTAAATGGGTTTTGGAGGGAGAGTTCACAAGTTGGTGCAATCCCTTGGCATGCTATTGTATTTCGATCGTTATCTCAGCGGCTTAGTGATCAACTCATTTCAGATTGTAGAAATGATTGTATTACCAGTATTTTAATTTTAATGTAGGGTGAACAGTACAATTTATCAACATCTGTAATAGTCCCCTGTACAAGGGGCATACTCTGTAGGCACTTCTGGAAGACTTGTACTGTGTATAGGGCCCCGTTGGTAGTGATAGTTAGGTTTGCACTGATGATGCAAAATTGTATTAGTAGTTGGAAAAAGACGTCACGCGTCAAGGTAATGGAGTGAGTGACTTGTTAACATTAATGTTAAAATTTCTTACCGAAACGAAAATGAAAGTTGTAATTTTTCGTTTTCAGTTTGGTATACTGAATATTCGCACAACTATACTCACTATAATTGTATACCACTCAGATTGTACACATTGATTAGACAGGTTCCAGCATGCAAATATAACACCTACTGTATTTCTGAGATGTCAAATTTTATTTTAATGGCATTTATTTTGAGTAAATACAGTAACACAAATAGGCCTAAATGCAATGGTGAGATACCAGCAAAAACAATGTGTGTGTGTTAAAAATTCGAGGCATACAAAGCTTCAGAACTCTAGAATATAAATTTTATATTTATTTGATTTGCATTGGACTCTCAGAAAACATTTTTAATGTTCAAAACTTTGAAGTCATTCACAAATCCACAAGTGGAAGACAACTTATTCAACAACATTTTTCTGTGTGCTGGAATCTGGTGATGGCGCAGGTAGTCCCTACACGTGTTCACATTTTTAACCTTTATGAATTGTGTCACCTCAAATTACTTGTTTTATGACGGGTTAAAATTTCAAATGCTTATATTTCCTAAACATTTTATGATATAAATAATGATGCCATTTGAACGGAATACATTTCTTATTACCTTCTTTAAGGGTGATCGCAACTGAAAAAATTTGTTATTTTATATTTGTATCATATATTGTTCAAGTTGTAGACATTATCTGGGACTATATTTTCCTCAGATAAAACGCTTTTAAATTACATGGTTTCTGCAAAATAACATGTCAAAGTCCAAATTATACAGTTTTTGTAATGTACAAATTAAATAAACCAAACTATTTGCAGAAAATTTAAAAGGGAAAACTGAAATATTTTGTCTTAATTTATTTTAAGACCTGTGTAGTAAATGTTATTTTCAATCAATTTTGGGACAACCACGAGTTAAAAACATACCAGTATTTCTTTATTTTCAGAATTTTTTTTCAAATTGCAAAAAAACATTTCCTTGTGTAATTTTATAGACGTCTTGTCATCTTATTTCAGTGTGAATTCTCATTTATGTACATAAGATAGTTTTCATTATTTGTACATTTCTAAAGCAGTAGAATTGTGATTTTGACATGTATTTATGCCAAAACTATACACTCAAATTTTTTCTTGCAAGGGAAGAGTACTCATTGATAATGTCTAAAAGTTTAACAGTTTGAACAGTCCCTAGTATGAATATAAAAACACATTTTCTCATGCACAACATCCGTAAGATGTTAAGTTAGGGGCCGGGCGGATGGCCATACAACCCACTTTCCACTTACACATTTTGGGAGGGAAGAGGAAGGCAGGCAGTTTGAATATTTCTGTCTGCTTTCTGAAATTTGTTAGCAAAATTGTACTCCTTGCATTTCAATTTTTCACCTTTTAAAATATTTTCTTACTGTTTTTTTTGTATTGTTTTGTAACCTTGCTTTTAAACTATATTTGTTGCACTAAGGTATTTTCCAATGACAGATTTTGTCAATTTCTACCCCCACCCCTCCAACACCAACAGTTCATCACTTACTTTTCCAAGCTTTCATAGAGAATGACATGCTCCCTTTAGTCGATCGCCCCCACCCAACCCCACTCTACAATCTCCCAAACTATCTGAGCTACTACAGACTACCTATTTGGCAATCTCAATCAGTTTGGCCCTGCAAGTGTTAATTTCTATAATCTTTATGAATTACTTTACCTTAAGGTACCCATTTTAAGAAGGGGTCAAATTATATTTTCACTTATAATCACCATTTCCAATGTTCTTTGGGGGGAGTTCTTATTACTGTTTTTCAATTTTCCCATTTCTTTTTTCAGGCAATCCCCCCAGTGATGCTGCTGGTCCCAAGCCCCAATAAATGCAAAGTAAAGGTGATATTCCCTTTGTTTATCACACAACTATTATCCACTAATAGCTTCACACCTTATAACCTACAGCTCACAGATTCAGTGGGCCTAACCCCTGGCATAATTTACTGGGAACACATATAACCATTGAAATAAATTCATATTTCATTTAAGAACATATTTATTTCTTCGTCAATGATGGTAAAAAATGACCAGCTGTAATTTTACGATAGTGATTTTTTACACAAAACTACTCCTACTAACCATGAAGCTTCGTACAATCTGGCATCTACTGTAGTGCTTTTGCACAATTATTTTTCTGTTTGTTAAACGTGTCTACAAAAAAATTGTAATCATATACTATCTTGTGTTACAATATTCATTCAAAATTAAATTTCAATCCAAATATATATATATATATATATATATATATATATATATATATATATATATATATATATATATATATATATATATATATATATATATTGTGACTTCAATTCATATTTGAATTAAAAGGAAATGCTCCTTTGTGCACCCCAAATGAAAAATGGTTTTATTTGTCATCTATTAGTGTTAATTGTGCATGTGCGCATAATAGACGTAAACCTTGTATGCCATGGTGATTACAATTTAGTTTAGAATAATGTAGTGTCCAGCAATTTATCCCTCCTATATCAATAACGATAGCTGGATTTACTTGTTGACAAACATTAAAAAAAATAAAAACCCTATAAGAAGACTTCATAAATTTTCTTTCTTTAGTTTCCACCGTAGAAGTGTGCTGCAATTCACATTTTAAGATATTTGCATCAACTTTTTAATTAATGCTTCATTATCAATGATTGCCATGTGTAAATCTTTGGTGATGAGACTGGAAATTTAGTTTTTATCAATAATTGAAGATTAAAAATTTTCATTTTTATCATTGGGAAAAGAATAAAAAAAATTTTGGTGGTTAAAAACATCAGTGTTCAACGTGTATTTTTCACTCAACCATAACTATACATACTGTATTTAAATTACTTACTCCCACAGCAATAATCAAAAGTAAAGGATTAAATTTGACTGAGAGAACACAATGAGTAGGAATTTCTAAATTAATCAAGCATAAACACCTTAAATTTATCCGCAGACACTCAATCTTTAAGAAGTTACCAAACAGTATTGCCAAAACTACTAGGATGACACTCACAGGCACAGGCCAGTCGCTGCGCTGGCGCAGCCAAAGTGGCAGCTTTGCATTCTCCTCCAAGAAGGTGGCACGTGTGCTGGTCACCAAGCAGAACAGGCAGTGCGAGTGGAAATAGTGGTAGCACTCAGTCTTGCTGAAGTGGTCGCCCTCGCTAAAGCCATACAAACAGATGGCACACTGGCATGACGGCAGGTTGCTGGCAGTCAGGTGTTCCTTCACCAACTGCAAGCCCCATGTCATTGTTACCACCTACCTATTACCAGACTCTCACAACCTTGCCAACTTCAATGGATAAATATGACTCAAGGTGAGCATAGAAATATCAGAAAAGCAAAAGAAAATGAGACATGCAATCAGAGAATACTGGTGTGCTAAATATTTAACTACATTACTTCTTGGTTAGACTCATTAACAATTTGTAATAATTTAATAAGATTTTTTCGGGTTTTATAAGGATGCTACTTACCTGAAGCTCTTTGAAACACTACATAAATCTGCAAGTACTGTCTGGGTGTTAAAAGAGCATTTAATAAATGTGAGTTTTGAGCAGAATAAGCATACATAGTAGAAAGAAACCGATAGCATGTAAATGAAATGCAATGCGGTTGTAATTTTAGCTCAACTCTTTTAACAGCTGGAAGGTGTATGATGCAACAAACACTAAGGATTAATCTAAGTAGTTCCTAGTAATATATTATACAATTTTAGGTATATAAAAGAATTTTCTTTTATACAAGCTCTGCAACTATATAACATGTGAGAACACAAAATAATTAGTCAAAGAAAATATTGTTGATTGTGATAAAAGTATTGAACTACATACAATTGCAGTTGAAACTTAAATTTAGAACATGGCTGAACACAGCGTAGTAGTCATGTTAGTTTCCAATTTGTGTAACTGCTATATCATTCAAAATATATTCACATAAAAACAGAAAGCCACTTGCATAATTGCCATCGATAGGTAGCCACTGTCATTATTTGGACATAATGCCTGACCATTTTTTTTGCCTATTTTCCAAAGGAACAATAGGCTTATGCAATCACCTGAATGTCTGTCTGAAATGTATGTCCCCCCTAATAACTATCAAACCCTACAACCAAATTTTACCAAACTACATCCATATACAGTATAGTATTTAGTAATGACATCTGACTTTCTTTATAATTTTTGATCATGCTGAGTACTTATTTTAAAAATAACGAGAATTTTAAAATATAGGGTACTATGTAATATCTCTGGAACTACTTAACCAATTTTAACCAAATTTGGTATGTTGGTAGTGCATGACATAAGCACTGTAATTAGAATGGAAGATAGTACAAACTGGAAAAGTAAAGCTTTTCCATTATATCTCATGAAGCATTTTGCATTATGTGTATTGAATTTATAAACAGATAATACTATTAGTCTGCCATTTTGGAAGACATTGCAACATCAAAAATAAAGCTTTTGCATTATATTTTGGTAACTACATAACCAATTCCTGCTATATTTGGCATATAAGTAATACTATTCTAGGCCATGTACATATAGGCAATTTAATTAGTTAAGACTGCAGCAGTGTTGCCCTCTATACTGGTTATTGCCACCGCTACCGCTACAGTTGGTAGCGCCCAGAGTCACGTTCTATAGCCAGTTCGGCTTCCGTTCCTTGTTCCTTGGTCTTCACCTTCGTATTCAAGTCACGCACCTAAGTTTTAAATTTGTAATGTGATTGCTATACGGACCTTCCAATTGTTCACCTCGCCTCTCACCAGTTCACCTGATGGAACCTTCACCCAATGGAATCTTCAATGACACGAGCCATCAGCGATGATTCTGATGTGCGGCCTTTAAAATGTAATGACGTTTCATGAAATAAGTGTGTTTAAATTGAAGGACAACAAGTGGTGGTAAAATTTAAATGATTAGGAAATGTGCACCCAAGAGGGAATATTAGGTGGTGAATCTGGACAGCAGTTTTGAAATCTTTTTGGGCCGTAATTTGTGTTTAGAAATTTTGATGCTTTTAGTCCATATAGCTAAAGTAGTTGGAGGTTTAAGTGGCATTAGTAGTAAATGGTTTGTTTGATGTTAAGGTACGCTAGTTTGAAATGTACGCATATAGAAATTTTTGAAGCTTTTATGAATATTCCTTTAGTGTTGCCTGCCACTGCCCCATTTGGTTGGCCCATTGCAGTATTTTGCATCTAGACTCAGCTGTCCAGACTTGCACAGGAGAAGAGTTTTGATATTTAATATTATTTCAATTGTGTATATAAGGTTTTACAGTGTGGTGCTATGTTTGGTCCCTTAATTATTTAAAAAATGTTTTAGTAAATTATTCTGGGATGCACTGCACGGATTTACAGTTTTTAAGGAGTTTTAAAGTGTTGTTTTATTACTAAATTATGTAAATATTTTAGGTTAGTAAGCCACATGTCCCAAATAATTTCAACCACAACTTATTATGTGGCAGTGTCTATGACAAATACAATGTGCCAATACGGTAATGCAAATAGCACCACAAAAGAAACTGGAGTTTTTATGTCATATGTCCAGAACCAACCAACAGATTCCCACTGAACTTTGCACTTAGTATTGCTACAGTAGGCGATGTTTTAAGTGTGTGTGGCTTTAATTACAAGTATGGCAGTCATATAAATAATTTAGATAAGTTTGTCATATCTATTCAACTATTTAACAGCTTTCTATTAAACTTAATATGCTGAGAGTAGCCATCAGAAGCATCAAATATGCTTATAGAGATCATTTTCTGCTGACATTTTTTAAGATAGAGCAGGTGATAAAATGCAACATTTATGCCCTATCTCAGAAACCAATCATCAAATTCAAACCAAATTTTGCACACCAGTAGTAAAACTTAAATATTTTAAGTGGGCCAGACGACTGTGTTTTCAAAATTTTGCAATATAAATTATTTAGATAATTTAATCCCCTCTATTAAATAATTTGACAAATTTCTACAAAATTATTTATATTGACATTATTAAATGCATCAGATATGCCTATACAGAGCCTGTTTTTAGGCCTTTTTGTATGATAGCGCTAAATGAGAAATAAGATTTTATGTCACACATAATCACCAGTCAACCTATCTCCACCTAATTCTGCACACAAGCAGTGCTATGTAGGCCATGTAAACTTACATGATTTAAGTGATTCATACACTTGTTTTTAAAATGATGCCCCTGTAGATATTTGAAGTTGCTAAACCCAGTCTACCAAAACCTTACATTGATTACTACCAAAGTTGATCCTCCGAATCCTAGCAGTGCAATATAGTTGATTACACAATAGCTTACGATACAAGGTATTCTGTGTTCGAGTCCCAGGTAAGGCACATGTGTATTTGTAATTGTCTCACTAATATTGAATTTGTTTTTGGTTGCATCTCTAATATTATTGCTATCAATGAGCCGTCCCGACCCACCTACCACCTAACTTTTTAAACACTTAATTAAAATAATTTGTATAATGTAGAGGAACGTAGGCTCATTAGTTATATTGATAACTTATGTGTATATAAACTTTTACGTGCAAGTGAAATAGATCTCTCATTTAATTGCTTTATATAGTTTATAGGTTTGTATAACAATATGGTAATGTGATGTTATATTTCATATCTAATACACAATTATTTTCTTTACCATACTTGCTAGCTATAATTTGAAAATTCAAGGCATTCTATTTTCTATCTATCTCTAGCTCTTGAAGTTTTTATATTCTATAAAATTTTATATAAATAGTAAACTTCAAAATGGATGTACTGCTTAGTAAATTAAATAACTCATTTGAATTTAAGTTAGGTGAACTGAGAATATAAAGTTATGAATTTCCAAATTATAGATAGCAATTATGGTAAAAAAAAAAAAAAAAAAAAAAAAAAATTAACTGTACCCTAGATAATAAATATAAAATCACATCACCAGATCATTATACAAAGTTAACTGATAATAACCCCTAAAACAGTTAAATAACAAATACTTTACACCCACATATTGTACCATGGTGTGTGGCATGGTTGTAATAAGAAGTTTGCTTTAGGAAATATACTATACAGTATACCCAACATATAATTTTCAGTTGAAATCATTAATTATCAACCAGGCTCAAAGTGGCAGAAATTACCTCAGTGTCAGGTATATAAACGATCAAATAGTGCACATTAACAATTTTTAAAATGTATTATTACCAGAAAAATTACACATACTGTGGACACTCGGGTAAAATTATAATATTCTCCTGCTACCATAATGCCAGACACTATTAAGACACTTGGTATAACAAATAATTGATTAATTGTTGGGAAGTTTAACTACGCAAATGGGATACCATGTACATATTACCTATAAACTGATTCTAGTAATAACTGATTTAATACTTTATGTCCAGAGGTACACAAAAACTTAATAAATGAAAAAGTTTAAAATTCCAGTTTCAATATAGCTCTTTTAATTGAACAAATTGAATGTGTAGACAAAAACAATTGACTAACAGATTAAATATTCCATTGATAATTGTGATATTCATAAATGAATTAAATCACAATGGTGAAATGCTTATGGTCCTGGATACCCCGTACAATTTAACTAACTTTAATTTCCAGTACAAATACATATTTTAATCATATTTAACGTCACAAACGTTATAAGAAATGGGTTCAAGCAATTATCACGTAGTTACCCAGTAATGTGGTCCAGATGAAGAAGCTAGAGAATAGTCCGAATTTGGCGGACTGGTGCGAACGTATTGCCGGAATGTGAGCAGATGAATATTTGAAATAATACTTCAAATGAAATTTCAAATGAAACTTGGAATAAAATTTTGTGCAAAACATGATCCCTCTGGAACACATGAACAAGAAAGTTTGCAGAAAATTAATTATTTGTTCCAGAGTCAATAAAACATGGCACGTAATACCGTAGAAAGATTGATGCTGTTCTCACCCATCTCGGATGGAAGGGATCAAACTACGTAGGATGGTTGAAAATAAATCATAAAATTAAATCTCCTATATTTCTAAATACTATCTCTGCACTATTCTACATGACGCTTCTAAAACTAAATAAAATGCTACAGGAGTATCATCCACCTGCAGCAACCTTCTCGAACATGGGAGCATATGGCGAAAACATCATGTTCCGACCGCGTTTGTTCAGAGAGTCAGGCAAAAAATGGTAATCAATGGTGGAAGGATACAAAATTGCATTTTGCATGTAGGCATAAAAGTGACAAAATTTAGTTCAGAAGCCATTCCTAAAGAGCAATGGGTGTACTGCAAACAGTCCACAACTATACACAACTGTTCTACAGCAAGAAATTATTAGCATTGCACCTCTGGCAAGTAGCACAGACAAGATGCACAGTGAAGCATCCAATGCCTCAGATATGTAGGCATGTCAGCTAACATCTGGTTGCAAGCTGAGCTGTTTCCAGCCAGCAACCAGCTTCCTGTCCGACTAAGCATCAAAGTTAACTCTGTACTATCTCCCAGTATATGAAAACATGACAAATTACACAACTGCCCTAAAAATGGAATAAATCATCATAGGTCTAAACTTTCCCAAAATACTGAAACAATTATTTAGAAAAAAATACCAAAATATATAAAATTACGTAAAATCTGGAAAATATTGTGCCACAAAATTTTAGAAAAATTTTTGAAGATTCAAAATAATCAAAAAAATAGACAATCTACACATTGTACAATGTTCCCTTAGTTTTGATTGTTAATATTCTTACAACTTGTTTGTATTTTTGATTAATAAATATAAATATAATTAGCTCATTATGTTCATTTGTTTATATTACTATAAAAAATTATGTGTTTTACTTTCTTGTTATAAAATCTTATTAATATTATATTTACTTTATTGACAAGTTAATTCATTTAAATGAATTTTGATCTAAAATTGAATAAAAATAAATATTTCTTCAAATTTGCAGACATGGTCCAGAACTAATCTTTGACATGGGCTCTTAAAGGAAAATAAACATTTTCAGTTTTAATGAATTTCAATCTAAAAATGATGAACAAAGATGTATTTTCATAATGTGGTTTAGAATTATCAAATAAGCTATCCTTTTCCACGGCCACCATTCCCGCAGTCGCCCCAAATTGTTTTGTGTGCGACGTATACGCAACTATGCTCCAAGGACCTACTATCTCGAAGATCCGAACAACTTACCCATCCATGGCAGTTTCTACACCGAGGATATCCAGTATACGAAGTTTCCAGATGTGTATTTGGTGGAAAAGGTGCTGAAATGGCACAATGGAAGGACAACGTCAAGTAGTGGGGTTTCCCTGCCTGCTACAATTCCTAGGTTGATGAGGACATTCTGAAATAGGACTTACCAATGATTTTTTAAAGTGCTGATATTTACATGTATTGTTTTTTAAATAAATGTCTGTTTACCTTACTCTGTGTTAATTTTATTCTTGCCTGTCATACACAATACTGGGTTGGAGATAGCTAGCTCTGTGAAGGTGCAGACTTGCTAACATTGCTATGTGCTGACTTAGGTTGTGAAAATGATGTGGAAACACATACAGACTCCAGTTACCGGACACTGTGCAGGTGCAGGCTTGTGAAAATACTAACACAGCTCTTTCCACGCACATGGTCATCCAGCACCATATAGATTGTGAAAACGACTTGAAAGCTCGAACAGACTCCAGTTACCAGACATTGTGTAGGTTCAAACCTGCTAACACAGCTCTTCCCAGTCACCTGACACCATGTAGATTATGAAACGGGCTGGAAGCAAGTACAGACTCCAGTTACCCGACACTGTGCAGGTGCAGGCTTGTGAAAATGTTAACACATCTCTTGACATTGTGTGTGATGTCTCAGTGCCTGCATGCTATTGGCCAGCTGCAGTCACGTGGCAACTCTATGTAATACGATTGGTTCAAAGTCAATACATCATAGGGCTTGCAGAAGCATATATTATAAGCAATAAGGGGGTCAGCTAAGAGGCTTAGTTCGACAACGGCTGTCGTGAAAGATACATCGTCTTGGCTAGCTTCTATTATGTCAGGTAATCCATGGCTAGTTACGTTGAAGCGGAGTGGATATTGCCCACCAATGGTTTCTCGACTGACTTCTTCAGCTGTGATGGCTACATCACTAACAGCATCTACTTCCACCAGTGCAGTGCCATCGACTTCTTCAGATGAGCTGCCTACAGTAGTGTTGCCATCCACTTCTTCGGGAGTGGTACCAGTAGCTTCATCGACCTTTTCGGATGAGGTACCTAGAACACCATTGTCGACGTTACCTGTTTCTTTAGTTCCAGCACCTACATCTGAAACAGGTCCGTCCTAGTCTTTGCCTGAACCACTACATCGTGTCACTTCTGTGATAAGACATTTACCGTCTGCTGCAGTGTACAGCGACATGAGCGCTTTGATTGTGCCAAAAATTCTTGTGGCAGGTCATATTTGTGTGACAGGTGTGGTCGGCAGACTAGCCATGGCAACAATTTACTTAGACATGCAAAGAGCTGTAAAGGTGAAGTGCATTTCTCATCAGTACTCTGGTACCAGGTTTGCTGCAAGCAGGTCTATGGTAACTTTGGTACACGTTCTCAAAAATGTAGATAACTGCATAACCCACCCTGCACAAAGTATTGGTGTAATAAATGTCATGATATTTTTGCACAAGGGCAACATGAGTGTGAATAGTATAATTAATAAAAGACTATAACGTATGCATGTATTGAAATCCATACATATTGAAGAATATTGTATTTTTTTAGGACATGAGACTGTAATAAATTAATTGAATACAAAAAATTGGTGAAAAATAACTTTTTCTTTATTTCTAAGGTACACCTTTTCATAATATTTCTAAAAAAGAAATATACGTAATATTTTTAAAATGAAAAAATATTCACAGCCCTAAACAAGTGTGTGTGAAGTGATAACAAGTCTTATATGATGGATATGTTATGTTAGACTAGCAAGTGAAGTTAGGTTAGGTTGGATTTTTATGAACTGTTATGTATGTTTCAGGAATGATATACAGGAACAAATTTACTAGTCCTACCATTACTTTACAGAGAACTACAGACATGGTCAATGAGGTTTTGTGTGTGCTAGGTCAGGTGTGCTCGGTTTAGGACTGCAGTTATGTTTTTTAATTAAGCTTCTGGCTTGCTGCTCGTGCAGGGTGTCGGTTGGCGACTGGGTACAAAGTTAACCACTGTTGGAACGACAACAGGTGTGGTTGGGACACTTGATTGCTTTGGTGTACCTGTCTACCAGGGGCTTCTTCGGTCACTGCAGTAGGAGCTGTTGCTGGCTAGCTGGCTGGCGACTCTTGGAAAAGGGTGGTGTGCACTGGTACTGCGCTGACCAACACAGTACTGTTGGTTCCACTCTGCTGCTTTTCTGGTCCAGAACCAGGGGTTGGCTGCACTGTACCTAACCTCTGTGCCCACAAGTAGAGCATGTACCACGGGGTGGTAGTCATTTGCTAAGTCAATATGTGCAGGGAAGTATAAGAACATAAACACTGGGGAGCGAGGCCTCTCCAGTTGATGGGTGATCTGAGCTCTCCCCTGTTCTATTTGTCTGCTTAGTGCAGAGGGGTCTGATATCCACAGTCGCTTGGCGGCGGTATAGGCTGCATTTTGCTCCTCCCTCTGCAAGCAATGCTTTTTCCTAAAAGGCATAGAGATCTGGCTGACACTTAAGTACACTCTCCGATCGACATGAACTAGAGACAGATCCCTGGCTAAGTGTACATTCAATAGTGGTTGACGGCACAAGCTCAGTACCCTAATCAGTTCCCCATCACTGGCACACAAACCTAGAGCAGTAACCCATGTGGGCCGTCTTCCTATCACTATTGGGCGAGGTCGCAACAGGGGTTAGGCTTTCAGTCCCAGGCAAATACTCCTTCCAGCATAGTGAGCGCTCCGGTAGTAGTACAAGCTGAGGTGACTGTCTAGTCTATCATAGGTGAGTTACTAGTGGTTGGGGCTCTAAAGTTCTATCCACTGAGTGTCTAGAATGGGTGGCCATCGAATGATGTGAGAGTCTGATTTACAGATTCCTGAAAAAAATCTGCAGTCCTACTCTATGGTTTGTACTTCTGTAGCAACACCCGGTCTCGGTTGAAATCGTACTGGTAAATTTAAATTCTATTTGTTGTAAGGAATACTTCTAGAAAAGAAATCCTTAGTGAAATTACCAATATGTATTTTTTTAGAAATAATAAATACAGTGACGCGTGCTACCTCCTAACCAAGCAGTCCGATATGGAAGTAACCTATGGTAAACAGGTGTAGGCGACCTGCTCCTAGACTAACCAAAATGGCAAATGACTTTGACGGCTATGAAAATAACTCTGGTCGCAGTTACTCTAGCCAAGAGGCATCAAGAAGAGACTTTACAAAATGAGGACCATTACTTCTAAAGGCAGTGGGTGTAGTCATCTCTATCAGCAAGTAGAGGCAGATGTTGAACCAGGGGGAACAGCAGCGGAAGTGTGATGGAGTCTGCAGGCTTTGTTGAAGGAGAGCACCTGGAAGATGCTGATGGTGATAGATGTCAATCGAGCTTCTATTAGCTAGTGGTAGAGACTGCAGACCAGAGCCTCTGGTAATGTCAAAGGTGGCAGCCTCTGGTGGATGCTGACAAGAGAGCTCCAGCACATGAAGTGTTGATGCAAGCTATTGAAAAAGGAAATAACTCCCAAGCCCGGGCTTGCCCGGCTTATATAATGCTCTCTGCCTCTGGCTAATTATGTCTGTCGGGGCGGGTGTAAAACCCCGCTCTCTGTTTCTTTCATTCTAGGTGCCTTGTTACAGTTGCGGGGCGCTTCATGGGAGATGTGGTGGCTCGTGACAGCGTGTTGGGCGCTTCGTGATAGTTTTGCCCTGGTGAGTCATCGCACTTCGAAAAGGCTGGTGCGAGAGGTGTGACGTGGCTTCACAAGTGGCCGCTTGTAGGCTCACAGTGCGGGATGTGATGAAGGGGGAAGGGGGGCATGGTTCTGAACTGCTTTCGCAACCTTATATTCATGTTTTTAGAACCACCCTCCAAGGTACTGGCAATCACTAAAGACACTCGTGAAAGATGGTGCCGGGTTTGACCCTTCCTTGGGCTACGCAGAAATACGTGAAGCTGACGAGTCTTAGATGCTTAGCAAATAAACGGGAAAGCGGCAAGCGTCAATATTTAAGACATAAAACTTAAAAATATATGTACATACTTAAAAAAAAAAAAAACTTATTGCTGGTCTATTAAAGGTTGGGATAGTTAAAAAAAACTATTATATATAAATAAAAAATTAACTATTGCTCCTTTGCCTACTTATTCAATACGGTGGTGAAATAAGTGTTACTTCGGCATTCTTCTTGAAAACACAAGTCCAAAAATATATCACACTTTGTATATATTTATTAATACATTTATATGCTTATTAAATCCAATATGGTGCTGGTCATAGTCACGTAATCATATTTTTCTGGTGACATAGTTTTATCTGCCTAAAGAGTACTAATCTGTAGACATATCACTCAATACACTCGCTTGTAAAATATATATATATCATGAAATACATAACTTTTTTATGTTATAAAAAATGCTTTGCATATTTTGGCTGTTTTGATCCTATAGTCAAATTCTTCTTGAAAATACAGGTTCGCAGACACATCACTTGGTACATTTTATATCTGTAAATTTTATAACAAGTTAAATAAAATTTATTACAAATTAATTAAGATAAATATTTTTATTTTATTTAGTAATTTTCTTATTTTTACGAGTATATACATTTAATGATTTGCTTCATGCAATGGGAGATGTGAAGTTCCTTTTCAAAAATATATATAAATTAAATATGACAATAATATCATAATATATATGTAAGTTAAATCTCAATAATTGTAATGTAAAAATATCTACTACAAGAATTTATTCATCCAAAAGCTATACACTTCTTATAAACTCTTGTCCCAGGGCATGGCAGGTCTAACACGTTAATCTGGCGACCCAAGGTCCGGCAGTTCGATCCCGCACTATTCCAGATGGTACCATTAGTTCTAAAAAAAACCAGCACCCCTAGCGGCCAACTCCAGAACTAATTCGAACAGGAGTGACACCAGCACTCCTAGCTGACAACTCTACAACCCAGATGGCAACTAATCTAACGACTGGCATTACACCTAGCGGGCAATGTCACAACTAAGATGGCAGCGCTCCTAGCGGCCAATGCCATAATTGAGATGGCGTCAAACATATCTGAGTAATCAGTGGAGCGCATGTGACAAATGCGAAAGACAAATGACAAATGAAAAATCCAAGATGGCTATTGAAAACAAACGACAAACTAAAAAAAAAAGATAGCGTCCTCCAGCAACAGCCAATGTAAACAAAGATGGCATCAAATGAAAGTGAGAGATAAATGACAAAAAAAAGAAAGAGAAAGGAAAGAGGAGAGAAGAAAGGAAAGAGAAAGGAAAGACAGAATGCACTCTGAGAAAACCCCTGGAATGATAGAAAATGAGAAAACAACATGGAACAATAGAGCATGAAAAACTACATACTGGATACCAAAATAGCGATATACTGGCCACCAAGATGGTGACACTATCAAGATGGCAGAATCAAAAATGGCAGTCGCATACTTGGATCGACAGAGTGGGAAGTTCAGACATGACATGTAGCCATGCCGGGTCTCAACTTTGTACCCAGCTGCTAGGCCACCCGACCCACACAAGACAATTGTTGGGCCTCTACTGGCAAATAAGAGGACTAGCCAGCTTAACCCTTGTATTACCAGCCTGCACAATAAAAACTAGCTTCTTGCCATAACGTAATCACAGCCAGCACAAGATAGCATCACACATCAAGAAAAGCTAAAGGAATATTTCGTGGGGCCTAAGCGACTTTGCAAAACAAGTAGTGCACCAGAGCTAGGCTGACACGACCCGCGAACACTATTAGCTAATCAAACATTAAAAATCAGCCTGTTACCATACTTCGGGGAGTCCCCAATAACCCAGTAGTGCCCAAACTACCCATTAAAGATGTCAGACTGAGATTAAGACAAACCAGCAAGAGGTCATAATGGCCGAGGCCAACCCCCACAGATGCCATATAGCCACTTACCCTGGCAGAGGGTTCAATACTATAATATGCGCACACTGTTAAAACGTGTTCCATTATTCATACCTAGGATGGGCAGACAAAGTATGCTTCACCGATGTATTTGAATACAGATGCAACAATTACCAAACCCGCCCTTGTGCCTTCTGCAGTTGGATAACCTGCACAGGCTGCTGAAACAACATGCTACATTACATAATATGCACAAGCCATTTAATCACATGAGCATAGACTGGCCAGAGGTATGGGTACCACATCCAGGATTGGTCTATCATTGTGAGGTATGTCGGCGCACAGCAGAATACCACCCTAGTAACCCCCACATATGGGATCAGCCCAATCACTACCCGTGGTGCCAGCAAGCCCCCGTTACCGGAGTTCGACAGGCGACCACATGAGGACCAGATCGCCTTCACCTTTTAATGTGAAAAGGAGTTCAAGGAACATGAGGTGCCCATCAAACAGTGGGTGACACATGCCCACAAGCAATTAAGGGGTAAAGATCACAAGTGGTGAGGCAAGTATGAAGAATTTGTGACAGAATGAGGCCAGCTATGCTAGCATCTTTCTACGCAATTTTCGGGGAAGTACCAACCTCACAACAGAGTTTTATGGTTGAACCCAGCACGCCGAGGAAGAGGTTGAAATATTCAACCGGCGTAAAGTCCAGCATTACCAGAGAATATACCTACCCGTCAGAAATGGAGGAAAGCTGCGTGTAAAAAATTGTCTGCATGCAGCTTCCCAGACTACGCAACATGCTCCAAATTCCGAAGCCACAAACGATTGAAGAATTAGTAGAACGAGTTCGAGTCTGAAATAAATTATAAGAGCAGGACGAGCTAGAATGCAGACAGAGCTGCAAAAGGGGAGAGGAGGCAAATATGAAAGGCCATGCACCCTCCTCATCTCCACCTGCATCCCCTGCTGTGAACCTCTGCCCCCTTACCACAGCGTGCTCCGATTAAAGAAGGGGGAGAAGGGAGAACAAGATTGCACCCGCCCCCTCCCGCACCTTCACTGTACTGGGACTGCCAGGAACGGCACTTTTAGGGGAACTGCCCAAGAAGGCAATCTGACCAGAGAAGAGTGGTGGAAGGGGAAATTACAAGGTTGTCAGATCCCCGCCACGCCAAGTGAGTAAACAAAAAAACTACCCATTCAGGCTGGATAATGCTGCATCCGGGGCAAGAAGCAGACCTCCACCCCCGAAACCCAAGAAGCCAAACCACAGGAGGGAATGGCCGAACCTTGGCCCCATCAAGCACCTCAAGTTATTGCAGCTACGAGTAACTAAGTGCCCGATTATGCCACCGGCAACCCACACCCCTAAACGGTGGATTAGAAACGTAGCAAGGGAACAGATACATCTCTCTCTGGGGATGTACCCGGAACAAGAAGCCAGAACCCAGGAGTCAGAGGTCAATGACCAGTAGAGAGAAGATGACCCAGACCCCACAACTGCAGTCGTCAAGCCACCTCCATCCCCAAGACAGGAAGACAGATACAAACTCCACCCGTTGAGCCATCAAGCCACACCGGTGTGATTGGAATTCCCTGTACGTTGAGGTACAGTTTCTGTGAAAACTACCCTCAATATCCAGCAGCTTTC
Source organism: Dryococelus australis (assembly GCA_029891345.1). Classification (NCBI taxonomy): domain Eukaryota; kingdom Metazoa; phylum Arthropoda; class Insecta; order Phasmatodea; family Phasmatidae; genus Dryococelus; species Dryococelus australis. The sequence continues at coordinate 150,708,872 of CM056996.1, forward strand.
TGCATTACATTGCCGTCAGACATGCATAGATGTTGGCGACGACGTAGATATCATGGCGCAGCCCTCTAGATCGAGAACCTCACAGTCGGCAATCACCACAGAGTCCAGTCAGGGAGCAAGAAGAAGCACCCGGGCTGACGAGGTAGAGGAGCAACAAGAGCCTCTACCTTGAGCGGCCCCCCCTGAGAACATCGGCTCTGGAGGGACCAACCAGTCTACAGACTGCAATGCCGGACGCAGCAGCCCCTCCAGAAACACTGTCTTCTGAGAGGGAGGAACGCAGTAAAAGTTCCAGCAAGGTCGAAGCCACCCTGGAGTCCCCACCTCAGCCTGCAGCCATGGCTGTGTCCAGCTTGGATGAGGTCACTACCCACCAGGTCTTTGCACCTGGAGTCGAGGTCAACTCAGTGGAACGAGAGAATGAGCCCAGCAGCTCCGCCGGAGAGGAGTTGGGGCATCTCACGCCACAGCCTCAGCTGGCTGCCCAGATACCAACCCCTCCACGAGGAGGAGGCTGAAAATTGTCCCATGGTTTCTGGTGGTCCCCAGCCGACCATTGCCAGGGACGAGAACCACAAACCCGCCAGCCAGGTCCAAAGAGAGCAGCCCGCGCATGCCTGCCACAGTGCTCACCAGCCTGGCCGGTACAAAGAATCACCATGGAGGCCGATTACTGCCTGGTTGCGCTATTAACAGCTCTGAACCAAGATCATAAGATCTTAGTTCAAAGATGATCTTCAGTTTGATCCGAGTTCAATATACAAGTGTTGCACCAACGCAAATGGCCGAGTTCTGATCGATCCCCTGATATTGGTTCAAAACTAGGATTGAGATGAAATATTGTTTGTGATGGGCTCTCATTTTGTGACATGATGATTTATGCATCTGTTTATTTTGAAGTTCGCAGAAAATTAATACGTTTTTGTGGACTAGGATGTTTTACTATATTATTTAGTTGAATGCACTGAAAAAACTCTGTTTCTGTTGTTTTGTTTGGTTGGAAACATTTTGCACGCCTTTTTATAGTTATTTTTAATACCAATATTATTGAAGACGGTAGTATACATAGAACTAGATGGTACAATGTTTTATTTGTTTTAAGAAAAATAATTGTTGTACAAATTTACTGAATAATATTCAAGTGTGTATACTGTTGTTTTGAATTCCCAAAAACAAAACTGTTCTTGGCGCTATCTGCTGGCATAATTTCAAACTACTGTACATCTGTCGGCTACAGCTGCTCTTTTGTGACCAATAAATTCGACGTGAGATTTAGCTTGTGTAGAAAAATAGGACAGCTTCTGATGTTCAGAATGGCTTTTTCAATTTTCCATTTTGTTTGATAGGAGAGAAAAGCATAAATTTTGTTCTCTCTTTACAAAACATCAATACTTTGTAACAGTTCTCAATTTACAATCTACAACAGCAAAAATAACCGAATCCATTTATAAACTATTTAAATATTACCAAGTTTATTTCCAGTATATGAAAATATTTTAGTGCTTTTATCTTCACATAAACTACATTGAACACAAACTTTTATTCTTCTCTGTTCACTGTATAAATCCTTAATAAAATGTACCGGCATGTTTAAAAGTCAAACAGAGCCTAAATGCGAATTATTTGAATGTTTATGTCAATTTAACACAAAATTTCTTTTCAATATAACTTTTTAAAATAAAGCACTTGTATTTACTTAATCCGAGATCATTCTCTTGAACCACCAAAAGGCCCGGTTAACAGCGAAGTTAAAATTGATCTTAGTTCAGCACACAGATAGCAAAAGTGCAACAGCCAAATGTGCTGAATCAGGCTCAAACCTGTGTTTGAACCTAGTTCATTGCTGAACCTCAATGGTGCAACCGGACATAAGAGATTTCCGTGGCCGTAACCGGTCCACGTGGCACTCTGGAAGAGGAGACGATTCCCAAAAAAACTGCATCAGCCCCGTGAGTGAAAGTGCTCCAGACACTTTTTTTACCAGTTGTTAAATGGTCGGACAGTAAGTAAAGAAAAAAAAAAAGAAAACTCTCAACACAGCCATAAATTGCTACAGATCAATTCATAACTATGAGTCCCGGAAATTTCGCAAACGTGAAATAACCGCGATAAAATGTGATAAGTTGCATTATATACAATAAAATACTAAATTTTTTACGATTTAGCGATAATAGCGAAATACCTTTCTAAACGCATTAAATTCTTCACAAATGCCCTTCACTTCGTTAGTTTTCAACGTAAATAAAAGATTTATCCCATTTTCGGATTTAAAAATACTTGTGCGCGGGATACATATCACAGGAAAAGTAACGTAAACAAAGGTTTTTTTTAGAACATCAAAGATACGAGACAATGCAGCACTCAATCCAAAATGGCTGTGACATAACTACGACCCTAGCGCTAGCAGTGTCACTTTACTACACCGTTTACATCAATGGCACACGTTTACAGCCTTCCAACTATTTCATGTGACACGTATATTTTTATTGTTATCAGCGGCAGAATATTTTGTTATTATTACGATTTAAAACGTGTACGTAATGAACGTGTGCATAGCGAAATGGAAGGTATTCTTACGAAATAGACGTGTAGGAAAATTCTCCGTGTGTAGACGTGTAGGAAATGAAACGATTTTACTTTGTGTCGTGAAGGAACATCTTTGGCGTTTAGATGTGTAAACAATGGTATAATATTATTTCGTGTCTTGTACGTAAATCCTTCAGTGTAATTGATTAAAACATACAACGTGTAGATCGAATCACATAGTTTTATAAACGTTCTATGCAGACGTCTCCAGGAATCAACCCTATATTTTACACTGATTTAGTTCCAGTGTTGAATATTTCCTGAAAATAATGTTCTACAAACAAGCATAGTTTTACTTTAACAATGCCACGTATCAAAGTTTCTATTCATGATCATGCAAGTGCTTTCAAACACCGAAAATTCTATGTGAGCGATAGTTCTATATTGTTTGGTGTTTGCAATACGCGTCTTGACTGGGGGGGGGGGGGGAAGACGTTCTTGACAAGCATATTAAATCAAGTATGCATTCCAGCAGAAAACTCGAACAAGAAAAACACTTTGTGGAAAAAGGAGAGACGTCCAAACACCAAGCAGCAGTCCTAGGCATATTTGAAAATCAAAAGCACATGAAAATTGAGAAGAGTGTGTTTGTAGAAAATACTGTGAAAATGTGTATGCAAGCAAACATACCATTAGAAAAGATGTATCATCCAGCTGTTCGAAAATACTTAGAAAAGTATGTAAGTGGTTCTGGCGATTTGCCTGGGGCACACACACTGAGACGAGAATATGTGCCTAAAGTTGGTGCTGCAGAAAAAGACCAACTTTAAAGAAATAATTCCAGGGAAAAAGATGTATGCTGTTGCAGATGAAACTTCAGATAGTCGTGGACGTTGTGTTTTTACTGTTCTTTTTCGCACCAACAACCCAGCTGTAGATCAACAAGTGTACTTGGCCATGTGTTGCTTTCTTGACTCAGCAATGGGGACCACATGCAGTTAGGCTATACTGGAATCTTTAAACCAGTATGGTGTAGGCTTTCAAAATGTTCTAGGTGTGATGTTAGACTCGGCAAGGTACACGAGTACCTATTTTGCAACACTGCAGATAGTTTTGGGTGATCACACTATCCACTTTAAGTGTTTGACTCAAAGTGAACCTGGTGGGTGATGTTTTCATGTGCGAGTTTGGCTGAACCTGGTGGGTGATGTTTTCATGTGCGAGTTTGGCTATGTAAATTCTCTTGTTGTCGATGTGAAAATGGCATTTTTACATGGGAGAAAAATTAAGAGTGCCTAAATTTCATTTTTTCAAGAGAACTACCCAGAACTAGATGCAAAACTTTCCCAAGCCCTGTGATGACATGGTGGAATTATTGGTTTCTGGCAGTTATCTACCTATCCGAGTACACTAAGGCGCTTATTCAATTTTTCAACCAATGGGAGCCAAAAATGCCAGCGTAATGTTTGTGTGTCAGAAGTTGTCTGGAGGCCAATTTTCTGTAGGCATACTGAAGATTAGGTGCAAATTTGTGAGTGGGGCTTGCAGAAAAATTATTGAGCTAATTAAAGTTCTGGAAGGAGGTCACTATCCCTTGGCTCATTTGCTGTGGGATGAACTTATGCATCTTTCCAGTGAGCTCAAAAGGCATGCTGATGGTGGGTTGCCATCACAGACACAGCAAATGTTGCATGAAATAAAGAATGATGAAGTGAAAGAAAGCATTAAATCTGCTATTTCAAGCTGCTGTGTGAAAAGTTGCACTAAATTAGCATCATACATAGCTCCATCTCCAGCAAATAGTTTCTACACAACAGCAGGTGAGCTGTTCAACCTGGCCAAAGCAGGCCAGCAAGTAGAAATAAATTGCAATAAATTGCTTGCTAGCAAAACTAAGCTGCCACCATTTGCTAAAGTCAGCAACGATGATCTGTTTGTGGATCTGTACTTTCATGAGCAGTTGAAAGGACATGTACATGAAGGCAGCAAAATTGACTTGCCTCAACTTCTTTCAGCAGTGTCCATCGCAAAACCGGAATTTAAAGCTGCTGCCCTCAAAACCATCTGGGCTCCTGTGAGCGGTGTGGATGCAGAGAGATGCCTGAGCTCATACAATGTTGTTCTCAATTATCGCAGAACTCGTTTAAAAGAGGAAAACATTGAAATGTGCAATATGCTAAAATTTAACGTGTGAAAATATTTACTAGTGTGTGTACTCAAAACAGCGAGTTGTTTACCTGCCAGTTATCTTTCTTTTCAAATTTTTACATTGAAATGTAGGACATGCGATAGTTACATAAGGTACAGTACGTGCAATTTTATGTTTTATGAGTCAGTTATAATTAACCAATGACAATACTGTAATTACCTGGCTACTGTTAATGTGAAATTTTTTTTGTTGTGATTTGATGTGTGATTTTAACAAACCAGTTCTTAGAAAACCCAATTTTTCCCTAAATGCTATAATTTGCTACTTTTTAATTTGATAATGCTACATTTCATTTTTAAAAAATGCTAAAATACACATTTCAAAATGCAAATTTTCCGGACCTCTACTCATAACCAGTGAGAAGTCATAAATTGCTGCTTTTGTTAAATCAGTGAACCAGCATGTAAACGAAAAAACTTTGTTGCAACTGTCAATTGTTGCATAAACTGTAAATTTGTTGCTTTGTTAGAAACCAGCGAAAAGACAGTCAGTCAGCCGGCAGATGTAACCAACTTCCAAAATTGTTACGTGTGTAAACCAGTGAACAACCAGATACAAACTTTTTATCACGTAAATAAATACGCTCAGTCACAACGGCGCCATATTCCTTAAGGCACCCAAGGATGCTATTAAGTGCTTAGTAAACAGTGCTATGTTAATACACAATGAAGCAGAGGCATCCAGTTTCCAATGTTCCAGTTGTTTCTGTAAAGAGTACAAGAGACTTCTCGTACTGATAAGATGATTGCAACAGGCAATGCCTAAAGTTCAGTAAACAAGTATAAATTAATAAAAAGTAGAGAGGTGTGGGATCCTGAACCTTCGGGAACAAGTCGGGGAAAATAACTTTCCCGAAATGTCGATCAAGAATTAGCTGGCTCCCAAAATTTTTGGTAAAGTGGTGTTTATTGCACGTTCCTAATGATGTTTCTTATTAGCAGAAAAAAACAATAATTCTCTTCCAGTCAAGCTTAAACAAATTGCAGTGTGTATTCTCAGCCACTTTACCGTATTTACTCGTGTATAGCGTACCCTTTTTTCCTCAAAATATTGGAAAAAGTTTCTGGGGTGTGCGCTATACACTGTTAAAAAAAAAAGGAAGGGGGAATGGTACCCATAAATTGTCTGGGGATGTTAAGGGAAGTGGCAGGACTGTCTGTTGTCTCATCTCTCGCTCTAACATCACTCCTCTTCCTTCTCTCTCAGCGACCCTTCAGTTATTTGTAGGTCGCAACAACTGTCTCCCCCCCCCCCCCCCGGGCCATCTAGTGGCATCCTGTCATGCCACAAACCAGAGCTGCTACATATTTATGCCACCCCTCCCCCCCGGTTGTTAAATTTAAGTATTTTCCAAACATATCACAATCACCACACATTAATGTAAAAAAGAATAATTTATTCCATACTTACTAACAGCGCCACAAATTTTTGGTGCAATTTTATTTTTAAAAAATTATTCCCTGGAACTTGTTGCAAAAATTATGGTGCATGCTATACACGAGTAAATACGGTACTTAGTGTTTTCCATTGCATTACTATGTTATAAACTCATTATTCACAGAATTGCAGATTTACATTTTTTCTGAAAATCTTCATTGTACATTCATTTATGTAAACACCATTAAATTATGCAATTTGTTTTCTGTCTTTCGATTGATATATTTTTATAAACTTTACATAAATTTTTATTTTCATACGCATGCTATGCAAGATCGTGCTAACCAAAAGTCAGTATTGTGATTGGTAATTTAACGTCGATGAATGATCATATAAGTGATTAAAAAACACGAAGGATTTCTCAACTTTATCAAATCAATCACACACACATTTATAAATACAATGATAAATAAATTAGTTTTGTTCTCGTCTAAATTTAATACAACCTTCAAATAAATGCCATTAATGCAATATTTACATTTTGGTAAAGATGTAGACATACTGCGTGTTGCAGCCCGTGACATACGTTTTCAACCATGGTGATCCAGAAATACCATAGAACAAATTCAAGAAAACCTTACTCTTTGAGGAGCAAAACTGTTTCACTTATCTCCAAGCAAAGTGTACTTGTTTAACTTATCTATGGCAAGAACTTTATTTACGTTTTTTCGCACATTGTTTACTTGAACTTACTTTCTTTATGTTGTTACTGTAGTAGTTTGGTTGCAAATGGAAAACTCATAAGTAGGTAAATAGTAAAAAATTAGGTGTGTGGAAATTCTGCGAACTTGCAGGAATGTGTATCTTGCAGGAAGTTGTTAAAATGTGAGCATGGGAGCATGTCCAGCCTGCTGAGACACTTGAACCAACATCCTCTAGTGAGAGGGTCTCCTCTTCTGCAGGCAACATTGTCACAGAACAAACAGGAAAGACTCGCAACAGACCATGTTGAAGAACTAATATTTCTTCATCAAAACAGGGAAGAAATATAAATAATGTACTAGTTATAAAATAAATAGTACCAATAGTTGTATACTGATACAGTTATTAAAGTTAATTTTCTTTTTTTTAAACGAATTGTCAATATAGTTATAATTTTAACACAAGTGATATTTTTCCCAATCCTATCCTGTTTCCCAAGGGAAAAAATTTTATTCATGCACACCCCTAATAAAAAGGACTCTCACAACTTGAGATTGTTTGCAAATAACTTCAAGTCAATGGTTGTAAATACTTAAGTGCTCTTATTGTTTGTGTCTGTGGGTTTTGTTTGTTTTTGAAAGAATATAGGTGGGATCCAGTGCACTCTTGTTCTTTGTAAATATTAGTTTGAACCTGCCAGCCAGAGTGACAGAAGGCCTGTGTCGGCAAACCCCTGTAGTATTACCTGCTGAGCGACATGCCTAGGACATGCATTTTCCGCCTTCTGCTGCCAGAGCAGGTAAACCCAGCTATCTAACATGCCTCTCCCGAGTGGGGCCTAAGAATACACTCTAGTGTTCAAACTTTTTGTATGCCGCCAGTGATTTTATTTTTATTACCACAGGAGACATCTGTTAATGATACCTGAAATTAAATATCCAAGTCGTCAGTTTATTTTGTACGGTGGCATACATAATCAAGAAGGGTGCAAGCATACCCACACTCGATAGCACGTCACATTTTCTTCCTCTTTTCTTTCTCCTCATCATAGCATTCCTAAAGGGGGGGGGGGGGGTTAGGAAGCCATTAGTGGTCTAGTGTAGGACTGCAGGCTCCCCTTCAGGGACTCATGTCAGAGGCCACACACACGCTCGATGGCCACCTTTTCGGTGCACCCAGTGCACTGAATGGCAGAGCCCCAACCACTAGTCATACACCCCTAGGGATGCTAGACCACCAGGCCAGTTTGCACTCTGTCCACCGCACCACTTGAGTTGCCGGAGGGAGTGTTTGACCAGTTCTGGGTTGGGTCTGACCGCCCTAGGAATTACACCAGTAGTTGTGTCGGAACAACTTTGAGAAAACCTGCCCTCCAACCACCGCACCATCTGTGTTGCCAGTTGGAATAACGATACGGATCTGCATTGGCCCAGTCGCCGCTGCAGCAGAACACTTTTAGGTAGGGACCAGAATCACCTGCTCTCCTCCCATGCGGCAGACCTTAGCACCCTCCATGCCTTACACCAAAATGGTGGTACGGAACTATTGGAGAGAAAGGCCACTACAACTTACAAAACCACCTGGGCTGCACCCCATCCCATAAGACATTCTACCAAGACAACCCCTGGGACCGAGCTCAAGCTGCCCGCAAGTTGGTGGGGCTTAACCCCAAGCTCCCTCATTCTCTTTTTCTGCAGCACCCACAAAAACGGTGGGGACTGTAGTGTTCTGAGTGGCTGGAACCACTTGATGTGTTGCACGGGATTTGTTGTGGCAATTAAGTGCAATAACACACACTGTGCGAGCGAGAATCTATAGTTGACATCAAATATATTGATAGCCAGACATGGTGCAATTTTACAATGAGACACAACTTGATTCACAGTAACAATGACAAACACTTATACTCTTTACTAGTCTTGGGATGCATTATAGAGATTCCTCTAGGGCTCTGCGAGCTTCCAGACTAGCCGGGAAGTCTCTGCTCGACCATACTCACGGAGCCTTATTTATACTGCTCCCCAGTACACACTTCGCTCTCCAGTTGAGGGCCATGCAATCCACCATAGTGCCGGGTGGAACTGTGCCCCTTTGAACTTACTCTCTCTCTAGAGTCTCTTACATCTGTCTCTGTCTTACAATCCTCTTATACACAATGCTTAGTTACAATCTTGTCCTTTAACATTAATTACAATACAATAGTACGATTCTATAATTAAACTACACGTCCCCCCTTTATGAAAAAGAAACAAATTAACATGAAATACTTTGCTTTCTTTACAACCTTGGTGATAGTTTTTCTTAGTGGACACACTTACGTGTAGCTTTATTTGTTCTGATGGCAGTTCGCTCTGTGAACTAGCAAGTGAGAGCCTACCAGGAGAGTAGTGATCCGTACTATTGACACTAAGTATTTACAATCGTAGGCTTAAAACCAAGTGATTTACAACAATTATTATCACTACCCCTTTAGGTATATACCTCTTTATACATTTACAACAACCATATTTGATACAATCACATGTACATACTATAATTACAAATATCACAAAGGTTGCATAAGAACTTATAGTTTTATTGAACATCTGACTAGTGTGCTTAACTTTCCACTCCTCCTCTTGTATATGTTTTTCAACTTCACTTAGTTTATGACTTGCCAACTTCAAGTCATTTAATTGATTCGTTACAGTCCTTAGGGGGATATTAAGTTTTAATTCATTGATGAGATTTGACTCTGCATTCTCACAACAATCTATATTTAGTGATGCATTAGGGATAAAATCCTTAGAACTTACATTTTGATTCTTTAGAGTTTGAGACACAATGAGTCCCATAACCCTAACATTTATCAAAAAACTTTCATTTCCCTGTCCCTTTAAGTACCGTATCAAAGGGTTCATTCTTGTTACAAACTATGGTTAATTTCTCATTTGAAACTATATATAGCCACTCGTTATCTAATTGTATCCATAAGGTATCTACTAATTTCACAATGTGTGTCACACAATCCTTTGGTATTGAACTGATAGGAAACATTAACTTAATTTTACATTCCTTAGGTGAGTACATGTTTACAAGTGGGAAAGTTTGTTTACAAATTCTAAAACTAAAAGTAATTTCTTTACACTTACTTAATTCACTTTCGCTTAGTTTAGCATAATATTGCTTTGCCTGTTCCGTCAGGATATACTCTTTATCTGGATTAATAAAGACATACTGATCATTCGACCTTTTATTTAAGGTTGGTAGTGGTAATACTTCATATGTTGAAAATTAAATGTTCTGCAATCTGCAATCCAATTACATAACACAATATATCATTTCTACTGAATACCTCCAAATTGATTAATTTTAGCATTATACTTTCAGGGTTTCCTCCTTCTGGTATTGGTAACCTGAGATCCTGTCTTCCCCATCTAACATGCCAAAGATTACACAACTTATTTGTCCTATTAAATTAAATTAAAATATACCACGCTTCTTTTGTCGACTTTTTCCGTCAACTCCTTAATGATGTCCCTTGTTCTACCTAGTGGGTTTACCTTGTCCTTAATTCTATTATACTTTAATTCTTCCTTATTACACAGTACACTCTGTAGAATACCTGGTAAGTTCGGTGCTCGCCCAAACATCAATTCATGTGGCGTGAACCCCGTAGTTTCATGTGATGTGGTGTTATGCACGAATGTTGCATTATTTAGCCATCTATCCCAGTCATTGGTTGTTCACAATAAAATGGCGTATAAATTCTGCTAAAGCTCTATGCCATATTTCTATTGATCCGTTGGTCTGAGGACGATAAGCGCTAGTTTTAATTTTCGTGATTTTCAAAAGTTTACAAACTTGTCTGAACATTTCACTACAAAAATTGCTACCTAGATATGTCAATACTTCCTGTGGTATCCCAAACTTAAATATTATCTCATTCACAAAATCTGTAGCTACTGCTTCTGTTGTTTGATTAACCAATTGTACCGCTATTGTGTACTTCAACAATAAATCCTGGAGGGTTAACACGTATCTGTTTCCCCATTCCGTTACTGGTAACGGACCCACAATGTTTTGATTTATAGAGGCATCTTCACATGTGGTCTCAAGATTTTGTTCCTTTGACATGAGTCGCATTGGCGTATGTGTGTTTCTATATCGCCTTTCATCCCATGCCATGTCGCGTATTGTTTCACCCTGTTATGAGTTCTGACCATGCCTTGATGGCTGCTTACTGGTGAATCATGCTGCTCCCTAATAATTTGTTCTCATTCTTGGACTATGAACCTCCTTTTATTTTTCTCTGACTGACTGTGTTCGGCTTCTGCCTCAACTTCAACATGATACATGCGACTTAATGTGTCTACGTGTGCGAGTCTTTCCTGCTATATATGTTATTTCAAATGGTTAAAACTGCCAGGGGTGTTGCAAAGTTCCAACAGTATGGCAGAACAGCATGCTGGAGATAGATAATACAAGATATGTAAAGTATTAAGGATGTTGGTTATGTGGAACATTTTTCCCTCAGAAGAAAATCTAGCAATTTTATTGTGTTGAAAGCATAGCAAAAATGAACAGTATTCTGCTAGTATGTGATATAATGCTACTGGTAATATTAATGCTACAATCAGCTAGACTTTCAATTTTAAAGCTAGGAGGAGACATGATTTGCAACTGTATAACACAATGTCAAAAAATTATTTTGAGTAAAAACAGTCAGTACGAGTCTGTAGACATACCAATTACAAAAAAACCTGCTGGTGGAAAGTGTTAGGCAGAGAATGGTAAGAACCACAGTCACCATGTATCTACTTATTCACAAATGTAGAAATTGAGTAGAAATGGAGAAACTAACTGGGTTGTAACACAGTGGCAGTTCAGATACAGTTTGTTTCTTCAAGTTGTCTGCTCACTTGGGCAATTCTTACAAGTGGTGAGATGCACTACATGACTGTCGGTATTGGGTATCAATTCCAGCTAGGAAAGGCACAACCTTGCATCATAGCAGTCACTTTTCCTTCTCCAGCATCCTAGCAACAGCGTTATCCCTTAGCAAGGCAATTTCCCCTCCTATGCCATTACAAAATTAATTCCCATTCCTGCAATTTTAACAAAGTCATCTCCCAACCCATGTTTTATAAAACTTACGGTTGACTTATTAGCCAATGGTCTCGATTCACCATCAAAGAAAAATTTTAACAGTTTATTAGATTAAAAATGTATGGTGATTTATCCGCTTGAAGATGCAAATGCATGCAGTATGAATGAGGAGGAACCGGTACCTCTATAAGCTCATAGATGACAGGCTGGCCACAGAAGGAGCTGCACTTGTCAGCCACTTCTCGCTCTATGCGGGCAATGGTCTGGTCGTCGAGGCCACGAGGATTGCGCAGGCGAACAGAAGGGGGAATGTCTGGGTAGCCCTCTGGCAGGCCAACCACAAGTGTTAGGCACACATACTGCTGTTCTGGGTCGTCTGCCGTTGAGGGTCGCACCACAGTCTCCACAGCCTCAGGGCGCCCACTGTAAGCATCTCCCACATTCACTAGCTCCCTACCAACAGTTTAATTATTAATGCAAATATCTGACTTTGTAAAGTCACAATTTAAAAAACTGACAAATTTTGGTTACTCCGACAGAATATCAACTCACCGGTAAACCACAACATCTGCTATGTTTCCAACAAGTGAAAATTTGGGTGACCTGATCAGGAATTGAACCTGGTTCACATTGGTAGGAGGCAAGTAGTCTGACTACTACCCCTCTGTGACCCCTACGTATATAATTTGAGAATCTTTCCAGCTGTATTGGAAACATCAGTTCATTAATTCAATAATTTTGTTTATGATCACATTTCTAGCACTTGAAAGAGCAAATTGTAACTAATGAGTATCAAAATCAGTGAATATTTAATTTTTATATGCTATTTTCAACATCTACTACAATGCAGATTTTTATAGGGCCTACCAACTGACAACATGAAAAGACATCCACAACTTACAAAATGTGACTTTTACAGGAAAGCTGATGAACAGACTGCTGATAGGTTTGAACACAAGCATTTACAAAATGCATAAAACTGGCAATTTCTTTACTGCTTTATAAATTGTATTTTTGGAAGGAAATTGTATCATAACTGGATTCTCAAAATTCTTAAGTCAGTAATAAAATTCAAGCGCAGAAACTTCATAACAATACAGGTAATGTAAATGACTGTAAATGGACCATATATTTGTGGAAATAGTGTTTGTGTGCATGTAAGTATTCACAGAATTAATGATAAAAACTTTAATAAGAGTATTAATCTTATTACATATAGAAATGTTGTGATCGGATTGTTAACAACACATCCTAGAGATATTAAAACTAACCCCTTCTTTATGCACGGGCATCAAATCATATAAAGTGTGCCAGAAGGCAATCAGCAGTGACTAGTTTGAATCCAAGGATTGGCATGCAAAGCAGAGAGCTGGCGCAGTTTGTAAGTTTGCACCTATGTAGGAGCTCGGGGATTAGCAGACAAAAGAAGGTTGGAGTGGAGTGGAGAAGTTTGGCAACTCTTTAACGAGGTCTTGAGTGACAATGAGGGTGAAATGAGGTGGATATAGAACAGTGCTGGAATTCAAGGGTGGGGTAAATGGGAGATACCTTAGAAAAACCTGCTAACCAGCGGCATTGTCTGGTACGATTCTCACACGTGAAAATCTGGGAGTGACATCTGGAAATCAAACCTGGTTCCCCTCTGTGGGAGCAGAGCACTCTAGTTGCTGTTAAGTCAGAGTGTGAGAATGGTGTTGAGATATGGGAGCACCCAGACAAACATCATACTGAGGATTTTGACATGAGAAAGACATTAAATTTAAAATTTTAAAAATTAATTGGACATAACTTAATAAAATACAAGAAAATCACTTCCGCTGAAATAACTTCCCTTTTTAATAGATCAACATTTATTAGTATAAACACAAGAAGCACTGAGCAAATAATTGTATCATAGACAACATAAATTTTGTAAGAAATGATGCTGGTAAATTACGATTATGTCAAAATTTAGGAACCTGAATTTTTGCACTTTTGTACCATCTTTCTTACAACAATTATTTATGAGAGAACTAAACAACCGTAGAACCATTACAGATTTACACCAATATTAATTTTTTCATTGACAAAGATGCTGACTCAAGTTAATATTTGTTTCTACTGCAATTCAAAATTAATACGAAACTTCAGTAGAGTTGACCAAATTTCGGCTTCCGAGTACAGTGAAACCCTGTTAAGAAGTTCCCACTTAAGAAGTTTTCCTGCTTAATAAATAGAATAATTGTGCACCTTGTCTGTCAGCAAATGTGTAATTTGACGCTTTTAAGAAGTTTTCCTGGTTAAAAGTAGTACTTTTTCAGTCCCTTCAGAAACTTCTTAACAGAGTTTTACTGTATATTAAATTCTCTGCAGGTCAGAGTATCTTTTCTGAAACAGCAACATTAGCCACATTTTCAATTTTACTTTGGAGGGGGTTATGAATTACATAAAATCCTGAAATCAGCATCAAAAATAAATTATCTTCCATCTTCCTAAGTGTTTCAAAATAAAAATGAATAATATTTGACACTTTATGTCAGAGGAGAGACGAGGTAGCACAAACTGATAGTTACCAAATGGCTGACTGATGCTGGAATGCCTAATTGAAAAGATCTTCTGATGCTCCAAAACAAATATTTTACAGGCATTTGGGACCTCTTCTCACTTCATTCAAACGTCCTACCATACTATCTTCACAACTGTCTCAGAACCCATTATATATCAGATTACATTGGTGCAGCTAAAGTAAATAACAATTAAGAGACATCGCCGTGACATTCTGTTGCACTGAAATAGTACTAGAGATCTCTACCAATATTCCTGTTTTACCTAACATGCAGGAAAATTGAGATAAATCCAGAAAAAGATACCAGGTGCTATAGGCTGTCCACAGTTAAGTGAGTACTATTGAATGCCCTGCTACGTTTCTACTTTCAGCTTATTGGTTGCATATCTTTACACATCCAAAAATAAACACTCATTAAAAAAAAGTAATGGAAATACTGGAATAACGACGTTTCTAGGGATATGCAACATCTTGAAACTCTAGAAAAATTTCAAGAAATATGGTGTTCTCGAACAGCAAGCAAGAAAATTAATTTTCTCGAAAATACGAGAAACTTTTCTTGCCAATAAAATTTTTTTGCATTTGACAATAAGCAGTTACAGTTATTTGTTTGTTGAATACACAAGTGTGCAATGAAGGCACTCCACGCATGTCTTTCACCAACGTGTTCAAGCACAACGCAAACTTGAATTAAAACAAATATTCTAGAGTGACAGCCAGATGATGGTTATCCTGCTTTATGTAGCACGAGATACTGTATTGAATACTGTGTCATTAACCAAAGAGTTAAAATTAATTCATTGCACAATGACATAATAATAAATTATGCATTAAAGGCACTGACCAGTATGCCTACATCTCACCAACAAACAAATCGCCAACTTGCTGAGTTGTATGCTGATATAAGAAGTCAATTTCACATCACAATATCAATGCAAACAAATATTTTATAACACAAGGGAACATCCGTATAAGTAAATCGTGTACCCAATTCTGCTTTTCGGAAGCTCCAACAAGTAAGTTAACAATTAAAAAAACAAGCACCATGATGAATGAAAGGTTACTGCCTACTGCGCAAGCGCAGTTAAAAAAAAAATCCCACAAGAAAATATGTATTTAGTAGAAACAAAATGGAATAATTTGTTTATCATTGTAACTAACAAAATTTAACAATTAACAACCAACAACTTATTCTTAGGAACAGCGCATTTCCACTTATTGTGGATCAAATTTGGTTAAACTGGTATTTGGCACTTTTTTAGGTTAATCTGTTCCTTGTAAGCTCAGTTCATAATGGAAAACATGTATGTAACGTGTATGTTTAAAATAAAAGTAGGTATTCATTATGATGTGGTTCATGTTCACTTGACATTTGAATATATATGTAAAATTTAATCATATGCTAGGAAATCACATGATTTTTAAAACTACTAAAGGCTGGTCACAAATATGTTAATTAACTGAAAATTTCTCATTCTCATCTCGATTCTTGCTAGAAAAAATTTTTCTTTCTCGAAAATTTCTCGAAGCCCATATTTTATTCTTGCAAAACCACACAGTAAAAACAAGTATTTGTTAACCTCAGTAAATAATATTAGTTTGTGGATTTTGGTAGTAGTAGATTTTTTTTCCCTGTTAAGGTATAAATTAATGCCTTTAAGGGTATTCAAGCCTTGTTTTGGTTTAAGCTGTCAACAAGATAACAGAAAGTTAAATGATTCTTTCTACCATTGTAAAAACATCACTGAGCTGTTTCTAACACTCACTTTTATAAAATGTGAATAGCTCAAATCCTTGTCCATTATACAAATTATACTATAAGAAAGACATGCATTTAGAGAATACTGGGTATTTATTACTTCATACAAAAGAAAACATGTCTTAAACCATCATTAAATGACTTGAGAATTATGTTTAACAACATTTACAAGTAGAATTAAGGGCAATGTTTTGCTGGTGTAAATGCTTTAAAGTGAAGTGTTGGTATATTCTTTTTTTAGAATATAAAAATTTACATTCACTCTGCATTCATTGATATTGTCAACATACAGTCATGGAGATAAGTATTCATAAGTTGCATTGTAGAAAAATACATTTTATTTTTGCCACTATGAAAATATAAAAAACCACTGGATATTCAACACATATATCAGTACATATTTTACATTTACAACTGTAGCTAAGCATGTACACATATATAAAAAAACAAACAGGAATTCACAAAACATTACACAGAAACATAAAGACCTTTTTACAATGTGAAAAAAGTATTCATACAATGAATGAAATTAAAACATGTAACAATGTCAAAACTGTTTTAATACTTTGTATGCTTAATCTATCACTTCTCTTAACCTCTCTGGCATGAAAGAGATTAATTTTCTTGTCTCAGATTGAATACTTTTCCATTATCATAACATATATTATGCACTAAGTATTTAGTGTTTTCTGACTTATTTAAGAGTTCACTCCACACATGCTCAATTCTGTTCAGACCTAGATTGTGGAGTGTTGAAATTGTGTTGAGTGTAATCGACCAACTATAGACGGGCAATGACTACAGCACATTTTGGATCATTGTCTTGTTGAAATTAATTATCTCTGACAAGACCCAAGTTAATTACATTTGTCTGTAAGTTCTCTTTGAGAATATTCAAATATGTCAATTTGTTTATATTCCTTCAATAAAAACACATTTCCTAACACCACAGGCTACCATACATCCCAACACCATGACTCCACCACCTTCATGCTTTACAGTTGCTTGCATGTTTAAAAACCTAGTTCTGTTTTCAGTCACCTCCAGACCAAATTCCTACCACCACATTGAAAAATATTAGATTTACTGTCATCAGCAAACAATGCCTTATCCCAGAAATGTATCGTCTTGGAAACAAACTACTGAACAAATTTAAAGTTCCATTCCTTGTTCTTTTTTACTAATGCAGAGTTTTCTTGGTACTGTAGATCTGTACCCCAAACAGTTGAAAATTATATGAATTGCCTTGGAGTGATGTCCTTTCCAAATTTGTCATGCAAATATGCAGATGGTTCAGATGCTGCCAATTTGGGGTTTTTCATGATCATTCTTAGAAGTATGCTACTATCTCATGCAATAAGCTTCCATCAACAACCACTTCTTTCAGAGTTGATTAATGTTTTTCTCTAATTATACAGCTTAATGACATGTTAGTCGCTTGACTTCTCCCGACTATACTAACAAAGTCAGAACATAATCTGTGTTCAAAATATTGAGCGAGAACAATGTGTCTCTTCTGTCATTGTCATACCTGCCAGCCTCTAAAGCTTTCTATTAGAAAAATTTTAATAAATTCAAAACTGTGCATAAACATGTTGCAGCATTTCATGGGTACTGAACACATTACAATTCACCATAAAAAAAAATAAATTTCAACAATAAGAGGCAACTATATCTACATTTATAGTATAGCAAAACAACCATAAAATATTTCAGAAATTAAAGCTTATTAACCAGGAAACTTTAAACATCAAATTGCTCTAGTATTTGAGTGTTTATTAGGGTGCTAAATAATGCAAGTTTATAAATCAGAAAAATTTTTCAACTGGAAACTTATTAGAAAGGGTTTTATGTTAGTCTGCTACATCAACACAAAATATTGCTAACACTACTCAACTAAACACATTTGACACAAACTTAAGTGCTTACTTATCTAACATTTCCGCTGCTGTTCGGCCTGCTTAGTTTGTTTTTCCCTTTGCATGGGCCTACTTAAAGAGTTGAAGTTGATATAAAGCTATCACATTTCTGATCATACAGTTAACTTGTCACATACTGACAGAATACACATGTAGCCATTTTATGTACACTTTATTCTTGAGAGCATCACATTACTTTTTCTGATTACATAACAGGTACTGTCACACAGCGTAATTTACTCTTTTCACATTAACATTTACTGCAGCAACACATGAAAAAATGCTCTGAAGGGTGGAAAACTGAATATTTTTATTACTCACAGACATCCTAAATTCGGTTAATTTTTCTTAACCATGCAAAATATCTGTCCACACTCAACTTAGCATTACTGACATGCAGCAAAATTATTTGCCAAGATGACTTATAGGTTCTGTTAACCTACTTTGTTGTAAGCCATCATTTGTTTTATAAAATCGAAACAATGGAACACTGCAAAGCTAAGTACACACCAGAACTTGCAGTAAAATAACCACATAAACAACTTTCAAGATGAACTTCTACTACACACAGAGTTTCTTGAATAATGTTACTCAATAACTACACCAAAACCATCCATTTATCAGCTGTTTTATCTTTGTTGATGTCTACCAGTGACGCCACACAAAAGCAAACCACCAGCACAATATTTTGTTTTGGTAAGAGTACGGGAACTTCAGGAATCATTATACGCTCGGCCCCTCTGTCAGAAGTGCAAGAAATAGGGGATTCTGTAAGCATAAAAAAGGTGTACCGGCTAGAATTTCAGTACATTAGTTTGCGAAACTATGGCCCAGTCCGCTAACTTTATTACATGGCATTTTGCCAAAAAGCACAATATACCAGGGTGACTAGCAGTATCCTTGTAACCAATTCCCTGACATTTACCCAACTTTTTCAGGTGACCTGTTACATTTCCCTGACAAACATATATGGCAAAAACTAGAAATATTTTCATGTTGCTTCCCAAAAAAAGTTAAAAAAAAAAATTATGGGTAACACTAACAAATACTTCCTTAGTGGATTTTTTAATGCAGTAACAAATATTTACAAAGTACTAAAAAAAGTGTATACATAGACACCATTTCGGAAAATGTGACACAAAGGTAGAATACTAGCATTCTCAGGGTTAAAAACAAGGTCACCATAAAAATACCAGATATACTACCAAGTATCAACTGACTGAGAACCACTAAACTGAGTTACAATTATTTCAGCTATTATTTTATTTACAAAATGACACAGTAGTGCCTAAAATCACAGGGGCAGGGGGACCAGATGGGACAGGAAACGCAGCACTAAAGTTTGGAGGCAAGGAGTTGGCGAAATATTTAGAAGTGCTGTTTAAAAAGTCCTTAGGAGAGAGTAAGTTACCACAAGATTGGAAGGATGCTATGGTGGTACCTATACACAAGCAGGGAGAGGATAGGGGGAGGCCTGGCAGCTACAGACAGGTGAGTCTCACATCAAGTACACGAAAAGTAATGGAGAGGCTAGTGGTGCAGTATGTGGTGAGGGTAATGAACAATAGGAATTAGTTGGAGGAGTCCCAGCATGGTTTCAGGAGGGGTTACTCATGTGAGACTCAGATGGCTGGGTTATTAGAGGATCTGGTGCAGGTAGTTGATGAGGGGAAGCAGGTGGATGTCTGCTTCATAGATTTTGAGAAGGCATTCAATAAGGTGCCCCATGGAACATTGATGAGGAAAGTGGAGGCGCTGATACCAGACAGGAGGGTAGTGGAATGGATAGGGGACTTTCTCAGGGGGCGAAGGCAGAGGGTGAAAGTGGCGGAGGCAATATCGGAGGAAGAGGAGGTTACGTCAGGGGTACCACAGGGTAGCGTGCTGGGTCCTTTGTTATTTACCATAATGGTAAATGACATGGGATTGGGGATTAGAGGAAAAATCAGATTGTTTGCAGATGATTGTGTTGTATATGCTGAGGTGGGAGAGGGGTGCGGAAATTTGCAGGTGGACATTGATAAGATATGGTTGTGGACCAGAAAAAATAAAATGAAGATAAATGTAAGAAAAACTAAGGTAGTGATGTTCACAAGGAAGAAGATGATAAGCAGGGACATGTACAGATGGGAGGGACAAAAGATAGAAGAAGCAGCAGAATATAAGTATCTAGGGATTGTACTGCAGGGAGACCTCAGGTGGAAAAAACAGGTAGAGAGGGTGGTTGCAAAGGGAAGAAGGGCTCTGGGTATGCTGGGAAGGGTGCTGAATGGAGTCAGCTGTGAGGTGAAGGAGAAGGCGTATGGCACAATGGTACGGCCAATTTAGAATATGCTGCAGCAGTATGGGACCCGTATGTGGAGGTGCGAGAACTGGAAAAGGTGCAGAGAAAGGCAGCAAAATGGGTGAAGGGTAAGTGGAGAAGGCAAGGGCAGGATGATGAGGAAGAAGGGAACTATAGGCCATCAGTGATGATGAAAGAAATGGGGTGGAGCTCATTGAAGGACAGGAGGAAAGTTGAACGGTTAGTCAGGATGTACAGGGTGGTGAATGAAAAGGGAGGATGGGGAGGGATACACTGCAAGCTAAGTAAGGGGGTGTTTAGGGGAAGAGGAAACAACAGTGAGAAGCTTCAGAGGGTGTGGAGGAGAACGGAGCAGGGTAGGCAGTTCATGCTTGTGAGCTCTGTGAGGGAGTGGAATGTGTTGAGGGAGGAATTGGTATCTGTGAGAGGGGTTGGTAAATTCAGGAAGCAAGTGGAAAAGGAGTTGGTTGGGTGAAGGAGAGTTGAGAGAGCTCGCCACCGGGCGGTAGCCTAATTGTGAGTGTATGTATGTATTAGTAATACACTAATACCTTCATGGATAAAAAAAATAATGGGTAAAAATTTTCCACGTCAATGCTTGCTGTAGCAACAAGAAAAAAGTTCAGTAAAAAAGAACATGTAATGGTTTGATTTCACATACAGCAACAACAAAATTGCCTCCAGGCTTCTAAATTTTCCTACAAAATTAGAATAAAATAAAATATCAGTACAATTCCCGAGATGGTTTGTTGTAGTAGTAGTGCAAGAATCTAACAATGTTTTAATTGATATATTTATAAGTACTTTATTTAAATTCCCTGACCTCACATAAATTTGTCTTTTTTTTCCATGACTTTTCCGGCAAATGAAATATTTCCTTACTTATCCCATATACGTATCATAGGTATGATATTTATAGCCCTCATTTCAATATATGTAACTGAAGCAGCATGGCAAATTGTAAAATGTCGAAAAGGCAAAAATCTATGAGATTTTAGTTGCACCCTGTTCTAAAGCCCTTTGGGTTTTCTCATCATAATAATCTGTGGTAGTTATAACACGCCTCACGTCCCAGGCAGTTCCTACGAGTGTTGCAAGAAGTGGACTGAGGCATGTTCACTGAGCAGTGTTGAGCAAACCATAATGCCAAATTCAGGTCATGGCAGGTGAGTGGCTGACTAAGCAAATGGAGAATAAGCACATCGCCCCGTGACCCATTGGCAAAGACATCTGACCGAGATTATTTATGGTGGTAATCACTGAAGAGCAGTGTCTATGCTTCCTGTCTTTGGACTGAATAGCGAGGTGTCCATGGGGCGTTGCGACACAGGTCTCCTGCTGCTGAGCTGCCCCCCACTCGTTCGTAAACGATTCTGAAAAGGTATGTCTACAAAAATAGTGGGTGAGTGGCGTTGAGTGCCGATGGACTACACAATAATAAAAATAGGTGTCCAGTGTTGGCAGGTCTTTGAAGTAATTTAGAGGGAACCATGAGTAGGAATAGTTTTGATTGTTAACATTTGGATATTAGGGCCATTAGCTGAGCTGTAGAAGGAAAGACATCTTGTTTTATTTTATTGGGTTATTGATTTAAACATTTAATAATAGTAGAGTAGAGGTTAGAATTCAGTGTATCATTTTGTTTTATTTTATTGCGTTATTTATTAGCCCTGAGTTAATTCCAAATTCTAAGCCAAGAATTTATAACAACAGTACATTTACAACAGCCCATAAAATGTTAATAACTGCAGGTTTTCTGTATCCTTTCACCTGTACTTGGCTTAAATTTATTTCAGCATTTCCTTACTACTACTCTTTATTCACAGCTACCTGCACGGATAGGACTGAGACAGAAATAAAATTGTATTCTTCCAACACACCTGGAGCTTTGCATGATGTGGTCATTCGAGTCTGCATGGCTATTGGAGACACACTATGATTTAAGGGTCAAAGGTCTCTATAAGATCCTCCAGAAGCATAAACCTTTTAAGGAATTCAAAACTCATTGTCGTAGAGCCTTCACAATGAACTCTGCACTAACTCTGCACTCGTGCTGAGTGTACAGATGAGACAATTTCATTGGCAAGTGGATACATACCTACAAGGGTCATCATTAGAAAAGGGAGCTGGGTAATAAACTAGGTTACAACATCCTTCAGTAGCTGTGATTTGGAAGTCTCCTGGCCTGAATTCTTTCAGATGTAATCTTGATTACTAAGTGCACTGATCATGCACCACATGGAGAGGTCAGAGGCATGTGATGCAGTCCCATGCAGAATGGATGAAGGCTCTCTAGCCCAGGCACAAAAATAAGAAACTGATCAGCTTGATATAAAGTCTGTCAGCACTTATGTGGACTATGAGAAAGTTACCGAAATTCAATTCAATACCATTTTCCCCCAGGAGCAATCCTAGAGATGCCCCAGGCTGTTTTATATGAGCTAACACATCCATCATGATGACCAATAAGATGTAGTAGTATTGCAGTGAAGGAAAGACAACCAGGTACTGAATGCCACATGTATAGGATTCTTCCAAGAGCAGTTGGCTGCTGTAATGGGCTACCCAACCTACCCCTCACTTCTAGTTCAATATCAGCAACTCTCCAGCACTGACCCAGAACAAGACAATCATGCCAGCCTACCCAAGACCACCTCATCTGGAGATTCACCCAGACTGCTGCTCCCACAAAGAGCACTACCAGATGGGAAGCAATACCCTAGCCCTGACAACTCCCCTGAAGGGCTAGCCCTGAAAATCAACTGATATAGAAGCACCTCTTCAGATTGTCATTGACTCTGCAGTCTATGTTGTAACGAACTAAGATTTTGCATAAAATTTTTTTTCATAGATACTTTTATTTTCTTTGGGGAAGTCTTTTTTTGTTATAAAGAGTTCCACTTTTTGTTAGGAGTGGATACTTTTTAATTCTCTTTATTATTTCAAAAGGAAGTTGGGAAGTTAGGATTTTTCTGTAGGTTGGTTGAGATTATTCGATTTCTCACTGAGGCTCACAGTAGTGTGTTCCAGAGAGGCTAAGTTAGGTGTTGGCACTTTTATTACTAGTCCTCCTCGAACTGTCGAGCTCAGGTTGTCTTTAGGTTTTTGCCAATTATCAGTGTTTGAAGTAAAAATGCAGTTTTCCTGTCATCACTGCATTCTTTCGGGAATTTCACAAGACATTTTTTGCAAGATTCTGTACAGTAATGTTTACTTCGTAAGCTCCTGAGCTGTCACAGAAAGAGTGTTGTTTGTGCCACAGCAGCCACGAGTAGAGTGATACTGCAAGAGGTGAGGTAAAAGCATTGTGCTAAAAGCAGCAGAGTTTGGATAGACCCATGAGGAGAAAAGGGAGTGTTGCGGCGAGGACTTTTTGGCCGACAGCTGTTGCTGGGGAAGAATCATGCGCTGTGATTGGCGGACGTAGGTGGCATGACGAATGATGTAAAATTAGGTCACATGCGGTGTGACTGTAGTTGGGAAGATGGAGGCGAGCTAGAAGGGCGTTTGGCAGAGACGCTGCCAGTAGGAGGCAGCCAAGAAACTTCCAAAGATGAGCTAGGTATTGGTTTGTTTTGAATGAACAGGACATTCTTTCCTGAATTCAGGAAGAATGGCCTCGATCAATCATCAAATAGCCTTTTTCTTGGGGTAGTGTAAGATCAGTTATTCTTGAGAGTAGACTGCAGTGAGAGGATGAGAAAGACACTAGCCGTCTAAGCTGTAGATTTTAAGGTGAGAAGTTTACATTTTATGAATAGCTGTTAATAAGTTAAAGTAACTTATTACTGGTCGTGAATAAGTTAACAAGTGCCTACAAGTAAGTGCAAACTAAACCTTATTCCTTTGTTGTTGTTACTTTAAGAGTTCATTTTATTTAGGGTTCAGGTCATGAAGGCTGGTACTTGGTTTGACGTAAATTTATTACGATAGCATTCTCTAGCGATTGCAGATTGTTTTGTTTAGAGTTTGGGGTCTTGTAACTTTTAGCCTAAAGTATTTTTCTACCTTCTGTTTATTATTGTAGTTTTCAGATAATTTTTGGCCAGTCATTAATCTCTTAGTTTCTTATGTAAAGTACGTTTGGATTAGTCGCTGAAAGCAGTAAATACATATGAAGTTTTAACGAGATTTTTAATAGTTTTGTTGATGTTTACATTGGTGCTTATACTGACTTAACCTCTAATGCAAATATCCCTACAGAATAAAAAGAGCTTCGAGATAGTTTTCCCAGTTGTTATTAATTTACAGTTTGAAACTCCGGGACACACCTATCTATTCATTTAATAAGATTGTAATTTTATATATTATAGAGTCCCTACTGAAGTTTGTTGATTTATCTTTTTGCTTAAGGTGATATTAAATTAAAATTTAATTGCTTAAACTTTTAAAGAGACTGGGTGTCTCAGGTTGTTATATAATTCTTATTTTAATATTTTCTTTCGGAAAATGGAAACTTTATAAGGATTAATCGAAGTGTGACAAAATTGATTCTACAGTCAGCTTGACTAAATATATAATTGTAAGGTAGTGTATGTTTACCGAGTGTATGCAGCATACAAGGCACCGAGTATAGAGTGCACATCATGGAGGAAGCACTACAACACGATGTGTCACAGCGCAGTGGTTGGCACGCAGGCGGCACCGACGGCCGTACTAGTCAGTTGTTCTGTAGAATGGAAGCTGGAGTCGTGTCTTAGTGTGTTACGTATGCCGACCCCTGGCGTGCCAATAAGCATGCAGACACTGAGTTGTAGAGTTGGAACTGGGCAGGTTAGTTGTGTGTGGTATGTCGTTGCCCGCCGCTGACGTGTGAACAGTGGTTCTATACTGCGGTGATGCTCTGTGCCTAGTGACACGTAGATATTGTTACATGTGTGTACACATAATGGGCAAAAATAAAACAGTTGATGGTGTTCATTCCGGATTTTACTTGTCTCAGTGAAAAGAACCTTTACACAATCTATATTTATACATTATTTTTGAAAGCAAGAAGTCACTTGTAATGGTATTGCCTTTAAATTGCCTTTAAATATGCATGTTTTGATGTTTTTTCACATTGTTCCTTCAGTTTGAAAATTGTTATTTATTAATTTTTATATTTGTTATTGACATCAAAATAAGTTAATTAGTTGTTGGCTATTTAATACATTTAATTGTTATTCTTTCTTTTGTTTGTTAAATTTTACTATCATATAGATGTCTGTTGTTATATTTTTAATAACTGAATAAATACTCATACGTAGTTCCGTTTTTAAAAATATTTCGTTTTTCGTTCATTCACTTTTTTTATATATATTTGACTCAAGAATAATTCATCTAGTTGTTTAAATTATAAGGATAGGTTTTTCTTTCTCTCGCACCATCACAAAGGGGATTAGGTTATTATTTGAGGCAACTGATACATGAGTAGATAAGTAGAGGAGATAGTAGACTACAAATTATGTTACTTCCCTTGTAGCACCAGAAACCATGAAGCGATCCCATCCCCAGTAACCTGTTGCTAGTCGAGTGTTCCCCCCCCCCCCCCCTTCCACCAACCTTTTTTTTTTTTTTTATCTTATTTTAGTTATTTACTTATTAATGTTCAACTCATTTTGAGACAGATACAAGTGATGCCGTATTTCAGCATGTATAGGCCGTACATTAAAAAAAAAAAAAAATGACTACAAAAAGTGGGGTGTGACTTATTACAAGATCTTGACGTAAAAAATTATTTTTCCCCAAAAAAATGTTTACAAATTTGTTGACGTACATTTAAATGTTTTAACTCAATTAAGTCGGAATTTATTATTATGCTTGTATGAAATTGTGACTTGAAAATATTTACAGGAATACAAAAATTCAGTGCGGCCTATACACACCAAAATACGGTATAGTTATGAAGATTATCTCAATTATATGAGAAGTAATGTTGTGGCTTCAGGACGGCCCTACAGAATAGTCTTGTGGTAGAGGCTTTTACTTCTTGCTGTTTGATTCAGAATGAGTTTGATTTGGACATCTAGATATACTTACTACTATTATAAATGGGAAAGTGTGTTTGTTTGTTTGTCCTTCTTTCACGTCAAAACAGAGCAACGGATCAACGTGATTTTTTGCACAAAGATAGTTGGAGGGCGGCAGAGTGACATAGGCTACTTGAGTTAATTAGTGGGACTACAGTGGCTCAGTGGATAGAGCAATTCCAAGTGGAGTCTTAGTGGTTCAGTGGATAGAACTATGTTGTATGGAGCCGCAGTGGCTTAGTGGATAGAACTAAGTGGGGCCATAGTGGCTTAGTAGACAGATGTATATATCAAATGGGGCATTAGTAGCTCAGTGGATAGAGAGATTCCAAGTGGGGCCGCAGTGGCTCAGTTGATAGAACTATATCAATGGGGAATAAACGTTATTTTTTGCACAGAGATAGTTGGAGGGCCGGAGAGTGACATAAACACTTTTTATACAGAAAAAATCTCTCATTATTCCAAAAAAAAATTTTTATTGTAATTTAAAAAGTACACAGACAGAATTATATTACAATGTCACAACAGAGCAATAAATTGTCGTATTTTTTGCTCAGAATTTGTTGGTGAGCTGGGAAAATGACATGGGCTACATTACATCACTAACAAAATTAATTCTGACATTTTGAAAGATGTATGAACTAACAGAGTATTTGTCAGGAGACACAGTCATGGACAAAGAAAAGAACAATACATATCCTGTAGAGTCCCTCAATTCTCTACAGTTGTCAGCTCTCTCTCACATAAGCTCAAATTAAAATTAGGCATTCCGGTCATGTTTATGCGAAATGCACCGCTATTATGTATCGTAACGAGGCTTAGTGTCACAAAACTTCATTATTTATCCCTATAAATACATGCTCGAAGCCACAGATAAAAGCTAGTTTATTATATACATATGTATGTGTACATAAATATATATATACACACAGTTTTGAGTATCCGGGCTATCCAAATTATTTTCTTCTAGCCCCCTTACTCTTCCAACATCGCTAGAATTGGTGTTTGGCACTGAATATTGTTTGGTGTGAGGGTGGGTCGTGGTTGACTTTTCTTAACCCACAATATCAACGGGTATAGTGGTTTCTTTTGTTTTGAGGTGCTGTTGAGGAAGTGACATGGTGGTGTGTTTGTAGTGGTCGCTAGGTAATAAGTAATTAGAATAAGAACTAATTAAGTAAATAATTATAAGTGTTGTTTGTTTTTTGTGTTTAATAGGTGTTATGTGGGTATCCTGGGATAAACAGTGTGCATTATTTAGTTTTCCTTTATGTTGTGTTTTTTCTCTCTCTCTCTCTCTCTCTCTCTCTCTCTCTCTCTCTCTCTCTCTCTCTCTCTCTCGCACGCACACACACACACACACACATTGGTGAGGAGTATTAGGCATTTAGGACTGAGGTAGGCATAGTAACTTGAATTATGGCAGGCAGTCTATGAGATGTTCCTTGAGTGCGAGCTACACAGTGGTGTGAAAAAGAAATCTAAGGAAACTGACGTTCAACCTACCATAGAAATTGAAGCCAGAAGCCAATCATTTGAGAGTAGCTCGAATTAAGTACCCCAAGTACGCTAGAAGATAATTCAGCTGAGGGAAAAGGGAATTTAAACTAGGGCGATATAGATAATTTTTCAGAAATGGAAGGTAGCCAGTTCTTTGTAGACCTTGGTTACTTTGTTGATAAAAGTTCAGAGAATGTATCAGAATACTTGGAAGACTTTTAAGCGAGCAGCTGTAGTGAAAAATTGGGACGAAAAAAAGTGTTTAATTTACATACCCTGTTTTCTAAAGGAAGCCGCAGCGCGTTGGTATGATAGCTTAGGTGACCTGGCTGAGGAAATGCCTACCTATGGGGCATTAGCTAATGTGTTGAAAGCAGCTTTCACGAGAGTAGGTGACGCTAAGAGCTTTGAAATGCACCTTAGAATTCGAGTCCAAGGGGTCAATGAGTCCACAGAGGAGTTTGTGCATGACATAATCAGTATCTGTAATAAGTTGGACAGTAAGATGTCGGAGGAAAATAAAATTAGATACATTTTGAGAGGACCAAAGCCTACCTTTGTAGAAAAAGTTATGATTCTGGAAAATAAGACTGTCACAGCTGATACAGAATTTGAGGAACATTGAGGCAGGAAGTTACTATGAAAATAATAGGCAAGCACTAGCACCCGAGTGGCCCGGTGCTAGTCATAAGGAGAGTCTTAAGGTGGCATAGGTCATAAGCTCTAGGGGAGTAGTAGGCAGTAGCGAGGTGGCCAAACTACAGAAAGTCTTAGAATTACTAGGTAAACAAATGTGTGATATGGCGGGCCAGATGAAGTGGTTACGACAAAACAAAGACGATAATCGTATCTCACATAGAGGTCCCACTAGAGATCAGGGTACTTCTTTCGATCAGGAAAACAAGATAATTAGCCAATCAACAAGAACAAGCATAGCTAGACCAAAGCGAGCCCCTGATGGAAGGCCCATTTGTTATGGATGCGGAGGGAAAGGGCAAGTCAGAAAATTTTGTAAGAAAAACACATCGCCGAGTGAGGCAACCAGTAGTGAGAAGGAAAACTAAAGAAGATGAATCAGGTTAGGGGGAATGGTTCGTCTTGGCAACTTGTGTTACACCTTTCTATTAAAGTAGGAGTATTGTGTTTACATACCCAGTTGTTTGGGCAGCCAACTGATTTTTGTTGATAGTGGTGCAGTTATGTGTCTGGTAAATGCTAAATTAATTCCCAGACAGTTTTGGAGAGATGCTGAACCTAGAATATTTTCTGGTGTTTAATGATAAAAGCAGGCTATCACTTATATGTTAAATTTAAGGTTTAGGCTTAAGATGGTTCAATACACTCACCCAGTAGGAATTGTCACAGCCCCTATAAATTGAGTTATTCTGGGATGTGACTTTTTGCAAAAATACCAGGCCCAGTAAACCTGCAATGTGAATGGTAGTCATTTATTGATGTTAAACTATCCTAACCAAGGTAGGCCAGTAACATCTGTCAATAAAGGAAGCACAGAAAAATGGAGAGTTTAAGGAAGTCCCTCTAAGGCCAAAAAGTGGAGGAAACTTCACAATTAACCGTTGAGACAGTGAAAAATAATAAACCTAGGTTAGGGTGGTGTGTTGTGGTCAAGAACCATGTTAGGTTAGAACATGCATCAATTAATCAAATTTGAATTTACAACCACTAGTCTTCCTGCAGATGTTTTGCTAGAACCTTTTGATAGTGTTTATGATAAGCAGTAAGTATTGGTACCTAACAGTATTTTGTATACAGGAAAATAGAACAAATTATGGGTAACCAATATCACTAATTGTGAAGTAATTTTACCTAAAGGGTTGAAACTAGGGAGTTTGTGAAAATTTGATGAGGCTATCAAGGAAACAGTAAATATTGTTTCAGTGGTTAAAGAGGATAAACCAGATGAATTAGACAAAGGGAAGTTAGGCATCAATCCCAATTTGCTGCCTTAACAAAAAAGTGAACTACGAGATCTGTTGTATAAATACTGTCACTGTTTCAGTTGGAAGCCTAATCAAATAGGTAAGACAGATGAAGAAGTGGTAACTCTAGATACGGTTAGAAAACCTGCCTGTTACATTAGTCCTTTATAGTGTGTCAACTGGTGAGAGGGAGGTTATACATGACATAGTCGAGGAGCACATTAAGAATAGGATAATAAGACCCATTAGTATTAATTGTTCTCCAGTAGTACTGGTGAGGAAAAAAGATCGGATGTGCATAGTTTATCGTCATGTTAACTCCAATTTGAAATACGATAAATAACCTCTACCACGAATAGACAATTTTTTGGACTATTTGAAAGGGGCAAAATTTTTCAGCCACTTAGATATGAACTCGAAATATCACCAATTGAAGATGACTGAACGGGACCAAGAAAAAGCTTGTTTCATAACCCCAGAGGGAACATTTTGCGCGGTTTGGATTTAAAACAGCTCCGTTGATTTTCCAAAGATATATGGACAAGACTTTGATGCCTGCTAAGTGTTCATTCTGGTATGAGGAAACCGAAGAGCAGTCAAAGAGTTTCTGATGCCCACAGACCCCAGAGGGGTGTACTACATTCAAAATGCACATTGTTGTACACATCTAATTAACATACTTTATTTTAACTTTTGTCACTTTCAAGTAATATTTTTGTGTATATTCTTTATGTTAACAGAGTTACTACACATGCCCCTTATGTAATTTCATTTTGTTTGCAATTTATTTATTTTTAATTTTTTTTTTATCTTGTTAGGATATTTTTAATTAGCTGAACAGTGGCAATAGTACTGTGTTTAAGCTAGGGAGTCAGCTAGATTTAATTTTTTATATTTGTATTTATTTTTATGTTAATAATTTGATTTCATTTTTCGGTCTCATTTTGTGTTTCTTATTTTATAATATTTTTGCATCCATTCCGAGACCTTATATTCTATATTTTTCAGCAGTTAGGCCACTGAAAGTGAATCATAACGGGGTTTGAAGGGTTTCTAGCTTCCCATTGGCCCACAGGTTCAAATCCTGACTTCTGATTGGCTGGAATGATAAACCCTTTAAGTTGGCTCAAGCCAAATGAGCTTATCGAGCTCTCTCTTCCACGGACCTTCACTGCTAGTAGACGTAGTATAGGGCCCTCACCTGTACGTAGGTCGAGTGTAGGACTTAAAACTAGCTTGTAGGGTGTTAAATATTTTCCTCAGTTATGTGAAATAATTTCTGTTTTCCAGCCCAAGTGAGAGCTGAATTTATGCCCCTTTTGCTAGGTTTTTTCAGTTTATAAGAGGTAGCAGTACCAGACTATGTAACCTGTAAGGGTGGAGACAGCACGTCTTGAAACATCCTACCCAGTTTTACAGCTTCCTGCGAGGACCATCTGCTAATGTCAGTTTGCCAAATAATGCTGAATATCATCTTTGACAGCAATGAAAACAACACATCTATGCAATAGATAAGCATTATTAAGTATGGTTTTCAGATGACATTTTCAGCATGGACCATAAACTGTTATAGAAGGTTTTCCCTAGAGGAAACACCATCTTGTAAGTTGCAAGCTTAGATGATCCCAGTTTAAGTTTTTGCTTACATACAACTTGCACAATATACAAGTTTGATTTTTAATTTTGAAACTAACATTTTTTATATAATATATATTTTTGAGAAGCAATAACTTGTGCTAAGTGATTTCATTTTGACACTCACGTCGAATGAGTACGTTAACATAGAGATATGCGAGGCTAGGGTAAGGCCACCTTCAACAGCAGTAAGAGTTTCTTGTGTTTTATTTAGCTGTTGCAAATTGCCACCAGGGTTTTTACAATACTTAGTCCAGAAAACATAAAAAATCATTAAAGAATAAAAATTTAATAAAATTCTGAGTGTAAAGAAAATTACGTTTTGTTAGTCTATCTCTATAGTTTGAAATCCCTGTTGTCCTGGTTTAATTAGTATAATGCTAACTGATTATGAATATTTTCACATTGATTCGGAGTTTGTTCCGTGCACAAATAGTGTACATTACAGTTGTTCTGCTGAACAAGGTTTGATTGTACGGTAAGTTACTCTTTCAGTCTGCTGAGGCAAGGACTGGACAAAATAAGTACTCTAGTCTTGGTAAAACACACACTGCTGCATTTAAAAATGAAATTGGGTGAATTTTTATGGCATTATTGCACCTACTACTACGCTTGAAAGTTAGGAGTGGTCATATAACCAGGAACACCTTTGGAGAGAAGAACCCTAAAAAGTTCATCACCGATGCACTTGCACACAGAATGGCCACAGTAGTTATTCTACTAAGCATAACAAATTTATATTATGAGTATCTATGCTAAGCTGCAGAATTTAGTAATGACACACAGATATATGTCACCGACTATATAAGTGAACATACGAAATGGCTTATCAGTATACAGAGTTGCAGTCCCTGTCCAATACAAGATAATATTGGCACCCATTCACTGTGTAGTAACACAAACAGTAAAACCCCTCCATTATGACCCCATTTATTATGACCACCTCTTTATTATGACCCCATTTATTACGACCACCTTTCTATTATGACCCAATCCCGAAAAACCGTGGAATGTTTGGGTCGAAAAAGTCTAACATTTGAGGCACGTCTAAAAATAGATACAGTGATCACTCGCCAACTGCGGTGTCATGAGCGGTTTCAGTAATGAGGGGATTTGTTTTTGTAGACCTTTTCTCCAACTGTGGTTACTAGTTTCTATTATCCACAGTTTTCAGTCTACGGAAAACTAGTCCTTACTGATGTTGGTGATCGCGCATTTCTCAAGCAAAATCATAGACTTTGACATTTGTTGTCCCAAGCAACATGAAGCAATAAATTACTTAATGCCAGAAGTGGACACTGGTGTATTGTCTGTGGAAGCTGGGGGATGGGGGGGCGGGGGGGGGGGGGGTGTAGGCCCAGTAAGGATACTTTGTCTTAAACACATGCCGCTGTCTCTGCCTTACCCTCCTCTTTTGCTGTAACAGCGGCACATTACACAGACTAGTTTCTTGATCAGTGTATGTATGATAACTTCAAATTTAATTCAATGCCCTTTTTTTTAATGATTGTTTTTAAGTTTGTGTGCGCCCACGCCTACGGAATATGCTAATTTTTCATGGTGGGCAATTGTTTTTTTCTTGTGAAGTCAATTTTATGTGTAAAGTGAATAAAAATGAGTGTGTGCAAATAAAATGTGTTCTTATGTTACAGGTACCATATAATGGCGAGTGAGACCATGTGCGTGTATAGGCAAGATCAAAATATATTGATGAAAAATTTGGAATAATTAATATTTCAAGTAGACTGCACTAAACATTAATGTTCCCGTAAACATTACCGGGCCTCATCGTGCCAGTGCAGAGGCCAACACGCCGCCTACATTTTGTATAAATTCAATACATCTAGGACTGAGCTTCAGCAGCAAACTGCCATGCCCGCTAAAAATTTTGTCTAAAGGGAGGTGTTCTGTACAAGATAAATACTATACCCAAAGGTAGGGAGAAATTGCCAGTAATACCTGATAATTTGAAAGCAGAGATTTTAAGCGAGTACCATGGCAACCCATTGGTCAGAGGACATCTAGGTATGGCAAGAACCACAAACAAAATTAGGAGGAGGTATTACTAGCATGAGCTTTATAAAGAAGCAAAAGCTTATGTTAGGACGTGTGCCGACTGCAACATCAAAAAAGGGACGAACCAGAAGCCAGCAACTTTATTGCAGTCCATTCCTTCAGGCGAACATTTTGACAGAATAGGAACAGATCTTCTAGACCCTTTCCCTAAGGCCATCCGAGGCCAGTAAGTGTGTTATGGCACCAGGTGGGCAGAAACCCGAGCCGTACCTGCAGAATCTGCCCAGGAGGTGGCACAATTTCTGTTAGAAAATGTTATCTGTAGACATTCCACACCTGGTTCCATATGAGTGACAGGGGACAAGTGTTTAGCTCAGCAGTAGTTTGTGAGCTGTTGAGGCTGATGGATATACAAGGAACCATGACATCTGGTTACTGTCCACAATTCAATGGGACTGTGGAACAGTCGCAATCCACCCTGACTACTATGATGTCCCAATCTGTATCAAGCAACCAAAGGGATTAGGATCAGAGTCTGCCCCTGGTCACTATCGCATATAATATCAGTAAACAGGAGAGCACAGGGTTTAGCCGGTTTCTGCTTGTGTATGTGCATGAACGCATCTTGCCCTCAGAAATATGCCTCAACCAGAAAGTGGGGGAAGCGAGAGCAAGCAGCTGCGCAGGAGGTGGAAGGCGATCCATAGGCAGGTCGTCAAGAACCTTTGGAAACAGAAGGAGAAGGTGAAGCAGCGTTATGACCCTCAATGCAGGGTTGTTGAATATCAATCCGGCCAGGAGGTGCTGATATACACCCGTATAAGAAAGATGGGCCTGACTCCAAAGTTCATGCACCATTGGAATGGTCCTGCTATGGCAGTAAAACAAGTATCGTATTATTTGAGAAAGAAAATTATGGGGGCAGTCAAGGCTAAAAATAGTGATTGTAGAGTGCATGAAGCCCTACTTTAAAATGTAATGTGTATTCAGAATGTTAAATTATAAATCATAGCTTGCATTGTCTAAAGTTCATTTTGCTCCTTCCCTTGTTGAAATGTGATTTGATGCTGTGTAAACTTTTGGTTCTCGGAGAGACCCCATCAAATTTAGTTGCTATACCGTTCCTGTTCAACAGAAGTAAGAACAATTAGTCTGGTACACCAGCCTGTGGTGGGTGGTGGTGATGCAGACATGGGCCCTCTTTGAGATTACAGATCCCTTAACTGTGGGAGTGGTGGCAGGAGCCCACTTACAGCCGATGACCAAGGTAACGGTCTACACTTCTTCAATACTTAAGTTTTCAAACCATATTACCTCAGAAATTATCTGGTAATATAGGTGAGATGGCCAGACAGATTACAGGTGTTAAATAAGGTTTACCCAACTTATGCTGCCTTCAGAAGAAGCAGAAAAGTTTGTTGTTGCTCTCAGACACTTTATTAGACAAGTTGAACTTAGCAGCAGGGAAGATCTAGTAGACCCAGTAGGACGAAACAAGGACTGACATTTTTGGGTGAGATCACTAATTGGTGTTGTGATATTGCCACAAAAAACCAGGTAGATAGTTTGTTTGGGAATGAACAAGAACTAGTAGATCACCTTGAAGCCACAAATAAACAAGTTTTGACAAACCATGTAGCTTTACCCAACATTTTGAATCAAGTATCAGTCATCAATAACGCCATCTCAGAATTTTTTGGTAAGGTGCAGATCAACTTTAACAATATGACTAAATATATTCATCTAGGGAAGCCTTAGAAGACAGCCGGCCAGGAAATATACTTGAACTCTCAAATGTCCTTCAGACTCAGCTTTTACTTGCAGCCCTTATGGCAAAACAAGTCCATACAGTGTTCAGAGTGGAAATCTTGGATCAGTGTAGGCAACAAATTAACAGCAATTTTGGTCTTGCCAGAAGATTTAAATAAGAAATTAGAATTTTTAGTACAAGTAATTGATAA
This sequence comes from Dryococelus australis, assembly GCA_029891345.1. NCBI lineage: Eukaryota > Metazoa > Arthropoda > Insecta > Phasmatodea > Phasmatidae > Dryococelus > Dryococelus australis. Next base: position 150,744,362 of record CM056996.1, read on the forward strand.
AGATGGGTATCATTTAGCTATTCCAATTGATAAAGTAAAAGTTTACTATCACTTAAAAATATGCTCTTGTCAAATTTTTCAAGACAGTCTGTTTGTGAAAATGAAAGTGCCTATTTTGTTGCCTTCCCTTTTAAGTAGAAGAATTCAGTTTGTGTTTTGCACCATGAGACCACTTTTCTTGCTGTCAATGGAGAGGTCACAACCATTAGAGTGAGAGCTTCACAGGATTGCAGACCCTTCCAAGACCATGTGTGTTTTTGGCTAAATATTCAGGTGATTCTGTAACATGGTCCTTATGCCCAAAGACTGTTTTTCATGGAGCTACAGCGGAACATTTAGGAGAAGTGTGTTCTGGATCCTAGTTAATCATTACTCACTTAGGTCCTGAGAGATATTTCTTGACAAATGTCAGAGGTAAACTAGAATTATTCGTAAGAATGAAACTAGGATGTTGGATAATAGTGAGCACCCAGGTGCTATTGATGTGGCCGTACCATGTGACTGAAGGTTATTTTTGAATGAGGATGTTCACATTAATAAAATGTATCTTTGCAATTACAATTCAAAGACCAAGTTTGAAATTATTAATGCGATTCCAGCAGCATGGTCTAAATTTAAGAAACTACATTTTTCTGCTCATCCTATGTCGACTCAAACAGTTTTTCCTTCATTTAATGGTTGTCTGGAAGAAAATTGGCCCTCTGCCATACCAGATTTGAATTATAACTTTAGAGATCAGTATTAGTAGCACATTTCATGTTATGTTGGAAAGCCCCATTGGTTATGAGAATTTTTGGATTCGAAACTTACGAAGTATTTCATTGGGTTTACACATTGTTGTATTGTTAATTATAATCTTCAGAAACTCCTATTTAGTAGGGATAGACATGCTGCCCAGAGCCAAAGCAGTAAACCTTGACGCTATTCTTGGGTTAGAGATACGGTCAACCATCATAATTGTCTTGCTAACTGCGATGTTTATACTGTATTTGTGGTGGATATTTTACAGTTTAAGAAGACAGAAGAATGGGGTACGATGCCAGAGGAGCAGAGTAGTTCACCTATGGGACCCATAGTGAACCACACTCGAGCAAATGACAAGGTTAGAACCACTATACGAGATGCTGATGGCCACAAAGTGACAATGTGGTTGTCATTGGAAGACAATCTTTAAAAAAAAGTGTATATGAAAGTAGTTGCAGAATGCTGTGTTCTTAGACTTAATAAGGTTATAGCTGTAGTAGTTTTTTTTTTGTCTTGTTGCTGTGAATGTTGTTCATATTGTTTTTCTTCTTTCTTGTCAGTTACCATTGTTGATATAAATACAATGTAGCCAACTGGGAAAATCAAAGCCAATTTAGATGTTAAGCTCATTCAGAGATGCTCGGGCATTGAAATAAGTAGGTGTCAAATTTTGTGGGAAACTATGGATAAACTAGCCGTTGATCTGCATAAATGCAGGAGATGAATTCCAGAGTGAATCAGTTTGGTAGCCCTCAATTAACCAGACTTTGCTAAGATGACAAATATAGCAGTTGAGAAAAAAAAACAAAAGTTGAATTTGTGTTATGCATACAGAGCTGTATAAGAATTTTATTTTCTTCTTTTTAAAACGATACAAAACTAAAGTCTTCAACTTTACATATTGTCAATACAAGTTAATGACAAAGGAGGTTTAAAATATTTTTTTTGAGAGACGATTCTGTCCAAAAACTTAATATTTTCTTTTGAGGTGTAAATCTTTTCTATCAAAAATTGGTGTGCCGCTGACTAAGATTATAGGTATAAGAACTTTAGGTATAGCTATAGTTCTAGGTGTTTTGAATGCTTTTGTTGATAATGAATATAAATTAATTTTATTGGGGTTAACATTCCTCTACTTACTCAAGGGGTGGGAAAGATAAGGCAACCGGTTTTTCCTCCAACTTCAAGCGGCAACTCACGTGAAGCAATGGACATGTTTACTTAATGAACCCCAATTGGTTGTGTGTGTGTGTGTGTGTGATTCTCCCAAAAAAACTGTGACTGTAGTGAGGATCTATAAGACTTCTAGATGAAAGCAATGATTGATGAAAAAAATAGGGGCGAAGCTTTCTTTTGGGAGATGAACTGAACTGTGCCAAATCAAATAGGAAGTTCGCCCGTCAACAAATTTTTGAGGGTGGTTAGAGCGATGGTCGCTCTACTAAGGAGCTGAAGCGGCTACATGCTACCACTTTTGATGTTGCCAGTTTTCAAGAGGCTGTTGTTTTGACTAGCATCAATGGGAAGTGCTCCACCTGCTGTCCTTTGGTCTTGAAGAACTCTACTGGCCAAAGCTCCCCTGTCTCCGAAGAGGCGACAACAAGATGACCCCTCTTTGGCTCATTCCGAGGACCCAAGTTCCTTTTCTGCAAAAGTTGACTCCGGTGGGGTAGTTGTCCGGTGGTGACTGTAAACCCAGTCCTGGTAGAATTTGCTAGCTCAAGCCCTTTGCCTGGCATGGCTGAAGCTGGAGAGGTGAGCCATTGGTTCTGACTGCAAGAAGGACTCACTAATATTCGTCAGTGTTGAATGTGTGTGAAAAGACTTCCAATGGTTGAGATTATCCCGATAACGGCTAGTGGATCAACCAGCCTAGAAAAAGGTTGTGTATGTGCATGTGTGTTGCCTGAACTGCTGATTAGGTTTGCCCTTCTACAGTTTGGGGACATTAGATTTAGTTCGGATGGATTTTGAAGTGTTGGGTGGGTTTAGTCCTAATTTTCTTTGCTGCTCAGGATTGTTGTGTATTTTATTTACGTAAAAGGACAGCTGGCACCTTACCCCTTCTTAAGATTATACAAAAATATACAAAAAATTTTGTTATTTTTACAGAACCTGTTGATATGTATACATTAATTCAGGTTCATGCTGCTTTGTCGTTAGACCAGAAGGTAATCTAGTTACCCATATGTGTGAATTTGTCGTGCCTAATGCTTGGCGACTGATGTTTCAGTTGCTACCAAGGACCAAGGCAAACAACTGGTCATGAGGCAGGTGACCATAATGTTTGCAGTCAAGGAGATCTCAGAACCTGTAAGACTTCTGTCAAACCTTTGATTGCCATGGAAGGAAGGGCTCCTCCTTTGCAGCCTCATCCAGCGACTGACACGTGAGCCAAACCAAGTTGGTCAAACCCATTCTAGATACAAAAGATTATTATTATTAGCTATTAGGTAAAGAAATAACCTTATGTGTTGCCCTAAACCAGCAGTAAGAACAGAATAAAACCATTTCTGTGATTTTTTAGTTTCGCCTGTGACGACCTAGTAACGATGAAATAATTGTAAAAGTTTAATAGTACAGCCAACATGATACTTTTTAAAAAAGAAAACATTTTTTCTAATCAAGGGATTCGCGGAAGAGTGAATAAGTTAGAGGGGACCATCAGGATTTGGAAGCCCTCACCATCAGACCCAGAAAATAAAAATAAATAAAGTTATCTCTAAATTGTTTAATTGTTCTTTTTTTTTTGTAACAATGGAAGTTAAACCATCACTCTACAACCTGTGAACTTATGTTGTAAAAATTAAAATTAATTTTTACTACGCGACGGCAGATGTGACGAATTGAAATTTTGGATAACATTTTTTAATATATATGTTTTGTTCAGGTACTATTATTTCCTTTGGGGACTGTTATTTTTGTTAGGAAGAGTTACTATTTTTTGTTAAGAGTGGATACTTTTTAATTCTCTTTATTATTTCAACGGAAGTTGGGAGTCTAGATTTTTCAACTGGCTGGTTTCGAGATTTTTTTTCCATTTTTCACTGAGGCTTGCAGTAGAGAGTTTCATAGAGGCTAAGTTAGATATTGGCATTTTTTTCTTATCCTTCTCTAACTGTCAAACTGAGGTTGTCTTTAGGTTTTCACTTTTTCTGTCAATTACCAGTGTTTGAAGTAAAGATGCAGTTTTCCTGTCATCACTGCATTCTTTGAGGAATTTCAAAAAATGCATTTTTTGCGGGATTCTGTACAGTAACATTTACTTCGTGAGCCCCTGAGCTGCCGCAGACAGAGTGCTGTTTGTGCCAAGGCAGCTGCAAGTTGGGTGGTACTGCCAAGGATGAGGGTAAGGCATCATGCTGAAAGCATCAGAGTTTGGATAGGCCCCTGAGGGGAAAAGGGAGTGTTCTGGCAAGGACTTTTTGGCAGACCGCTGTTGCCAGGGAAGAATTGTGCCGTGCCCCAAAGAGGTGGTAGTGATCAACACATTATTTTACTTCCATTGCAGCACCAGGAACCATGAAGCGATCTCATCCTCAGTAACCTGTTGCTAATTAAATTAGTGTAACCACCCCCTTCCCCTTTCCTTTTATCACTTTCTTTACCTTTTTTTTTTTTTTTTTTTATCTTTTTCCTTATTTTTTCTCTCACTGAGAGTTTTTATGATTTTTAAATGTTGTTTTAGTTGTTTATTTATTAATGTTGATCTTAGTCATTTTGAGAGAGATACAAGTGATATATTTGTGGAGATTATCTATAGTAAATAAAAGAGAAGTAATGTGGCTTCAGGATGGCCTTAAAGAATAGTCCTGTGGTGTAGGCTTTAACTTCTTGTTGTTTGATTCTCTCTCTCTCTCTCTCTCTCTCTCTCTCTCTCTCTCTCTCTCTCTCTCTCTCTCTCTCTCCTCTCTCTCTCTCTCTCTCTCTCTCTCTCTCTCCTCTCTCTCTCTCTCCCCTCTCTCTCTCTCTCTCTCTCTCTCTCTCTCTCTCTGTGTGTGTGTGTGTGTGTGTGTGTGTGGGTGTGTGTGTGGGTGTGTGTGTGGGTGTGTGTGTGTGTGTGTGTGGGTGTGTGTGTGGGTGTGTGGGTGTGTGTGTGTGTGTGTGTGTGTGTGTGTGTGTGTGCGCGTGTGTGCGTGTGTATATATATATATATATATATATATATATATATGCAAAGGAGGAGCACTTTTCAACTTTATTAATTATTTTTCATTTCTGATACTATTAGTTTTGAGTATCAGGGCTATCTAAATTATTTTCTTCTCCCCCCTTAATCTCCCACCGCTGCTACAATATGATCAAGTTATAGGAAACACAGTTCTGTGTGTGTATGCACATGTGATCACAAATATGCACACATTTGCCAGATATGATGCTCTTATCTACACATTATCTTTGTGGCCAAGTAGCAAAAACTGTTAAATGTAAGACAGAGGCCTGAAATATCTGGATAGCAATTCAATCCACGAACTGACACAAGGTGTTGCATGAATGCACATAAAAGCTGCCCTATTAAACTGTGGAACTTCGGTAAATGGAAACAAAGTGATCTAAACAGATTAGATAATACATGTGTGGCCAAAACAATGACAGGAGCAGTAACAGTGTTCAACCAGAAACTTACTATATAGTGTTAAAAGCTGTAATGACCATTAAACACAATAGTAGTTCTGTCATGATAAATGGTGCAGAGAGTCAATTTCACAATATGTGGTATGGTGAAAATCCAAAAGAGTATGATGTGTGTGTGTTTTGTTTGCTATTTTCTTTTTAATTTTGCGTTACCTTTTGTTTGGTAAATCTTTATAACACAACAGTTCCTTTTTATTATGTATACTGCAGTGCAGTGATGTGTGAAAGAAAATTATTATTACTGTTATGGCATCGGCGCTCGGGAAGTGAAGATGTATTCTACCCTTACTCCTGCGAGATCATCGTTTTTAAGTGTATAGTGACAGAAGAAGTGCTAATTTTGGACTTTAGGGGTTTCCCTATGACCCAAGTTCTGATATTTGTAAAAAATGTAGGAAATCATTCTATGGGAAGCAGAAATACGTGAAATGTACTGGACCCTGTGCCGAGAGATTTCACTTACTGTGCATGTCTCTTTAGTGTGAGCCTGAACTATTTGTTTGAGAAAAATGCAGTGATGATGATGAAATGCTTAATTTTACTAAGAAGAACAATAAGAATAGTGCAGTAGAAAAAAACAGTCGTTTCGGATAGTAAAAACTATATGTTCTGTAACATTAGATAATAATGTGATGGATAAGCAAACGTCTGATAAGATAATTAGAACAATGGATCCTAGTGTCAAAGCTCTTTTCGAAGTTTTATGTGAAAAACTAGATATATTCACAAAGGAGGTCCGCGACCTTATGGATGAAAATGTATTGCTGCACACAATGTTTGTAAGTCTGCATGAAAATACTAATAAATTATGTTCAGCCTATTCAACAGGAGGTATAGCCTGGCCTAAAGGTAAAAAAAACTTAGTGAGATTATGGGCAAAAATCAGAATTCAAAAACTGGACCTGTTGAGTATGACATATTCGTCATTCTACATAGCAGTTGAGGAATCCGAATTTGATTGGATCTTCAACATAGTCTTTTGGCCGGCTGGCTGTCTCATAAGTCTTTTTTACGGGAGACTATAAAAGGAGTAGCTATTCAGTGCTTCAACTGCCTCTAACGATGTACAACCATCCACGATCGCATCTGAGCCGGTAGGGGGATCCGGATGCATAATAAGCTAATGGAATGTCGGGGAAAACGGAGGTGCTAACACAGAGACTATGTCATTAAAGAAAAACTAATTTTGTTTGTATTATCAAAATGTAAGGGGCCTTTGCACAAAATCATTATAATTCTCTAAAAATGTCAATAGTGTAGATTACCCTGTAATTTGTCTAACGGAAACATGGTTGAACTGTATTAATTCACATTATTTTCCTGAAAATTTTCCTTCCAACCTGGCTTTTTATTCTGATCAAGTAATAATAGTTGGAGATTTCAACATGCCTGGTATTGACTGATAGTCAAATCATACGCAAAATATCAATCACTTTTATATTAAACAAAAAGGGCAACTGCTTCTTCAATTAAGTAGTATGCTTAATCTAGATCAATCAAATTTTACTAAAACATCTCAGTAAACATTAGACTTAGTCTTAAAGTTTTTTTTTTTTTTTTTTTTTAAAGATAATTATCATCCAGCTTTAATCTGTCACAGTAATATCGATTTTGACTGTGCTAAAGGCCGTAATAACAATTTTACATTTATTAGAAACTATAAACAAGGCAATTATATGTCACTATACATTGCACCTCAAACTTTTGATTGGAGTCCAATTTTTACTATGGACGATGTTGACCAAATGGTTGAGTATCTAACCAAAAATATTAACTTATATATAGACGTGTTTGTACCTATGGATAAAATATCCAAAAGTAAATACCCTATATGGTTCTCTAAAGATCTTATCAGATTGTTAAAAAAGAAGGAACATCTCCATAGAATTTATAAAAAAAAACAACAGATTTCAATTATACTTGTTTCTCTCAGTATAGGAAAAGAGTCAAGGAAAAGATAAAAACTGATAAGTTAAAGTGGCAAGATGAAATTAATAACAACCTGAAAACAAATCCCACAAAATTTTAGAGCTTTGTAAAATTAATGAGAAACGGTTATAGAGACAAAATTACACTTTCTTCTAAGAGTGGTATCGTTCAAGATCCATTACAAATAGCAAATATGCTTGCAAAACAATTCTCTGAAGTTTATGAACAAAAAAACCATTGTTACAAGTCTCAAATAACCTGAGGTCTAACCTTCAGAAAGGTATTCCCATAATAACTCAAGGTTTGGTCAAGTGGGCCATAAAGAAGATAAAAAGTAGAAAAGCTACAGGAATTGATTTGATCCCAAATTTCATAATAAAAGGCTGTACCAATTCCGTAATTCCTGTGTTAACTCATATGTACAATTTTAGTTTTACGAATAATAGGTTTCCTAGACTGTGGAAACAAGCAACTCTGATTCCAATTCACAAAAGGGGTGATAAACTAAAAACTAAATATTATAAACCCAAATTTTTATCACGCCTATGTAGTTTTTCCAAAATATTTGAAACAAAAATCCATCGACACCTTAGTTTTTAAACAAAAAATTTAATTACAGATTATCAACATAGATTTCAGGCAGGAAAAACCTCCTCAACCAATCTTTTTAATTTTGTTAATGATCTTTATGATAAAGTAACGACTAGAAAACTAATCGATGTTATCTACTTTGATCTCCAAAAAGCATTTCACACTTGTCAACATGCAGTAATTTTGGTAAAACTACATCATATAGGTCTGGATAATCCTTTTGTGCATTGGTTTTCTAATTACTTCAGTGAAAGATCATTTGTTGTCAGAATTGATATCAACCCCTTACATTGTCTCCTCAGGTGTACTGCAAGCATTTCACACTTGTCAACATGCAGTAATTTTGGTAAAACTACATCATATAGGTCTGGATAATCCTTTTGTGCATTGGTTTTCTAATTACTTCAGTGAAAGATCATTTGTTGTCAGAATTGATATCAACCCCTTACATTGTCTCCTCAGGTGTACTGCAAGGTGGAACTCTGTCACCACTGCTATTTAATATTTTTATTAACGATATTGTTGAAGTGTTAGCCTATTCTAGTCCATTATTGTTTGCAGATGATTTCAAAATTTATAAAAATATAATTAATGTAAATGATTGTGTTCAATTCCAAGATGATATTAATGCAATTTATAAGTGGAATAATGTAAATGCAATGGATCTAAATTTAGACAAAAATAGTTCAAATAACTATTACCAGGAAAACAAATTTCATTAATTATAAGTATAATATAAACAGTAATGTTATTGAAAAAGTTAATTTTGTACGTGATCTTGGGGCCATCCTAGACTCTAAGCTACTACTTCATCACATAGATCATATAATTAGTCATATAAGTAGGACTCTAGGATTAGTTCAATTTATTACCTTTTCAGCATCTATATATGATTCAATACTGTATTTATATTTCTCCTTAATTAGATCTCGACTAGATTATTGTTCTACCATATGGAATTACATAACTGTGACTGCTTGAAATAGATTAGAAAATATATATTTTAAAAAAAGTATTTAAATTAATTCCAGATTTCCAATAAATTCCAAATTTGACTATGAATCAGAATTAAAACAATTTTACACTCAAACACTTAAGGTTCGAAGTGAAGTTTATGATGCTCTTTTTTTGGTAAACTGTTTTTTGGCATATATTAATGTGGTAGACATTAATAATCTTGTCGGAATTAAAATTCCTAGCTATCAACATAGAGTGTCCAATACTTTTGAAACATTGACAAACATAAGGGATATTGTAAACAGGAGTGTGCAAAATTATAGTAATAACTTTAGTAATTTAGATCCTTTTCATGGTAGAAAGTTAACATTCTCAGATATGTTTCTGTATTACAGCAAGGAATAATGATACTGAGTGTTAGTATTTTTAATTGTTTACCTGTAGTGTTCCAAGTTTATGGTTTTTATTACTATTTTGTTTTTATAGGTGATGATGTGTTTGTTATCTCTTGTCTATTGTTTGTGTTTCTGTAGTGTATATGTTGTGTTGTCTTTGTCATTCAACGTATGTGTCACCATGTAATTGGTTTGTAACTGTTGGGTGACACATTAAGCTAAAATAAATAAATAAATAATTGTGTAATGTTAATTCAATGTCTTTAAATTAGCTAAGATTGTACATATATATTTTACTAGGAAAACAAATCCCATTAATCACAAGTATCATGCAAATAATTTATTGATTAGTAAAGTTGATTTTATTAGTGACCTTCGGGTACTGTTAAATGAAAAATTGTACTTTCCTCATCATGTCAATTATTTATTGAGTAACATAAGTAGGACCTTAGGTTTAGTTAAATTCATTACTTATTCAGCCTCTTCCTTTGATTCTTTACTATGTCTGTATTATGCATTAGTTAGATCAAAACTTGAATATTGTTGTTATTTGGAAGTTTTTATACAGCCACAGATTCCTCTAGGATAGAAAATGTTCAAAAAAAGTTGTTTAAATTTATTCATTTTAGATTTTCAATAAATTAAAATTTAATTAAGATACTGAATTGCTAGACATAATTCTCAAACATTATTAATTCAAAGAAAAATTAATGATTCCTTATTTCTAGTACATAGTTTCTAATTTTTTATTTACTGCTCATCTGTTAGTAATTGTGTAGGATTTAGGATATCTAGCTACAGACAGATTAATGAACACTTTTGTAACTTCACCATCTAAGTAAGATATTGTCAATAAATGTGTACTACACTACAACAAATACTTTAATAACATTTTTTTATTGGAAAAAAGTTAACATTTTTAGAGTTGTTCAAACATTACACAAATTTGTAACAAGATCTAATTTTAAATTATTTTGTGTGTACTTCTATAGAGTTATTGAGCATGTTATTACTGGTGATGGGTCATTTTGGGATTTTCTTGTATTTATAATGTATTTTTGTGTTAGTGCTGTTTTTGTTTTTATTTTATTGTATTGTATTGTATTGTGTGTTTTGTTTATGTTGTCTTGTTATTTTTGTGCCACCCTGTAATTGGTTTTTAACTGTTGGGTGGCACATAAAGCTTAAATAAATAAATATTATTATAACAGTCAATGGAAATTAAGTGCAGTTTCCATCAATATTTAATTGGAAACCTCAAAGTAAAAAAAAGGCGTATTTCAGTATGCTAATTAAGAGTCATGGCATAAACCATTAAAAATATAAATGGTAAAGCAAAAAAAAACATTACCCTCAACAGGAGGAAACCATTACAAACATATTATAAACAAAAAATCAGATGAAACCAGGTCATCATCTACATACATACAACTAAGAGAATAACTTTAACTGATGTTTACTGATGAAAGAAAATTGCATTAAATTAATAAGGAAACATACTGATGTGATAACCTGAATCCAAAATGCGGCCAACCAAGCAGAGTTCATACATCTACAAAAATATACCACCCTTCCTACAAAAATTAGTTTATAAAGAGGGTAATGTTAACGAAAATAAACTATATTAATACTTCGCTAACAGCTGAAAAAGGCAAATTACTTCTGTTTATGTTCCAACTCACACACAACTGAAATACTTTCAGAAATCTGAAAGCTGTTCAAATATTTATGTGAATTCTACTGCAAAAATTTAGAAACTTGAAAAATATTTATCTTTAAAATAAATGTCCTTCAAAATACAGCAAATTTCTTTAATTTTCAGTTTTTTTGGCTTGACTAGCTACCCTACATTAAAATCCTAACTGGGGTCATATTTAATACAAGAAAAAAATGTAAACATTACACAACTGAAAAACGTAAACAAACTGTTTGCTGAGAAATTAAGAAAACTATTTCATAAACTTTCTATACACAACTGGTATATATATGTTTTGCTCCAATTACGGTCTGATTAAAAATTAAGATTTTTTGTTTCACAAAATATGGTTAAGAATAAGCAATGTTCAACCGATGGTTATCTTAAACAGATTCAGACGACTGGACTAATCCAAACATTTACAACAAATATATTACTCATTCCTGGCTGATTTAAGGTGGTTGTTTAAGTATATTTAAATAATGTCTAATGTCAGCACAAGATTTCAATTGGTTATTTGAGGATTATTATTACAAAGGTATTGATTACATCAATCAGCTGTAATTATTCAGAAACAAATAATTTTTTATCAAATGAATGATAATTTTTTTGTAATATTTTGTTTGACGAAATAAACTGTTGTGATTTTGCTTGAAAATATAAAACATATTTTAGAAGTTCATAGAGTTAAGTAACTATATTTTAGTACAAAGAAAACAGGAGGTGAATGCAGAACAGGGTGAACTGAACTACTAATTTCGAGGGAATTATTCAACAACATTATATTGTAAGTCCATATTTTTTACTATTTCTGCATCTTGTTAACGTAATTTATGCATGATTCTTAAGTTTAACTTTACTTATATTCAACACTTGTAATTTTCTGTATGTTGTAACATATGTTATTTATTTACATTTTTGTTTATTTTTGCATGGTTAGGATTTTGAATAATTAGATGTACGAATGGCAATATTCATGTGTAAATGCATTTAGTTAGCTAGTTTTACTTTTTTGTTTGCATTTTTAAATTAATATTTTATATTAATTACTTTTTCTTGGCCTCAACTGATTGTTAATGCTTCAGGGAATATTTTTGTATTTTATTACAATTCTATGATACCTTTAATTCTATGGTTAGGGATTTAGGCCTTTGGGAGTGAGTCGGTTTAGTTTTACGTAATAAGCCTTCCAATTGGCTAGCAGGTTTAAACCCTGCACCCCTATTGGCAGGACAATCTAGCATAGGGTAGGCCGGTCCATTTTGGTTGGAATCTCGTTCTCTTTGCCGCCATCTTCCGACGCATCAAGACGTAGAACAGGATGCCCGTCCAGAAGTTAGACGTGGCTTAGGATTTTTAAGTTAGTTTTAGAGTGTTCAGTTTTCACAGCTCGCTTTAAGTGATTTTTGTGTGTTAACACTGAGTAGTGTGTGTAAGAACTGTGTGTAAGATCTCCGTTTAAGTTTTCAGCAGCTATTTAGAAGACAATCAGTTAGATAGACGTCGCAACATCCGTGAGCCACATAGGAAAGAACCCCTACTCTACATATTGTTGGCACCTGAGCCATTAGAATTGATCCTGTCCTGTTCCTCACGTTAAATGGTTTTTTTCTTCAAGAGCCAGTCTACAGCTGCAAATAAAGTACAGTATTTAATTTTGCTACATAAGAACAGACAAGCTGGCTCTTGGTCTAGATGTTTAAACCCGATGCCATGTTGGCCAGGCGCCAGTAGCTTAAGCCAGCATATTTTTTTATCCACAAGAAACCGAGCTTAAGTGTTTAAACTGCAGCAGCTAAACCAGAGGCATAATTTTATTAGTTTTGAACTGAGACATTTTTATTTGAATTAGAGGCTTTTTACAATGTACTTATATTATGTCAGACTTTCATGCATACTAACGACAGTTACACCTGACCACTCCTAAATGGCAGTATAGGTTCTAAATATTCTTGCTTTAATATTGCTATTGCCATTCAGGGCAGTTTGGTTAGTTTTCGAGCATTGATAATTATGTTTACACCTATCTGAATATTTTATTGAATAAAAGGATAATACCGGGTAATTCTATTGTGTCTAACATCTTTTTCATACTCTCATTTCTACATGATTTCTTGGTTTGAATCCTGTCACAATCTATATCAACCGAATCTGAAAGAACGTAAAGTGGTTTTAAGTATCTTTGCTTGGAAGAATAACTTTTCAGCTGATTGGCATACTGTGGTTTGTCATGGTGTGCTACAAGGTGAGTTGGCTGCACAGAGAACGTCTGGGTTCAGAGTCTGCCTAGCTTCGAGCGGACCTGTTCCTAAGCTGCAAGAATAGACTACCAATATCACTCGCTAAATTAATATAAATATAGCCAACTAACTGATGAATGAATACGATACAAGAGGGAGGTGCATGAGCTGTATAATTAACCACATATGTACGCAGATAGTAGTTGACTTACAAGTCACGATGGTTAATGGATACAGTATTAAAATCACCTTAGTTATTATATCTTGCTTAATTTAAGCTGGCGACCTTTACAGAGCAACATCATGTGGCAATATGCCAGTTAATTTACCCTCGACATCAGTATTCAGAAATTCAGCCACTCTGCCTACATAAAATTAAATAAATATATGAAATACAGCATTACATGCACTGGAGGTGCCATCATATGTTATACACAGAGTTAGTGTAGTGCCGTTTCGTGTTGTTTCATATTTCATATCTAGCTATCCCAACATGGTGGCCTAGGGTGTGTGTTACGTATTGTATATATACATTTCAATACACCAAAACATTTTGTCAAAGGAAAGTGATTGTTTTTCATTATACATAAAAAATGGGACCTAATTAGATAATAAATAATATAGTGACATGTGACATCTTTGCAACAATGGTACTTTACCTACTTCAGCTCATCAGTAAGCATAGCCATGCAGCTGATTACAACTGAGTTTATATTGTTGACCACCTCAAGACGTCAAGAATTTTACTATTTGCCGTGACAAGAATGGATGTTCCATCCAGCAACATGTATTATTAACCAGCCCACGAAACTATGCAATAAGGCACCAAGTTATACTGCATACAGCCAAATGGCTAAACCAGTATAATTTCACCATCTCCCCATCTCAAAGCCAGCCAGTGATGACATAGCCTCCAAGCAGTTATGCTATCCCCCCCCTTCTCACTCTCCAAGCGGCCAACCCTTGCCCACAAGCTCGCCAGCCAATAAGAGAAGAGGAAGCGCCCAGCAGAAGTACAAATAGAGAGGAACAACACTCACTCAGGATCAGTCTTCAATCATCCACCGCACCAGTTGCCCAATACACTGACCAGCCTGCAATGCTCCCGCTAATCTAACTCCTTTCAGCACCTCACTGTTACCTACCCTCCCTTCATCACATTCATGCCGAAGGAAACCCCAATCCTGAATCTCTTTCACTAGAGATATCCATCTGACCTGCTTAGTCTTCCCAGAAGATCATTTTACTGTCACGTCGTCTACAAACAAACACTGCGGCCCCATCTGGGCAGCAATTGCGTAGGGTGTTTAGATCAATTTAAGTTGTTTTCACAACGCTCATCTACCCTGACCCAATGCAGCTTAACACCAGGTCTCCTCTACCTGCTGTAATTACATGCCACATAAACCCCTCAAAGGTGTACATGAATTTCTATTGCTGAATCTGTCTTGTTTTCAGCAACACACAAGCATCTTTTAACTAAAGAAATTTTTAAATCATTATCTGAAATATAAGAGCATTCATGATTACTTCCAACTTTTCTGAAGCCCTGCTAAAGTTCTACTTCCAGAATATTCTTCTGCCTCATTCAAACAAAGATCAACAGAGTCTAGAATATTACACCAAAAGGACAACAAACTGCATTCGTGCGCACTCAGTGTAACATTTTAAGTAACAACTATTTCTTGCTAGTCATTACCAATACACTTATTTTCTCTCTGTTATTTTTATTAATAATAAATGAAATATTATAATTTATACATAAAATATTAGTAAATGTTAAATTTAACCAAAAATGTTAACACAAGTATAAAATACCTGTAACACATAGAATAAATAGGAAACAACCAAATATCATCCTTGAGGTGATTTTTCAAAGGGTTGATTCAAAAAGTGTGAAGACACCACTAATACACTATAGCAAGATTTTGTAATGATGCAGTTAATACTAGTTTAATTGGGACAGTTGATTAATTCTCTTTTGTTTTGTGAGGAATTGTAATTGCTTATCAATAGTTGGTTTTTTGTCTGTGATAGTATTGTCATTCACTTGCTTTTCCTGGGATGCAGTTGAGGTTGCATAGGCAGTAGGAGATAAGAGCTATTATAATATTCATAGACATTCTTTTCATTTCAAGTTCTAGAAATCAGATTGTATAACCTGCACAGTTTGGCTGGAGTGGGAAAGTGGTTGCGATAGAGTTAGCACAGTATCCAAGGGGATTCTGAACGATGTCATGGAGTGAGGGTAGAGCGCATGGCAACGTAAGCTGTGAGCATCTGCCGCCCGCCAACTGATTATGTCCAGACAACAAGGAAGACACTTTGTGCAGGGCAAATTTTGCCCACACTGGCAAACACCTGTGACCTTATTTCTTTTTTAAATTCAATTTTTGGCTGAACCACTTTTATTTACTAAATTATTTCCACTGGGTAGGTCATTACGGTACCAGGAGGTACAATTACATACCTCCTGTCTTTGTAATTTCTCGCGATACAAGTTTTTAGTGGCGTGAATAATTAATGAACTCTGCAGTGCTTTTCTTCACCTGACTTGTTCTACAGCCTACTGTTCATGACTCTTGAAATAAAATACGGAAGAAATTATCCAACACTGAAATTCTATTATCTTCTTTTAATATAGTGCTTTTATTTAAGTTTCATGTCTCTGCAAAGTGAGTAATTCGAGATGTGATTTCCAGTTGCTAAATATGACGTCTACAACATTACAATTTTCTGATTGATACAGTTTATAAATAATACTTCCTTTCGTGCTTTCACAACAAATACAGTTTAGCCAGCACAACAAAAACAGCAGATGACCTAATAGCAGCCAACCGCAAACCGAATCGTCAACACATAATTGTCAGATTTATCAGCATTTAACAAACCAGCACTTTCTTTATCAAGAAATATCTTTTGAGGAACACTATGAGACTAACCAATGATTAAATATTCTGTTTAAACTCCTAGTTTACCTGCAGTTTCTTCACACTTTTTGAATTATACATTTGAAAAATCACCCCATATTAATGTATCACACGCTTCATTGTTTCCTAAATATGTCGTGTATCACAAAGCTTTTATACTTCAGTTAACATGAAAATACCTTATTTTTGTTTAAGTTGAAATTTTACTTATATTTATTTTACCTATAAATTATAAAACTCCATTTATAATTAATATTAATAAAAACAGGGAGAAAATAGGTGTGTTGGTAATGCCTAGTACAATATAGTTCTTATGCAAAATACAATAACACTGAGTATGCAAATAACACTGAGTATGCACAAGTGCAGTTTGCTGTCCTTTTGGTGTAATTTTTTAGACTTGATTAAGCTTTTTTTTGCATGATGCGGAGGAATATCCTGAAAGTAGAACTTCAGCAGGGTTTTAGAAAAGTTGTAAGTAACAGTGAATGAACTATAGTAAGATGACCAATACTTTAAACATACACTATGAAACTGACCCTAAGAGTGACTTTCTGGAATCCACTACAAACACTGTACTTAGTGAAATAAAAATAAAAACCTAAGATACTGCTACAAGAATGCCTGAGGGGCAAATCTGAGTTTGTGGGATAGAGGTCTTAAAAAGAATAAAAAAACTAAATTTCACTTTTAATTAATTCACAGAGCTATTATTTACAGAATTAAATTAAAGTATTTGTCTCCACTATTACTCTTTTTATTTCCCAGTGAGCGCAATATTTAATGCCTATGTCCACCCTAATTAACATCCTTCTTTATGTCTCAGTTAAGTTAGTGAATTAACTCATACTCATCATTAACACAAGTTCAGCCTATCTGTTGCCATCATTCATAATATCTTTCACTCACACAAACAGTCTAACAGTCCAATCTGCAGTCGTACTCTTCACTGCTCTGATGTCCGCAGTCACAGATTTCCCACCTGCTGCTCATTTCTCTCGCCATGCATTTCTCTCCTCGTTAGTCATCTATCACTGAAACTCATCCATTTAACAACTGCCTGCTCGAAGGCCCGGTGCTCTTTTTATAGATCTGGAAGGTTCGTTGTACCCAGAGTCTAGTGGAGAGACACTACGGCAGCAAACTAGAAAATTCTTCAGATAAATGCAGAAACTCAATATAACCAGGGTCAGCACAGCGCGCACTGCAAAAGGGATTATCGTGTCGACTCGCTTTTTGTAACAGATGCGTGATTCGCTCGCTGACGAGGTGAGGAGTATGTATTCCACACATACAACCCATTAGGAACAGCCACATGACCACCATTGCCCTTTCTTTAGAGGATAACCATCCTCCACCAACTTCAAAACATTCCATTGACTTGCCACCGCCGCTATCATATAACTACAGTGAAACCCTGTTAAAGACGTTTCAGAAAAATACTGAAAAAATGTGTGCTTATTAAGTGGAAAAACTTCTTAAATGGGGAAAATTATATATTTGTAATAGAAAAAGTGCAAATTTTTTAAAGTTTACTAAGCAGAAAACTTTAACAGAAAACTTCTAAAGAGGGCTTTACTTTGTCCTTCAATTCCACATGCTTGCGCCAGATGCAAAGCAGCGAGCGCATAACAATACTTAACTGTAAATAATGATGGACGCAGCCACAAATGCAAGTAGAGGACACAACAAAGGAGAGGAAAGCTGTAAGGGAAGTGATGTAATGCTTGAGCTCCAATGGAAACATCACCTGTCAGATGTAAGAGAGACTCATCCAGTCTCATTGTTTAGGCTGACTAGAGAAAATTCAAAACTGGAAATGCACACAATATACAGGTGCTTCAAATGAACAGAAGCAAACCTGAAATGCATGCTAGACAACTGTTTCAGGGAGGGGTAACATAAAATAACATGTTCTCACATTTGAAAAGCAGTTCCACTGCATGCTTAAAATAGATATCATGTCCTCTCTGTCTGCATTTTTGAGTGTTTAAATGTTTGTAACTCAACCATGACACAATTGTAACCCCTGAGTCACGTGTTATTTCCACCATGCAACTTGCTTGTTTGTGGTGCAACGTTATTCTCATTTTGCATCTCATATCAGGGTAGCTTCGCAGTTTTGTGTTTGTTTACGTTCACTTAGAACCAGTGCTGTGATCAGTTTTATGGAACCCTGAAATTTCCACCCGAGTTGAGAAGGATTAGGCTGGTCTAAAATAGGTGAGTTGGTTGTCGGCGGAGGATAGTTGTCCTCTAAAGAACGGGTAATAGATGTGATGTGGTTGTTCATAATGGGTTGTATGTGTGTAATACACACTCCCCATGTCATCAACTCGTGTAAGTTGTACTATGAGGCAATCGGTAACAAACAAGGTTTGAATTTAAGTCGGCATGCTAAGCAATAAGTAGTGTGTAAGAATTTTCTTTGGTATTTTTCTTCAGAGGGATTTTAGACAACAAATCTTTTTGTTGTTGTTCTTATAGTGTTGTTAGTCTTTTTTGTTCTGATGCAGATAACATATAGATTGGTGGATATTTTTTGTTTTGGGTCACACGGTGTTAGATTAATTCTTTTGTTTGTTCTGACCTTTTGGCATGTAAATGTTAGTAGTGTTTTGGTGTTTTTATTTCAAATTGCCCCCCCCCCCCCCCAAATATGTAATACTCACCTACATAATAGCCTTACGGCTGGGATAAGGATTTGAATGGCCAAGACTCTAACAAACATGCAGCATGGCCATGAGTTATGCTGACCCGGGCTTCTGTTCAGGCAGCCAGGCCAACGGATGTATGCACATGGGTTGTGGATGACCGGTTGTAAAGGATGCCAAGTTGGATGGTGGCGCAGTGGCGTGATACATGGAATTACTGAGGGCTGTGCGTGAAACTAGGGCACCTGCGTGAAACTGGGACACCCAAGGGGTGAGTGTTAGGATACAGGGCAGAGAGTCAGCATCTGTCTTCTGGGAATAAGTTGGAAGACTCCACTGATAAGGCTGGAGGAGCCTGTGTGGGTCTGCACTTGACTACAAGAGGCTGGAACAGACCGGCACCAGCACCAGTGTTAAATTTTGTACTCAGTTAAAATTGTACATTTAGTCAATTAGGAAGAACGTAGTATTCTGAGATAAAACAAAGTAAGTTGGTTAGGTTATCGCTTTATTATTTAAATATTAGAAATAATTCGTTACATGAAATATTCAATAAATTGGAGGAGCTCGGAGATATAGTAAAAGTTAATTATAACTGAACTAAGCCACGGAACATTATTTAGTTTGGATGCTATTTAAATAGAACATCTTCACCTGAATCATGGCTCCAAAGGCTGATGACTATACGTAACACGACGGTTGGCACACTCCATCTCCTGGCGTCTTAATCTTTGCGACCAAAGACAAAAAGACCCTGTCCGCTGTGCTTCCCGCCATAATATTGGGCACAAATTAACTAACAACTCCAAGACCTTCTGCCCCATTGGAAGAGGTTCCTTGTGTTGTGGTTCGGGTGTTCGGCTCGTGTCCTAATTACTGGTGTTATGTCTGTGAGAATACAATCACCTGATTGTAAGCTCCTAAAAATATGTAGTCTATTCCAGTTAAGTATCCTACAGGTATGAACTTAAGAGGTAGTCAGTTCTCCGGGCTCAGTATGGTCAGTTTAGGAATAGGTTGGTTAGGTAATTCAAATTTATGACTGTTTGAGTGAACTGCGAGTCTGGTTGAAGTATACAATTACAGGGGTAATAATATAATGGAGTTCAGAAGGCCTAATTATTAAGTTTTAAATTTTAAGAGAAAAAGGAAATTATTTTTGGAGCCTTAAGAAGTTTTCCCCCCAAAAAGGCTATTTATAGTAAGTTGATGTAGTAATAAAATCCTGTTTTTGAATTATGTAAAGTCTTTGACTTTCATTTGAAATTGGTCGTTTGTGGATTGAAGTCAAGCGCAAAGTTCCAATCATTTAAATACTTGATTTTTGATCAATTATGATGGTTCAGAAACCTACTAGGTATTGTAATGCCAAGTACCACATTAAATGGTTCATTTCAGAAGTTTCAAACTTTTAATTGTTCCAACTGAGGCCATCCTTCTAGCAAAATAACCCAATAAACATCAATAACCAAAGGTTAAATACTATAGTTATTTCCCCCAATGTTGTAACAGGGTTAAACACAGTCATGGCAAAATATTCATGTGTATTATATGTAATGTGCTATTTTGTGTATAATACAAACTTGGCAACAATGTAAAACGATAACCATAAGAACTATTGTCAATACAGACAATGTTTAAAAGTCATAAAGCTGAGATAAACACAGTTATGGGCCTAAACTGTGAACATTAATATGTAATGATTTTGGAAATATGACAAAATTCTTTGAACAGCTGAAAACAGCAAACAAACCATACGATAACTAAAATGTAGAAGTCAGCGTAAGGACATATAATTGGTAATAAAAAACAGAAGCCTGTGATATAAACACCATAAAATTAAATTTCCATCAAGAGTGGCTTGCTTATAAACAAAGCATAGAAAACAAACGGATCGGGAGCAAAATGGTTATTAGTGTCAGTACGGCCCAATAAAACCACGTATAAGAAACTTATAAGCCTCTGCATAGTACTATAATATAGTATTGAAGCCAAAGGGACATATCAGAGTTTACGAGGATGAACGTCTGAATAAGAATAAAGAACTAATCTTAATTCCAATTTATTCACACAGCTGTTATTTATAGCATTAATTGATGCAGACTAAGAGCCAGCAAAAGATAGGCCATGACGGCACATGCCACCCTCACTGACACATGGGTAGCACGTGCACTTAATCTCCACAATAACGAACTTTCCCGAAGGGAAACTATTTTAATGCTATGTATTTTTATTTTGCGGGGTTAAATTTGTGCCAATATAACATGTCTTTCTTTCAGGGTAAAATGTGTGTAGAAATGTTCTTTTCATAATATTGCACCATGTTGGCTTCTGAAAATTTAACTGTGTGCCGCACTGAAGAGCTGGACACTGATATTCAGGCGTGAACGCCTTCAAAATACAATTTCTTGATAGTGACATTTCTGATTTAACATTGCTTTGATCATTTTGTATGAAAAATAATTTAAATGCCATTTCTTTTCACGTAAAAACATTTTCACTCGGCGTGCAAAGCACTTCCACTTGTGTGAACCCCATAGGCAGCCATGGTAGGTCCACGTAATCCCTGCCTCTGGACAGTCATCCTAGAAGAGCTGGCAAGGTAAGACGCTGTCATGTACGCACTTCATATTTTTGTACCGAGTTAGGTTTCAATAGTCTTCATGTAGTATACAGGTTAACCTTTACCTTGCGTACATTTTGCCAGACATCCCCAGCACTATGCTTCCGCTTAAATAATTATTTTGTGACCTTGCGGCCTTTTGAAACTTAAATCAAGGGAAGGAGGAAATATGCCGGAAAGGCCATGCGGCCCACGCAACTTTGAATCAGGCGCCATCCGCCTATAATAGAGGCTTTTGCATTGTAATTTCTGCTTCATTGCAGTGAGCAATATTAAGGGTAAATTTGTATGTATGTATTTTTACGGTTTTGTCATGTTAAATTGTTTTACGGTCACATCATTTGCAACCACGTGATTAACAACCGCCAAGTCCGTATCTGCGCCATCCTTGGCTTAAAATGTTCTTGTTTCTAATTTCATAAGCGCCATAATTTTCTAAGGGTTTATGTATTGTTTCACTTAAGGATTCTTGTAATTTTTCCATGATTCATGCCATTTGAAAATGACCACACTGTCTTTGAACATGGTTGGCTTTCCGCCATCAAGCACCCCAGACGTGTTTGTCCGCTCATTATTCGACCAGAATAATTTTCTGAAGAGCACCGTAGTTTTGTCCGACAGGATTTCAATAATTGTTACAGAAAATATTGCAATTTCACCTGCACCATGTGGCCCACTAAGACCTTCATTCAGCGGCATCCACGCCATATAAGATTGCTTTCACGCGTCCGCATGTTTATTCTGTATATTCATGTTGTGTCCCAACTTTACCAAGTGATATTTTATGTAATTTTGTACAGCGACATTATTTGGTCCTAGCCTGCTATGTGTTTGACCGTCACCACACTGACAAGTGGTTCAGGAACGAATCCCGACAAGTAAACATTAGTGAGAAGATAAGACCGTAGTAAATTCATCATATTTCATTCCCCGTGTCCCGTCTCCAAGAAAACCCTCCAGTCCACCATAGTGGCTGTAGGATCTCTTTCCTTGTGGAGACTGTGTCATCTGGCACCATGAGATCATTTAACACGGAGTGCGTTAGTTGAATCAGGAGTTGGGGGTATCACCCAATAAGGTCAGCTAGTCACGCCCAAGATTAAGCATAACTCAGTATTGGTACAATTTGTAATAAGCGGATAATCAAAGTAATTCTCATTGGACAAAATATGTTTATCTGTAGCATCAGAACCCAGCAAACTTCTACTTCATAAAGTGTTTTCATAAATGTTTAGTAATGCAAAAGTCTTTGTAAAGATGCTAGGGTAAGGCGGACACACAGAAACCACAGCATCCCTGGGAACCCTGAGCCTCGAAGTGTCTGGGAAACACCGCTGGCGTCCATCAACCAGTAAGTAATTAGTGTCTTCATTCATCTTGTATCTCACTAGATGGCATCAACTGGCATTCCCAAGTCGGACCAGTGTGTTCATCCATGCCGCATCATCCGCGACAACCACAAAAATGGCAGACACGACATCAATACAACCGCATGAAAACCTCAAGACATCTGCGTCGGCATCCGCAACAGCCGCGACGCCCGCTATTGCGAGTACTTGGAACATTCCGGTTGAATAATGCGTGCATTGTGACTGGCAATGTGAAATCAACTTGCTAGATGATAACTTGTGGGGACAACCTATCTGCCAATGTGCGTCCAATAAAACATCAACACCATCAGAGCAATGTCTGTGCACGCGCACCAGATGTGATGGGGAGGGTACAAAATGGGCTGTGTGTCAAAAGTACAAACAAAATTTCCATCTGAGATGTATAGGGCCAGAGGAGTATGTAACTTTTTGCGATGGCGTGATAAACTGTAACGAATGCAGTAATAAGAACTGTGTGGAGAACGCGCCACTAGAAATTCCGGAAAGTAAGCCCACGTCGCCACCGGTCATCGTAACCTACACCCCACAGGGTTTGACAGGGCCTGACAGAAACGAGCTGTTACCGACTTTCATGGGAGACGATGCCGAAGATCCAGGTACATTCCTAGCCGTGTGCGAGGTGAAGTTGCACAGATACCGTGTGCACAAAGACAATTGGATGGAGGTCAAAGCAAACAAGTTAGGGGAACTGCCGCCACGTGATGGAACTTGGTACGTAACTACCGAGTAACTTGGGAGGAGTTTTGTGAGAGACTGTTAGGCAGGTTTGACACTGACGGTGACGCCATCCAAGCACAAGCCAGACTATCATGAGCAACAATTCAAGTGTGAAGGAATAGAGGAGTTTATACAGAGGAAATTAGGCCTGTACAAGCACTTACACCCAGGGCAGCCAACCTGCAGAGTACTTGAGATTAATATGGCATTGTCAACACTGGATGTTAGGCCCGCTATATGCGCAAAAGTGTACCAAGTGAATGACAACACAGTACAATTGTTACGTGTCAGCGTAGAGCTTGAGGGTAAACAAGTATAATTGCAGTTATAGACACTGCTGCTAGTCAAATACACAAGGGATTAACTAAGGATATTACCACCAGAGTGCCGTCACGCCGCTTACGATTTGTAACCACCAACCCAGGGGAAGCTACGAACATAATGCACGTGACAGTGGGAATTCGCGACCTCCATACAAAGTGTGATGTGTACATAGTGCCTGATCTCTGTGAAGAAATGATTTTGGGACTACGTGGTTGATCAAAAATAAAGCTATCATCGAGCCGCACCTCGACCATCTGCACGTGGGGACTCGTGGGAGGTGGATGCTGTACGCCATGGGAGTCACCCTGCTGACAACAACTGCCGTGCCACTCGACCAGTTCTCGCACGAGGTGCCGGAACACTACAAGGGGAGAGTGCAGCATCTGCTGGACCAATATGCTGGTGTGTTCCACACATAGAGAAAGGTGCAGCGTACTGACATCACCGAGCACGCCATCATCACAACGCACGAGGACCCAGTGTACTCCAAGCCACGAGACCCAGGTATCTTCTTCCGCAGGGTGATAAATCAACAGGTACGTGAGATGTTAAATGATAATGTAATTTAACCTATGCAAAGTCTCTACAATTCTGGTATCACAGTAGCTCCTAAAAAGGACGGCGAATAGAGGTTTTGTGTGGACTTTCGCCCCAAGAACAAGATTACAGTAAATATGCCACCTCCTGTCATAAACATTAAAGACTCGGTTCAAAGAAGAAGTACAAAGACATGGAATGGAGTGTGGTTGACACCCCCCTGTACTGGGAATTGGTCACGTAATACCTCTGTGTTAGAGGGAGCAATGGCTTGGTTGCAGTGATGATATCAGGGAAAATATATGACGATATATGATATAAACTCTCAATTTAGAGCAAGGGCTGCTATCCCTGGTGAAATGCGACACCAGGGAGGGGTCCTGACTGCTCTCTTGTGCCCGGCCGCCAGGGTGGTGGCTACTCTGGGTAATAGCAATTCCCCGGCACTTAGGATGTGGCTCCCAGGGAGTGGAGTGAGACCGGCCCTTCATTGGGTGTAAGGCTATGCCCGGTCAGGTCTTCTCAACCACTTGTGGAAGGGTTTCCTCTTGCCACTCCATTCGGGGGATAATGTCGACCATTAATAACCCACAAATGCCATGGAAAGTAAGTGGTAGCACGGGACGAACGGTTGGCCCCACCATGAGGTTCTCTCTAGTGTCCAATCATAGGGTTGGACTCGTGCTGGTAGTGGTTAACACCATATGCTGGAGGAGGTCTGGAGAGATTCCCACTTTCTATGACAGGCCGGGCGGTGAGCAGCAACCTGCTCCGGTTGTGCCCTGGAAAGACACTAAGGGTATGGATAGAACCCCGGCCAGACCACAAGCTTGCTCTCTGAGGACGAGGATCTCAGAACCTCTGTGGTAGAAGGGGCGAGGATGTGCAGATATGCCAGGCTTGGGCTTTGGGTGTGGCCACCAGTCACATTAATCTTGGCCTTCTTGTGTTGAGAGGACATGATTCCTCTTCCCCGCCTATTGGGAGGCCGAAGCGCAGTAAGGCTGTAAGGCTAAGAGCGCTGCGTAAAAATACAAAATACATGACCGAGAGTTCTACTGTAACTGTCAACACTAGGGCCCGCTGTTGTGTTCACTTTACTTGATCTTAAATCAGGATATTGGCAGGAACCTATACGCCCCCAATATTGAAGAAGAAGAGAGAAAGAAAAAACTGCCTTTACAAAACCAGATGGGCGCAGATTCCAATTTGTTGCAATTTAAAATGAGCTCCCGCCACTTTTCAGAACTTAATGGTAAATGTGTTAGATGGTTACATAGGAGACTTTGCGATGGTGTACCTAGATGATGTGCTAGTATGGTCCAATAGCTGGGAAGAACACCTACACCATTTAAGCCTTGTGTTTGTGCGACTGGAATGCAACAAATCAATGTTTAAGATTGACAGGTATAAACTGGGTATGAGTAGGATGGAATTTCTGGGACACTATGTATCAGGGGACGTACATGAACCGAAAACACAATATGTGAAACAGATTCCGGAAAAGTACACACTCAGGTCACAAAAACAAGTAACAAAATTTCTTGGGCTAATCAATTGGTTGCAGGAATTTATTCCCAATGTCTTTGTAATCACAGCCATTAACCACACCTCTGTAAGAAAAACGCAAATTTGTATGGACACCTCAAGCGGAGAAATCTTTACAAGAGATAAAAAATGCTTTTCTAAACTGTGAGTCACTAGTTCGGTTCAACCCGGAACTTCTGGTTGTGGTACAAATGGACACCAGCTAGAAGGGCATTGGAGCAGTACTGTATCAAGTAGGCGAGCAAGGACAGAAACATTATCAATTACCACAGTGCCAAATTCGGTCATGCCGAACGAAAATACCACGTGAACGAACAAGAATGTTTGGTAATTGTTCACGTCACGTGCGTTTCGCACAGACTGTACCTGCTAGGGTGAAAATTCACTCTCAAAACAGACAACATATGTTTGGTTGGAAGGCATCCATAATGGAAAGAGCAAACTCGCCCGCTAGGCTTTGTTGTTACAAGAGTTAGACTTCCAGGTAGAGCACGTGGTGGGGTAAACCAACAAACACACAGACACAATATCCAAAAACCCGTGCCAACAAGTAACGGTACTTGACAATGCCGAGTGGGAGGAGGCGCTACCACCTTGCCACACCACCCCGGTAACAACAACAAATCCCCTTGTTCTGCAAAACATTGTTTCCACATCATCATCTGAATTGGTTTTAAATGTCAGGGATGTTTTGAGGAAAGTACACACCACACAGGGAAATTCCCCAGGTGTGGCACAACGCCGGGCAACACTGCGCCGAACGGTACACGGAACACTGGAGAGTAGTAGACCGGGAGATACAGGTTCAACCACCAGGGAATGATGGCAAATGGCGAACTTACATCCCGCGGGAAGCACGTGAGCTTACTAAAATACAGACATGACAGTTTGAAACATGGACATCAGGGTTCGGAACAAACAAGGAGATATATTCAAAAACCCTTCCATTGGACAGGAATACAACAAGACATACGACAATATGTGCAAGACTGCATAACCTGTAATACCCGAAAGCCGCAGAGAACAGACAGCGATGCACAACAACCACGACTGCCAACCAAACCATTTAAAACCGTAGCGTTGGATATCATGGGCTCATATCCCTACACCAAAAGGGGAAAAAGATTCCTGATAGTAATAACTGACTTGTTTACAAGGTCAACGTCTGTGCACACACAGTCGCACATGTAATGCAGAATGAGTTTTTCCCGAGGTGGGGATACCCTGAATTTTTATTGACTGATAACGGCACCCAGTTTGTGGGAAGGAAATGGAGGGAGTACAGTAAGAAGTGAGGAGCAGAACACCGTACCACCCCGGCTTACCGCTCCAGAGAAAATCCAACTGAGCACCAAAACCAAGATATAAAAACACAGTTACGAATACGGTTAGGAGAGGAGCATACACGGGGGGCCGAACTCATACCTAAAGTCACGTTTTGTGTAAGGAACAGGGTTAATGCTGCAACCGGGAGAACCACCTGCGTAAATGATCCGAGGCCGCGAACTGTGCACAACCGGAGAACCGAGAGAAAACCCCCCATACCACCCGAGGAAATAGTAACCCCCCATACCACCCGAGGAAATAGTAGCCCACGAACTACAAATCCACGAACAAGCGAGAGAGAACCAAGAAAAATACTTTAACATGTGGGTACCGGAGAGTAGGAAGCAACAATCAAAATTAAAACCCAGGATGTATATTTATGTCAGGGAGAAACCGCTATCCGCAGGGCTGAAAAAGCATTATGCAGGGCTGGCACCCAGATGGATTGGGCCAGTGAAGGTAGTGGAGAAAATGAAAAATTCCACACTCTTAGTGAAGTTGGGACTGAGACGTGTGAAGAAACGGAACCGTGACAACCTGCGTATAGCCCGCACACCTGTAGGGAAGAGAGGCAAGGAGATGACAAAATGCCCAGTACCTCGGCGATCGTGGAGTAGCATACCAGGAAGTACACACAGTAATGTCACCAACACGTGCACAAATGTCAACAACAATACTAGCCCTGGAAACCCATGCACGTAAAATGTAAACACTAGCCTGGTAAACACTACATTATTCAGGGGCTTCGCAACGCCAACACACTCCACACCGAACAGGGAGGGAGATGGGAGTGTAAACATCAGTGCATTGAGTGATAGCAATTCACAGTTTCGGAGTCTTCATGTAGCCCTAGAAAAAAGCTTAGTAGAGCAAAGTGATTTTGAGGGTTTCCAAAACAGCGGTAGGGAAGATGAGTGCAACCAAAGTCTGAACGTAAACAATAGCATAACAAGTGTATGCGAGATGCAGTTTACAGGTTTTTCAGCACCCGTAGATACGAGTATAGCAGATCTAAGTAGTTTTAAAGGGTTTGGGGATGAGAATAAAGAGGCGTGTGTTACAAGAAGTGTCAAGAGCAACATAAACAAGCCACGTCACAATACCTACAAGAGGAGCAGCGAGTCACCACTCAATCCCAACCACACTGTTCCTGTCGACAACCCACCCTCCTATAAACACCGCAGAATACGACAAACTCCAACGTGAAGCTTCATCTGCCCTTGACCGGTGGACCCGGGCAGAGTAGAGTTCAGCTGCTCGCACCGTCTTGGCCTTCGAAGGACGGGTCATTTAACACCAGCTAAGCGCCAGCAACAGATAGGCCATGACGGCACACGGCACCCTCACTGACACGTGGGTAGCACGTGCACTCAGCCTCCACAATAACAAACTTTCCCGACGGGAAACTATTTTAATGCTATGTATTTTTACTTTGCAGGGTTAAATTTGTGCCAGTGTAAGAAGCCTTTCTTTCAGGGTAAAATGTGTGTAAAAATGTTCTTTTCATAATATTGCACCATGTTGGCTTCTGAAATTGAAAGTGTGCCTTCACAAGACAATTTCTTGATAGTGACATTTCTGATTTAACATTGCTTTGATCATTTTGTATGAAAAATAATTTAAATGCCATTTGTTTTCACACGTAAAAACATTTTCACTCGGCGTGCATATCACTTCCGCTTGTGTAAACCCCGTAGGCAGCCATGGTAGGTCCGCGCAACCCCTGCCTCTGGACAGTTGTCCTAGGAGAGTTGGCGAGGTAAGACGCTGTCACGTACGCACTTCATATTTTTTCACCAAGCTAGGTTTCAATAGTCTTCTTGTAGTATACCAGTTAACCTTTGCCTGGCGTAACTTTGAATCAGGCACCATCCGCCTATAATAGAGGCTTTTGCATTGTAATTTCTGCTTCATTGCTGCGAGTAATATTAGGGGTAAATTTGTATGTATGTATTTTTAGGGTTTTGCCATGTTAAATTGTTTTACGGCCACATCATTTGCGACCATGTGGTTAACAGCCGCCAAGTCCGCATCTGCGCCATCCTTGTGCTTAAAGTGTTCTTGTTTCTAATTTCATAAGAGCCACAATTTTCTCAGGGTTTATGTATTGTTTCATCCAAGGGTTCTTGTAAATTTTCCATGATTGATGCTTTTTGTAAACGACTACGCGGTCTTTGCACAGGGTTGACTTTCCGCCAGGCACCCCAAACGTTTTTGTGAGCTCAAAATTCGACCAGAATATTTTCTGAAGAGCACCATAATTTTGTCTGACAGGATTTCAATGATTGTTACAGAAAATATTGCAATTTCACCTGCACCACGTGGCCCACTAAGAACTTCATCCAGTTATATCTGTGCCATATAAGATTGTTTTCGCATGTCTACATGTTTATTCTGCATATTCATGTCATGTCCCACCTTCATCAAGTGATATTTTATGTAATTTTTTACGGCGATATTATTTGATCCTGGCCTGCTATGTGTTTGACTGTCGCCACACTGATACATGGTTCGGGGACAAGTCCCGACAAGTAAGCGATAGTGAGAGGATAAGCCCGTCGTAACTTCATTATTTTTCAATCCCCATGTCCCGTCACCAGGAAAACCCTCCAGTCCACCCTAGCGGCTGTAGGATCTCTTCATTTTTGGAGAATGTCACATGGCCCCACGAGATCATTCATCACGGAGTGCGCTAGTTGAATTAGGAGCTGGGGGGGATCACCCACCGGAGTTAGCTAGTCATGTCCGATACTAGGCAAAACTCAGTATAGGCACAATTTGTAATAAATGGAAAATCAAAGTAATTCTCATTGCACTAAATATGTTTATCTTTAGTGTCAGAACCCAGCAAACTCTTACTTCATACAGTTTCTTCATAAATGTTTAGTAATGCTAAAGTCTTTGTAACGACGCTCGAGTGAGACAGATACACAGAACCCACAGCATCCCTGAGAACCCTGAGTCTCGAAGTACGGTGTCTGGGAAACACAGCTGGTGCCCATCAACCACAAGTAATTAGTGTCTTTGTTTGTCTCATGTCTCTCACCCAACGGCATCATAATATAATTCCACTATTAGTCTTTTTATTTCTCAGTGAGCACAATATTTAATGTCTATTTCAAATATTTAAAGTTCTTCTCAATATCTGTTTGGTTATAGTCAATTAACTAACACTATGGATGACATGAGTTGTGATATGACAGCACACAGCAAGTCACAAAGGAACGTTTGAATGACAGGTAAGCAATAATGCTTTAATTTACAAAGCTTACCACCGTGACAAGCCGTTTGCTGCTTGCACACTCCTGACCTTCGACAGATTTAATTTCTGTGTTTATCTGAAGAATTTTCATGTTAATGTCCTAGTTCCTCTCAGCACGACTCGGGATGTGGCAAACCTTCCAGATCAAGGCCAGCGAATATTTAGGCAGCAACAGGTCCCCAAGAGAGAGTTCATGAGAATTAGGAGTTTAGGCGTTTGCATGACCTAGCGCGATAGTCGACAATAAGCCAGAAGAGTAACATGCTGCAATTAAAGTAACCAGCGGGAGCAAAATTCTTTAACTACGAGCATCGGCACAGTGAAGAGTATGACTGGCAGGTAGGACTATCAAGCTGGATGCACAAGTACAAGACATTTTTTATAGATACAGACAGACTGAACATGTGTTAATGATGAGTGTAAATTAAAATTCGACAAATTGAAGAAAATGTGGTGATTTTAATGGTTAACAACATGCCACCACTGGCAGTAGAGGCAATCCAGACAAACAGAAGATGAGCAAGTTCTTTATGTTTGAGAAAGTTTGATCTAACTACCTGGATACATATTAAATTTTTTTTCTGATGAGATAAAACTTGCCACATGTAATGACAGACCATGTTAACCCAACTGATATGTCTGACTTCCTTTTACAATTGCTTCTCTGATGGACTTCCTGTGAAGTGAAAAATCTACCTGCATGAGAAAATTTGACCATACTGTTCTGATGAAACTAAAGATATTATCAAAATTCTATTGGATATCACGACCATTTGGAACTGGAGAGTGATGTCACTAGACCCTAACATCAGAGGACAAGGAATGTTCATGTTGATGAAGAGGAAGAGGAGAAAGACTATGAACATATACAGCCAAGGAACTCTGGAGAAAAGACAAGGGGAATGACAAAAGCCAAAGTAAGGATAAACCTAAGGAGGTAGAATGAAAAATATACGGTGGGGAGAAAGAAAAAAAAGAAGAAAAAAAATATAACTGCTTTAGACTATCTACTTTCTTTTTTGCTTTTAATACTTTTTGATATCAAATTAGTCTACTCATTACAAGTTATCTTTTGAGTAGGGTTGTGCAAATATTCAGTATACCAAAATTAAAATTAAAAATGACAACTTTAATTTTCATTTGAGTAAGAGATTAGGTTGCCAAAAATTTTAACGAAACAAAAACTTTTCTATTTAAATGAATATTCTGGTGTTTAATGTATGTTCATTTAGTACACCAACAAATAAAATGTCTCCCCAATAAATCATTCTGTTTGTTTTCAATATTTTATATTTAAACAAACTACATTAAATTTAAATTTAGGCAACAACCCCTGGGGTAAATACTCCATGCCCTGTATTATCATTATTTTTTTGTTTGCTTTTGCAACAAATTTGCCATAATGAATAACTTACTAAAATGTTATGAAATTCATTAAACTTTTGTTAAGACTGAAGTCTTATGAAAAATTTTTCAATTTTTCAGTTTACAAATTTTCATAACAACTTTTGTTTCATTCACACAGCCCTACTTTTGAGAAGACGAAGACGATAATTGTTAAAGATATTAATGCTTACAATACTATTAGTAATAAAAATATACATTTAATTCTATTCCTATTTTATCGCTCTTAGTAATGTGAAATTTGGATAGAACACTAACCATGTCGCGCACTTCTTCCACTCAGTCTGGCTGCTGGACCAAGCTGTTTTAGTATGCTGACTGCCATACGAAACCACGTTTTTTTAATTTTTGCCAAAGGTCCATTCCGAGCGGAACACGTGTGTGCCCTCCTTTATTATTGGCAATACTCTAAAATTCTATTTTTAATCAGATAAAGAAAAAACTGATTTACAAATTAATTTATGATGAAAAACAATGTCTTATACTATTATATTTGTTTCTGCTATTACATGTTATGTAACATCAAAATAGGTAGAGAAAGAAAGAGATTAGCAAACCTAAAGATCAATTTTCTAAAACTGCAACACTATGTTTAAATTTTTGTAACATTTTCAATCATAGGGATATTAAAAATCTTAAGACGTACAAATTTCCAGAAGAAAAATCTTTATAACAATAGATCACTAAGCCACATTCCTGATAAGCGCATAAATCGAAAATAAACAGTTTTACCAACTTAGATCTCAATTTCCTCAAAATGCATGTTTTCACATGAGTTAAAAAAATCTATAACTTTTGCAACTATGCAAATATAAAAGATTCAAGACCACCATTTTTACCAGAACAAAACTGTGTATAAAAAACAATCAAAAAGACATTTTGGGTATCTTATAAGTTAAGTCACTCATCCATGCTACCTTACATTTGTATACATATCAAAAAGTTCATTGAATTACACCACAATGCGCAAATATATTAATACCTAATATGTCAATATTTTCATAATTAAAATTGTCACTTAATGCAAGTTTCATGCAAATCCATCCAGACATACAGGATGGATGTGAACTCTACCAACAAATTTTGGCAAAGTGATTAATCACCAAAATATTGTATAAATTTAAAAAAAAAAAACAAAAGGTTTATACAAATAAATTTGGTGGGGCCAGATCCACTTCTTACAAGAAATTAATTTACTAGGCCATGGTTTTACAAAGGTTAAAAACTGCTGCTCTATGGCACCATTACGATTTAAATTTTAGGGTTGCCAGAGAATATAAGAAACAAAATTCCCCGATTTTTTTTTATTTATTAGGATTAAATTTAACGCGTGTGCTACGGGGTAGCTACTGGGTGTGACTACCTTGGATGGTAGTATGGTGACATTGACTATCCTATCCGTGACATTGACTATCCTATCCGTGACATTGACTATCCTATCCAGTCTAGCTTGGCCTACCACTGCTAATACTATGTTCTATTAGGCCAGTGAGGCATAAGGGGGTTAGGTGTAGTATTAGGACGCTTGGGGGTAGATTTGCTACGGACTGTAGGGGAGTCAAACCCCAGAGCGAGGCGAATGGACCTAGCTGCCCATCCAGGGAGCTTGATCCTCCTCACTATCAGGGTCGCCAATATACACGATGCCAGTGATCCCACATGGGTGAAATGAAGTGAAGGTTAATCTGAAGAGGTGGTGGGGGTGCGTGGTCTGACGGATGAGATATTAATGGGCCAAGTAGGTCGGCGTGATGGGACAAAATCTGCAGCTGGGAGTATTACATGGGGTCAGTTATCTGGCCGGCCAGGAGTTGAACCCGAACTACTTTTCCTGATACAGGTTTGACTGAGCAAAATTTCGGGAGCACGGTGCCCTCTAGGCGAGTCACTCTAATTAGTCGACATGACTGCAGTTTAATATTACTTGTGGTTTTGGGAGGTTGCCTAATGGGGTTGTCACAGGGGTTAGCCTCATCCTCCTGAACAAGTAACTTTACCTGTTCCTCATATTCAGTCATTGGGTAACCTGGCCACTGGCCACCGAGTAGGTGATCTAAGGGGGAGGTGATCTCTAGGGGTATATACGGACAAATAGGAATAGGCCGTGGAACTGTGGCTTGGCACACAAGCTGCGGTTCGTCCTCGGTTGTAGAACTGACTGTAGCATGTGCTAGAGCATGACGTTCCCTACATCACTGTTTGCTCTGGACACCACCTTTTCTACTATACATCTGATAGTGTTACACAAGGTCGGAACAAGGGGTTTGCTAACTACAAGTAATGGTACACAAAGGAATAAATTTGACGTGGTTTATTGAGGGAGAGAACTAGCAAAAGATATGTTGTACAATTTAAAAAAATTGCTTTAGAAAAACGTTGGGGAATGTAATAATATGTAATAACGTAACTGGGTCAGGCAAAGGCGAACCTGAAATGGAGCAAGCTATAGCAATGAAACTTAACAGCGGCTAAGAAAATCAAAATACATAGCAACACAACTTTTACAGCAGCTAAGATTTAGGGTGGAAGCTAATCAGGTATGCAATATGTACTGCAATGCCTCATTACCGCAGAGTCAAAGGAAGTTGACTGGGATAAGGATTACCAGGTTTAAGGCTGGGTATACCAGTAGCTGAAGTAGGCGTCTCACTTGCAGGTCTTTAGTGACGTGCAGGTCTTGAGAGACAGAGAGTCTTCGCAGACTGACAATGGCCTTAAGGTACAAGTTAAGATAGGTAGATTTAAGGTAGGATGCAGAGGGCCCTTAGTCAGGCAGAAAGGAAAATCTTCACAGACTGGATAAGCAAAGAGTCCTTGCAGACTAGGGAAGTGAGCACAAAAGAGTCCTAACGAACTTGAGAATAGGTCAGTCCTCGCAGACTGAGGAGGTTAAGAAAAAGTCTTTGCGGACTCAGGGTAGGCCAGAAGTCTTTGCAAACTGGTGGTGGGCTCATGTCCTCTTCAGTCGCCGAGCCCAGCGCATCTACAGGGGCTGGCTGCTGGGGTTGTATTTATACTAAAATTTTGGTTATCAGCAGTTCTTTGCGGTGTGGGAGGTAGCATGGACTTTCACCACGGGAGCACATTTATCAGGGTGCAGACGCGCTGCACTTTTATTATCGCCACGCGTGGAGGTGACGACAAATTAAAACCCCTGTCTCTGAGGTGGGGCTGGTCGTGACGTCACAAGGTTATGGGGGATCTGCCATCTCTCGAGATTGTAGGCACTTCTTCCGGAGCTAGCCACGAGTAGTAGAATTCTCAATAATATTTATTCAAATTGTGGAGGTGCCTTTTGCATGCGTAAATCTGGGTGGGCAATGGCTTGTGGGTTTTATTAGCGGAATACAATTATTCTGGTTTGCCACTCATATATTCTGCCTCTAAGCGCATGTGGCTCATAGATGGGGAGAAGTCGTCCGTAGAGTGCGCATTCTAACTGTGTAGCATGCTGGCATGGGTCAAATTAATTTAACTGTATTTTTCTGCATTAAATATAAAAGTAAAAAAAAATAGCAATACTTCCAATTTTCAAATATTAAAATAAAAATTACAATGCTTACCATTTCTGAAAATAATCTTTACCAAAAAGAGTACAATTTTTTCAAAAATACACTGCTTATGCCAATGAGAATAATTGCCTGAAAAGAAAATCTATTAAGTTAAACTACATTACAGCGTTAAATGTTCAACACGAGTCACAGTTTATACCTAAATTTTCTGCCACCCCCTCCACAACTCCCATGAATTTCATGGATCATAGTAACCCCTGAACTTTTTTGATGTTCAGGCACTACTGAGTTTACACCTGATGTACCTTCCACCATTTACCATTTTATTTTAAGTATTCAGGTGAAGACAGTACAACTGGGGCTTGAGTACAGTTCAGTTTTGTAACTAAATGTTGACTTGATTGGTAATAGTAAAAATACAACAAACATATTTTTACCTTCCATTTGTCTTTACATCCACCTCATCCATAAGAATGGCCTGCAATGCTTCAATCTCATCCAGAAGCCTGTAACACAAAGTTATATGTAAATATACACAGTGAAGAAAATTTGTACTCAAAATTTTTTTAGTGTTTATGCAGTGGTTTCAATCACACTGTCAAAGTTAAGACCACCACCTACTGTAGGCTACAGGGCGCATGTAAACGAGCTATTTTTAGTTTGTGGTGGTTGTAGCAGAGATAGCAATAGAAATGGATTGGGAGAGAACAGCAAGCAGGCAAATTACAAAAAATGGCACAATTGCGTTGCTGGGAGAAACTCATAGTATAATTTCCAAAGTGTTTCAGAAAATACAATTTGAGGTCTAACTTACCTAAGTCCACTTTAAAGAAATATCGAAAGTTAAATGAGAATAAGCACAGATTCGACTATTAAGAAATGTTATGGCGTGAAATACATGGACAGTGCTTGCAAGAAACGAGTGTTCACGAGTCTCTTTATAACATAACATTTCAGGTGATAAACATTTCAGGTAGGTAATTAAAATAGTTTTACACGGTTTTTCACTATATCAAGTAAACCCACGCATGATGCTTACTGGCTAATGAGATAAACGACTTCGCTTCATCTACAAGCAACAATGAACAGAGTTTGGAAGCATATAATTTCTACCAGAGCACCTACAGGATTTTCCCTGTACCAGGGACAATAACAGACGTATCAAAATTATACATTTCATAAGCCGGTCAGTAAGAACAGCCAAGCGCAACATACCCTCGAGAAGATGCGAACAATTGATCATCAGTAATAGACTCTTTGTTACACCCCGAGCAAGTATAAGGGCGCACTGAGAGATGACGACGCCCGCTACCAGTGACCTTCCTTAGTTCCACCGAAGATGCATGCCCATAGCATGCCCACCACCGGGTTGGCGAGCCTGCAACCGAGCAGAATGTTCGCAGAGACTGGAATCGTCAGTTATAGGGCTCTTCTGAGAACTACAACCAGAATGGACAGTCTGCTCCACTGCACTCTTACGCCGGAGCTCTCTGGCCTTCGCCTAGAGATCTTCAGCTCGCCGCTGCCTACTGCAGAACTTCAGAGACCCTCCCCCAGTAAAACCTTCCAGAAGTAATCTCTGCCACCCTTAGTCACTTACCCCTGGCAACAGCTACCCCACATGCCCTTCAGGACGTAGGCCCCTTAAGTTGCTTAAGGACACGTAACAGTGTAGACACGGAAAGCTGTAGCTTACTACATAGTTGAAACTGCCACCAGCTAGCTTAGAATTAGGTCCCTTTCACCTGCATAGTGTAGTTTACTCCTTCCATTCAACTCTGGGTAAACAGAAGATAGTATGGGATACAGTGTTTTATTCCTCTTGGAATAAACACATTCTAATCCTACCTGTTTTCTCATTTCCCCTTAGTTCTTTTAGACTTCCATAGTAAACACCACGTCCCGTAGTGTGGAGCAGCAGACCGGGTTTACCAATTCCCGTTTACCACCTAGTGAAAGACTAAGTTCCCCCTCAAAGACTCGTACGTTAAGAACACACACACACACCATTCTCTGGCCACCCGTTCGGTGTACGGCGTGTATCGAACAGTAGAGCCCCCTACCACGAATCATACCCCTACTTGAAAGAATAAGTCGTAAGACCAACTTGCACCCATCCACCAAAATGCTTGTGTTGACGGAGGGAGTGTTTGGTTGGGTCTGGGTCAGACCTGTCTGATGAAGAGGCTCACCCGTAGAAGCTATTGGGACGCTTCCAAGGAAACCTTCTCTTCAACCACAGCACCGTTTATGTTGCCAGTTGAGGAATAAGGTTATACTTGCGTCGTTCTAGTGTGCTTAAATGGCTGAACACACTTAGATAGGGAACGCACGTCATCTTCTATCTCCTGGGATATGGTTCTAGCACCTAATGCCCTTCACCAAGAGAGATGGGAAGGGAATTAAGGAAAGGAAGGCAACTACTGCCTACCAATCTACCTGGGGCTGCACCCAACCTAGTAAGGCACTCTGCATAGAATCACCCCAGGAATGAGCTCAAGCCGCCCACAAGTCGGTGGGGCTTAACCCTACGGCTCTCTCTCCTCTGTTCCAGCCTCCCTGGAAGGTTCCTGGGACTCTGCATACAGTAGTTGCAGACTTCAGACAAAGGGAGAAGGCAGTGAGCCTGGAATGCCCCTGGTTCTCAATACATACCTATCCCAACCCACCAAGAACATCCGTCAGCCGCCGTCCCAGCAGCAGCAGTTACATCAGCAGCCATAACACCAGTAAACCCGCCGCCTCATCCAGCTGGCCAGTCCCCAATGTATGTAAGCCACAGACCCCTAAGCCAGTAACACGGCCAGCCGACTTCGTACCCAGTCGCCAACCAACATGGCTCACATTATACACAGGATGAGTTGCTGTACACAAGTCAAGACAGACCCAACTGCCCGTAGTAAGTGCTCTTGGCAAGCACTAACAAAGTCACTGCTTCTGACATAATTTTATTGCCCAGACCCAGATATCGCCATGCATCAGGAAGCAGGCATGAACTTTCTTGGCACCCAACGTGGGGCATTGGATTCTAGCGAATCCAGTAGCAGAACAAGAACCAGGCCAACACGATCCGAGGGTAACCAAGCTAGTCTAACTGTCTGATCTAGCCAAACCACAGACTTCTTGGAGTTCTTTAAAATCTCAAAGGCGCTCAACTACTGAACTAGCTATATCAATTAGTGAAGCCAATATAAACGAAGCAAAGAGACCACTATGGCCGAAACAAATGACCCTTGTTTTCATACAGCTACCTGCCCACAACAGGCATCCATTCTACCGCGTGCATTCACTGCCAGGAGGTATTTCACTATCAGTGCCTAGGATGGGTCAACAAAGTACGGTACACAGATTGGCATACTTGGCATCGAAATTGTAGCCTAACAGATTATTGTAGTTGGATCATCTGCCCAGGCAGTAGCATTAACTTGGTCCACTGTATCACATGCGCTCAGCCATTCCATCACAGTTGCATAGGTAAATGTAGGTTTTCATAACAGACACTTTCAAAAATTAATTTGCAAACTACGAGTTTCCAATGCTATTTTTTTTTTATAAATATTGTTTTATGACAGTAGAAAGAGAGTGGCTACACATTGGAGCACTGCACCTGATTGTACGTGCAGAGGAACTGTACACAAAAAAAAAAAGTACTTTGAAAAATTCCATGTTCACATCAATAAAAGTTAACTGAAAAACAAAAATTGTAGTTCAACTTTGTATAACATATGGTTCACAGTCTACAAACAGAATTTCTCAAATGCACTGTTCATGTTGCAGAAAGACCAAACCTTAAAACTAAGTCAAAATAAAAAGGTTAGGAGCTCATTTAAAACATGCTATCATATCAAACCCAAACTTCAATAGAATCCCTTAAGAGGTCTATGTACTCAAACGTTTTCCGTGAAATCGTTGTTTGCGCATAAATGTGTACATCTTTAAATAAATGTTCTGGAAATATGACTTTTTGTAAGAAAAGTTAAGAAACAATTATCTATGGCTCTCTTTTTTACTTTTGTCATATTAAGTGTATTATTGGAAGAAAAAAATTTGTGAAAATGGTCAAATATCACATTTTTAAAGCTTGCCTATGCAGTTTCCTTAAGCAGCAAGAGAAAAGCACAAAAATACGGACGTAGTTTAATCTGTGGGCTTTAATTGCATCTAATAAAAACCCTATGTTACAGATCTAATTTGCACAGTACAGTGTTCCGACAGAAACACTGCACGCCTTGCGCACGTAGGAACGATGAGATGGTAGGCGTGCATGTAACTGTTGCCCGTATCGCTCCTTCGCTTCTTGACCTTGGGCGCACTACTACATGGTCCCCTAACTGTTATCGGTTTTCATGTCACCATACATACCATCACTTCTCCTTTATCACAACTACCGTTACATTGAATGATATGCTACCTCTCAGCTCGGAAATTAATAAACTTAATATTCAAACAAAATGATCTGAAATAACATTCCCCCTAAGTACATCATTAAACATGAAAGTAATTATGAAGAATAGGGGCTTATCTGCGAAAACCTTCAAGAGGCATGAAAGTTGTGCGACACTTCCAAGCTAACAATAACTAAAATAACCCCAGCACCTTGTAATTCTGTGTGCATTGTGTTTAAAAAATATATATACTTTGTATGGGGTACCAAAACATGTCTTTACATGTTCTGTCATATTCCTTTATGTCCTACTATGGCAAACTGACCTGAACAACAGTGAAACAAAAGATACCAATTGGCACTGCCATTTCAATACATTTTAAAGTTTGTTAAAATGTAGATTTAAGAGTGCAGACCTTAGTGCCTACATTTCACCATGTATTTTGAATGTTCAGTAGATCACTGTGTTAACAGTAACGTATTTCTTTCGCATATAGGTTGCACATTTTATTTTAAAAATTTTATTGAAAACGTACGGTGCGACCTATAAGTGAGAAAAATTATTTTAAGGACCTGCCCTTCTATTCTTTTCTGACATCACTCCACACCTGTTTATTTGTTATGGGCTTATAGTAATCTAATGGAAAATGTCTCTGCATTGTTTGTGTGTCAGAGTCAGACCCATGAAGCAGTCGTGGCCTCCTGTCGCTCCCCATTTTTCCCCTTAACCTTACTCTTTTCCTTACCCCTTGTTCACTTTTGGTTTAAATGAACCTTTT
Source organism: Dryococelus australis (assembly GCA_029891345.1). Classification (NCBI taxonomy): domain Eukaryota; kingdom Metazoa; phylum Arthropoda; class Insecta; order Phasmatodea; family Phasmatidae; genus Dryococelus; species Dryococelus australis. The sequence continues at coordinate 150,784,940 of CM056996.1, forward strand.
CTGGTATTAAAGTAAGTGGTTAGGGTACACGGTATCATGCTGGCCCTGCTGAGTAAAAGTTACAGCACGCAGTGGAGGCTTCGCACATTAGATTTTGGTGTTGGCTCAATTTTTCTATGTCTAAATTTTATCCTTCCCTCACACCTCCCGCCCCCTTCCTGTAACATTTGGTGGAGGTGCCGAGTACCCTATTATTTCTGTTAGGCGCTACCTAAGGTATAGGGTCTGACATTGTGGAGGCAATGCATGATGGTGTTGGGTTATTGGTAAATTAGCTGTAAAGTTAGTAGTAAGGTACGTTACATTGGTGGCTTGGCAACTGTGTTAAGTGTGTTTATGAATTTAATTATGCTCAGGGTGCATTACATAAAGTTGATTTTTTTTGTGTAAGGCATGGTAGGCCTGGAAAGTTGCTCCGCGAAGAGGAGGAGTTCTTAGCAGTCAGGAAGGGATGCGAGATGATTGGGGTATTTTCTGACGGGATCAGACAAGATAAATTTTGAGTTTTGAGGAAACTGTGGACAAGATGAGGATGAAGGAAATGAAGAATTTTGTAGTAGTAGAGTTACAGGATCACACACCAGCTGGAAAGTAGCAGTGATTGTGGTAAAGTCCTGGGTTTTACTTAGGTTGGGCTAATGAAGGGATATTTTTTTTTATTAATTATGTGACCCCAAAAGGTATGTAATGAATTGAAAGTGAGAATGGGGGGCTGTATTAACATGATGTTTTTGGTTTGTTTAAGATGAACTTGGGTTAAAGGTGTGATGTGCCATTACAAAGAAGGGAACAGCAGAGCTCCCGACTGGATCAGCCGAGGGAAAGCTGGACAGAAGGGGATGGAGGTTGGGCACTCCCACTCTACACGTGGCCAATGTGGGGTAGTTCGTGGAGAATAACACCCAGGTGTGTTTCCGGTCACAGGGATCCACAGAGTGTGAGGAGATGACTCAATCACCCTTACTGCTGGTGTTAATCTGCTCAAGGTTCATCAGAATGTTTATGTTGGAAAGAAACTTAGGCTTCTCTGTTGCAAAATTTCTCTTTTCTTCAGGTAGTCAATTAGGAAGTTAATTAATCCCCTTTTGTTTTAATAAGTGATTTACAATTATGGAATCCCCCCCCCCCTTTTTTTTCCCCCTCCTAAAGTTTGACAGGGGCCATAGGCCAAAATGTTTTTTTTTTTTTGGGGCAACTGTTGCAAAGTTAGTTGAAGTGTGTGTACTTAAATTTGCCCTTGTTTAAAAGTTGACCTATACTATGTGTGAGATGGGAGTTTGGAAATTAAAAGTACAGTAATGAGCACAATAAGATTTTATGGCTGTGTAATGTAATTGTAAGTTGTAAGTAAGGAGACTCTTTTTATTTGTTTAATTGATAGAATAAGGAATTTGCTAAATTTGTTTGTAGGCCTAGCTATAATGGAGTTGTTGCTAAAGACTGGTATTACCTGGCGATTCCCACAAGTAGGGTTCAATATTATTATCATTTAAAGATCAGTTCCTGTCAGATTTTTGAAAATAGTCTTTTTGTAAAAATAAAAATTCCCTTAGTCAAGAAAGACACACATTGGAAATTATATAATTTTGTTGCTGTGCCTTTTAAATGGAAAAAGCATATATGTGTGTTACATCATAAAACAAAGTTTGTGGCAGTAAACGGTGAGGAGTCACTACCATTAGAGGTAGAACCCTACAAGATTGCAGACCTATCCAAGACCATTTATGTTTTATTTCTAGATACTCTGGTGACGCTGTAACAGGGGCCTTATGCCCTAAAGCAGTTTTTCATGGGGCAACTGCAGAAAAATTAGGTGAGGTAATGTGCATTTAATTGACACTCAAGTAGGGCCTGAAAGATACTTTTTGACTAATGCTGAGGGTTAACATGGAGTTAAATTGTACTATGAGCAAAAATGAGACTCATATTAAACTATAGTGATAATCCTGGAGCTATTGATGTTGTGGTGCAACGTGATTGCAGGTTACATTTAAATAATGAAATACAGATTCATAAAACTTACCCCTGTGACTATAACACTAGAACTGTGTTTAACCTCATTAATATAATTCGTGCTGCTTGGACTAAATTTAAGAAATTGCACTTTCCTGCACAGTCAACATCTACTCATACTGTTTTCCCCTCATTTAACGATTGTCTGGCAGAAGACTGGCCTTCTGCCATACCCCATTTAAACATTTCTATGAATACTGGCATCCAAAGACTGGAACCAATTGTTTCAGATGCTCCACTGGGTTTTGAAAAATTTTGGATAAGAAATTTGCAAAGTGTGTCCTTAGGCTTAACAATAATTATGTTGTTAATTGAATGTCATCTGCGTACTGATAGTATTTAACATGTTTGAAGCAGGTCAGAATCCTGCCTATTGTAGAGCAGTTTATTAGCATTCAAATAGTTTGATAATCGGGTGTGTACAATCCTTTCAATAATCTTGGACATTACAGGTAAAATGCTGATTGGGCGTAGATGTTTAAATTCTGTGGGATGACTGACCTTCCCTAGAGGTATTATTTTAGATTGTTTCCAAGTTGTAGGGAAAGTGTACGATTGGAAAGAATGATTTATAATGTGTTTTATGACTGGAATACAGTATGGGGTACAAAGTTTAATCATGTTGATTTCAATTTTATCTACACCCAGTGCTAATGTTTTTAGATTACTAATCGACTTGTATATTTCGGAAGTAAATGTTTTAACAAAACTAAATTCTTCTGTCGCTGCTATCACCTCACTATCTATTTCGTTATTCGCGCTAGGCGTAAGGTCCGCTGCTTTGCTAAAAGATATAAAATAATTATTTATTTTGTTTGGTAGTTTAAGTGAATCTGGAATGTCTTTATCCACTGTCTCCTTAACATGAAAATATTTTTAATGATTCCATAGCTTTTTTGTGTCACTGCGATGTGTGTTAGTTAAGCCATTGAAGAACTCCATTTTAGACTTGCGTATCATACTTGCTAGAGTATAGTGAAGTTCCTTATACGGTGTAAAATAATGCGGCAGTTTTGAGGCCCAATAATTCTTTCTAGCTGCATCCCGTTCTTTCATTTTACTTAGTATGCATGCCATAATTCATGGAGAGTAACTTTTTTTGGTTTGTTGTATTTTAACGGTGCATGCTTATTAAATAAAGACAGCAAACAAACATTAAATATAGAAACCTTTCCATCGACTGACTTAGCGGCGAAGACATCAGTCCATGATTTGACAGATCCCAATAAAACTCTTTACTGTCGAAAAATGTCTAATTTCTGTATTGTTTTACTTGCTTCTTTACTATTGGGCTGCCAAATGTTAATGATAAATAAATAAGATTATGATCAGTAAACCCAAGAAGACTGTTTTGAGCACAATGGGTAACTGAACTATCATTTTTAATCAATATTAGGTCTATTAGGAGTCTCACTGGTCAAGGTGATTCGGGTTGGAGACGATACAAGTTGTTTAAATCCGTAAGCTGAAATAATTTTGGTCAAGTATGTTACGTCTAAGGTGGATTTAAGCATGTTTATATTGAAGTATCCCGAGGTTTATAATGTTATCATGCAATTGTATTAATGACTCCAATACATTTTCTAGATAATCCAGTTCTTTGTAAGATACGTCTGATGGTTTATACAGAAAGCAGATAGCAAGTTTTTGGTGTTTGTGTGCTATTTCAACACATAGCTGCTCTAACCTCATGTTATTTGTTGTACAAACAATGTTACAGATGTCTAGTCGCTTTACACTCACCATATTGCTGACATAAATACAAACTCCTCCACCTGAATAATTTCCTGGCCTATCTGTTCGAATGAGCTTGTAACCCAGTATGTTTACGAGTGAAGATGGTAAAGAGGGGTGTAACCACATTTCCGAGACAGCAAAAATATGTATATCGTTTTCAGTTATGATGTCACGAATGTTGTCAACAGAAGTTGAGGTGACAAGTTTTAATGTCTTCGGGACTTAAGCTGAGAGGAAACGGTAACTCTATATCTTCGGCACCAACGCCAGTGGTCTACACTGCACATGACCTTGGAGGAGGAGGCGAACACATTGTCTAAAACAGGCCGGAAAAAGAAGGGTTGGAATGACCTGGAGGAGGAAGACTACTGTTATCCACCACCATTGTGTTCCCACAGGGGTGACCAGTCTAAGTCCTTTCTATTGTACATTTCATTTGTAGCGAGCTCACGTAATACCAATACTAAGTATGTTATATAGTTCACCAGAAAATGTACACATGTTTTACATAAAATATCACAGTAGTTGTATTCAAATTAAGGCCAAATTTGCAGAATGCTAATTAGGAATTAACAGTAATGTAACCACAACAATTGTTTACCGGCTAATTTATTACATGGGAAATACAATTAGACCCAATAATTGTAGTTCACAAGACTAATATTAAAAACAATAATTAATAATAGGGACACACAACTTGAAAATAATTAAAATTAATTAATATGAGTATAAATATTCAAAAACACAAACAACAGATTACACTTTAACCTTGACTGTACTTTACTTATTATACTAATAATTTTGCAAGGAATAACATTAGATCTACAGTGTTGGACAATCTGGATACTAGAGGGGAAAAATATAATTTTTAATATAATTTTATTTGGTATTTTAAATTGTTAGAAAGTTTTTTTATTTATTTTTAATGTTTATTTTTCCAGTCGGTTGCTCACGATCACTTCTGGTGCGTACACTATTTCCAAGAGCTGGGGATCTCGCTCATGTGGGTAACATGTCTCTTACCTACTTCATGCTGTATTCATGATGGCGCTGTCCGCACTTTCTTCGCTCCACACCTCCTCCATATGGACTCTTGCAGGACTTGTAGCCGAGCTGCTGTAAGGTCTTCTCTAATTGTGACACCTGTGTTCTTAAATTTTTTTCTTTTTCCTGAACACCTCACTCTGCTTTCTGTAGCTGAATTTTACAATTATTGGCATCGGTGTACCGTTGTATTTCCGTCCGACCCGACGGTTCCTGTCAATGTCTTCCAGTTTAAGAGGCACTTCACTTTGTTCAGAGATGCGTAGAAATATCTCATCTGTGTTTTCTGCAACAGCTTCTTCGATGCCAAAAACACGCAAGTTGGTTCTTCTCTGGTACTGCTCCAGTTCATCTTACTACAGTCTTAAGTTTATCTGTAATGTGTCCACTTGTTTCAGCACACTTTCCAGTTTCTGCATAGTGTCATTTTGTGCTTCTGTGTTGAACTGAATTACATTTTCTAATTCAACTAACATTTTTTTCGATACAATATTGGTCACTGATTCGGCAATCATCTTTACAATGTTGTTGGACAAGAGTACTTCCATAATTATTGTTCTGAATGCTGCCGCAATAGGGCTGTCCTGGCCGCCCCTGGTAAGGTCTTAGAACACACACGAGATAGCCATGGTCACTTCACGCTCTACCAGTTCACAAAAACTGGATAATTAATGAGAATAACTTCAAAATTCTTTTCTGCCCTGGGCACCTGTTTTGTAACCGACAATTTGGAACAGTTTAAAATCAACGCCAGACTGTTTTTCACCTTCTAAAGCAACTTGCACCAGGAGCCAACTGACACCCGACTTATCTTGTGTACCGTGGAGATGTTTAAGTTTGAGGAGACTGAAGAAGGGCAGAGCCTGTCCTGATGTACAGGAAGCACAGGCAGGTAACCCCATTGAGGAACAGAGTGGTCCCTCAGTAGAATTTGTTATTTCGCATATAAGAGATAGTGGCAGAGTGAAAGCATCTATCAGGGATGCTGATGACCATAAGGTGGCTTTGTGGTTGTCCATGGAGGAGAATTCATATTATCAATGTTAAATAGTAGAGGGAAACTAAGGAGGGCAGTATTAATTTTTTTGGTATTTATAAAATTTATAGGTTATGTTTTTGTGACTGCTGGAATAGTATGCCAGGAGAAGTTATAGTAATTGTTTATTCAGTCTTATGTAATTACACAAAATGTGTGTATGATCCCTTGTTTTCTTGAATATCCTAAAGGCAGTCAGATCTTGTAGTATCTTTTTTTTTTGTGTGGTGACTACAACACAGCTGAGGTGCTGGAAGTTAACTTTAAAGTGACGTTATCTGTTTTGCTGCAGTTTAGGGCAGAACTTAATGTGCCATTATGAAATGAAAGAGATATAGGTATTGAAGATTTGTTTTTTTTTTCCCTTGCTATTGTGTTATATTAATTTTTTTTGTGAGGTTAATCTATTAACATGAGTAAATGGGTGGGCAAGATCAGGCTGCAGATCTTCCCTTCATCCCTGCAGATACATGATGCAATGGACATGTTGTGAACCCCTTATAGTATCGTCAAAGTGTTTGAATCAACAAAGACAATGGGTGTAGTGGGACATAGACCAACTATGAACAGTTTTTGGTGTAAACTGTGGTGATACTGTCTTTGAACTTTTTTGAAAAGACTTACCTGCAGCTAGTTATGAGGGTGTTCGGGGCGATGGATACTCATTTTTGTATTCTTCATCATTGTGGGGAAAAGAGTACTCTGCAGCTCCACACCAATTGGACAGTCAAGTTCATACTGGAGAGCATGTGTTGAGTTGGAGTATGGTTCAGATGAGATTCAGACATTCCTGTGAGTGCCATACTACGTGGAGCTCTCTGAACCGTTCCCTGGCTGCTGTTGCAGTGACTTCAAGAACAGTCCCCCCACTCCCCCTCTTCGCACTCGCTCGACATAATGGTGACTAGGGCCCTTGGGCAGCTGATGTGTCCAGTAAAACTGATGAGTGGCTATGGTTCCTGTCCTAGTCTAATGTGGAGACCCTGCCATACCTGGACTGCCAAACCATCCTAGCTGTTCCATGTTCCAGAAGAAGATGGTCTTGCCACTACCCCGACCTACATGAAGTGTATGTGTATATACTTCCATGGCCTGAACCTTTCCTGATGCTAGCTTTAAGGACCTGCCAGCTATGAAGACGTGTGCTACGAGTTTGTGTGTGTGAAGCCTGAACTGTTTTTTATTTATTTTTATTATTGTATATTAAGGTAGCCCAGTTTTTGAAGTTGTGGGTGGTTGAATGAAATGGTTTTATGGTTTAAAATGTTTGTTCAAGGGTACAATGGTCACTAGACAAACTTCGTAAGTGACAGCCAACCAACAGCACAGTCTGAACAAAGCCAAGGATAAATTCTACGGTATTGCACTGACTACTACACCATATGCTAAAGTGCACAAATCAACCAGTGAAGTCACCCACCATCAATGAGCCCCAAAGATGCCTCCACTGCCACGCCGCTTCATACAGACGGTGTCTCCCTCCACCTCACCTTCCCTTTACCCATTTATCCTTTCACATTAAAATCCGCTTGGCAACAGGTCATGAGGTATAAGTTTCAGGCTGCTTCAGAGCACTTATAATTAAATTAGAGTTCATTAAATTTAATACTGTAGAACTTAATTTTACTTAATTAACTTTGCTCAGGATGCCATCACCTGAATATTCATATAGGACTAAGCTTCCTTGCTATTATATCAGTATTTTATATATGCTAATATATGTTAACACAGCTCTTCCCATGCACGTGGTCATCCAACACTATGTAGTTCGTGAAAACAGCCAGGAAGCACATACGGACTCCAGTTACCAGACACTGTGCACGTGCAGAAATGCTAACACAGCTACACCCCGCACATGGTTATCAGACACCATCCAAGTGCGAAAACCACTTGTAAGCACGTACAGACTCCAGTTACCGTGCAGGTGCAGACTCACTACCACTGCTCTTGACATTGACACAGCTGCCGTGCATGTGTGTGATGTCTCAATGCCAGCTGCAATCACATAGCAACTCTGTGATTGGCTGACCGGTGCCCGAACAATATATTAATGGTTTAATACGAATGGTTCAAGTCAATATGACATCATAGGGCTTGTATATGTGTATATTATAAGCAGTAAGGGAGCCAACTGAGAGGCCTAGTTTGGCAATGGTAGTAATGTAAACTCCATTTTCTTCGCTAGCTTCTACATCAGGCAATCCATGGCTAGTTATGTTAAAGTAAGTAGAGTGGATTTTGCCCACCAATGGTTTCTCGTCATAGACTTCTTCGGATGGTACACCTACAACAGTGTTGTCATCGACTTCACCAAGGCTTCATTGCTGTTACTGTGACAGGTCCTTCAGCAAAAGCTGCCATGCTCTGCAACATGAGCATTTTAATTGTGCCAAAATCCCTTTGTATGTCATATTTGTGTGACAGGAGCGGTAAGCTTTTCAGCTATTGAGACAGTCTGCTTAGACATGCAATGACCTGTAAATACGAAGTGCATTTCTCATCAGTATCTCTGTACCAGGTTTACTGTAAGCATGTCTCTTGTGACTGGTACATACCCTCAAAAGTGTAGTTTCTTACATAACCTGCCCTGCACAGTGTATCTGTGTAATGAATGTTATATTTTTGCACAACGACAACACGAGTGTGAATAGCAAAATACATAAAAGGCTATAACCTACAATACAGTTACATATATTGAAGAACATGGTAATTTATTTTTAGTGCATTAACGAATGTAATAAATTAATTGAATATAAATAAATTTTGTGTAAATAAATATGCTGTGTTTTATTTCTAAGGTACACCTTTTCATAATATTTTTACAAAGGAAAAATATACTAAATATTTTTAATATAAAAAACTATTCCAAGTTCTTACAAGACAATTAGGTTAGTTTAACTTAGGTCAGGTGAAGTTAGGTAAGATTAAGCAGATAATGAACTGTTATGTATGATTAACTTATGGTGTGTGGGAAGAAATTTACAGGTCCTAGCATAGGGGTCGGAAATATTAAATGTTCAACATAGGGTTCAAAGTTCCTACATGAATAATCTTAAGTCTGGGAAATAGTGAATAATCAACATTCATAATATATAACACTTGGCATATATTAAATAATACAGTTTTGTATATGTTTATAAATAAATCCAACAGGGCACTGGTCATAGTCAAATAATCATACTATTTTTTCTCTTATCTTATCTGTCTAAAAAATATGAATGTGTAGACACATCACTCGATACACTTGTTTGTAAAAGTTAAATGTAATGTCTAATGAGAGGCAAGATATTTATTCATATCCAAGCTATATACGTCTTATAAACTCTTGTCCCAGCAACGTCGCGATAACAGAGTGGTCTAAGACGTTAGTCTAGTGACCCACGGTCCAGCAATTCGACCCTGCACCATTCCTGATGGTATTTAGAGTTCTAAACAAAGCAGTGCCCCTAGTGACCATTTCTAGACCTAATATGGCAGTGGAGCGCATGCGAAAGATGCGAGATCAACTAATACAGCGACTGGTACGCCTCCTAGCGGCCAATGCCAGAACCAAGATGGTGGTAAACAAATGTGAGTAATTGACTAATTTAACGACTGGCATGCCACCTAGCAGCAGCCGATTGTAAACTAAGATAGCGTAGAACAAATGACAACCAAAAAACAAAGAAAGTGGCCTCCATGTAAATGTTAACAAATATGGTGGCCTCCAGCAACAGCCAATGTAAACAAATGACAAACGAATAGGAGGGAAAGAGAAAGAAATGGAGAGAGAAGGAAAAGGAAAGAAGAAAAGAAAAAGAATCAAGGAAAAAGAAAGAATGCAAGAAAAAAGTGGAAGCACTCTGAGAAAACTCTTGGAATGCAAGAGCATGTAAAAATTACATAATGGTGGTCCAAGATGGCGGTCCCATATGGTGGCATACTGTATACAAAGATGGTGGCATACTGGCTATCAACATTTGCATGACTGGAATGACATAGCGGGAAGTCCAGAATCCAACATGGTGGCCGGTAACTCGTGCCTCTGCAATTTGTTTTGGAGTCTACCATACCTATCTACTTGTAATATTTACTAAGCAGAAGCATAGACTAAATATACTCATTCAATAACACACATTGATTAAAAAAATGTAGGCTTCATTGCTATCTGCAAAATTATGTGGAATTAAAATAAGATGTTGACTACCTTACATCTTTCATGTAGGGCCTACATATAATTCAAAATTTACGACAAATTTGGGCAGTAAAGTTTTTAGACTGCTTGATATACTGCAATGTATACATTAGTTTTATTATTGGTAGGAAGTCTGTAGAAGAAACTGATGCCATCGGGTGAGAAACGAGACAAACAATGACACATACTTACTGGTAATTTGGGGGCCAGCGGTGCTTCCCAATCACTGCACTATTGAGACTCAGGGTTCTCCGGGATGTTGTGGTTTCTGTGTGCGCGTTTCACCTGTGCGTACTTACAAACACGTTGGCAATACTAAAATTTTAAAAAATCACTGAAAATAAACAATGGACAAAACATATGTGGCTAGGATACGGTCACTACTGAAAGTTCACTGTAGACTTGTTTTTATTGATATTATTCACACACATCAACGTGCCAATGAGATTATTATCTCGGTCATGACTAGCCAATTCCGCTTGGGTGATCCCCAGCCCGTAATTAACCTAGCGCACACCTAGATGGATGATCTCACCCAGCCTTCACAAGGGAAGAGGGCCGACAGCCACTAGGGTGGAATGATGGTTTTTCCCTGAAGACAGGACACTGTGAATTACAAATTATAAACCTTAATACATATTACCACGTGTGATTACTCTGCATCACTAACGCAAACTCGTCGGGGCTCATCCTCCAGCACATGGGTAGTGTGGTGACGGCCTATACACAGAGCCGGCTAGGAAGGGAATAATTGCACCGTACACTAATTACAAAATTACATAAACCCTTGAATGATACATGAAATAAGATGGGTCACGAGCTGAATATTCACAATAAACACACAGTGAAAACAACCTTAGACGGCACGGATGCCATTGGATGAAGTTCGTAGCGGACCACGTGGTGCAGGTGAAACTGCAATATAGCTGCGTGGAAACTGCAAACAAAATTAAGATAAAATATTATTCTTGCGGACAAAATTATTCTCTTTACGATTTAAGTAGTTACAGGATTGTAACATGCCTGATTATGGTAAAATCAAACATTAACGTAACAGCGCGGTCAAGTAGAAAAAGCTCAATTTACGTGAAAAATACATAGAACCCTGAATAAAATTGACATAGAACCCTGAAATAAATGATTGCACATACAATGTTACACAAATAAGCTCTTGAAAAGTAATGATGATGCTATAAAAATAAGCTCTTAAAACGAAATGATCGTGTATACAAAGACTGCTTCAGTCAGCCACGTGGTTATACGTGATGTGCCGTAAAATATTCAAACATGAAGATTAGCCTCAAACACATACATAAAAACAAAGCTCTTAAAATAACGTGTAGCAATAATGCAGAAGTTACAATGAAACACCATAAACATAGGCGGATGTCGCCTGATTCAAAATGTGCGGGTAGTGTGACCTCTCGGACATCTTTCTCCTCCTTCTCCTCGATTAAGTTAAAAATGCCAGAAGGGCGCAATAAATTAATAAAGCGGAAGCATAATGCTGGAAAAATATATGGCAAAAACGTACGCAAACAAAGGTTAACCGGTAAACTAAATTGAATATGGAAACCTAAATCAGTGAACAAAAGTTGTAGTGTGTATATGACAGTGTCTTACCTCGCCATCTTTCCTCAACAGACTATCCAGATACAAGTGTCGCACAGACCTACCATGGCCATCTACAAGGTTCGCATAAGCGGAAGTGCTATGCACGCTGAGTAAAATATTTTATATTGAAAATAAAAATGGCGCAAATTAAATATTGTTTTACATTTATATAATTTTCTTATGAATTTCAATATTATTTTAGTGTCTCTTTATGATGGCGTTCATGACGGAATATTAAGTGTTCGTAATCTCGGTGCCGCTGCCACTTGGAATTTTATAACCAAACAATTTAAATTAGTACAAATACTTTAACACATTTAAAGGCATATTAAACACTGCAAAGACAAAATTAACACATTTTACACTGAAACTAACACTTATATGAAAGTACAAAATTATCAGCTTCTTTGCGCACGTGTGTGGTGAGCACAGTTATGGGCTCTAACACTGCTGGCTGTTAGCCGGCGTCAAAACATTATCAATTTTACCCTGCCCCTTACATATTACCCCCTCATAGTATGGAGAATTTCTTTTAAAACTGTGTTTTAAATTCTCAATACTACTACGTTAGTGAAGATATAAAATTATAATAAAGATTACTTGTAAGGAGTGCTACTCAACAACAAAGAATAAAAAAAATGATATTCAACATTAAAACTACACTTTTGTCAATAAAAAGTTATATGTCATTATTTAAAGTTCAAAAAACAAAGAGAATTTTCCTTTGTTAGTTTATATATATATATATATATATATATATATATATAAAGTGCTGTTGCCCCAGTAGATACCTCATTACTCAGTGGTAGACTATTCAGGAACTTAAGACTTTCGCTTATCCATAGTAATACTTGACTTTGGCACATGCAATTAATTTTGTTTTTCAATTGATTTCTTGCAAATTATCTATTTTTATGATGTCCATTTCTCTTTAAATTGCTTCATTCAACACATTATATTGACGAAACTGTCAGATCCCATTCACCAATACATTACAGTAAGATTTCTAACACATGATGCTTCCCTCTAAAATTATATATTAATGAAGTCACAAACAGTTAAGGGGTTTGTTTTGTTTCAGGAGTGCATGCTCGACACCTAATACTGAAGAATAAAACTAGCTAACTAACCTAACAATACATATATTACAACATTATTCTAACAATTATAAGCTTCATTAATTGCATATCATTGTATAGCGGCATTAAAAAAATATATTATAGTAGATCAAATATCTCAACCATACAGTATTGTCAATAATGATCTCTCGCACAAACCTAAGTGTTACAAATGGTGCCATCATTGTGGTTTTCAATACAGTGTCTCTGGAGAAGAAATTGAAAGATCTAGCTAGTTCAACAGACTTTCTATGTTCATGAACTTGAAATATATCCCTCAGTTTTGTTTTTCTCGTTTAAATTTTCCTTATAGTATTCCTGTTCCTGGTGTACCGTGATTGCATGAAGAATCGCATCCACCCTCTCAAATAGTCTTACAGTTATTACCTGCTTACATGCAGCTCCAGTTACCAAATACAATACTTCATAAGTTCCCAGTTATATTAGGGCAATGTTAGCTCACCTTTAATTTATGTAGATGTTTAACTGATAGGAGGTCTGTCAATAAATACGTGAGCTCTCTTTTAACGTCCAAGTACGGCAACACAAAAATAAACATAATGACCCTAATAAACAAAGACCCTAGACACATGACCTAAACCGAAGACATAAGACCCCTAAAAAAATTATTAATACTAACAACATAATACCCTGGCCGTACTAATCAATAAAGATCTCAAGTCAATCAGACCTCTAAACAAATATTCTGCCACGTACGTAAAATTTATCACTAGGATACATTCTTTAGGAGCAATTGCAATGAATTAACTTCAACATTGCATTAGTTTAACCTAGGGAACTTGGATACTGGGCTCTTTGTAGGGTTTCAGCTGCATTAAATTATAACATCCAATGGGTTTACCTTCGAGGGTAGGCAATTCATAACAGCATTCTCTTGTTCTTACAACACGATACAGCAATAGAAATAATTTATTCATAATGTGGACCTAACAATCACTAACGGGATTAGTTCTCCAGAGCACTAAGTCTCCAATTTCAAAATTGACTTGTTTGCTTGTCCAGTAGTAATTCTTTCGGCTCTTGGCCGCGGCGAACAATCGTCTCTTGACCAGATCTTCCAATTCATGTCTAACTTTCTCCGGGTTTTCAGAAGGCATCAATGTTGCAAGTTGGGGTAGCACATCTAGCATACTGTCATCCGAGCGCTAGCTCATAAGAATAATTCAATGTGCTGTCCCTCTTCTTCAATTCCCTTGCAGCATTGTGGCCTCTTTCATCATGCCATTTCAATCAGTTGGTTTTGTTGTTTCATTAAATATAACCCTCCTGGGTCATACAGGAATGATTCATCAGTATCACATGGCAGATAGGTTGATATTTTCCTGTTTAAAAAAAAATATCTCACTGACAATTATGTCACATTTGACATTGTCAGTCCGCTGTACACAATGTTTCATTACGTAGCTTTGCAATTTATTGTATTTTCATGCTATTTGTGATATAATCTTAATATTGTATCATGAAAACACGTTTAATTGCAAAAAGATCCAACCGAATTAATAATAGGCCTATTACCAATACAAGTTGCAAATAATAAATTGCGGAGGGCTATGAAATTGAGGGAAATTGCAGAGTAAAATATCATCATGACAACGTACATATTTTTTACTCGTTTCACCCCACAATTTCCCTGATGTTCATAGCCCTCCCCACTACCCTTTTTATGGTTTCTATCGGTCATATGTTGGTACTCCTAGTAAATTTGTATTCTGTGTAATAGAGTGGAACTATACCACTTTCCACGAAAAAATAATTTTTCTTCCCAAAAAGCCTCTGTTCTGAACATTTACCAGAACATGTTGCATTGAACTACTGGGAGTAACATTGTAATTTAAGTGGAATAAAACATAAAACTCTGTAGTACTTTTTCATTTCAGTGACTAGGTACTAGTACATATTTGGAAAATTGGGAAGGGGGTCAAGGAAGAGAGTTAAAAAAAATTATTTTAATATTTCATACATAAGTTGCAGATTCATTTTTGCACTAGCACATTACAATACTTTTGAGTCATAATTTTTTTTTTATGTATTTATTTTAATTGCTAGAAATTGTCAGAGCCATGTACATTTTTACATTATGTTTACGTTCCAGGTGGACTACAATTGTGCGTTGTAAGCAATGAGCATCTAAATGTACTGTAGTGATGATGGAAGTACCAGTTTACAAAGACAGATAGGTAGGTTATGCTCTGAATGCCAGTGGACATATTTCATAGTGTGGAAAGGCTGTTCACTCATCGTGCTTCCTCAATTTGACTACATATTACAAATGCATATGCATTGGACATAATTATGAAGAATCGGGACTTCTCTGAAGAAAATGTCCAAAAAAATGTGAAAGTTGTACATATTTGTCTTTTGCAGTAAGATCCTTGTCTCGAAAATCCCTCGTAGGCACCTGATCACTTGGCATTGTCTGGCTGGAGGGTGTATGCTGCGACCCACCAGTGGGGGACACAATGGTGTTTCTGTGGATGTGTTGGTGTTGTTGACGTCATTGTCCGATGTGCCATGAAGAGTGGGCAAGATAGTACTCTCTCGAGGAATTGGGATACGGCCATAGAGGAATATGGAAGAACATCCTGCTAATATGGTACAATATACATTTTTTAAACACAATATATGAACCAAATTACAAGAAGCTGGTTTCTTTTACCATGGTACAGTATGTACCATTCTTGTGTGTATTGAGCTGCAAAGAAAATTTTAAAAAATTGTGGACATGTAGACTTATTCAAGGAAAGTAAAATGCGAGCAATCTTTTGTTTTCCAGTATCTTTTCCATCAGAGAAATAATGCTGAAGGCTCACAGAGGACACATCTCAACTCACTAAAGTGAGCCTGTGTCAGAGAGCACACTTTCAAGTTAGGGAACGGCCTAAATCCCACAAAGTCAAACTAAACATAGCAGGATGTTCTACCATGTTCCTTTAAATCCCACAAAGCCAAACTGAACAAAAGTGAGGCGAACGACACAAATAAACAAAGTTATTTCAATATGTTGTAATATAAGTGTAAATATAGACTTTGGGGCTTGCAGACCGAAATCCGTGTACTCGTGCATGCGAACAACACAAATAAACAAAGTTATTTCAATATGTTTTAATATAAGTGTAAATATAGATTTTGGGGCTTGCAGACCAAAATCCGTGTGCTCGTGCATCTTTTGAAATTTCACCATCTGGCAATGTGCGGAAGTGCCAGTGCGTCGAGAGTGAAAAATGGTTAAATTTCACTGTGCACGTGTCCGATTTCTGAGCTGCATCCTATGTTTGGCGTTGTCGGTTTTGAGTACTTGGTAAAGCCCAGTATTATACACCATTTTTTTGGTGCTGGTTTCACGTTTTTCGGAAAAGCCCATGATTCTCATAATTATATAAATGTACGCGTATTTTATCTCACAATATAATACTGCTATTAATTACAAGTACCTTTCATCCAAATCATCAGACATCTTCACACAAAAATTACTCCCTTCCGAATCACTTCCCTTTTCTAGCTGCCGACAGATCTAGTTGCAGCTCCAGTAGTCACAACAAAATTTCGAGTCGACAGACGACAATACATATACCACAGATAACAAACACAACAAAAAGGGTGGAAAACAACGAGCTGTATAGTGAAGGAAATGTCTTTAAATAAAGACTAAAAAAAACAGTCCACTATTTTCATTTACTTCAAAATAAAGGACCGTGATAAGGTGAACACAATAAGGAATAAAAGGCATACGTAAACAAAATAATCGACAAATAAAATATAAATAGAGAATTTCACGCACTTGCTGGATAGAAATAAAATCTAATTCGGAGATTTTGATTTGTAATTTTAAAGATGGCACTAAACAAACCAATTGGAAATGGTGTAGTGATGTGTTATGAAAGTTAAATAGTGAGGAATTATGTTGATATCAAAACAGTCTGCATGTTTGAGATTGTAGCGTATAAGTCTATGCATGAGAGCATGTAAGCGATTTATGTATTTAATTAATTCAGTGCTAGGAAATATTAAAAGTGCAATGGACTTGTGTTTCGGCTTTAAACTGCAATGAAAATAATTTATACATTACAGCAGTCTGGCATCAAACCACAAAGTTTATTAATTGACCTTGTAATCAAAATCATTATTTTCGTGTACTGAGACAGACGTGGAAATTATATTTTGTGGGTGCTCACAGAAAGCAGGTGCCGGTAAATGTAAATAGATAGTCACGATAATGTAAAGAAGAGAAGCTTATTTAAAAAAATTCAGAAAATGGTATAAATCCACTCTATTATAAATACAGAACACAGATTTTATGAGGCGCATTAATATTTCACCTGAAGAGGAAGGGTATAAGTTGTAGGAAAATTGAGGGGTAAAAATTTATAAGGAAACTTTACATATTTTGTATCTTTTTAACCCCACAATTTCCCTGATCTACATTGCCATCCCCACTATCAATTTAGGTGTTTGTATGGGTTTGGTTATGTCATTTTGACAATTCATGTATATATTTACATGTGTAAATACCCAGGCTGCGCCAGATGCCGTCAGGCGACGTCAATGTTTATGCCGCTCCTCTAAACCTCGGGGTTGCGGGACGTCCGCCCAGTTCCAAACTCCTCGCCGTTGAAGTTGAAGTGATGACATCTGCCTTATGGCCTATTGCTCCAGATGAATGTGGTATTACTACACAATAGCCAGTCGATCGAATATTCACCATTGTTAATGTTGGCAGGAAAAAATCTCCTACACATTACACACGCATATGTGGGCTGTCAAGGCATCCCACACGCCAATACAATGCGAAACAAAACTCAGAACACTCGCGGATAAATGGAACTTACGTAAATTGAATGAGCGGGTATTGTATGGGCTCGTCCCCTGACATGCATACTGCGACATACGTAAATAACATAGTGAAAGTTAACACACATGTATTTATTATAGTAAACTATATCCTGGTGTCTGCCATGTAACCCCAGCACTAAGACTGTTTGTATGGCCGTAGAATACACCGCCCACAGCAGGGCTGTGCACGCTACTGGTGTGGAATGTTCACCCGGTCACCGGAGCGTCCTGCCTGTGCAGGTGGTTGCCATAGCAACATATGACACAGCAAAGGAAATAATTAGGTCCGTGTATTGAACTGGAACATTTCAAGCCTAATTAAAAGACTTTATTGTGTTGACCATTTAAATGTTTATGTTTGTTTTTCCAAGTGTTGTTATATTTTGTTGTGTTTGCAAGGTAACTTGTATTTATTTGTTTTCATCTTCTGCAGAGTGTTTTTTCCATCCCAGTTCACGAGTGCTACGTAGTACGAATATTTGCATTTGTTTTCACATGTTTAATTATTTTCTTTCATTAACGCAAGTGTCAATAATGCAAGTCATCTCAGAAAGTAGTCCCATTTCGGTGGCAGAGCAAGCCGCAGCGAGCCCCCAGGTCAGGCAGGAGAGTGAGTCAGCTAGGAGCAAGTCAGGGAGGTGGAGTGTGTGTGTTAGGCTTCTTGTTTCCTACATACGCCGGGCGACCATCCCTCAGAGAAGGGTTGTAATTTTAATGTAATAAATAACTTGTTTTAAGTCAGTTCTTTATTCACGACCATGTAAGCATTTCAGGGGACGGGCCCTAATATTTCCTATTAAATTAGCTTATAAGTTCTCATTTCCAGTATAATCAGTTTTGTTCCGATAGGCATTGGCCTGTGGGAGTCCCTGGCAACCCACATAAGCGAATGTTATGATTAGGAGGTTTTCCTGCCAATGCCAACAATGGTGTATAGCCGGCCGACCGGCTATCATTTAGGAAACAATCTTCATCCGTAGCAATAATCTGCAGGTGGATGACAACAATTCAGCAGCCATGGCAAGAAGTTTTGGTCCCATGTAGACGGCCCTCGACTCTGAGGTTAATAGGAGCTGCATCATCTTTGATGTTGCCTCACGGCATCTAGCGCACTGGGTATATTTATTCCTTTCCTATCACCATCACTGCTCCAGAAAAAAAACCGTTCCAATCTTTACTGGCATCTGTTGTGCATCAAGTAGTTTGCCCAAGTGGGGCCAGTCTCCTACTGACAAATTAACTCCCGAGAAATTATCTCCAAGATTTTCTTCGAATTTCCACAATCTTACTGAATTCCCCTGAAATATTAATTTTTCCCTCCATTTTCATACCCACAACAGTGTGAGGACAGCCACAAGGATGCAACAAGGCCAACTGCAGCATCAGGATGCCTATGAAATGCTACACAAATGCTTTGGATAATTGTTAACATTGTCAAAAATTAGCAGATGATGTCACACCGGGAGCGATGCCACACTACTTGGAGGGAGGGCAGCAGTGAAGAAGAAGCAACAGGGTACAGGCTACCTCCCCCGGCCGCCCAGCAGTCACCGCCACCAACCACCAACTGGACCCCTTGTGCCCATCGCGCATCAGCTGTGGCATCGGGTTATCAACACTGGAAGGGCAGACCAGCCACACCACGAGAGAGGAGGGCAACCCCTCTTCACAACCCGCTATTCTGTGCCAGTCACACGTCTCCTGTGCATAAGTGTTTGCAGACAAACAAACCATGGCTGGCAGGATGACTTACAGTGCACCGGCACTGTGGTGTCCTGAATGTTTACGTGCTATGGTAACTGATGAACACTCACAAAATTTTTAACAGTCCCAATTTCCAATGGCGTCCCAAAAAAACCCAACAGAAAATATCCGTGCTAGTGACAACCACATAACAAAAGACAGTTGCAGTGAAACAGTGCCGGATAGTTCAATTTCCGTAACAAGAGTAAAGTCTAGACACAAACATTTTCCAACTCGCAATTTTCCAAATTACTGTGATAATTTTCTCTGTAATGGACAGGGTACAATACAATTTCAGTGTGAACAGTATGAAGTGAAATATCACAAAGAATGCCTCAGTGTCACAGAACAGAATTCAGTTGCAGGGTTCACATTTGTTTGTTTGTCGTGTCACACAATGTCAAGTAAGTTCTGACAGTGCATAGTTCACGTGCAAACAAAAACCACAGACATCCCACATAAAAAGGTGTTGGACATATTGGGGCAATGGGACAATGATGTGGTGGTAATATGAAATGCAAATTTTTCGCAAATAACAGTGGCACTGGACATTAACAATGTGTCAGGTGTAGTGGCGTAAGGCAGAGGAGATGAAGGACAGCAGAATAGGGGAGGAGAGCAGAGTGTAGCCGAAACGACACATCGCAAGTGTAAACAAATCTTCGCCACCCGAATCTAACCCAACAATCATGCCCCATGTATACCAACCGCCCATGCCATTTTTCCTGCCACTCCATACTAACCACTTTTTTAAATTTTCCATACATAACAATAACGCAACAAACAACAGGCATGGAAAACACAGTCAAAAGCGGAACCACGGAACCCACCCAAACCTCACATCCACCAGGACCGTTCGCAGCGAAGCGACTATCAAAATTTCAAACATTGCCCACAAGTGCAGAGCCTGTAGCGGAAGATCAGGCAGCTTTTGTGGAAGATTGTGTATCACTTCCCACGAGATACGGCATCAGCTGTGACGAATAGGCCTGCTGCGTAGTAGCGCAACTCTCCAGAAGTGCATGTTCTTGATAGGTCTCACTCAGCCACTACGGACTTCAGAGGGAGGAGTTTCGACGTGCAATCCACTGCAGGTTTCGAGGAGTTTTCACATCTATACGGGCCCAGAGCAGGTTGGTCTGGAAAGCCAGCAGTTGGGTGAGTCTTTAACAGCTTTAATGACATGTAAAAATCAACTTATCAAATACATAATCAGAATTTGCCAGAATGTGAAAATTTGGAATTAATTGCAGAAACGCCTCCACCAGAGTTTAGAATAGCTATAATACTTTTGTTGAATGGGACACTTGAAGACTTAATGCATGCCTCAATTATTCTAGAGAGAATGCATGAAACAACCCACGAGGAAGAAAATGGAGCTAATGGCGCCATGAGCCAAAAGACGAAAAAGTGAACAAACCTAACTCTGGCATATCACGTTAACTTTCAACCACACTCTATTAGTCATAGTGCACCAATTCATGGCAAACAGTACAATATTACACAGTATGGAAAGTGGAATTGGGCACAAGCGCATGGAAGCATGTACAAGCAAGAGCAGCAGAGTACCGGAGCAACAGGAATGAGTTGTCAGAGACCACCATATCGAGGTGGACCAGGAAATAGTAATCAGCAACTGCAAGAATGGAATACAGATTTTCCACCTCGTTATCCATACAGGTATTGTCCATAGCTGAAGTATCATTGGCATAGCAAATGCCCAAACAATCCGCACACGAAAGAAATCAGGCAAGCTGCAGCACATAAGCAGTAGGGGAACAGGTTGTAGGGGTGAAAGGGCCGGATGCTACCAACACCCTGCCAACAAAAATTCAGAAAACACCAGACACAAAATTAACTCCACAACAAGCACTCATACAAAAATATAGCAGCAATCATACACTATTCATACTTATCCTAGTTACCATTAACGGTCAGTTGTCGCATGCATTAACTGCCACTTCAGCTTCACACAAATTTATACAACAGCACTTTGTACACAAGCAGGATGTGATGTCTGCACACCACGCAATTCGGTTGGCCACGAACCAGCAATGCAGTATGGCCGTAGGACAGGCTGTAGTGACAGTTCAAGTACGCGAAATTTAAACAAACACAACTGTTATTGTTATTCCAGAAATACATGAGGAAGCTATTTTGGGTATACCTTTATTAACCAAAAGAACACAATAGTAAAACCAGCTGCAAGAAGGATACATATTGGCATGAAAGAAGCCGTACGGTGTACAATTTGGATCGCCGCACGACGAGTAGTCTACCCGAGATCAAGTTAAGGGATTTCGACAATCAGGTCCCATGTGAGTACCAGACCGCATTTCAGCATGTACTTGATGAGCACCGTGGTGTATTCGGAGGGAGTCATGCACTGAAATGTACAACCATAGCAGAAAACGCAATACCCCTTGTAGACAAAAGGCCGGTTTACATTAGTCTGCAGGACTACTTACCTCACCAAATGTGGATAATCAAAAGCAAATACAGGAAATGCTTGATGATGGCATGATAGAGCCTACAGACAGCCCATTCAATTCCATAATTATGTTAGCTCCAAAGAAGGATAAGTCCTTAGCAGTTCCCTGGTTATAAGGAAGTGCAGTAAAACCAGCGACTTACTGACGAAAACCTGCACCTGGAATTGGAGTTTAAATCATGGCCGCCAGCTCTTGCAGGAGGGGGTTGAGGGTGGGTGGGGAGGTGGTTAGGGTAGATTGAAAGCTCTCATCAGTGCAGCCAACTCTGATGACAGCTTTGTTGTTGAAGAATCTGAGGATATATTCGATGCAGGCACTCGCTGTTTGATGGAACTGCGGCCTGGGAAGGTCGATACTTTTGCCATCTCCACACTCCGGGTGACGGACGAAGCTGCCACTCACAGCGAGACTCCACCATCGCCGCAACCGCAATCCTGCAGCACATCGCGTGGCTGCGTAGGAGGTGTTTCGTCCAGACGAATTTTCTTCCCCGTTGAAACCAGCTACCTTTCTCACTCATCGTTGGCAGACAAGTGACACCTTTCACTTCTAAGCAGCAGCCAACAACGTGTATTGATAAAAATTCCGAGTTGTGTTGCCACCGACTAAAGTTCCCCACGTCTAGCCGTTAATCCCTGCAGATTTTCGATACCAACAGCTGTCCTCATAGGCTTCTGGTCCGGCAGCCTTCCCACTCCACCACTGTACAGCCACTCCGATGCCTCAGCGCCATTTGGTCCACAGTCTGGTATTTAATTTTTTTTTTCAGCCACCGCAGGTAAAATAAACCTGGGATCCCTTATTCGCCTACAAATGTATGCTCCTTGTAGCAGGTGGTCGCTGCTGCTGTTCTAAGATGGGCACATAGCAGACCATAGCTTACCATCATCGAATAGGGTTTCATTACTAACACTCCATGAACTAGCACATCTCGGATCCTGCCGTCATCGAAAAGACAGTGTGGCTTCCTTGAGCAATGTGCACACCCCAGAGCCAGCAAGGACTCTCTGGCCAATTGCAGTCTCTCTTCCTCATGATTAGCTGAGGTGGTCTGCCAATCCTGAGGAGTCTACGACCTCTCAAGGATTGGCCAACCAGCTCAGCCAATCAGGATGAAGACAGTATGAGATTGGACGAAGAGCCCATACAACTAGGAAACAGCCCTCTAATAATCAGAATGTATAAGAGCTTCTTCATTCGGGTATTGTTCCCTGATGATGGCAGCTGCAACGACTGCCGAAATGTTATAGAAGTAATCCACGATGCGGCTCAAACCCAGAAGAATAGAAATTGACGACAATGACTGCAAAAGTCTGCGATCTATTTTAAGTTAAAATATTTTATACCTGAGCAATATGTGAACACATGTTAAAGACGTAGTTGTCCATAATTCTAACCACTCATCTACAACCATCTCTAACATTCTTGCAGTATAACTTTTGTAATTCTATTGCAGTCACATAAGCAACCTTTACAGTTTTTATTAAAGCTAATGTATTATAACCCATTTCTGGTAACAACAGTCCCACAGACTTCTAGTATTCTCATTTGTCGCGATATTAGTTACACTGGCTATATTATAACCATGAACTCCTGGTTATGTGCCATTCGAGTGTTTACCTTTAACGTGGGAACATGTCATTTGACAGTGTGCTTTAGATAGTAACATCATCAGCAGCAAAATATATGTAAACGCCCCGCCCACTTATGTTACTTCTAGTGTACATATTTTCCTCTGCCTCACAGGCTAATGTTAATACCAGAGTACGTTAATTTTATCTGCCTATTTATACAATGTTATTATTAGCTATGTAATACTGTCGGGGTTTCTTTCAGTGTGGATGAAAATGACAAGAAACATGAATGTGAAGGACCATTACAAACTATTGGTACAGTTATCAATGGAAGAATCACATGCTAGTGAGGATGTTATGGTTCCGATGACTAGTATTTTCATACGGATGAGGTTTTGTGATGTTCCAGTCATGAGCCAGACTCGGAAACTAACTCTGATGACAGTCACATGTGGAAAATTCTGCTGAACAAAAAACTGAACATAGTATTGTTACTGAATCCAGTGAAAGTGAAAATAACTGTAATAATAATGTTGTAGAATCGCGCAATGGACATGTGTATTATGGTAAAAATAAGTGTATTACTTGGAAGGTGTAAGAACCAGCTAGCCACAAAGTAAGCAGACACAATGTAGTAAAAGTGAAATTATCAGCATTGTAAGGTGCTGCTGAGAACTTGAATAAACACTCCGATGTAATTGAAGTGTGGCAGTTATTTCTGAGTTGTGAGGTTATTTCTGAAATTGTATTACATACGAACACTCATTAGCACACTTACGGAATAATCTAAAAATACTTGTTATCTGTATTTCAAAGACACTGATTATGATGAAATTGAAGCATTGACTGGTTTGATGATAATCTGCGACATTTTCAAATCAGGACGAGAGAATCTTAAATCACTTTTCTCTACAGATACCCTCGGGCGTCCGATTTTTCGAGGTGTGATGTCTATTAAGAGATGCCAAGTCCTTTTGTTGATATTGAGATTTGACATTCCTTCTCAAGATTGGAGAGTGTAAAAGAAGATCCAGTTGCAGCTATTTCTTTCATTTTCAAGAAACTGGTTTCTAATTCTCAGGAATTGTACAACATTGGAGAACATTCTTGTGTAGACGAAACACTTATACCTTTTAGAGTTACGTGCTGTTTTCGTATGTACACACTTAATAAACCAGCAAAGTATAGTATAAATTTAATGTGCCTTACTGATGTGCACAACTCTTACTTACTGAATTCCTACATAGTGGGAAAGAATAGTGATGGAATGACTTTGTCCGATGAGGTAAGGAAGTTGACAAAATTAACACAGTCTGTTCTTCCCTTCGCTGTACTAATATAGGGCGTTAACATCAATATTACAACAGATGATTGGTTCTCTTTTGTAGAGTTGGTCAGTGAACTGGGAAGGAGACAATTCACCAACACTGGGTCATTGAAGAAGAACAAAACAGATGTTCCTAAACAATTTCACTTACCAAAACTATAGACATTGGTTCTTCGATGTATGACATCATAGAATATATGACTCTGTTGCCCCACATACCAACAAAATCTAAATGAGAGCTTTAAGAATCATAAATGCACCATTCGCAATATACAGATGCCACTAGTAATAAACCAGGAATAATATTCTTTTATAATGCCACCAAATCTGGCATTGACACAATGGATCAGTTATGTGCCAATTACGTGCCAAATCTGGGAACCAAGAGGTGGCCCTGAGCAATGTTCTGCTACATGATTTCAATAATCTGTGCAACAGCAGATATAATACACACATCCATACATGGGACGATGACATTTGCAAATTGTAATCTTATGAAGCTACTGGCAAACAGTCTAATAAAGAAACACATGACAAAATGACTGCAGATTCCAAATTCGCCATCAGAAATAAGGTAAATAATAACAGATACTTTCCTGAGCTATGGACAGGATGGTGGAAGAAAAAACAGAGAAAATTGTCGGCTTGTACAAAAGAAAAGCTTGCCGTTATTGTCCCTATGTAAAGCACAAAATTACTTATTGCAAGTGCATCAAATGTGAAATACCGAATTGTTTGGAGTGTTCTGAAATACTGTTCATGAGTGTGTATAGAAACTGTAAATTTCTGTTCTCAGTGGTATTTTTATATCAGTATTCGCAGTGTGCAAAATGAAAGAAAGACTTATAGCAATGCGAACGGAATTTTGAAAACTATAAAATAATCTTTTTTGTAAATCCCAATTGTTTCTGTGTTGCTTGGAGATAGATGTCTGTTCTCAGTGGTTATCGTATGTGGGCATTCGCTATGTGCAGAATGAACGACATAGTTATGGCAATGTGAAAAGAATTTTGAAAACTTTAAATTGAAAGTTTTATTAACTATATACTTTAAATATTTCTTTATAACTAAAACATTAATGTAACACTGTAAATTTCTGTTCTTAGTGGTAATCGTATGTGGGTATTCGCAACGTTCAGAATGAAAGACATACCTATGGCAAAGTTAACAGAATATTTATAACTTGAAAGACAATTTTTAATTATATAAATCTTAATTGTTTCTGTCTAACTGGTACATTAGTGTCTTAGTGTTGGCCTTAATGATAAATAATTTACAATATTTTTTTATTTAGATCGTGCAATAAACATCTGAAAGTAGCCTGACCGACTAAAGTTACCATTACCATTACTGAAAACATGTTAACAGATATGACCGCTAGTAGTCCCCGGGTCGTGTGTGTTGCAATATATTTGTTAAAGGGTTGCCTGTCCGCAGGCATGGAAACATCACTCAAACTTTACAGGATCTTATCACAGAAACAGTTAGTCCGAGCGAGTTCGAACAATAGTACCTTTTTTGTTTGTTTGTTGTGACATGCCAATTATTACTCAGCCTAGACACGTTTCTTATTACGTATAGTTACATAATTACATGCATAATAATGGTGGCAAACCCCAGTTTTCCAATGACAGATTTTGGATGAGAGTATACATTAGTTCACCATGTGTGTATATCCAATGCAAAAGAACGGAATTCATATGTTGAATGTTCCATCTCAAATGGTTTTTGCTTTATTGTCACCTACCATGCTCCTCATCTTCACTTTCATGGGTGATTTACACTCCTACTCTTCCTAATAAAGGGGTGGCTCCTATGCTCGTTCTTCTTGTTTTCAGCCTGGCTACCATGGGCCATGAGCTAATTCGCAATTTACAATCTACCCTGTATGTCAGATTACCCGCACATGCATCATATCTTTTCTTCATAATTTGTCTTATCTTCTTCCAACATGTTGAGGGGTGTCGTTGTTTTGCTTAAACAGAAGAAAATGATACGAGAAAAACTTGAACAAGAAATGTGAACAATGAAATGTTATACAGTAATTTGTTAATTTTTTAAGTTTAGCTATTCATCTAGACTATAGAATGCAGATTTAGTAAAAAAAATTTGTTTTTTTTTTTAAAGAATATTTTGTTAGAGAAGCTAATTTCTTGAAGGTGTTGTGGGAACTTTTAAAAAAATTGGCTATCGAGGTAAGATGGCCCTTACTGGACAAGTTTTCAGTTAATTAAAGCCGCATGTAAGTGTTTTTTATTCTAATGTCATTTTTATGAAAGGACTCATTTTTTATAAATAAGTGACTGGTTTACGACATGAAAATAAATACTATAAACATGTATTCACATTAACATTTTAAAATATCTGAGCTCTTGAAAACATGTCTACGTGAGTCTGATTTTCTTTTGCCATTAGTTATTGTTAGGAGCTGTAAGGATAAGAAATTGCAAAATAAAACCAGACTGTGAAACACTTTTTTGCTGTCAATGGAATTACCTTAACAAATCATACCATAACACTCGTGATGGGAAATATAGTTCACTAGAATGAACAAGGTCGTTCCGAACTAGTCACATTTGAGAACAGTTCATGGGGAACCATTATTTTGAACTATATAGGTCACAGTCGAATGATCATGCGTACACAGAATTACCTATCCAGTTCTCGGGCCGAGGTACAGAAAAATACCTGTTTCCTTTGTCACAGTTCCATTTCCCCTCCCCAGAAGAATCTAAGTAAGCATGAAATGGAAAGAGAAAAAATTAAGTGATGTTCAATAATTAATTGCTAATGAATTAGTGCTTTATTATGTATAGTACCTGATCGATTTGCTACTCATGTCACTATTGAACTAGGTAGGTTTGCTTTGCGATCCCTACAGTTCGAGGCAGTTCTGAACGAGCTAAAACAAAGTTACTGATATACATAGGCAGATTGATAAGTATGCACGTTGCGATGTGGCCAGTCATGAATGGGGGTTAGCCAGAGGTGGGAAAGCTGCAGGGAGCGACGAACGACAGAGCATGCGCACTATGGCGCGCCTGGCATAGTTGCTGGTACTAAGAGACTGACTGACCAATATCAGAAGAGGTTAGTTCTTTTATGTCGTGGTGAACTATGCACCTAGATATTTTTCAAGGTCAGTTCAAAATGAACTACCCATCACTACATAACACAAAATATGCAAAATATACCATTTATGTTGTATTATTGTTCAAGACCTCTGCAACACACTGCAGAGCGAAACAGGCTGAACTTAGTTTTGGTAATATATATGCAATGTGAGATTTCCTGTTAAGTATATTTTCTACTTTTAATCCAAGAAACTAAATCACTTTGGTTTCATTAATTTTTCTCTGATACTGCTAACATATGAAGTAATGTTTTTTCTGTTCTTTGTGAGGAAATTCATAAGATAAGTTTTATCTAGGTTGAGATTTAATTTGTTTGCAGTAAACCATTAATTTAGCTCTGTAAATGTTGTGTCCGTTTGTTGTGTAAGGTAGTTTACTGAGTCTCCAGAGACTAGGATGCTAGTATCATCTGCAAATAAAATTGGAGAAGTTTCTGGTGTTAAGGCACATGGAAGGTCATTTATATAAACTAGAAAGAGTAGGGGGCCTAAAATTGATCCTTGTGGGACCCCATGTTTGATTTTTCTTGGTACAGAGTAGAATGAAAGGTATGAGTTTATTAATTTATTTGGTGTACTTGAGACTCCATAAAACCTTAATTTTTCTATAATTATGTGTGATTTACACAGTCAAATGCTTTAGTGAGGTCACAAAATATTCCAATTGATGGCATCTTTTTATCAAGTGTATTAAGAATGCTATTTGTTAGTTTGAAAATTGCATAATTTGTTGACATGTTTCTCTCAAACCCAAACTGTAAATGTCGTCAGATTTTGTGATTCTCCAAATGTAGCAGCAACCTCCTGTAAATTAGTTTTTCAATTACTTTTGAAAATAATGTAAGAAGTGAGAATGGTCTATAATTGTTTACTTTGGTCTTGTCTCCTTTCTTGCACAATGTCGTAACCATAGCCCATTTGAGTCTGTCTGGAAACAATCATGTGTTGAAGATATCATTACAAATATGCCTTAATGGAAAACTGATTTCAAAAGCATATTTCTTTATTAAGCTAAAGCTAATGCCATGATAGCTACTAGATAATTTTGGTTGCAAAGAATGAATTATTTTCTCCACTTCTTTTCGAGTTATGTTTGCAAAATATATAGCAGGGTATTCTGTACCCTGTAGTGTAGTAATATGGTTTATAACTTGTTTAATGTTTTTGTTAATCATGTTTTCTATGGTATTAAAGTAGTATGAATTAACTATTTCTGCGACAACTTTAGGGTCTGAGGATATGAAGTCATTTTCTTTTAGGTTTACAACAGTGCATTGCTGTGTTGTTCTTCCTATCGTGATTTTTTTACAATATTCCTTGTGGTTTTTTTTTTTTATAATTCTTAATAGGCTTACAGAAAAAAGCATCCTTTTTTGAAGATTTTATAACCTTACTCAAAATTATACAGTATTTCCTGTAGTGATTCGTTGTACCAGGGTTGCTGCTGGTCCTGGTGGCCTTGTGCAGTTTTCTTTTATTTTTGCAGAAAATTTTTATTCCTTTAGAGAGCCATAAATTTTTCTTTGGATTTGTATTGCTGTGGGTCAGTCGGGATGGGAAACAATTTTCGAAACAATGGAGAACTTGGTTAAGAAAAGAGTTAAATTTTTAATTGGCTTCGGTACAAGTATACAATGTTGACCGTTGCTCCCTGCTGAACTCACTTATCATTTGTAACACATTTTCCAGCGAAAAATTTCTCATTTTCTTATAAGAAATGCTTTTGGAGGATACTTTTATGGAAGACATAACTAATATTTGTGCATCATGATCTGATAAACCATTTATTATTGGGATATAGTGGCACTCTGCAACTGCATTT
Source organism: Dryococelus australis (assembly GCA_029891345.1). NCBI lineage: Eukaryota > Metazoa > Arthropoda > Insecta > Phasmatodea > Phasmatidae > Dryococelus > Dryococelus australis. The sequence goes on from CM056996.1 coordinate 150,814,618, forward strand.
CTATCAATGAAAATGTTACCAATTGCTGTCTGACTGGTTCCTTCTATTCTGGTAGCAAAATTTTCTACAGATTTAAGGTTGAAGGTACCGTTAGACTATCGTGTTCAGTTATTTGGTTGTTTTCTTATAATAATCAATGTTAAAGTCTCCACAGAGAATAATTTCTAGATTGGCTCTGTAAATGGCTTTAAGATTTGTTTCAAGAAATTGACGGCAGGTTTTAGCTGGACCATGATGAATTATGATGGATGTGAATAGGATCGGTACTCTTTGGTGAGTTGCCAGAGTAGGTAGCCAGTTTGCGAGGGTGGGGGGAGGAGTGTAGGGTGTGTGGTCTTGGACAGGTTTTGGGGACCTCGGTGTTGCATCGATAGCGAATGTGTGTCGCACCCTCTGTGTACAGAGCAGGACTCCTTCTAGCCGAAAACATGCTCTGGGTTGGGGGGGAACAGGGGTGCATGGTCTAGTATAGATACTCTATTTGCGGGCAAAGATGCCATCTGGTCAAGGATAGTGCAGGGGGACGGGGGCTGCAACCAGGACCAATGTGGTCATTTCTAGCTGCCCGGTGCCATGTTAGTTTGATGCGAAACCTCACTCTGGATACATGTAGACATCGGTCTCTATTCTGAAGCATCTATTCATCGGTCGCAGCGTTCTGCCGGGGTCCCATGCAATAATCGAAGGGGCAGGCAGTTAGTGAAATTCACCTCTCGTTAAGCGGATATAGTGCATCCATTATTTTTAAATAATTTATAAGAGTTAATTGTGAACCCTGATTCTGAGCTTGGCTGACGAAACTTTATAGGATTTTCAACTATCATTTTGTTAACTAGGGCTATGAATTTCACAGTCTTAAAGGAAATTTGTAGTATGTTCGTTATTTTTAATAATTTTTTCTTCCAGAAAGTTTGATTGCTTGTTAAAATAACAAAACATTTCTATAAAGTGTTACAGGATTACGCTTTGCGGGATTAAGTACTTCTTCACACCATCCGAGTCTCCCTACACTTCAATGCAAATTTGTCTTAAAAGTTCATTCTTCTTACAATAGTGAAATTTTAGATTTTAAAAAATCTGGGTTTTTTTTTTTTCATTACGTGAAATGCTCAGGAAGATGTGATTAAATTGTTCGTCATTAATGGTAGCTTGGTAGAGGGATAGATTATCTAATTCATAAACAGGATATTTTTATTGATTTGTGATTTTATTTCAACTCATCTGCAAGCTCCACGTCTCATTCAAAGACTGACCTTCCAGCCGGATAGATTTCGGCCACGCTTATAAGTCTCCACACGTCATACACTGCAGTCATTGCTTCACTGAGCTGCAGCTGACCAGACATGTTTTGGGAGAGGTGCTTGTGCAATTTCATTTCGTGTTTTTTTTAAGTTCACTGGTGTTATTTATATATTAGTGCGTGCATGGTAAACATAATTTTTATCCATTTGTCATGTAAATCGTATTCACATCTCTTTTAGTTCATTTCTGTGTTTTTCAGCTCAGTCTATAATCAGACGTAGGCCAACGCACATGCAGGTTCTGTTTGCTCTCAACACCTTGTTCAGCTAATAATTCGATGTAAGTGGTATATCCAAGTTAGTATTGCAGCGACATCCAGAGTGAATGGAAGTATATTAAAATCACTGACTGTTAAACATTTTCTTTAAACGCGTATTAATTAAAAATTTATTTTAATCTGTAGATTCCTTTTAACATGTTCCTCTGCGCATGTTATCTACGGGATTCGCCAAGATTTTATCTCGATCTGTTGCCTGCCAAGCAGCTCTCGAAACAGTTTATATGAGTCCGCACATCCTATACTGACGTCATTCATTCACCAGTCTCACAGGCAGACAGACGTGTTATGGGAGAGATACTTGTGAGATTTTATTTATAAAAAAGATAACTGGGTTCTGTAATCTATTTACTGATAGTCACATACTTCTGTTGGTCAGCCGTTTAATTTATATATTGATAGGGTCATTTTTGCTTTGTTGTAGATCGTTAAGTAATTTTCTTTAGGACACCTGGAGACACATGTAGTTGTGATCATTTAGCACTTGTTTCTTTATGAAACCATGTTATTCACGTAGTTATATTCGTTATACTTCTTTCTTGTGTTATTTATATATGTTGATAGGTAAAACTAGATTGAAATATATTTCCATTATATTACTTTAAATACTCCGAAATTTCTCTCGTGTGTAACATCACTGGTTAAATTGCATTCGGAAACAGTCATCGTCTATTTAATCGTTTATACTTAATTTCTTCTTTTTGCCATTACTAACATTCACGACGTAAATCGTATATTTCACTGTCGCCTATCTCCCAACACCCTCTACAAGCAATATCCCACGCCAAACAAAAAAAAAAAAAAACAACTCATGCCACTCTTGCACAAAACCCAACACATATATACCATGTCCCCAACACATCAAAACTCAGCCAAACGCCAGTCGTCATACTGACAACATCTACCAGAGCTGCTCCCCGTCCCAAAAAAAGAAAAAAGAAAATACATAACCACACAAAAGAAAATTTCCAACAAAGAAATTTGATAAAACTTTTTCATCAAACTTATATGATCAAATATCTTTAATTACATTTTATCGGATTAAGATCGCATTAATAATTAATAGCACTGGATTAAAAAATTCCATCAGATTAAAATCGGATTACAGATAAACAATTCCAATCAATTTGATATCAAAGGATTAATCCGATTAATCAAAAGTGAAGTAGAATTCCCCAGACCCTACTACTACTTCTAATAATCAAAGGAACACTGAAGTTGCACATATAATATTGAAATGTAGGTGACGCAGAATATTTTTCACAAAAATCGGGTGAACCTACTAATTACACATTGAAAGCATACATAAGACATCCTAAAATAGATTCCGGTCTTCAGAACATTTCTATATTGTTTGATACACTGCATATTTGTAAGCATGATATTTTTACAAACTTTCGACATAAACAAGCAATCGACAAGTCTATTAATGTTTAAAGTAAATATAAATGCCGTATTCTAAATCGTTATATTACTCTGTCGTAGTTTAAAAAGTGCATGTAAATTATCGCTGGATTTATAGCCAGCACAAATAAGAAGTTACTTATTTAAATCATGAGTTTACTTTGCTCACTGTGGGTACGATTAATTTTTAAATAATTTCTTAAAAGATTTGTATTTAGGTAGTACTTGTCGCCTCATTGAAACAATATCATTAGTGGTGAAACCAGAAACAAATGCAACAGTAGTGAGACAATTACAAATACACACAAGCCTTACCTGGGACTCGAACCCAGAAAACCACATACTATCAGTTAGTGTGCAATCAAACTACATTACGAAGGTCGATTCAAGCGTCAACTTCGAATTTAATCAGTCTAATGTTGCGAATTATAGGGTTGAGTAACCTTGAATATTCACAGTATCATCATTTTGAAAATACGTTACTGACCCACTTAAAACACTTAAGTTTACATGCCCTACTATTCAACTACTTGTGTGCATAATTTGGTAAATGCAGGTTTATTAGTACATGTGATATGAAATAAAACCACCATGTTTTTCATGTGACGATCTTCATATATGGTGGACAAAAATGTTAAGTATTAGCACATCGATAATTGTATACTACCAGTATATAAAGTAATACTAAAATCGAATGCATGAATTCATAGATATAGCACACAAACCTAAAATTAATTTATAGCCACCATTCTGAACATGTCTGACACACGGAAAAAATTCATATAGTTATATGTCCTACCACAATACCAGTTCTTCGCCAAATTTTGGTATGAATCGGTTGATTGTTATGTTGATTCTAGTTCTATTATAAGTACTTTTGTATAAATATAAATGTTTGGAGTTATTATCTACTGCACATTGTAAGTCTTTCTGGTTTTGTAGTAGCCAACCGAGGTTGGCAACATGGGTACATGGCAAAGGCAATGATTAAAGATGGATCTGAACTGGAACGTATTGTGTGTAATAGATTATTTATAATCTGATGAATACTGTGGAAGATCATAACATGGCACTGCGGACAGGATACAAGTGATTAATGGGTTTTACGTGGAAGGTAATGATGCTTAAAGTTAACTCGCACAGTGACTGATAATAATTCTAGTAATTGTAAACAACTTCGCTAGCGAAACGACTAAGAAACATGTTGTGCACAGCTAACAGTGAAAATGTGTTTGTGCAGTACCTAGATCTAATATGGAAAACCCACAGCTGCCTGGTGAATTGAATGTGTCGGGAGAAGTTGGTGTGAATTGGAAACAGTGGAGGTGGAAGTTCGAGATTTACATGAATGCCTTGCATGGCATAACAAAAGAAGATGCTGTGAAGGTAGCCATATTGTCAAATGTTATTGGAGACGAAGCACTACAGGTTTATGAATCTTGGGAGCCCACACCAGAAGAAAAAAAGGACTACAATGCTGTTTTGCAAAAATTTTAAAAACAAAATTGAATGTATCTGTTGAAAGACACAAGTTCAACAAAAGGGCATTAGTGAAAGGCAGGAAGAACGATTTACGCAAGTTAAGTGCAACCAGTGAGTTTGGAAATTTAAGTGATTCGTTAATAATGGATCACATTGTAGGTGGTGTATGTGATAGTAAGATTAGGGACAGAATGTTTTTGAGAAACAGAACAAACAGTGGACAAGGCAGTCGCAATTTGCAAGTTGGCTGAGCAGACAGAACATCAGTTGAAGTTAATGGCAGCAGAAGATTGTTGTACAGTAGTAATGCAACATGTAAAACAACATGATCATTTAACGAACGAACAGGATTGGCCAGATGAAGACAACACCTCAGAATCAGTGCAGCATGTGGCCAGGCACGAAAGCTACAAGAGCATCAGGGGGCAGCACAACTACAGGGGACGGACAGCTACCAGTAGAAGTGTTCAAAGTTTCATCAGGGAAAGCAACACGCACCATTGGAACGGGGTATTGTACAACACGGACAATGGATCGAGGGTAACAGGTAGGGAGTCACCAAAATTTATTGTCTATGATCGCTGTGGTAGAAAGTATCAGTTTAGAAACTGCCCAGCTTGGCAAAAGATTTGTAGGAACTGTCATAAACCAAATCATTTTCCTTGTATGTGTAGAGTAGATAATGTTCTAGTGTGCAGGAAACCAGTCTCTTGCAAGCATGTAGCGATGACTCTAACCACACAGTTTTTGTTAGAACTGTGGATGAAGGGAAGTGCCAGGGAGAGTGGTGTGAAAAGATTGAGGTAGCGAATGGTCAATGGGTCAATTTTAAACTAGATACAGGAGCAGATGTGAATGTGATCCTAGAAAATGTATTTCGTGGAATAAAGTTGAGATCGAATGCCTTGCTCCCGAGTTTAACTAGATTGAAATCTTATTCCTATTCTCAACTAGAGGTTCTGGGTAGGAATTTTTAGGTGCAAATACAAGAAAAATTTACAAGTGCTAGAACTTCAGATTGTTAAAGTAGATCATGTACTATCAGTGCTAGGACATCCAACAATTAAGGAATTCAGTTTACTACAAAGGGCAGATATGGTTTTGCTGGAATGTGATAACTGCTTGGTTGAAAAATACTAAAATATATTTGAAGGTTTGGGGTGTATCGAAGTATGACCATATTTCTTAAAACTAAACGAGCATGTGCCAACTACAGTGGTACCATGTCAAAAGGTACCATTTGCACTGGAAGAGAGTTTCGGAAAAGAATTACATACCATAGTAGAGTTGGTTGTTATTGAACTGGTTTTGGAACCTACTGATTGAGTTAATCAAGTTCTTGTAGTTCGAAAAACCTCTGGTCAATTAAGGGTATGTCAGGACCCACAAGAGGCTTTTGGCAAAGAAAAGTAAGCCAGGAAACTAGCAAGTTGACAACATTTTATACCAATGCTTATGGAATGATGCAATTTCGTAGGTTGCCCTATGAATTATTAGGAGCACTTGAAATATTTCACAGAACATTTAGTTAGTTGTTTAGTGGTCTGGAGGGAATCGTAGTTTATATAGATGATGTTGTAGTTTGGAGGAAAGACAGGCAAGAGCATGATGCACGTATAGAGGAAGTATTACAAAGAGCAAGCGACAATATTGTGACATGTAAAAGTTCAAATTTGCTGTCTCTAAGGTTAAATATGTCGGTCAGGTATTTAAATGTAATTTGCCTAGTCCAACTATTGTCGAGGAATTAAACAGGTTTCTGGGAATGATAACGTATGTGAGCAAGTTTGAACCAAACCTAGCCCAAAACACAGCAGTCCTGCAGAAGCTGCTCAAAAAAGGAATAGGATGACAGTGGCTCCACATTCATGAGAAAGCATTTCAAAATTTAAAAAACATTTTAACTACAACACCGGTCTTGCAGTATTTTAATCCAGCGGAATGACTTACTTTGCCAATGGATGCTTCTTCCAAATGATTAGGAGCAGTAATCATGCAAAATTCTGGTCCAATAATAAATGCAGCCAAACGTCTTCGTGATTGTCAGAAAAATTATTCACAGATAGATAAGGAAATTATTGCTATTTTATATGGGCGTGAGCTTTTTCATCAATACATTTATGGTAGGAAAGTCAAAGTAGAAACAGATCAGAAACTACTCGAAGCTATATTTCAGAAACGCCTACATAATTATCCACTTCCTTTGCAGCATATGTCAATTAGGTTACCAGCATATGATCTGGATATCAAATATAAACCAGGTAAGGAGATGTACATTGTCTATACCATTTCTAGGGCAAGTCAGGGAGACAAAGAAATTAGCCTTTCGGAGCAGGAGGCAGAGGCACAACAAAAGATGTGTATTCATTTAATTAGGGCCATCCCAGACAGACTGCAGGATATTAGGGATTTGACGAGTGGGAACACAGTATTACAAAAGGTAGGGCGGTACTTTAGTCAGGGTTGGCCAGACCACGTTAAGCAGGTGGCACCATACTAGCTTTTCAGGGAAGACCTGACATGGTATGATGGGCTCATATACAAAGGACAACAACTTTTGATACCACTGGAGCTCAGAAAAGAAATGCTGGGGCGAGTTTACTACAACCACATGGGAGTGGTTAAAACAACCAGTAGGACAAGGGAAAGCTTTTTCTGGCCAGGTATGAGTAAAGAAGTAACATATTTGGCTCGCTGTGCCTCCAGAGGTGCTGTTGGCATGTTCGTGTCCCGCCTGAGAGCAGGTGGGGAACAGGAACTGATGATGTACCCGGCGCCTAGTTCGGTGTAGAGTACGGTTATTGATGAGGGTCGTACGAACGAAGGCGACTCTGGATACGCAGTCAAAATGAAGGAGAGCTGATTGAATTTGTCCGTTATATTACGTAAAGGTAAAAAATTGCCTGTGGTCGAAGCTGTCAGCCACTTCACATGCCTATATTACCACTGAATTTTCCCTACTTGAGGGATGCAGGCCCCGTAAATTCAAAACATACACTGAAATACACTTGTTAATTTGATGGCTGCTGTTAAGGTGCAGTACCCGATGAACTCAGGAGAGTTAAATGCAATGAAACATGTGTAATTATGGTATGACTGTTTTATTACCATAAAGGTTCAACGGAATGTTACTGCACTTTTTAATGTGTACCATAGCTAAGCAGACCTGGCACTATAGGCCTGCCAGTGGTCACTACTGATACAAAATAAAGCGTGGGCCTTAGATTGTAATTATGTGAAACTCGTCCCGTGCGTGAAGTCTTGATATGTTGCTTCAGGATGCAGGGAGGCCTCCCCTCAGCCAAATAAAAGTATTAAAACAGTTCTCGAATTGTGTTAAGTACGGATATGAAGAAAAATGCATCTTATATTGAATTGCCGAGGGAGGTACGCAGATCTTGCCATCTGCCCTGCCGGTTGCCTGTCGGTTTCAATGCACGTCCGGCATATCCGGCCTCAAAATGAAAACATGAAAAAAAACTGAACTTAATGAATAACATGATAAGTGAAATTGATGTTGTACATAATTAAGATTGCTAAATTATATCACATAGGTGACATACTCGTGAACGCCGGAGCCCCATATATTGCTAAGAATGTGACATCATGAGAATGTCACCACACTTGAAGGGTGATATTAAATGAAATTATGCCTCAGGTGTCTGATTCTCGGTAAATGATTACATGTTCACTCTTATAATTAACATTTGTGACGACACATGGATTTCGTAACTAAGGACGGAGCTACACCCTGTTTTCTATGGAATGTTATCGACTCTCTATGCTAGAGCAGGTGGTTTGCCTAGTGATTTATGGTGTAATCACCATGACTTATGCTTAATAATGCTAATATTAATTAATGTTGCTAGGGAACTGCTCGCCACTTCACACCTCCTGTGGGAATTTGATTCCCCATTTTTTGAAACCAATTGGAGCCACGTCGCACTTCGGATTCGGCCACAGGTCTAGTCGACATCGCGCACATCGGAAAATTGTGGGAATAAGAGGAACCGCTTACCCCAGTGTTCCCTCCAATGGCTGTTGCGTCTAATGGCAGTGACTTCATGGGACACACTCATTTAGGTCACATAGCCATTCATCATGAGAGTTATTTCTTGTGGTGAATGTTAAATATTATGAGCCATTGCCACGAGGTAGAGGGCGGCAAGAAAGTGTCAATGCCATTCTTGTCGACCTAATGTCGATCGGTCGAGTGTTGCTTTGTGGTTAATGCATCTGTGATGGAACAAATGTGCACAAGGAATACATGGACGTCAAGAACACCTCAGACTTAGTACACAACTACAAAACATATAGTATGTTCCAGAATAACAACACTAAAGAAACACTAATCAATAGAGACATCCTGACAAGAACATGGAACAGGCACATTTAGATTTATTTGCATTCCAGGCATAAACATATATATATATATATATATATATAATAGATACTTACTCGAGGTACCCAGTGGTAAGGTTGCTCAAGGATTTGAGAAGGAAGACAGTAGTTAACAACATTATGAGTATTTTGGTAGCCAACAAAATACCAGATATAGTATACATGGATCAGGGGGTCACACTTTGTAAACAAGGACTTTAGGAAGTTTGCAACTGACTGGTCCTTTAATCACATAACTAATAGTCCAACCTACTCAAAAAAGCAATGGTCTTCTAGAGAGGCATATACAAACAATAAAATGTCTGTTCAAGAAAGCAGCTCAGAATGGGAAAAACATTTACTTAGCACTACTAGAATACCGAAACATGCCAATTGAGCCAGGGTTGTCGAGTTCCTCAGAGTTGCTCAACAGCAGAAGGCTATTAGGATTAGTACCTATGTCTGAGCCTGTGCTAACATCTAAGATTGAGACTAGCATAGTTAGCAAGCTGGAACATCTTAGACTACTGCAAAAGGAACAGTACGACGGAGAGGCGAGGGATTTACCTCCGTTACAGGCAGGGCAAAAGGTTAAAGATAGGAGAATAGACACTTACTAGAGAGAAATAGGAGATTGATGACACATGATAAAGTATTCGAGATATACAAAATTGTCTAGCTTTGAGGACACGGACGCAGCCTTGACTGTAGAGAAGGGAAACAAAATGAACTCATTTAATGAACAGCTGTACAATGAACAAAGCATTTCAGATGGGCAGTGGTCAAGAGATAATACTATAGAACTGGCCGAGAACATAACACAAAACTATGTAACTAAGTCAGGCAGAACTGTAAACCAGCCAGTTAGGTTTAAAGATTATGTAACTTAAAAAATGTCATTGTTGGAAAGTTTATTCAGTAGTATTCTTCAATGTCTAGAGAAAAGCATTTTTAGTGTAAGAGAGATGTTATGTTGATTGTGTGTAAGTGGTTTAAGTACATTTTGTAGTGTACTCATGGCAAGTGAATGGTCCTGTATTTTAATATGGGAGGTGTTATGTTGATTGTAGTTCTGTTATAAGAACTTCTGTAGAAATATAAATGTTTAATGTTATCATCTATTGCACATTGTGAGTCTTTCTTGTTTTGTATTAGCCAACCATGGTTGGCAACAGGGGAACATGGAAAAGGCAATGATTAAAAATGGCCCTGACCTGGAACCAGGGGTGGCTATGTCTTATACTCTGCAGTGCTAACAAGTGAAGCCAGTTTATAGTGTGGAGTTAGACAGTTGTTTTCACGTGTATTTTGACGAGTATTAAAATCGATATAAATGAATATACAATCGTTTTTGACCTAAACGATAATCTACATAAAGTGTGGGTGTATTTGTCTCAGATAAGTGGGGTTGGAAGTGTCATGGCTTCGAGTTGCCTTCTGCTCTCTCATTGTAGCTCGCTAATAGGACTTGTTTCCACACCACTTGGTGTATATATTAGCACAAGTGGTACAGATGGATAACGCGTGGGTATTGGTTATAACATAGGCGGGAATGTATGTGTCTGATAAAAGGAAAATTACAGATAATAGGGTGCCAGAGTCGTAAGTGTGGCAGGAGTGGCCATACTGGGCTGTTATTGCAGAGCATTGCTCACGTTCTCACCGGCGACGTGCGGCAGTTGGGCTTTGTTGACCGTGGCTGTTATGTCCTGGCCTGTGATCCTGTTCTACTCTCTTTCTCATTCTTGCTTCACGAGCTTCTCGACCCAGCGACTTTCCTCCTTGCACATCGTCACCTCTCATGTTAAATAATCCATGACTGTTCTGCTTGGCTTTTGCACACTCTTACTCACGGGGCATTGTTAACATGAGAATTCGGATCTGAACACTATACTTCTCTCCGCTTCGCTCATGCATTCCGGTGGTACTTCTCTTGACAGTGTTTACATTTAAGCATGGTCGCACCTAAACTGGTGCACAGTAGATTGAGGCACCAATTAGGTGTATGATAGTTCAATACTTTTTGTGCTTTGGACTTTTGTAGCCCCAAGCTGTCTTGCACTTCCACCGTTGTCTCTAACCATGGTGGTTGTTGATCCGTTAAATTGTCCTCACTGTTTCTGCTGTTGTTCCCGGCGCAGCTGGTTGGTCGGGTTTTATAGATGCACTGGCAGTGTGATATGTCAAGTTCATATTTCACTATTGCATCCTGTGGTAGCGGACGCAAGCACTGCAGACAGATCGGTGCTGGGGCACTATGCTGAGTCTGGCCTGATATGTTGGTAAACACAAGTCCATGTGATATGCAGTGTGAATCCATAGTACTGGAGAATGACATGGCAGATGAGAGGAAGCACCTTCCCCTCCCAAGACTGTCCCTCTTGCATGCTTGAGGGGTGGTGCGCATCTGCCTGATCGATGCTTCAGCTGACCTGCATGGAGTGAGTGGTGGTGGGGCGACATCTCATGTTCTCCTTTGTCCCTCTCCAGTGCATGCTCACCGATTTCGCAGCAATGGCAGCCAGCTTCTGTACTTTGTGCACTTTCCCTTGTACCCCATGTTGCATGCTTCCCGGCATCTCCTAGGCATCCAAAAGCCATCACGATGCTGCTGTTGGTTCCTTCCTTCACTGTTGTTCCCAGCGCGGGTATCCAAGGGCTAGAACAAGGATGTACAAGGACTAACTTGGGAAAATGAACACATTTTGGCAGGAGAATTATCTGGGAATCAGCGTGTTGGATTTTAAACCCCATAGAAGGACGACAACTTGATGCCGTATGGCTGGACCTTGGACAGTGAAGGGAAGAAATTGGTGTGCAGTAAATGTTGAAGTTAGGGTATGTACATATTACCCAGGATGCCAGACACCGTTCCAGCAGTGTCAACGTTCGTAGAGCTGACTGTTCTATCTCAGAGCCACGTGGCCAACGACCCAAGGCATAGAAATCCACACTGCTCCGCTGATTCCTTCCTGTTGATGCTAAATATGTTTTACTATTTCCCCTTCGACATCCTCTTGGCGGGTGCTACACCTTATTACATAATAATTATGTAATAATTATTATGTACTATAATGGCATAGGTTATATTTAATTTAAAAAAAAAAATTCCTTGAGAAATTTCAAAATTTGTAAAATAAGTCTGGGAAAAATTAGCTACTTGCCTGCTTTCTAAGCCTGATCTACCAAAACCATTACAGATAAATTGAAACAATGGTAGAAGAAATGTCTCAAGGTGCCGCAGGCATTCACAGGTATTCGCAAGTAGTCGCAAGTTGTCGCGTGTGGTAATAAGTAGTCACAGGTAGTCGCATATAGTCGCAGGTAGTTGCACGTAGTCAAGGGTAATCGCAGTTTGTCGCAAGTTATCTAAAGTATTCGCTGGTAGTCGCAGGTAGTCACAAGTAGTTGCCATTAGTCACTGGTAGTCGCAGATATTCACAGATATTCGTTGGTAGTCACAGGTAGTCGCAGGGAGTCATGGGTAGTCACGGGTAGTCACTGGTAGTAATTGGTAGTCGCAGATAGTCACGGCTATTCGCAGGTAGTCGCAGGTAATCGCAGGTTGTTGCAAGTTGTCGGGGTAGTCACTGGTATTTTAGGTAGTCCCGAGTTGTCGCAGGTATTCACGGGCAGTCGAATAAATAGATATGTATTTCTGATAACTCCATATAACTAGAGCGAAGCGATGGTCGGCTGCTAGTACCAAATAAACCTATAATATTTGTATGGCCACCATTTCAAAATAAGTATCTAATCATATTCCATTATGATCATTAACCTGACTTGTCATAATACGATTTACTTATCAAATTGTGTGAGAATTGCTGTAACAGTCTTCGATATATTATGTAAAATATTATTTCATTTTATGCTATCTTTAAAAATTGCTGTCTAACAATGCCAACTTCAAAATGTAATGCTTATGTGATGTTCTGCGAGCATACAAAATTTGGTGTAAATCTATCGAAATATTCCCGAGATATGGTATATCACACTAAATAATTAAATTGTCGCTATTTTGAAAGGTACTGCTTGGCGTTATCGAAAACACTAAAAGTCAGGTGTCCTTATATACATACACACAGACAGGAAGGTCTTTGTTTCCTTCCGAAAAAAAGGCTAATAATAGTTACCTTTGTATACACTATATTCTATTGCTAAACATTAAACAATTTTAATGTATAACTAGACTTAACCCCATACATATAAACATTTATATATACATTCATATACACATACATATGCATACATTCTCATACATACATACTCATACAATCATACATACATAAACATACACCTTCATACATACAGGCCCGTGCACAGGAAATGAAAATGAAAGGTGGTGGTGTGGTGGAGAAAAAATGTTAACTTCGCTATCAATATCAGTTGCACAGCGAACATAATTTTATGATACAGCCCATATATAAACCCCAAAAAACTCATTATTTTAAAATATTCTTCCATCGCAAAATGTTTTGTTTCATTATGTTTCTACCTCTCCCGCTTTATTCATTATTCCCACCCCCTAGAAATAAAGTTAACAATCCGATATTTTTCTATAAATGTAAATGGTGGCCGAAACTACCTATTGACAAATATATTAACAAGTAAGCAAATATAATCTGTTAACTGAATCTCAGTTAGGATTTAGGTAACATTACCTTACAACTAGTGCACTTCTGTTAGCCATAGACGAATACCAAAGACCAAATGCATAGCAGATTTGTATTCGAGTAGGAGCTAATATCTTCAAAACACCAACTTTATTTAATAATACTGCACGAAAACATCACAAGAGAATAAATGTTTAGCTTGTGATAGTATTTAAATTTAGTAGTCGTTTCAACTTGACTGTATAGAGTTATTAATGTGCTCCAGGTCACACTCTCAATGCTTTCAAATTTATTCAAGCTTCTGACGACAATTAATAAGGAACGTTAATCCTACGTTGTTTAGTTTTGAGATGCTGAAAACCTTTGTTCTGCACAGAAGAAACACTTAATTGTAGCTAGTTTGTGGTTAAGTGAGCATTGCTTGAAATTAACTTTTACAAAGAAATCACAGCCCCAAAATGCATATGTACTCTCATATAACCCCCCCCCCCCCTAACAATTGGTGAGCATACAGAAATTCTTGCTGTGAGACAGTAAATTAAGTGAGATCTTAACTCCAAAATAAAAGTCCATTGTTCAAACTGGCGGCAACTCAGACCAGATTTGTTTAATTTTGTACACATGAAAACTTCACTGTTTAGTGTCTCGGTATCACACAGGCTACGTTATACAAGTTTTCTGTTCACTGGTACATGTAAGGC